>OX030956.1:8221104-8328604 GCA_943735955.1 Piscicola geometra
GTCATTTTGACTATTATAATCATTATCACCACCAGCATCATCCCCACCACCATCATCACTACTACCACCACTACCACCCCGCCTAAAACCCCTATCACCACCATCACTATCATCACCACCAAAATCACAACTCCCCACCACCATCATCACTACTACCAGCACCATTACAGACACCATCACAAACACATCGTCACCACCACCATCATCGTCACCACCACCATCATCATAACCACCACCACAACTACCACTACAGGCACCATCCATAACCCCCACTACCACTACCCCTATCCACCCCCACACCACTTACATCATCACCACCACTACTACCATCATCACCATCCCTACCACCATCATCATCATCACCACCACAACCATCATCACCCCCACCGTCAACATCATCGCTTCTATCATCATCACCGCCACCCTCATCATACCTCCACCACCCACCACCACTACCACCATCATCATCATCATCATCACCACCACCATCACCACCCCCACCATCATCATCGCCTCTATCATCATCATCACCACCACCATCATCATCACCACCACCACCGCGGCACAGGCACGGGCTTCAGCGGACACTACGACGAGTACCATGGCATGGCGACAGACACCGAGTCGCTCGTGCACCTGATGTTGTGCAACCATGTGGTGCACAAGTACCATCCCCAAGCCATCACTATCGCTGAGGTGATGATGATGATGATGCTGGCGGTGGAGGGGTGGTGGTTATGGTGGGGGGGATGGCGTGAAGATGATGACGACAATGAAGATGATGATGATCTGTATCACGATGCATAGACAAGTACAAGTATTAACCAATGCCTAATACCTTCCTTTCCGCTTCTTGCAAACCCACACACACACACAAAGACCCAAACACACAACCACAAAGACCCAAACACACACACACACACACACACACAAAGACCCAAACACACACACACACACAAAGACCCAAACACACACACAGACAAAGACCCAAACACAACCACACACGTACACACACACGTACACGTACAGGAGGTTTCGGGCATGCCAGCGCTGTGCAGGCGGGTGAGGGAGGGCGGGGTGGGCTTCGACTACAGACTCGCCATGGCAGTGCCTGACATGTGGATCAAGGTGGGTGCTATGCTTTTTGGTTGATTAACTGATTGATTTGTTTGTTGGTTAACTGGTTAACTGAGTGTCTGCTGCAATGCTTGGTGGATGTGGTTAAGGTTTAGGGTCTGCTTTTTAAGAGCGAGTTTATTTTGTGACTGCGTGAAACAGCGATAAAGTTGATGCTAGTTCAAATACTAAACCATGTCACAGTACGATCATCACTGAACTCATCATCATCGTCGTCATCCTTATCATCAGCACTACAATCATCATCATCACTACCATCATCACCCCCATCATTACTTCAACCACATCATCACCAATACCATCATCACTACCATCATCACAACAACATCATCATAATCACCACCACACCACCACCATCATCATCATCGTAGCATTGGCACTATTTTAAATAATCATCAGCATCATCACGACCATCTCCATCACAGCCACCATCACCATAATATTATTATTAATAATAACTGTCGCTATTGTATAGCGCCCGGGCGTGCACCAACACGACCACCACCACTGCGACAGTTACTGAAGGATACGAGTGACGACGACTGGGTCATGGGCGACATAGTGCACACGATGACGAACAGGAGGCACGGCGAAAAGCACATCGCGTATGCAGAGAGTCATGACCAGGTGTGTGTGTGCTGTGCAGTATTGAGTGTTTTTGAACATGTGCTGTGTGCGTGTCCTTTCGGAGAATATGACGTTTCAGTTTTATGTTATTTATAATTATGTCATCATCATCGTCGGCATCATATGTCTGTTTATTGACGTCATATTCATCATCACCACCACCCCTATCATCACCACAACAGGCGCTCGTAGGCGACAAGACGCTGGCGTTCTGGCTGATGGATGCTCAGATGTACAGCCACATGTCGACCCTCTCACCGCCCTCCCTCGTCATCGACAGGGGCATGGCACTACACAAGGTCATCAGACTTCTGACACACGCTCTCGCTGGGGAAGGCTATCTCAACTTCATGGGTGCGTTACCCTTCGACGTTTTAAGCTTCTTCTTTGTTGAATTTTTTTTGCGTTTTGGGTTTATCCTTGGGAAGGGAGGATTGCTAGAAGAATTGAAATGTGGATGATTGTTAACATCATCATTATCATCACCGTCATCATCACCCACATTATCTGATCATTTCCGCCACCATCATCACCATTATCAACCCCATCACCATCATCATCATTATCATCATCACCACCCACCCCCATCATCAACTCCACCCAACTCCACACAGGCAACGAGTTCGGACACCCTGAATGGCTGGACTTTCCACGCGAGGGCAACAACGAGAGCTACCACTACGCGCGCCGTCAGTTCCACCTGGCGAGCGACCCCCTCCTCAACTACCACTACTTGGCTGACTTCGACAGGGCGTTGAATCTGCTGGAAGAGAGGCATCAGTGGCTGAGTAGTGCCCAGGTGTGTGTGGTGTGTGATTGAGTGGTTGAGGGGGTTGTGTGTGTGGTTTGATAGTGTGGTGTGTGGTTTGATAGTGTGGTATGTGGTTTGATCGTGTGGTGTGTGGTTTGATAGAGCGTGCTAGTGTGTATTGCCAAGTGTGGTGTTGTTGTCTCCAGGTGGGGTGTGGTGTTGTGATTGTGTAGTTGTTTGGGGGATGTGGTTTGGTATGTTGTAATGTTTGAGGTGGGGTAGGGTTGTGTGTGTTGTGGTGTGATGTGATGGGGTGTAGTGTTTACCAGGTGTGGTGTTCTGGTAGTTATGGTGTTGAGTTATATTGTGATAGGATTTATTCTGGTGGTGTTTCAGTTTTTTCAATGTGGTACTTGTGATTCTATTCAATCAATCACAACTATTTCTATAGCGCTCTTTATTGGCTTCAAAAGCGCTTTCAAATAATTTTTTTTAATAAAACCGGTTTATCACCCCTTCCAATATATGTATATATATCAATTTAAATAAAAAAACAATCAACTTTAATAATCCAACCTCACCTGCATCACACTATGATATTCAACTTCATCATCACCTTCACCAACCACCACCACATCATCATCATCATCACCACATCATCATCATCATCATCATCGTCATCATCATCACCACATCATCATCATCATCATCACCACCACAGGCGTACGTGAGTAGGAAGAACGAGGGTGACAAGGTGGTGGTGTTCGAGCGGGCTGGCCTCCTCTTCCTCTTCAACCTGCACCCCACCAAGAGCTACGTCGACTACAAAGTCGGAGTGCATCAGGCTGGAGTGTTAGTTGGAGTTGTGGAGGGGGGGGGGGTGTGGAGGGGGGTTGTGGAGGGGGGGTGTGGAGGGGGTTGTGGAGGGGGGTTGTGGAGGGGGGGCTGTGTAGGGGGTTTGTGGAAGGGAGTTGTGTAGGGGGGGTTGTAGAGGGGAGAGTGGGAAGGGGTTTGTTTGTAAATGTTATTGGGATGGGGTAGGAGGGGGGGTTTAGTATTGTGTGTTATTTGGATGAGGAAGAGAGGGTGAAAGGGGGCGGGTGATTCAATCAAGAATATGAAATTAGTGAAGCAGCATTTTTGTAAGGGTGTTCAATGTTGTTTCCGCTCGATAGCAATGACTCCTGGTAGGTTGGAGACCTTCCCATTGAAACTTCTCCAAAGTATTTTTTATCCATTCAAGCAGCCAATTCTGCCGCCTCGACACAGGTACCACATCCTATTGGACACTGACAGCGCAGAGTTCAGGGGTCAGCAGAGACTCGAGCACTGCACCCTCTTCCATACCTTCCCTCACGCGTGGGACGACAGGGACAACCACCTCTTTGTCAGTGCTCCTGATTTTAATGCTGCATTTTACTTTTTTTTAATGTTTATAATTTAGATGTATTATTTTTTATGTTTTTTATTCATCCATTTACTCATCCATTTACTCATTTATCCATTCATCCATCTCCTCATCCATTCATTCATTCATCCATCCATCCGCAGGTGTATCTTCCAAGTAGAGTTGCCATGGTGATGGGATTGAACTAAGCCCCTACGACTATCATCATCATCATGCTCAATAATAAAGTATCATCATCATCATCATGCTCATTATAAAAGTATCATCATCATCATTCTCATTATAAAGTATCATCATCATCATCATTCTCATTTTAAAAGTATCATCATCATCATTCTCATTATAAAGTATCATCATCATCATTCTCATTATAAAAGTATCATCATCATCATTCTCATTATAAAGTATCATCATCATCATTCTCATTATAAAAGTATCATCATCATCATGCTCAATATTAAAGTATCATCATCATCATCATGCTCAATATTAAAGTATCATCATCATCATTCTCATTATAAAGTATCATCATCATCATTCTCATTATAAAAGTATCATCATCATCAGCATATTTGTGTTACTTCAATATTCGTTAGTTTCTTATCAGTATTTTCTCAATGTTTATTATGAATATTATTGTTATTGTTGTAATTTTTATATGTATATTATTATTTATTTTGTTTAATTGATATTATTTTTATTGACATTATTCTCTCCTTATTCATCAGTATTCCGTGGACCCTTCAATGGTTCTCTCAGCCTGCTTATCTGTGCAGTCACAAAGGAGATCTGTGTCGTCATCATCATCATCACCACTACCATCATCATCATCACCATCACCATCATCATCATCAGCATGGTCCTACTAACATGCGTGAGTTCATTTTATGATGATTATAGTCTCAGTTATTTATACAAATCATGCCCAGTAGCATTTCTTCTGTTTCTTGTTTTCATCATCATCATCATCATCATTGTCATCATTATATGACTAGTCATCATTGTTATTGCCATTATGATCTTGCGTACATTCTCGTTAACCACGTCATCATCATCATCATCATCACTATCATCAACATGATCATCATCATCACTACCATCATCACCATCACCATCATCATTATTATCATCACCATCACCATCATTATCACGTTAAACGTTTAAAATTAATCGGCTGCTAAGCTCTCAACCGATGGTCAGACCATTGCAATCGTGAAACCCTCTTTAACTCCATGAATCCTATGTTGGCTCCACTGATCTCGATCTTAGAATCAGAATCGGTCTTGCATGGGCAGCTTTCACAAAGCTACAAAAGTTTCTTCGCTCACCCAAGCTGAACACAGATCTCAAGATTCGCATCTCTCAAGCCGCTTGCATCTCAATATAGCTCTACGGCTGCGACTCACGGATACTCACTACAGCATTATCGAAGAAACTTGACGTCTTCGCAAGGACTTGCTATCGGACCATGCTTGGAATCCAACAGTCCAACAACCACTTCCCAAATGACGCTCTTTACGCACGAGTCGGACAAGATCGCATCAGTGAAAAAACGGCTCATCTGGTCATCATCATCATCATCATCATCATCTCCGGGTTTTTGTTAAACAGGCCAACTTTTCCTCTCCCGAGGGTGGGGCCTGTCTGAAAAGTCTCAATCTCTCTCTCCACTCCTCTCTGTCATGGGCATCAGTGCTGCATGCCCCCAGGTATTTGAGGTCTTTCTGCACTACCTCTTTCCACGTCTTCTTTGGCTTGCCTGGTCGTTTCGTTCCAGAAACCTCCATTCTTCTAACCTTGTTGATCCATCCACCATCACGTTCCACATGCCCAAACCACCTCATACTTCTTGCTTGCAGTACAGCACCAATATCCTGGATTCCCATCATTTTTTGGAGCTCATCTGAACTGATGAGATATTTTGATTTGATGTTGCACATCCAGAGGATCAGGGCGCGTTCGTTGCGTTGATGGTGGTGATTGTTTCTGTAGTGACAGCCCAAGTATCATGAGGTGTACACACGACTTCTGGTTGGAAGGGGAAGGTGTCTGTTTGTCAGTAGAGGAAGAAGTTGACGAAATTTTCCCCACGCACACTTGCATCGGGTTATGGCAGCATCCTCACAGCCTCCACCTGCAGACAGCATGTCATCTAAGTAATAGAATTCAGGAACGACTTCAAGTTTGTCTTCATCAACAAGAACTTCCACAATTGATCTTCCGTCTATCGGTCGAGCTGTGCCTTGACAACGGGCACACTTGTAATTTGGGTTTGAGCGGAGGGAGTCTTTAATGCCTGAGCATCTCTTGTGCACCCAGGATGAGCAACCACTGCATAGAATGAAGTTTTTGCCCGTTCCTTCAAGGCAGATTGCACATGGGTACTTTCCCGATTTCTTGGACAGTTCTAGATTCACCAACCCTAACCTTGCTTTTCACCTCCGAATACATAGATTGCACCACTCTCACCAGCCACTCCTCGATACCGAGTTTACGTAATGCCCACCATATCACCTTCCTTGGGACACGGTCAAAAGCCTTCTCAAGGTTGACGAAAGCTAAATAGAGTGGTTTGTTGGTAGCCTGGTACTTTTCCTGGATCTGACGGACGGATGATGAAGATGGCATCTGTTGTTCCGCGCCCTGGCATAAAGCCAAACTGCATCTCGTCAATCTTTGCACGGATCCTGATCAGGTCTTCTATCACGCGCTCCAGTACTTTGAATCCTTGCTCTATCAGCTTCAAGCCCCTGTAGTTGTTCCTGTCGAGAGCATCTCCTTTCCCCTTGTAGAGGTTCACAATGAAACTCTTTTTCCATTCAGTGGGGATCTTCCCTTCTGAGATGATGCACTCAGTAAGGTCACGTAGTAGGATGGCACCCTGTAGACCAGCAGACTTGAGCATCTCAGCGACAATGCCGGGCGGACCAGCTGCCTTGCCATTACTCATCTTTGCAATGGCTTTCATGATCATATCTGTGTTGATCGGCACATTTGGTCCTTCAACTGGGTCTTCCACCAGCAGATCCTCAGGGCACCATGGGAACTCTAGGTTCAGCAGTCTTTACGAAACTGATGCCTCATTAACCCATCCACTATTTTTTTAGTCCCCATCACTTTCAACCCCCACTCAACCACCCAGTTACCACCACTACCGTCTCTATTCCATGGGCGGCGTCCGGAGTCCGGACCCTCACACTTTTTGGTAGTGAGGGGGTTCGCCTTAATGTGGACCCCCTCACTTTGCTCAATAAAAATATTATTAAACTTGTTTTGATACGAGCAAAATTTTTAACCATGGCATAAAACAGAATGTTTACATAGTAATACATTGTAAGTGTAGTTATAGTGTTAGCTGTCTAAAACCAAACTATTCTTTGCTTACTTAAATATTCGTATCAAAACAGAAGTTTGAAAATATTTTTTTAAGTGGGGGAGGGGAAGTTTGGACCCCAGGATCCCCCCTGAATCGGCTATGCTGGGTAGAACATTCCCAAGATTTGCAACAGATTGCCGCCCCTGTTTTACTCAACCACTACCACTCAACCACCACTACCACCTCTATTCAGCCCATCTATCTGATACTCATTTGATTAACTTTAATTTGATTACTTTTTATTCCTATTTTCATCACTGTCTCTATTATTTAATTAACTTTCATTTTTACCATTATTATTATCGTCGTGCTGCGGAAAAAAGGGCCTTTGACCTTTGCGTTTTTATTTGGTGATGATGAGGATTATTATTATTATTATTATTATTACTATCACTCATTATTATTGTTTTCGTTTTTAATATTATTATTCTTATTGTTGATATTTCCACAATAATAATTATTAATAATATGGCTATTTCTGTAATAAACCTAATTACTAATGATATTATTTACATACTTATTATTACAATTATTTCTTTAAACATTACGTCCCCTTATAATCTACCTACCTACATGAGTGTTGAGGGGAGATTTACTCTTGAGTAGTGCCTCCTCCATCACTCACACCCTACAAACCCCGACAGGTGTTCCCGTGGATGACTGCTAATGAGGAAGGGGTGCCGGTGATGATGATGATGATGATGATGGTGCTGATGGTGGTGGTTGTGATGATGATAGTGATGTTGAAGGTGATGGTGGTGGTTGTGATCATGATAGTGATGGTGAAGGTGATGTTGATGATGGTGTTGGTGATGATGATTGTGATGGTGGTAGTGGGGATAGTGATGGTGGTAGTGATGATAGTGATGGTGGTGGTGATGATAGTGATGGTGGTAGTGATGATAGTGATGGTGGTGGTGATGATAGTGATGATGCTAGTGATGAATGTTCCTTACAATGCTTTTCTGTTTAAGATTTATTTTCCGATTGAATTTTAATTGTGAGATCGTTTATCTTTTCTCTTCATACTCAATCGTGTTATTGCATCTTATTTCTGATTAAGACATTCTTACTTCTGGTATATTTAAATTTTTCAAATACTTATAATAATAATAATCGTTATTTAAAAATTGTATATTGATAATGATCATCATCATGATGCTTTGTTAAATTTATTTTCACTTTAACATCCCTTTTTTACATGATGATGATGATGATGATGACGATGATGATGATGATACTTTACATCGTTGTGCCTTTAGACTTATTTTACATGCGGGTGCTGTGTGCTAGCCACCCAGCTTAACCCGTCTAACCCAATCTGATGGAGTTATAGAGGATTTGTGCTTGAATGAGGAGTTGAATTTATTTTGAATTTATTTTGAATTAAAAGGATTTTGCATTGTTGTCTTTGTCAATCTCAATATTTGTCTGCAATTCGTTTCTGTCACAGAAGGTGTCATCAAGTGATAAGTAATAACAACTACGATAGGGACAATGATGATGATGGTAGTGATTGTGATGGTTGTAGTGATGATGATGATTTTGATGGTTGTGGTGATGATGATGATTGTGATGGTTGTGGTGATGATGATGATAGCGATTGTGATGGTGGAGATGATGATAAAAATGCCGGTGATGATGAAAACAAAAATTATGGTGGTGGTGGTGATAATGATGCGGAAGTCTACTTTATACTAAGTTATAAAAAGAAGAGAAGCTTGAATTGACCCAGCAATGACAAGTATGCATGCGAAGAGAGAGGAAGGAAGGGAGGTAGATAGGGCTGATGGGGTGCTGAGTCATTGTGGCACAGAGCAGGTATGAGTGCCTGAATAATAATTAATTAAATTAGCAGTGTCTCGCTGTTGGTGGTTGGATGAGAGGAGTGATGGATGGATGGATGGTAATGAGGGGGTGAGTGATGGATGGGTGGATGGTGAGGGGTAATAAGGTGATGAGTGTTGGTAAGGAGATGAGTGATGGATGGATGGGTAGGTGGAATGAGAGATGGGTGGTGAGAGAATGAGTGATAGTTGGATAGGTGGTGAGAGGATGATTGATGGATAGGTGGTGAGATTACGAGAGATTGATGGGTAATAAGGGGGTGAGAGATAGATAAGAGTTGAATGAACTTTGACTGCATGTGCTGCTATGAAAGGGAAAGACTTTCTCATTGATAAGTCGCGAAGGTTAAATTGCAAGAAGGAACCTTGAAGTTTTAGGACAACAACACGCCTCCTTGACGACGGCTGCCATGCAAATAAAACGATAAGTTTGAGAATGCCGTTTTGAAACTCGCCGATTAAAAAGACACAAACTTGTACCTGCTTCAGACCCCCACTACAACCACTTTTGCCATCACCACCACTACCACCACATTGCTTTAACCACATCACTCCCACCACCAACGCCCACAAACACTACCACAACTATAAAAACAACCACCAACTCCATCACAACCCTCCTCCATCTACCACCATAACTAACAAAACAACACTACAACCACCAGAAACACCATCAATACTAACACCAACACCACCACAACCACCACCAAAAGTAACTCAACAACCACAGCTACCACAACTACCACCACAAAAACAACTTTTGCCATCATCGACCACTTAGACGTCCATATGATGATCCAACAACTACACTGAGAATAAACTATCACTATCACCATCATCATCATCATCATCATCATGTGTTGTTGAGACAGGGAATAAAGGAAATGTGGGAAGAATATGTGAGAAAGAGTGAAGGAGTGAAGAAGTGAAGAGAAGTGGTGCTGGACACAAACTTAAGTACCAAGCTTTTTATCGCAAAGATAAGCTCCAATGAAAGCACTGCATGCATGTGATGCAGTCATAATATGTTGATTAAGGTCACCTCTCATGAGTCATTTGTTTCTTCGTTTCTCCCTTATCGGCCCACAATGAAATGAATTCATCTTCAATCTTGATCAGTCTTCTCTCCTTAATGATTTCATTCTCAAAAGTATGCCTTTTGAAGCCTGCTGTTCACTTATTGAATTCCACCGATTGTTTCAACGGAGGCATTATCATTCATCAGCTCACAATCAGGGTGCTCTTTAGCCTCCTAAACACCCCTCACTCACTCACTCACTAATTGAGGTTCCTACGAGGTTCATGCGATGACGTTTTGCAAGGAACTTGTGGATTCTATGGTGCAACCATTTTCAAATGGTACTGCATAGAACCTTCTCTTGCCAACAAGCACAAGACAGGTTTGATGGAGTCTCCGATGGTTGTCACACGAGCAGTTGCTGATTGATGGTGGCTACATAGAGAGCATCATTGCAGCACCGAGAGACGTCACAAAGCATCCCTGAAAGGCCAGTTATACATTCAGAAAATTCCTTAAGGCATGCATATGAATGTGTGTGTGTGTGTGTGTGTATGTGTGAGTGTGTGTGTGTGAGTGTGTGTGTGTGTGTGTGTGTGTGTGTATGTGTATGTGTGTGTGTGTGTGGGAGTTTTTGTGTGTGTGTGTATGTGTGTGTGTGTGTGTGTGTGTTTGTGTGTGTGTGTGTGTGTGTGTGTGTGTGTTTGTGTGTGTGTGTGTGTGTGTGTGTGTGTGTGTGTGTGTGTGTGTGTGTGTGTGTGTGTGTGTGTGTGTGTGTGTGTGTGTGTGTGTGTGTGTGTGTGTGTGTGTGTGTGTGTGTGTGTGTGTGTGTGTGTGTGTGTGTGTGTGTGTGTGTGTGTGTGTGTGTGTGTGTGTGTGTGTGTGTGTGTATGTGTGTGTGTGTGTGTGTGTGTTTGTATGTATGTATGTGTGTGTCAAACACATACATACATATAGCTTGTGTTCATATGTGTCATTAGAGGAATTCCGAATGTGACGAATCATGGGGCCAATCAACAGGTAGGCGCTCATGGCGATATATAAGACCTGGCTTGGTGGCCTAGTGCCTTAGGACTCCTCGAGAACACTTACTTTGGATATTAAACAAATTATTTGATGCAGTGATGGAAACATAAGAACTTTTGAGTATTCGGACTTTCTTAATTGATATTTATTTACCTTTTACAAAACATTCTGTTGTGGTTGCAGTGGATTCTCAACATGAGTAAGGTCAAACCAAAAGTTAGTCGGCTTTCATCATTTGACGCTCATCTTTTTAAGTTCAAAGGCGCTTAAACGCTTCAAGTTGACACACACTGCTAATACACTACAAAAAGACTTGCAATGATATCGAAGCAGACGAAACCTTCCTGAGCTTATTCAAATCATCCTCATCTCCATTGCTAATGCACAGGCACATGCAGCGCGATCAGGTTTCCCGCAAATTAACATTGCAGTTCTGAGCACACCGGTGCAATTAAGCTACCTTTTAGAAAGACATTTTGAACTTTTGGCCCACAATCATTAATTTATTGCTCTTGTAAATATCTCGTGACGAACCAACAACGACAGTTTTTAATTAAACTCTATAAAAAATATTTTCAACTTTTTCAACTTCTTCCATCTCCACGTATTTCAAAATCGCTCATTTTTTTAAATCCATTAACTTAGTTTAAGCCCCCACAAATGATCTATAGCTCCCCTTTCAAACACCCTCAAGCATCCTCCACTCACACAATCCTTTATAAACCTTAAAAGCAGAACTACTGGACTCGAGATGACGACAAACTGTTGCATGCGGTCGAAAGAAACAACTACCCGAAGGTGTGTGAACTGCTGGCGAAGAAGAACCTCCAGTGCTACAAGCTGCATCCCGAGAAGGGTGTCTCCGCGTGAGTTGTTGCTCTTCCTTCATTTACTGCGCTTGTTTAGTCACTATGGTATTTTTGCTGCTGTGAGTTTCTTCCTTGTAGGTTTGGTGAAGGAATGTACTTAGTATGTTTCGACGAAGCTTGAAGAACCTTGAAAGTCTTACGCATCCTATGAGATCAAGCACAAACACATTCCTTGTTCAATTAATCGAACACAAGCTTCAAAGCGGTTCTAAAGTCCCAGGACTGAATAGGAAGAAAATATGAATGATTTAATGGAATTTGATAAGCACGAATTCCTGATCGGCTTCGCCTGCACAGTTCCTTATCGAATGACAACACACATTGCAGCTAGAAGCTTGAAGAAATTATCAAAATGTGAACTAAAAAGTTGAAATTATTCTAAAGTAAACTTTGAAAAAAGACTTTTCAAGTTTAAGCTAGAAGTTTGAAAAAATTATTAAAAGTTGAGCTGAACATTTGAAAGTATTTTAAAGAAAGCTTTGAAAAAATACTTTCAAATTTCAAAATCGATATGACGAATCTTTTGAATGCTTAAAGCGGTCTACATCTGCCCGACAATCTTGTAATTGAAGAGAAAGCAAGAGCTTTACTCGAACTGTACGAGGATTTACGGGCCGCCAGAGAACTGAAGGCCTATTTACCGTGCAAACATTCAGAGACATTCTTATATCTCTCCACAGTGCACATTCTCAATTTCTAGCTGTTACGAATTTCTAAATTGAAGTCGAAACTACACGTTTTAAAATTGAATTCAAATTTTTAAAAAATATTGAACTCTTTCATCAATTATATTAAACAACTTAGAATGTCAAACATGCACCAATGGTGCATTGCACCATATCTGTTACTATCAGCATACTTTAATAGCTTCAAGGCATTCTGATTTAAAACATCATCGGTGCACCTGCTTTTCTTAAACACAAGCATCCATTGGATCAGTTCGATCATTCAACATACACAACACCACGATCACACTACGACCACCACTACCACACAACGACTAATCTAAACCAGAAAACATTCCTACCACCACACAACGAGCAATTTAAACCACACCACACCACAGCTTGCACGTGGCAGTGAGGGAGGGCTACTCTGGCATCGTGGACAAGTTCACTGAGCAGAAACCCTTCCTAGGCATCAACGCCAAAGACAACTTAGGTATCATCACTAGCATCTCGTTCATTTTAATGAGAACACTACCATTGTAATGTAGAGCAAACATTAAGTAAATTGAATTATATAGACTACAATCGGCATGATACGCACAGAAACATGCATCTTGCATAAAGCGGCAAAACATAACTTTTTTTTAAAATTTAAATACTGGCATTTTAAATAAAAAATATAAGTACTCTGATTATTTCTACGGCAAATTCCAGGCCAGACAGCAGTGCACCATGCGGCGAAGAAGGCCCGCTACTCCGTCCTTCTGAAGCTGCTGCAGGTCTGTAGTGGTGTCTCATCGCTTTTATACAAAAACATCATTGGAACTTTAGGGAAACATCATTGGAACTTTAGGAAAACATCATTGGAACTTTAGGAAAACTTCATTGAAACTTTACGGAAACTTCATTGGAACTTTATCTTTCTCTTCGGAAGCTTCGTCACTTAAAACTCTCCCAGCAAACACTCCACCATCAAATAGAAACATCACTCCTTTCCTTATACAACTTTCCACAACGATCCTCACCAGTGAACAACTTTCCAGTGTAAACACCAAACACAAGACGCAATCACCCACCCAGTGCAAGCCCGACTTGAGTCTGGTGGACGGCAACAACAAGGGAGTCTTGCACCACGCAAGCGAAGGCGGCCATATAAACTGCGTTCAACTTCTCATCTCATCCGGAGCTCCCACTGATCTGAAAGATAAGGTGGGTGGTCGTGGTGGTGGCGGTTGAAAGTGTAGGTTTTGAAATGGTTTGAGTGAATGAAGAGGGAATGGGAGAAATGAATTTATAAAGTATTGAGAAAACTGAAGTTTAGTTGATTATATTAGCACAAAAATTCGCTAAAAATGTTAAGCCAGCTGGAAATAATTTTTTTTAAATCTTTTGATCTTTCGAGACCAAATCAGAAGTCAAAACGGGAAATAATAATGGGGCCATAATTTGATTCTTGACTCAATTGAGGCAATCTGCGCTTTTCACGGGACCTATCACTCTCCAAATTAACTCTCAAACACTCCACAGCTTCCCCCTTTATGACCTTCTTGCCCCCGCACATGCTTTACTAAAATGCTGCAAAATTATTTTTCAGAGTTTCATGTGCTTATGGTGTATGTATCGTCGATACTTTGTATCGATGCCTCAAAAGAATTTTTGTATTGTTTCACCTGCTTTCGCATTCACGTGATGAGCCTTAAATATCTATCTAGGTCATTATTCAAGGAATTTAAACGCTTTTTACAGCATCACAGGCGTCTGATTCTATTGATTTGCATCTCATTTAAGCTCACAAGTATCCGTAATGTATGCCGGATTCGAACTTTTACTGACTTTGAAGGGGCTTGTTTCGGAGTTTAGTATTGATTTTATAACTCTACCAAAGTACCTTTTGAGTTCATGAGTCACTAGACCAATTCATATTTTTCTTTTTCTGTCGCCTATCCAGAATCATTTGCTCTACACCACCACTCACCACTCACCATCTCTCTTCCACTAACCTTCCATAAACCTTTCAACTTCCCCACAACCTTGATGACAACTACGACCACAGGACGGCAAGACTGCACTGGCGTACGCAGCGGAGAAAGGACAAGCATCGATCTGTCGTCTGCTCATTGAGAACGGCTCCTGCGTCAATGAACTCGACCACGCTAACAGGACCCCTCTTGTGCACGCCTCGATGCATCGGCATGCCTCTGTGTGTGACTACCTGGTGAGGAAAGGAGCCAAGGTCGATGTGCTCGATCTGAAGGGTGGGTGGTGGATGTGAGTAGTTGGGTTGCTAAGTGGGCTGTAGTTAGGGGTCTTATTAAATAATCTCACACCACCAACAAATGGGTGGAGTTACGTAGTTAAGGAGTGGAGCTTTAGGGTTAGGGTTAGGTTTATTATAAAAAATTACTTTTATTTGTTGAAAAATCTTTAAACTCCATCCATTAACTAAGTAATTTAGTGGTGTTAGATTATTTAATAAGATCCGTTGTTAGATGGTGGTTGAAAGTTTTATAAATTTCTCATAACTTGAAAAGTTACTTTAAATTTATATAAAAATGATTTTTTAACTTATTGATTATAATCTAAAACAATTTTGAGCATTAAAAAAACAAATTTATTCGCTCACAGGCCACAACGCCATGTGGCATGCCACGTGGAACATGGACAAAGAGACAGCCAGAGTGCTCGCACAAGCCGTCCATGGTGAGTTCTTTCGGTGAAACTCTGGCTGGTTTGTAAACTTCATTTTAAGACTTTCTAAATACGTTCATACCATCTTAGTTTTTGTTTGAAGTCATTCAATTATAGTCATGGTAACGGCGATAAAGATGATAAGAAGCGTCTGAAATCAAATTTAATTCGTTTTTAGAGTAATAAAAAGTATATTTTCAATGCATTTTAATTATTAACTCATTATCAAAGATTCCACGGACTCAGACTTGAGTCCAACCCGAAATTACAGCGAGAGAGAGATTGCAGAGGTTGGTTGTGAATTGTTAACTCCGAGAACTAAGCTTAATAATTTTAAAAATTGATCTTTTCAAACATCCAATTATATCAATTGAAAACGTTATAATAACACTCAAAACACTCTTTCAGGATCACTACGAAGACATGGGCACAGTAAAGGCGACCAAGCTTTCCAACCTGGACAGCAACTCCTGCCATCTGCTTCCCATCTTCGAAAACGACCTCAAAACACCAACGTTGAATCAAAAGTCCTCCAGTCTGATGCATCTCGACCATCTCAGCTCATCCACCCCTGCAAAGCAGTCAGAGAAGGAAGAGGCTGCAACGTTGAGTGGAAAGTTGCTGTCAGCTTCGACGGAGCACCAAGGTGAGTACAACGATGTGATAGTGAAATAAAGCTCTTTTGAAACTTGCCTTATGAATCATTTGAAAGTCCTGAAAAAAAAATATTTAGATGAATCGGGAATTGGACCATGCATTACATTCGCAGCCTCTTGACCCAGACAAACTCGTGTGAATGAAAGCATGCAGGGTTTAAATCAGTGGCCTTTTAGGCATAATACGAAACTTCGTTCTTTAATTTTATTCAATCATTGTTTACATTAAAACGAAACTTTCTGAAACTTTGAAGGCTCAGACAAGATGGGTGAGTCGAGTACTGAGGGTCACTTGAACATGGCGTCCTTCAGAGCCCTTCTCGATAACACCTTCCCCAAAAAGCCTAGCCTAGAAAAGTTGGATGATTCAAAAGAAAATGAAAAAGATGAAAAAGATTCGGTTATAACCTCAATATTTATATTAATTCATTCATATTTTTGTTTGATTATACAAATTAAGTTGATACCAAATTATTTATTAAACACAAACACTGCAAACTTCAACTGAACAGCCCTCTCCCAAGAAACCTGTCAGATCTTCCACAACAGAGTACGTCACTTCCGCACCGCAGCCAGACTCCAATGACCAAGAGCTGCACGAGTCCACTTCAAACCACTCTTTCGCTTCGTCCAAGACTTCTGAAACTCTTCCTCAGCACCAACAATCCCTTCATCAACAACAAAAACCCCATCATCAACAACAACACCAACAACAAGATCGAGACACATACAACTTTTTCCTAGACACGACACCACCCTCTTCCAAGCACATTCAGTCATACGAGTCCCTAGACGAGCAGCAGCAGGTTTGCAGTAAGAAGGCAAGCCCTCACAAGGAAGGAGAAGATGTGGTCGATGCGAACAACAACCGAGTAACCAATGCCTCATGCGATGAGAAGAACTACATCTTGAAGGAGAAGTTGGATCTTCTGGAAAAGGTTTTTGTCAATTTTTATTTTATTAGAAATATTTTCGGGTGTTAAATTGTTTATTTTAATTTTTTACTGATTTTATTCAACAAAAAGAACCTTTACTCTTACCAGTTGAAACTTGCTTCTGAAAGTCGCCAAGCGCTCGAGGACGAGAAGAAGGAGTTACTGAAGGAGTTGGAGGTGGCGTCGGTGAGTCAGCAGTGGACGGTGCATGAGCTGAGGTGCATGAAGACGAGTGTCGAACGCATGCTGCTGCAACTGAAGGAGGCCGGGAAGGTCAAAGTTGTCGAAAAAGTGGCAGCTGAAGAAGGAGACAAGAGTAGAGAGTTTGATCGAAAAAGTTTTGCAGAAGACCTGGAAAGCATTCAGTCGCGCATCAATGAGTTGTTGCAGTTGCATGGAGGTGAACTGGGTGAAGAGGAGCAAGGAGTGATGAGCCAGGCCGAAGCAGACGAAAGTGCCGAGTACAGAGACTACCTGAACAGAAAGATCATAACGCTGGTGAAGGAGAAGAACCTTCTAGCATACAAACTCAAGCAAATCTTGGAAGAAAACTCTGAAATGAAAAGTCAGTTGAAGGAGGTGGAGGTAGTAATTGAGAATGCGGTGGAGTTAAAGAAAGAAAACGAAATATTGATAAAGGATTATGAGCAGTTCAAGAAAATAAAAGACGAAGAAATGACGGAGGTGGATGAGTTGGTGAGGTTGTTCAAAGAGTCGTTGACTGAAAATGAGACTTTGAGAAGCGAGAATGAAAAGTTGGCGCAAAAGTTGCAAGAAAGAAAAGAGAAAAACGATGTGGTTGACGTGGAATATTTGAAGAAGGAGAACTTGAGACTGATGTTTGAGAAGGTGCAACTGGAGGAGACGGTGATTCAGCAGAAGCAGACCCTCCTCCACCTTGATGAGAGGCTCGAAGCGAGCAAGAAAGAGGAGAAGGCACAAGATGAAACGGACAGTGCGTTAATAGCAGTTGAAACATCTGCGGAGGTAGTCCAAAAAAGAGCAGAAAATAAATCTGGTTATAAAGATTTATATGAAAATTTGCAAAAAGAGTTGCTGCAAAAAGACCAAGAGCTAGAAGAAAATAAAGAATTGGTCGTCCGAATTAAAAAGGTTGTTTTGAGTATTTCATGTATTCTTAAAAGATAATGAAGTTGAAAAATATATTAGAATAGACGAAATCCATATTTTGAGAATAAATAAATTCAAATACTAGTTAATATAAATTTTTCGAATCCTATTTTCATAGTTTTTTCAAATATTTTCAATAAAGGCTATGAGTGGGTACGAAGCCGTGAAGGAAGAAATAGAAGCGCTGAAATTGAAGCTGGAACAGAAAAACGCTGAAATAAAGTCGCTCAATAGCAAGGTACTCGACATGAGCAAACAGTTGAAGGACTCTTTCGACAACTACAAAATGGCCTTGGAGAGTGTCGAGAAGAGAAACGACGAGAGACTCAGTGCAATGCGTGTTGAAAACGAACGCTTAATGAGTGATCTGAATCTACTGAAGGAAGATCTGACTAAGAAAGAGACAAGTTTCCAGCTGTTGAATTCGAACTTGAATCTTGAGAGACGAAACAAACAAAATCTTGAAGAGTTTAAGAGCAAGGTACTGGAGCTGGCAGATGAGAGCAGAGACGATTCGAAAGCGTTGGAAAAGTTGAGAAAGATCGTTGAAGAATCATTAAAAATGAAAAATGAAAACTTCAAAATTAAAAACGAGTTATATGAAATAGAACTAAAAAACGAAGTTGAGAAAGGCAAGAATAAAGAGCTAAGAGGATTGAACGAAAGTCTCCAGATTGAAATCGCCAGTCTGAAGCGAACGATCGGTGAACAAGGAGCTTATCTGGCCATTCTGTCGCCCAGACATGATGCTGTTTCAGAAGATCGAGTTGACTCGCCCTTCATCAAAGCCAAGACCGAAGCTGAAGTTCAAAGCAGCAGCCACCACACTCCTGTCTTTGGTTCACCCCTTGCTAAAGATGTTTTTGAAGCGAACAAAACAATCAAAAAGCAGAAGCTGGAAATTGAAAAGTTGAACAATGAAATACTAATTTTATCCTCTCAGATTGAGTGTTTGGAGCAGAATGAAAAAGACTTACAAAACCGATCACAAGCGAGTTCGCAAAGAAGGGAAGATGAGATCGAAGATTTAGAAATACAAGTTTCGCAACTCAATATGAAGTGTTCAGATCTGGAAGAGAAGAATTCAGAAATGAAGAGGGTTCTAGAGGGACAAAGCAAAAGACTGAACAGCGTCGAGGACATCGAGAGTTACTTCGAAAGAGTTTTTAAAACCTACTACAGACTCTCAGGCGACCAACGCAAGCCATCATTTGAATGCAAGCAGAAAATCGATCACATGACCGAGTGGCTGGAGACTCAGAACTTAAACAACAAACAACTCAGTCAGCACAACGAACTTCTCAAACAAGAAGTTCACAAACTGAGAACGAAAATTGCTGATTTGGAAACTCAACGAGAAAAGATTGTTGGTGAAGTAGCTTGCAAGAGTGGTTCGAGGGCTTCAAGTATCGAGCCATGCTTTTCGCAATTGAAACGGGAGTATGGAGAGTTGAAAGAGATTGAAAAAGAAATAAAAGCTCTGAAGGAACGAGAAGACCATTTGAAGAATGAACTTGTGGAGATGATGGACAGCTTGGTAGATGATGAAAAAAAGCTGAGTGCTTTGAAAAAGAACCCTGCTTGTGAAGTTGATGAATTACTAAAAGCAGATTCTGATTTCAAAAGGTCAAAAGCAGAAAAAGATAAGATAACGAATCAACTAGATTATGTCTTCGGTGATATTGACAGCGTGGAAAAGTCGCTAAAGAAGAAAAAGAAGATTGTAAAACAACTGGTAGAAGACACCAGAAACGAATTGAAATCTTCAATTGAAGCATTTGAAGATTTATCGAAAGAATTGGAAGAAGATAATGAAGATTTAATTGTAAACGGTGGCTTGGAGAGTGAATGGTTGAGTCCAAAGGTTCAGAAAAAAGACTTCAAACCTATTACTGAAGTTTTTTCACAAACTTTGCCCGTCACAACAGATGCAGAAACGCACGACAAAACAGAGCTCGAAGAAGCACGCAAAGAGTTCCAGAGGTTGGTGGAAAAGTATCACGAGTCAATTGATCACTTGGAGAAAATGTGTGCTGATTTGAAAAATGAAAATGATGATTTGAGACAGAAATATTCCAACATACTTGAAACAAATGAGATTTTGAGCGAGAAGTACAACAGAAGTGAAGATTTGTTAAATGAGCTGGAAAGGAAAGAACAAACGATATGTGAGTTGAAAGGGGCGGTAGAAGAGTCGAAGAAGAAATTGCAAGAAGTGGTGGAAGAGAAAGAGAGTTTGTCGTTGCAAAAGGAAAAGTCAGACGTTCTGCTCAGGATTGAGAAACTCAAAAACCTCTCCGACTCGAAAACAGAAAGTTTCGAAACAGCCGTGGAGAAAGACGTCGTTGACAGTTGCAGATACGAGGAAAGGCATGTGGAAGTGCACAACGGCACTAACGGTACAAGCAGCCCTGAAAGCAAAAAATATTTCTCAGAAACTCAAACTGCTTTTAACAACCTGACTCCAAGCATCCTTTCCCTCAAGGCATCCATTCGTCCACTGAGGGTCGAGAACAGGAGGACTTTTTTGAACATTGTGGGCATTCAGTCGTGCCTGCGCCGTAAACTCTCACTGGACCGAAGTTCTGCATGCTGTGGGACTCTTCCCTTGAATGGACATGATCACTTCGAACATAACAACAATCTGAAAGGCTTTGAAAACAATCCTACTGAAGACTTTTTGCACGCGCTGTCAAACAAGTGTTTCGAGAACTTTTCATCGATGGTGGAGCTGGAGGAGAGGGCTGATTCGCTCTTCAACGACTCTCCAGTGGACTCCTCAGAAGAAGCAGTGATTGACCTTCTGAACAGGTGCACTGCCCACAAGGACATCCTGCAGCGTCTGCAGAGTCTCATGCAGGCTGTCTTGGAGAACCAGTTGGACGTCAGGAGGGCTTTGGAACTGCTGCCACAACTGTCCAAAGGCTGCAACGGTGTAACGCTGAGGTCTGACTGCACTTTTAAAGGAACCTCTCCTGCTCACAAGAAGACAGTTCAGAACAAGATCAGAGTGATCAGGAGTTCAGGCTCGGAGAGTGAAGACAGGGCCTGCCACTCGAACGATGTTTCGCCTCAGAAGCTCAGAGCCCTGCAGAACCAACTCGCTGTGAGCAGCATCTTTGTATTAAATAGACTTTTTAATATTCAATAGATTTCTTTTTTAAAATTTAAAGTATAAAACAATCAAAGTTTGTTTGAGTTATTGAGAGGTATGTGAATAAATCGATTGGAACAGGAAAATGAGAGGAGGTACAGGGAGGTGATATCCAGCTACCGAAGGCATCTCTTATCTGCTGTTCAGGTATGGCTTTTGACCAGGGGCGGCGATCTGCTACAAACCTTGGGTGGTCCTACCCAAAATAGGTGATCCTGGGAGGGTCCTGGGGTCACTACCATTAAGGTGGACCCCTCACTACCAAAAAGTGGGGAGTCCGGATCCCAGGACCCCCCCAGGATCGCCGTCTATGCTTGTGACTGGAGTAATGAACAGCTCATTACTTGAACTAGTTTTTCATCTTAATTAATTAATTAATCAGTTAACGAATAATTAATTTTACGTATCATTTCACATGCAGGGTGACATGGATCCGGGCATAAAGAAGGCTCTTTTGAACATTGTAGAGCCGCATAACCCCCATCCCATGTGACCTTTTTCTCTTCTCGTTCTTTTCTCTTCACTTTTACTGCTTTTTTCCTTTCTTTTATTTTATTTGTTTTTTATTCTTTTGCCACTTCTTTCTTGTCTTTTTATTCTTCTCTCCTCCTCCCCCTTTTTCTTTTTGTCTTTCTCTTTCCCCCAATGACTCAGAGCACCACAGGGGCCTGCATTCACCAACTTCAAGACTTGCTGCAGTCATAGTAATGAGGATAATTATATTTTCCCTTCTTGAAAAGGTCGTTTGGAGGACATTTGCGACTTTTTACAAGCCAAGTGATATATTTCAGTAGCAGAGATTCGATAGTGCATGCAAATTCTATTGTTTTCTCGTTATTTAAGCTAAAAAAGTATTTCTAAACTTTTCCAAAAATACTTTGCAATAGTCCGTGAAATGAAGCTGGTAGTCTTAATGTTTTTTAAATTATTTTCCAAAATATTTAAGCCCTCTATTCTTATTATTTAATGGAATAGAAATTATGTTCGAAGAGTAATTTAAACGAAGCAGGCTGCAATTAATTGACATTGACCCACTTCATTCCGGCATACTATTAACTTTCTTCTTTTTATTTCTGTTCTTTAATTACTATAGAGTTTTTTTGAGTTTTTTTTATTTAAACACAGTTTCGTTGATGCACCCGACATGGAAACTTAATTTCTCTTCATTGTACAAATCAATCCTCCTTAATTGCGCGTAGTCTGGAGGTGTTTATGTTGTTCGTGCGTTCGAAGATCAAATTGCATCGTTATTGAATTGCGTAAAGTCGACTTATTTAACGTTCAATATCGCATCACAGACAACCTAGCCTAGCGAGCTTCTCTAGTATTTGTACCGAAGAAAACATTCTTTTGATGATTCGAATTTCTTAATGTTATTCAGTTCAATTTTAAATTTAAAAAACATTTTTCTAGTTTACATTATGCTATTGATCGTGGCAGACTTGAGATCGTTTTTCGGTATTTATTCCATTTTATGCTACAACCAAAACTTCAAACCATTTGAAAAGTGTCTTTTCTACAACATTAAAAAACATTTTGAAGGTAATAGGGGCATTCTTCTAGAGTATAAAAAGATTAATATACATTTATTTGGAAAAAGATTAAAAATTCATTAAAAAATAATTAGGTTAGCGGCTTTTTAAAACGCAATAAACGACAAAAGGTCAACGAAAGAGTATGAAAGAGAAAAAAGAAAGTCGAAACTATGTGGATGTGATCGTTAAATTGTTATTTATGTTTTAAACACTTTTAATATATTTTATAACATTCTAAAGCTCTGTTATTATCATTTAATTTTTTCTTCTAAAGGTTTTTCATGCATACCTGATTAATTCATCTTTCTTCAATTTTGTCCTTCGAGAGATTCACTCACAATGTTAGAGTGGAAACGAATCAGTAAATTGCAGATTCCTCGAACTCTTCTACTACCTCTAAAACTTGTTGTATTGTGACCTTATTGAGCGGTACACCGGGTCTGTCTGAGCTTGTATGATCTGATTGAGGGATTTAGAAAAAGCGACTTAAACCTTTATCATCTTTTCATCTTTCTCTAGACGAATAACTAATTTAAAACCTTAGTTGCTTGTAATCTAGTTTCTGAATTATTTTTACCCTTCAAACTGTTGTACAATTGAAGAATTTTCACTGAATCATTTGTTTTGAAAAGATTAATTTCAACATTTTCAGCCTTAATTATTAAAGAGACGAATCACACAGCAACGTAATTTCAAGAAGATTAAGTCAAATAATTTCGCGTGCAAGGAAAGAAATTGAAAACAAATTTTCATTAACTTCTCAAAACAAATGTACTGCCTATAAATATACTCGATTTTCCCTATAATGTCGATCTGACCATGACGCATTTAAACCCCTTAAGATTTCCAATGCCACAAGGATTATTTCTATAGGAAGTTTCCAGCCAGGCTGTGATACAAAAGTACGATGAATGTGGTTGTTCTATCACAAACTAGAAAGACGTAACGAGACATAGCAAAACCCATCGACACTTGAAGCTACTTTGTGTACACGGGAATGTAGTGAAGCCCTTCAGCAGAGCACCGCTTGTGGGTTGATTGAAAGGTGTAACGTTGAAAGTTCGAGCAATCATTCAATAGGTCTTATATATCAGCATTTCCTCACGTTATGTGGAGCTTGATGTTCTTAAAAATAAATTCTATTTAAAGCTACCTATGTGAAATATTTTGACGTTGTAAATGTTGTATATATAAATTAATATCTTCATATTTAAAGAGATCATTCAAACAATAATCAATTTGTGTAAAGTTGATTCTGAAAATATATAAATGCCATTTTGCAAGCACGAGAGTCTGTACTGAAAGAAGGGTCGGTGAGGTGGGTGTTTTGATGAATGGAGGAGACGAAAATTTGCTTACTTTGGAACGAGTATTAATATTGCTACTTTTAAGAGTCACAGAAACTACTACAACGTTGTGGAAGTGTAAGAGTGATGGCGTATATGGGGATACATCAAAAAATATATTCACGGATTTGATGAGAGTTTTTGAATAATTCGCATGAATTCGCATCTTTTTAAAAAAGCTTTTAAATCATTCAATGAATGAGAAGTTTACAATTATTTGAACTTCAGAATGGTCACTTGCAAATAAACTTAAATGAATTCAATTTCAATTCCTTTATATTTCAGTAGACGCAAAATAAATATTTAAAACTCAAAAGTTCATTCGATAAAATAATTTTTTAAATTCTCATTTTCGAAAGGCTTCTTCAGATCCACCATATTCAGCTTGTACATTCAGCATGTGATTACAACATGTAATGAAGGAGTGATGGAAGCTCTCACTGAACACAGCACCTTTCCGACGCCTCTGACATGGACGCCACGATCCTGCCGTGAAGTTGCGACAAACGACTCGTGAAATCGTTCATCGACTTGGGGAAAGGCGCCTCTGTTGGTTGATTGATTATATTTTGGTAGTTTGAATTTATTAAGTGCTCGAATTGTCTCTTTAAGGTCATTTATCAACAATGAATTTTTTTTTTGATTTTGTGTGCAATTGTTTAAGAATGCAAAAGCTTTCCTGCAAACACACATATATATAAAAGGAAAGTAAAAGGAGATGAAACAGTGGAGTTTTAATCAAAGTAATAACCCTTCAAATGACACGCCTTCAACGCACGTCACTCAGAATATGCAACCCTGCTTTCTTTTCAGCATCGGTTGCTCGGCTTATCTCACAACAATCTTTCTAAAAACGTTTCAAATAAATATTTCCACTCTTCACGTTGACTTTTTGAAGAATCAATTCCTGCAAAAATCTTCTTCAGAGTGCATTAGTTTCGGTGGCTTTTGTGTTTTTGGGTTTATGGTCTTGTTTATACGTGCAGCTTGGCCAATAAACTAGCAAGAGGTTTTTGGAAACTATTATAAAAGAAAGTTTCAAATAAAAAAATATTTTGCTACTATGTTTGCACTTTTTTTTCTTTAAAAAAATATAAGAAAATATATGATACTTTTGAAGCGGAAATAAAAGAACAATATATGTAGAAATAAATATCCGTACGAAGAAACCTGAAACTGGGCATATGGGAATAACGAAAAAGAAATGTAGCAATAAATAATGAAACAAACAAAAACATGTAAAGATAATAACATAAAATCGGATTTAGTATGAAATATAGCCACCTCCATCGGGACCCTCTCCAGCCGCCTCTGCCTCCATCTCCTCCGGACTTTTCTTCTTCCGACCCAGTCTGCCTTCCAGTGTGGGGTCCTCCACAGGTTCAAACTTTTCTTTCTTTTTTATGCCGTACTGTGACGATGGCGTGAAAGTGAAGGTGTAGAAATTTTGAAAGTGAAAAGTTGAAAAACTGATATTTGTTGAGTTGCCTGAGTAATGGTGTAGTTTAATATCGTGAAGTATATTGGTCTGAAAAGTACGTGCCAACTAATGAGTGGATTCGTGAATTCTTAGATTGAACTCAGCGTGGGCACTGCAAACTAAATAAATGGCCACAACTACTATCCGTTTCCTCAAGCAACATGCTAACTCACTACTTGAAAAGCTCAAAACCAAAAGGCAGTACCACTTTACAAGCATGAAGATTGTTCCCTTGAAGAAAAGTTTTGTCTTTTAATCTCAAATTTCTTTGACATGCAAGCCACAATCCGCCTGAAGCTATTACCTGAACATTACTTTTTATGATGCCCATTATCCATTATCTCCTTTTATGCGTTCTTATTTTTCCCACTACAACTTTCCACTCTCACATACCTTATCTCTTATATCCTGCCTCATTTTTTCTCTTTCTTCCTCGATCTTCCTGTACTTTTCTTTCCTCCTTTCCTCCTCCTCCCTCTTGGCTTCGGCGATTTCTGGGTCTTCTTCTTCGTCGGACTTTTTGTCTTCTTTGTCTCCCAAGGCTCCTGCAGATTGTTGTCTTCCTTAACGAGATTGCATGCGTGCTAGTGATGATGTGGTGCAAGCAAGATTGAAAATATTAATGAAAAAATGTATTTGTATCATCATTACACTATTTTGAGTTACATCAAAAAACTTTTTTTTCTTTCTCCTAGTTTTCAGTATGCTATTAAATCATTTCCAAAACAAAAACGGGAAAAAGTTTAGAATTTCTAGCGAGATTGCAAAAGGTTTTACTGAAACCACGACGAAAACATTTAAAAGTATGAAAAAGCGCTATGCAGCCCTAGAACGTGAAAAACATTCGGCTGAATCTTGTCACGACAACCCTCCATAGACTCCATGGCTCACGCGACCATCAGTGACTTATTGTGCAAAAGCCACTCTTTTAATTAATTGCACTTTTCTTTTCAGTGATACTCTAGAGATAAATATGTGCCAAATAAGCTTTGAGATTCCTTGGAGGAGTAATTGAAGGCCCATGAACTTATCAAGAGTTCTAAGAAACGCAAACAGATGCTAAAATCTGATAAATGAAACACAAGCAAAGAAAATCTCGAAAATAAATTCGTTTTGCGTGTGCATGGAATGTACCATGGAAGAACGCCACAAATACATTTGTTGTCGCATACAGATGATTGAGCAAGCATGACATCACCTTTGACGGAGTCCAACTGGTTTCCCAGCATCTGCTTGGCAATGAAGGCTGTCATGACTGGTTAAGGAGTGCTGTCTAATGGAGTGAAGTTGGACTGGTGCTTTCGTGAGATTTAAATCACTTTTTTTGCTTTCAATGAATTTTTTCTCAAGAAAACTTTTGGAAGTTTTTATGCTTGATGTTTTAAAATAATTTTACAAAATAATCTGAAATCTCGTTTTGAATGTTGATCTGAGCTTAAAGGTTAAAGAGTGGTGAGGGAGATATGGATAGTGGATGATATGGGGCAGTTCTAGCAGTAGTTTAAAGCACAATTGACAGCAGCAAGAAAGATGTGAGCTTTGTTGAATGATCTTCGTTTGGATTTGAATATCAATTGTGGTTGCTGATGACAGAGGTTGATTTTGTTTGATTGCTTGTGAAGTTGCTGACAATGTTAATCCGTGACTAGTTGAATTGATTTTTACCCATTAGTCTTTTCAACATGAAATTTTGTGTTATTGTTATTATAGCTGCAAGCTACAGGAGAACTTGCGATAGCAAACTGATCGAAAGATCACTAAAGTGTTTAAAATTCAATTGGGAAGAAGCAGAACGACCAAAAGCGCTGATTTGGAATCTTAAACTAGCGACACCGTTGATAAAGGTTGTCGTCTCTATGACAATACATATGTGTCTTCATTCACGCACGCTCCATTCATTCTTCATCCCCCCCCCCTATAATGAGACGCTTTTATAGTAAATGCTGTGTGCGTGTACGCCAGCTCTAACGTACGCTTTGTTGTACACGACCCACTGCTTCGAGATGAACACTTTAGTATGACATCTCTTCTCGGGAGATTGCGAACGTCTTGATTCAGAATGTAAATTGCCAAGTGCTCGTAAATCTTCTCTGGCAGGCGCACAAAGAGGGAGGTTCCAGTGTCAGCTGGGCGTCTGATGACTGCAGCATTTGAAAGAATGTTGATTCACGCCTTCATTGTAAACGATTCAACATCGCAGTTATTTCATTGAATTTTTTATACCTCTTGAAAAGATTCAAGTTCCGTATGGAAAAATGGTCTAATTTTCTTTTTCGAAACTCTAATGAGAATCCGAGCAAATACAAACAAACTGCATATTCATGAACAAACTCTATGTTTTTTCGTGTAAAAACTAAATGTAAACCCTAAGTCACTGCGCTAGATTAGCTCCATCATGCCTTGAGGCTCCAGCGAAACCAAACTAAAAGAACAAGTTCCTCAATAATTATTGAGACAAACGGTCTAATAAGTGAAAACACAAAAAAAGGAATAGGTTAGTGCATTACCGCGGAGATGATTAAGTGTGGGAAGAGAAACCATGTCCAAACTCATTATAACCAGGCCCCATCAATTCATAGAGCCCCTGGCGATTAGATTGGTTTGTTGTTAGATATTCGAGAATTAATTCCTCTCCAAAAAGTGTTAACCGAGTCATAAAAAGTTGTGAAAAGCAACACTAAATGTTAGAAAGACGATTCATAAAATGGCTAAACTTTAAAAAGATATAACGTAGATTGAAGAAATTTGTGATGAAGGCCTCTGAGCAATCAAGTGTTGCTGGAGCGGTGTGAACACAAGAAGGCAAGCAGACTGAATGAGCGGTCGTTGAACTACATGCTCATCATCAGTCTCACGCTCAAGTCTGCACAAGCATCACACGTTCAGGATCACAGACATTCCTCGTGCGTGCCCTGCAGGTGAGACTCGTTGGCGTCCTGTCTCCTGAAGGAACATCTCTTACTGGGAGGTTTTTCTGGCTCGATAGGAGGCGATTCAACCAGAGAAGGAGTTCGTTCTAGAGAAGCCAGAGGTGCTTTTTGTGTTGGAGAGTGAGATGCTGGTTTTTTGAAGGACTGGTTGGCGGAGTAGAAGCCAGGGTCGTTGTACGGTGCCTTGTATGGCGACTGGGGAGCGGAGTGGGGAGCAGGATGCGGAGACAAACTGCACGATGAGAGGTCCACTTCTTCCTTCAGGGGCATCAACTGAACCAACTCATTCAGTGTTTTGTCGGAGGGTTGCAATCCTGCACTTTGTGGTCGCTTGGATAGGAACCGATTTCCATACTTTCTCTCAATGGCTGTGTCTAGTTTTGAAATTTAATATTGTTTATAAATAAAAGATATCATCTATTAAAGATATTAACTCGAACAATTTAATGAAGTAGCGCTTTAAAGTGAGAACATGCATGCTTAGCAACAAAAATGAAAATGACAAATGACTGACTTGGTTTAGAATTGAAGTCAAAAGTCTTGCGTTTGTTGAGGAAGGCTTTTGATGATTTGGGTTTCGATAATTCATTTTCTGTGGTGATGTGAAATGAGATTGGATCAATGACCTTGAATATGAACTTTGTTTTATTTAGTGAAATGAAATATTCTCCACATTTTGTTAACTTATTCAAGAGAGCAACGTCAAACTACAGGTATGCATGCCATTTCTGGTTCTCAAAGCACGCACCTAAACTTTCAGCTCTGGAAAGTCCCGGAGTCGATGCTTGACTAACACCTGACCTAAATCTGGTTCAGCGGTGTTAGAAGTATGATAGTTTCATTTCCATTGAGTCTTCAAGCATCCGTCCAGCCTCCCTTGACCACTCACTCATCTCCCTACACCCTCAGCCATGCACACACCCACCTCACTCAACCACCCTCACCCACCTACCTAGCCAACCACTTCACTCAACCACCCTCACCCACCTACCTAGCCACCCACCCATCCCACGTCAACCACGTCAACCACCTCATGTTACCCACCCACTTACTTAAACCACAAACCTCAACCACCCATCCACCCATCCACCCACCCACCTCTTATGCCTCAATTGCTTCTCGTTCAGCATCAGCATCAGATCAGACTTATCACCATCCAAAAGGTTTCTGTCCGAGTGCCTTGAAAACACCTATGTAGGCGTTTCAAAAACTCCATATTAAAACTTAAGTTCTACGCTAAACTTCCACATTCAATTAATTCGCCACATTGGCACGTACGTCTCTTGCCGAGCCTTGCGTGAGAAGCAGACGCAGTTCCCTGGAGTCGGGCGTTGGTGCATCGTCAGCGGAGAAGATCGACATCCTGCCTGAGATGTGCCTGCTGTGTGGTTAGATTGTGGTGCATCGGAGAGACGTCAAAATGTACGCTGAGGTTTGAAGTATTGAAACAAGTCCATTGTGAAAAAACGGCGAATATTATTAACGTGAAATTAACAGTAAGATTTGTTTGAAAGTGGTGAGGCGTGTGCTACCTGGCCGCCTTCCATTTGTTGATGACTGGCTTCGTGTCGCTCTCTGACTTGGAAGCTTTCTGTTTTTGTATTCATGTTTGTGGAGTTGGCTTGGGTTAGTGATTGCCGTGGTGGTGGTGATGTGAAAGTGGTAGTGCTAAAAGTGGTGATGATGATGGTGATGAAAGTGGTGTAATGAGGATGGTGATGGTGATGTGGGTGAATAAACTACTCAACGGGATGATGTAATAGTGATGATGACTGTGGCAAGGTGGTTGTGGTAGAAATTATGATAATGGTAATGGTGGTAGAAATTATGATAATTGTAACAGAAATTCTGATAGTGAGGATAATTGTGGCAATGGTGATTAAATCAAAACCAATCAATCATTCGAAAAATACAGATACAATACGCAAAAAACCACAAAGCAACAACCTGCACTCCACCCTTTTACCCCCCTCACCCTTCTCATCTTGCTGGTCAGAGCGAATGCAACGTCGGACAACTTGGTCGCAGGAGACTTCAAAACGCCATCATCCAGCTTCGAAGACTCCAACGAAGACAGGCGCTTCGATAGTTGTTCCGCTGTGGTGCGAAGGTGGATTATTGGAATTTAATTATTGGTAGCATCAATGGTTGGTTATATAGGGTTGTTGAGATGGAGTGGTGAAGTGAGGTGGTACCCTGGTCAGAAATCCTCATGTTCTCGAAGACCATGGCACTTCCCTCTGTTAGTCTGGGTGGATGAATGTGAATGAAGGTGATAACAATGAGAATGTGTTTGTTTTGAAGAATAAATATAGATAAATGGATGAAATAATGGATTGACGGGTAAATTGATAAAAGATTGGTGAATTCAATAGCTCAAACATGTTTAAAACTGAAGGAATAAATGAGCAGACGTACTCTGGCTTGTAGATTTGCATCTGCGAAGAGGTGTCAACGCCGTACACCGACTCGTAGTGCTGTCTGAGGAAGGTGAAATTAATTAGTGAAACCATTCAATCTGCACTCACATCACCACTACCTTGATACCAGCATGCAACATCCACACCATCTTTTCACATCATTACACTGAACCACCACACACTATACTTACAAAAACACACCACAAAATACCACATCAGTCCACACCACACCATTTCACTCCACCATACCACACCACACCACTTCACACAAGACCACACTCCACCATACCACACCACACCAAAACAATTCCATACAATACCACACCAAACAACCAAATCACGCAAGACTAAAAACCACAACACTCGACTCCACACCAAACAACCTTACACTAGACTACACTTCATTCAACACCACACCACAAAAATCCAACACTCTGCACAAGACGACACTACACACCACACAAACTACACCACACAACCACATCCTCACACCACAAAACACCACCACTCAAGACCATACTTCTTCACACCACACCACACCACGCCAAATCACACCACACCATGAAACTCCACACCACACCACACCATGAAACTCCACGCCACACTATACAACCACAACCCTAACCCACTACACCCAACACACCCATCTCATCACACAAGAACAAACAACCCCACACCAACCAAACGAAACAAACACCAAACCACCACAGAGCCCTACCAAACCCCACAACATTCCACACAAAAACCACCACCACCGACTAGATGATGATCTGCTGGTAAACCACACTACACCATACTACACTACTTCACTCCACTCCACACGAAACCACACCAAACAACCTTAAACCATACCACAGCCCCCAACCGACCACACCACACCACTCCATACCACAATACAACACCACACCAAACAACTAATCCACACTACGCAAGATCTACAAACCCCCACAACAAAACACTCGAAACTGCACCACGTTAAATAACTCCACACTAAACTACACTACTTCACGACCCCACCATCACAATCCCACACCAAAGCACCACCACCGACTGGATGATGATCTGCTGGTACAACTCCATGATGATCTCATCTTTCGTGAAGGGCTCCCTCTGCAGGAACCTCTTTAGGTACTTGTCGTTCAGGTTGTTCAGGAAACCCTGTTGTTGTCGAGGTGGTGGTAGTGGTAGTAGTAGTGATGGATGGGTGAATAGATGGATTGATGGATGGATGGATAGATGGATGGATGGATGGATGGATGGATGGATGGATGGATGGATGGATGGATGGATGGATGGATGGATAGATGGATGGATGGATGGATGGATGGATGGATGGAGGAATGGATGAATGGATGGATGGATAAATGGATGGATGAATGGATGGATTGGTGGGTGGGTAAATAGATGGATGGGTGGATGGATGGATGGATGGAAAAATGGATGGATGGATGATTATGAGAACGTGATGAAATGGCAAGATGTTGATGAGTTTTTATGGATGGATGGATGGATGGATGGATGGATGGATGGATGGATGGATGGATGGATGGATGGATGGATGGATGGATGGATGGATGGATGGATAGAGGAATGAATGGATGAATGGATGGATGGATTGACAAATGGGTGGGTGAGTGGATGGATGGATGGGTAGATAGATGATGGTGGTGGGTTTGAATAAGGGTTTGATTATGAAAACGTGATGAAATGGCAAGGTGTTGATGAGTTTTTGTGTTCAAAACATAACTGAAGAAAGATTAAAACTTGCACCTACGAAGAAAAAAAAGAATTATAACAAACGTTGAAAAACAAACAAAATCTAAAAAATTATGACAAATATATTAAAGGAAAAAGCTGAGATGCAGTTTCTGCGTCAACAATAGAAAGACTGACGTGTGACTTATCAAAGTGGATGATTGAGACAGTGAGGCTAATTAGAAGAGGTGTGCACTTAGAAGACACTTTCACCTGGATTGAGTTGTAGCCGTAATTCCCCACCAGCTCCTCAATGTACATTAGCAGATGGTCCATCACCTGTGTGTGTGTGTGTGTGTGTGTGTGTGTGTGTGTGTGTGTGTGTGTGTGTGTGTGTGTGTGTGTGTGTGTGTGTGTGTGTTGTGTGTGTGTGATTGTATGTTTGTTTATATGTGTGTTTTTATTAATAAGAGCATGAATGACTAAAAATTGAAAAGTTGCTTTTGTATTTAAATAGTATCGATTGCGCCGAATCTATTGATGCCTTAATGTTCGTGTATGTGGGTCTTTGTTTGTTTGCATGTATGTATTTGTGTATATGTATTTAAGTGTCTGTGTGTATTCATTATTTTGAGCAGTGAAGCTATTATTTGATCAAATAAATAGTTTCACTAGTTTGATGACACAAACAACAGCGTTTATACACTTACACAAAAGGCTTATGACATCTTTACGACGACATAGCCATCCACACAGACGTACATGCACACATACATATAGCAAGCTTAACAGGTCACGAACTAATCATCATTATCATCAGCATCCTGGTCTATGTTATACAGGTATAAACTAATCCTGGTTTCAACTTCGTTCACCAGAAGTTGCCCTGCTGTGCCTCCAAGCAATGCAACTGCTTCAGGCATTTCATGTTTTCCGTCATTCATTGTTTCCTTGCTTGAGGCAGACACTGTTGGTTGCCACTTCAACACTAATAACCTTTATTTTTTCTCAATAAATTAGATTTTGAGCTGGTGCTGCGTATAAACCATTTCAGAGCAGTGCAGCATTGCGCCCATAACTCATGTATGAATCATTAATAAATTGAACTTCTACAACTTCCCGTTGTGCTAGAAAGATCGGATTATGCTAATTGTGTAGCTCTAGATGTCCCTTGCATGAACATATAATTTATTTTTTATTACATTAAGATTTTACTATTTATACATTAAATTCTTGAACACTATGGTTTTTCTCTGATCGACCTTCTCTACTACCATCATGAGATTTCAGGGCGTCTTCATTTGATGACTTCATTCATCAGTCATTTCTCATACGAATTGATTGTATACGGCTAGCTAGACAAGGATTTATGTTGATTTGTTAATCATTGAAACAACTTTTCTACTCGATGTATAGCTTAGTGATCTGCATGTCTGCATACACGGAAGTTACATTGCTGACTTCTCGAATACACATTTTTCAATTTCTTAAATCACCTGCGCGTTCCACATTTTCTCATCAACCCATTATTTCCGCCTCATTAAATATCTTTCGAAACGTTGTCTCATGCAGACTTTGTTTTTCTTATGAGACTTATCAAGGTTAAAACCGAATCCGACCACTGATCTAAGCCACTTCTCATCTTGTATATTCACCACATAGAGGTTCTTGCAATTACAAGTGCTTTACTATCTCAACGGCGATGCGACCATAAACAAGCGTTTGCATGCAAATTAATTATAATAAGCCAGGAAGCCCTAGAGCAGGCCTTGCGTATCAGTGGCATAGAGCATCAAATTTCCCATGTCTGCTCATTAGCTTGACTTTCGATTTTATATTTATTGTTTTATTAATATTAATATTAGTATTTTATAATTTTATTTATTGAAAATTATATAAATAAAAACAACAACAAAATATTATTATTATTGTTATTTATAATTACTCTTTCCACTGACCCAGAGGCCTCACATAATGATGATAGCAGGATGTGAGGCGCTCCCATAGTTGCGGGCGGGTGCTGGTGGCACTCAAAATAGACTAGCACTCGCCTCAATGAAGACAAATGCCATCAATTTGCCATTATCGATATTTTCAAATTGGCAATTTTCTATATTTAGCCTCGCGTACACGATCATGATCATTATCCTAATCATCTTCATCACCACCACTATCATCACCACCATCATCATCCCCACCATCATCTTAATCATCACCACCATCATCATCATCATCATCATCACCATCATCCCCACCATCATCTTAATCATCACCACCATCATCATCACCACACTCACGTGACTGTTGATTTCCTGATAGAGACTGACAATTTTGGTTTCCTCTCCTTCGATCTTGAGGCACTTGACGAGAGGCTTGATAGTGATGCCCTGCATGAGGAGGAAGAGGAGGAGGAGAAAGAAGAGAAAGAGAAAGAGGAGGAAAAAGAGGAGGAGAAAGAGAAAGAGGAGGAAGAGGAGGGAGGAAGAGGAGAGGGAGGCCATTCCTCTTTGTTTTTTTGTTTGTCAAGCTCGTTTCATGAATCAATTTTGCATTCTTATAAAAGTTATATCTTGTAAATGCACACTTGTTGCAAACTTTCGCTTCTTTCTTTCCTTTTCTCTTTCACCTCTTTTTCACCTCTTTCCCTTTCTTTCCCTCATCTCCCCTCTTTTCTATCCATTTTCTCCCCTCTCTTTTCTTTCTTTCTCCCCTCTCTTTCCTTCCTTTTTCCCCTTTAATTTTACTCCCATCTTCTCATCATTTTTTCCAAAGCCCTAACCCAACCTTTATCCACCACCCCTCCCCCATTTCTTTCTACACCAAACCTACTTGGACGAAGACGGTGAAGAAGATGATGACGATGGTGGTGGTTCTGAAGAGGTTCTTGTGCTCGCTCGGTTCGAGCAGAGCCACCAGACAAAACGCCACCGCCCCCCTGAGACCACCGTACGCCTGGAGACGAGGAAGAGAAAGACGATTGGGTGTGTGTGTGGAGGTGGAACGAGTGAGAAAGAAGAAGTGTGTGGATGGATGAGATGGAGATGCGGAAGGGATGAGGTTGTGTAGAGAAGAGGGTATGTGGAGAGAATAAAATGGAAATGTAGAGGAGATGAAAAAAAGAGAGAAGATGGAGTGTGGGGAAATAAAAAGAGGTAGAGAAAAATGTCAGACTGAAAGATCAATGCAACATGGAAGCAAGGACTCAACAAGAAGGAGAAGAAGAAGCAGAAAGACGCACCATGATGAACTGCTCCCTGGCGCCCAGATGCCTCTTGCGGTGGGTGCGGTTGATGAAGAAGGTCAGTCCGTACGTCACTGTCGCCATGATGATGATGATGATAATGATGATGATTATGGTGATGATGATGATTATGGTGATGATGATGATGATGACTATGATGATGATTATGGTGATGATTATGGTGATGATTATGGTGATGATTATGGTGATGATTATGGTGATGATTATGGTGATGATTATGGTGATGATTATGGTGATGATTATGGTGATGATTATGGTGATGATTATGGTGATGATTATGGTGATGATTATGGTGATGATTATGGTGATGATTATGGTGATGATTATGGTGATGATTATGGTGATGATTATGGTGATGATTATGGTGATGATTATGGTGATGATTATGGTGATGATTATGGTGATGATTATGGTGATGATTATTTTGATGATTATGGTAATGATGATGATTATGGTGATGATGATGATTATGATGATGATGATGACTATGATGATGACTATGATGATGACTATGGTGATGATTATGGTGATGATTATGGTGATGATTATGGTGATGATTATGGTGATGATTATGGTGATGATTATGGTGATGATTATGGTGATGATTATGGTGATGATTATGGTGATGATTATGGTGATGATTATGGTGATGATTATGGTGATGATTATGGTGATGATTATGGTGATGATTATGGTGATGATTATGAGAATGATTAAGGTGATGATTATGGTGATGATTATGGTAATGATGATGATTATGGTAATGATGATGATGCTATTTTAAAAAGCAAAAAACTAAGGCGCTTCCCGGTTAATGCATGCATACGCAATATTATTGCTCTTACAACTTCACAATTAATCTAAACCAGCTTCAAGATGAGCATTGCATTAACTGCAATGTTTTACAAATGCATTCAATCAATCAAAATAATTTATATAGTGCTTTTTCTCAAATTCAAAAAAGCTTTTGAATAAACTTGTCACTGAAATACAAGCATACAAAGCAGCAGCGTACCCAGGAAGCGGATGACAAGGCACAAGACGACGGTCCAGAGGATGAAGCCAGTATGCCAGTCCATAGCATCCCTCACCACTGCGATGCCAAGGAACATGAAGATTATGCAGTCGCAGGCGCCACTGTGGTCGTAGTAGTGGTGGTAGTAGCGGTTGTGGTGGTAGTTGCAGTGGTGCTTGCAAAGAACTAACATTTTGTCGTTTCTATTACTCGGTATAATTTATACCGCACTTTAAAAAATATTTCAAGTGGTATTCTGTAAAAGGTTTTGTAAAAAAAATCAATAAGTACTAAATATCTTATATTGACACTATTTCTCATCATGGAAAGTCATACGCAAATTAAAATCTGACAAAATATAGGTCCACTTTACACATTGTATGTATATAAAATCTCTAAAACTACTTCACCTAGTTATTCCCACATCTATTTAACATGAAGCATAAAGCAGTCTTAAAACTCCTATTAAGGTTTTTGCCGCCAAGCCATAAGTGAAAACAACTCTTTTTACAACAATAAATCTGAAACAAAATACCAAAACAACAACATCACCACAACAACATCACCACAACAACATCACCACAACAACATCACCGCAACAACATCACCGCAACAACATCACCCTAACGACATCACCACAACAATACCACCCCAACAACATCATCACCACAACATAATCACCACAACACTCCAACAAGATCACCACAACCTCACCACAACATCACAACAACAACAACAACACCTGAGCATCTTGATGAAGTACTTGATGGTGATAGATGAGTTGTTGGAGATGTTGTGGAAGGCGTATTGCATCTGGATCAGACCACAGCCAATCATACTGCCGACGGGAGATGAAAAGACAATTTTTTCAAATATATTAACCGGAATTAAAGCCTCTTTAGTTGAATAAATTAACTGGAATTAAAACCAATTTAGTTGAAAATCAAATTAACCGGAACACATTAATAGAAAAAACTAGTAAGCGCCCGCAGCTTCACTTCTCTAAGTTATTTTAAGTGTTTTAATTTTTCTAAAAAATATGTTTTTATTTTTCGAAAAAATATTTTAATTTTTCTAAAAAATGTTTTGATTTTTCTAAAAAATATTTTGATTTTTCTAAAAAATATTTTGATTTTTCTAAAAAATATTTTGATTTTTCTAAAAAATATTTTAATTTTTCTAAAAAATATTTTATAATTTTTTAAGCTAATCCATAAATAAGAATTTATATATATTTTGTCATTATCTCAATGCACAGCATCAGCATCAGCACGGAACCTGATGATGCCGGAGAAGTGGAAGAGTTCTGCGGTGAGGTACGAGGCGTAGGCGAGTGAGAGGATGGCCAGGCTCTCCATCACTGGAAGATACAATTATTATTATTTGTTGTTGTTGTTGTTGTTGTTATTAGTAGTAGTAGTAGTAGTAGTAGTAGTAGTAGTAGTAGTAGTAGTAGTAGTAGTAGTAGTAGTAGTAGTAGTAGTAGTAGTAGTAGTAGTAGTAGTAGTAGTAGTAGTAGTAGTAGTAGTAGTAGTAGTAGTAGTAGTAGTAGAAGTAGTAGTAGTAGTAGTAGTAGTAGTAGTAGTAGTAGTAGTAGTAGTAGTAGTAGTAGTAGTAGTAGTAGTAGTAGTAGTAGTAGTAGTAGTAGTAGTAGTAGTAGTAGTAGTAGTAGTAGTAGTAGTAGTAGTAGTAGTAGTAGTAGTAGTAGTAGTAGTAGTAGTAGTAGTAGTAGTAGTAGTAGTAGTAGTAGTAGTAGTAGTAGTAGTAGTAGTAGTAGTAGTAGTAGTAGTAGTAGTAGTAGTAGTAGTAGTAGTAGTAGTAGTAGTAGTAGTAGTAGTAGTAGTAGTAGTAGTAGTAGTAGTAGTAGTAGTAAAAGTAGTAGAAGTAGTAGTAATAGTAGTAGTAGTAGTAGTAGTAGTAGTAGTAGTAGTAGTAGTAGTAGTAGTAGTAGTAGTAGTAGTAGTAGTAGTAGTAGTAGTAGTAGTAGTAGTAGTAGTAGTAGTAGTAGAAGTAGTAGAAGTAGTAGTAATAGTAGTAGTAGTAGTAGTAGTATATTTTATAATGGTTGTAGTTGCACAGACACAGCAACACCCACTTCTGACGTGCAGTGTGAACTTGGTGACGATGGCAGAGAGGAAGCCGAAGATAAGGCCTATGAATAAGCCTCCCAAACTCACCGTGAAGAAGGCCGCTACCGCCATGCCTATCTGTGTGTTTGTGTTTGTGTGAGTGAGTGTGAGTGTGTGTGTGTGTGTGTGTGTGTGTGTGTGTGTGTGTGTGTGTGTGTGTGTGTGTGTGTGTGTGTGTGTGTGTGTGTGTGTGTGTGTGTGTGTGTGTGTGTGTGTGTGTGTGTGTGTGTGTGTGTGTGAGTGAGTGAGTGAGTGAGTGAGTGAGTGAGTGAGTGAGTGAGTGAGTGAGTGAGTGAGTGAGTGAGTGTGTGTATTCCCACTAAATTCACCTCAGATATTGGAATCTTTCCTTCCATATTGCTTAGAGTGACAACTGTGTTGTATAGCACAACAGTAACAGCGTCTATGTGTAAATGTTTGTGTTTATTTATTGTTACATATATATAAAGTTTTCAACAATTCATCAATTGTTGTACAATACCACATTGACAATTAGCTATAAATATTAAATAAAAATAAACTTATGACAACGTCACCATAAATAATGTCCCAATGGGACATTGTCCCATTGAGACATTGCCACAACAACCGCATTACAACAACATAACACAATAATAATAATGAAAATAATAATCATTAATATTATTTACCTATTTTATTATTATTAAAACATAAAACAACAATAACAATACTAATAATGACAAGCATTATTATAATGGCGTATAATCCGAACGGGCTTCTAGACCATATTTTTTTCTAGACTGCTGAACATTTTAAAATTCACGTCTATGTGTTACTAGGACCATTAAACATGAGTCGTTACACACTCGGCTACTTTTTCAACAGCACAGCAACAACATGACGCAACAACATAACACAAAAACAAAAAAACAGCATAGCAACAACAGCAACAACAATAGCGCTATCTCAACCATTAAGGAGGGACTCTCCAAATACGGTGAAGTACAAGACGTTGTTGACACCGATCTCCTGGAAGATTGCCAGCACCTGGAAGAAAGGAATGAAGCTTTCAAAAAAGAATTTAGTCCATAAATAGGAGCATTAATGATCAAGAGAATGTAGTCCGTAAATATCGGACTGAGCATCATTAACGGAGTAAACTATTGGGACGTATACGGTTTTCAATTAAATAAATTATTTTTTCAATATTTAGAATCCTGGATTTACGCAAAATTCAATTTTTATAAATTATGGTACCTTAAAACCCCAGTAAATATAATTTTTACATTCAGAAAAGCTCTATAAACACTTATTTAAATAAATAATCCTTAGATTTAAACGGAATGTAATAAGATTAAACACTATTCTTATTCAGTCTGACCACAAGCGAAAACCGAATAGTTATTACTTCCATTATTTAGTCCCAATGCGAATCGAAAGCAAATATTTGATCTTAGTTTTTTCACAAGTGGCTGTTGAACCACTTAGAAGCGTCCTTAGTAAATAAGCGTTAAGCTTTTTGATGCATGCTTTAGAGGCGATACATTGCTGATTGATAAATAGAGGTCGGACCGAGAACATTTTTATTCCCAGAACCAGAAGTGATTAAAAATGCTATTTCCTTCCATCATCCCATTCTTCCCGTCCTTCTAAGCCACTCACCGCCACCGGATCGACTGCGACGATGAGTGACGAGAAGACCAGGCATTGGATGAGAGGCACACTGATCGCTCCCATCGCTCCACAAATCGCCAGTCCGTACAACAAGAGACCTGTGTGTGTGCAAAGTTCCGCAGTGAAACAATATGAACGTGTGGTTTTTTTTAAACTTAGTTTTTGAATTTGTTAAAAAAAAATTTTGCGGAGACCTTCAGAAAATCTAGATTGTGTGGCAACTGTTTGAAAACTCTTACATCAACCTCAATCTTTTCGACATTTTCGTATTTTTCTCATAACCCCACGCTGCTTCGTGTTCTAAATGCCTCCCGCTACGTATCCTCCGTCGAAGGAATTGCATTCATGGGCTGAGCTCAGTGTAACATTTCACATTTTTAAAACTAACTGGTGTAGCTGATTGCTTTCACTTCACTGCAATAATCTCTTCTTTCTCTCGTTGTTTCTCTTTCGCTGACTTCTCCTTTCACGATCCACCATTTATTCAAGCACTCCCACTCTTCATCAACCTCCGACTAACGCTGTCTCATTCAGCGCTTACGCATGTACTTCTGTTTTCTTTCCACGCAATATGCGTGCGCCTGGAAAGCCTTTCAAACGTGCATAAACACATGCACATGATTGAGCACCTGAAATCCTTATCGGACTATTGCTCTACACTTTACAACGTGCTGTAAAGTAGTGGAACTCTAAACGATGGGGATTTATTAGTAGTCATTTTAATTAAAAAACGTGTGTTATAAACGTGATACTACATGTTAACCTACTAGGAAGCAGTTCAACATGGTCCCCTGTGAAGAAAACAATAAAAATATTAATATTAAATGTTTATTACTATTAAATAACATTTTCATATGCGCTCAAGTTGAATATCGACATTGGAGCAACACAGACGTTTGTGAATGAGTACGGGCGCTATCGGAGGCGGGCACGCTAGATTACAACTGCTCCTTCATGCCCTCCATGCAATCGATACGTGCTCCTACATTTGTCATTCGAGAAAGAATTTCCTTTTATTTGCATTGTTCTAGCAATTTGTTGATAGTCAGTTTGGAAACTCGAATTAGAAGATGTTTCACAAAAAGACATTTGCAATTGCAGAACTATCGATGCATTTTGCATTTAAACGAACACTTCTCAGCATGTCTGTGCATCGACGCACATATTCACGCTTTCAACGAATTCAATTTAAAAATCTTTTTGCATGGATGCAGTAAGTAAAATAAATCATCAAAAGTGTTTCTTATACTTGCAATCGACCCAAGTAAATACACACACACACACACACATACACATTCACACACACACACACACACACACACACACACACACACACACACACACACACACACACACACACACACACACACACACACACACACACACACACACACACACACACACATACACACACACATACACACACACACACACACACATATACAAAAGGGGATATGATAGACAAACAGAAGCGTACCACTAGAGCGTAGATGATGATGGTGCCCAGGTTCTGGAAGAAGACCTGGTCATGCAAGCCGTAAGCAGCCTCTAAGATGCAGCTGTGGTGTGGTTGGTGTAGTTTGGTGTGGTGTGGTGCTGTGGTGTGGTTGGTGTAGTTTGGTGTGGTGTAGTTGCTGTGGTGTGGTTGGTGTGGTGTGGTTCCTGTGGTATGGTGTGGTGTGGTTGCAGTGGTATGGTGTGGTTGTGCATGTAGCAGTACTACATTGTAGTAGTGTGGCTATGTTGGATGACTTCTGTAGTGTGGCTGTGGTGGTGTATATACAGAGTATGACGGATTGTGGTCGATAGTGTAGTCGATGCTTAGTAATTGAATGAGAATATCTTGAGTGATCTTGTTAAAGGAATCGTCTCAGATTAAAATAAGCTTGGGAACTCGTTTTACTGCGACTTATAGTCTATAAGTTATAGTCTATAAGTAACTTATTAGTTTATGGATTATAGAGTTCTCGATAATCCTTCGAGGCATGTTTTAATGAGAAAGGGTTCTTATAACAAAGCATCCAGCAATGCTCTCATTCAGTTGCTGAGCATCCACTACACCTTCGACCAAGTCAGCAATCATTATCAAGACAACCACAATCGTTATCAAGACAATCACAATCATTATCAAGACAATCACAATCATTATCAAGACAATCACAATCATTATCAAGACAATCACAATCATTATCAAGACAATCACAATCATTATCAAGACACTCACAATCGTTATCAAGACAATCACAATCATTATCAAGACAATCACAATCATTATCAAGACAATCACAATCATTATCAAGACACTCACAATCGTTATCAAGACAATCACAATCATTATCAAGACAATCACAATCATTATCAAGACAATCACAATCATTATCAAGACAATCAAAATCATTATCAAAACAATCAAAATCATTATCAAGACAATCAAAATCATTATCAAGACAATCAAAATCATTATCAAGACAATCAAAATCATTATCAAGACAATCACAATCATTATCAAGCAAGCCATTAAGCATGATCAACTTAATTGCGGAATTCATTTAGACCAGAAGTTAGTAATAGAATGCATTAATTTTTATCTTCAATTGACAAAAATCTAATTACGTATTAAAAATCCCAACCATAACAATAAAATATTTCTCTGGATAGTTGAGTTTAATGAAGCAACTTTTGAATGAGGTGAGCCATTGGTACACCAGCAATTGAATTCGTATGCATTAGAAATGCATGGAGAAGCAAGTGAAGAATGCATGCTACTGATTAAAACTTGGTGAATAGATAGGTGAGCGGGTAGCCGAGTGTGTAAGGACTCTTGGGTTGACCAACGCTTAATGGTCCTAGCTTCTAGTGCAACCGATGTCATAGTAACCCATAATCGAACATTGAAAAATGTTCAGCTTAAGTGGCTCCGAAGTTCGTTCAGGGTTTTACGCGACTATAATAAATCTTTTGTTTTTGTTATTATTCGTGAATGTCTTTTTTTCTTAACCCTGCAGTACCAACAATAGCACATGAAAGATTAGATGGCCTATTAAAGAGGCCAGTGAGATTGACGCAGCCATCGGGAGAGCTTCAAATAACTTGAGTCTTTCTTCGAAGTATTCAATGAAAAGAACTAATCTTTTATCAGTAATTTGATCTCATTTTTAATTATTCCCATTTGTTGATTCTCCATGCCATTCACATAAGTATTAAAGCTGCAAATAAACTCATTGATCGTTTGTAATACTGTAGCTGCTGCTCTTCACGGGCGCTTGGCCTTTTGTTTGAGTAAGTCGCTGTTGTTGCCACGATAAGGTGTTAGATACCTTAGTTGCATAGTTATTTACCTTGAGCAAATTCCAGTGCATGTAGTTGTGTTTGGTTAATAATTATTAAGCGTGCATTTGCTTCTGCATTTGTGAAATAACTTGTGCGTATAATTTCTTTTTTAACGTTTTTATGTATTTTTGTAGTTAGATGGCTTAGCAATGCACGTCTCTAACCCCAACGTTTGCATTTAGTTTCTCTTCTTTTTATTATGTATGTGTAACACGTTTGTTTGTTTGTAGTTGTGTGTGCGTAAACTTATGAGTTTGCCGACTCATTCTAAAGAATTAAAGCTCAAAAAAATTTCTATTCGCTCTTAAAGCACGGGAAGATTGCTTGAACTTGACCTACTTTAACTCCGAGAGGTGCTATCAGCCGCAAGATGCACTGAACATCATGAAATTATGAGTTTCGAATGTATACGGAAACTGATGAGACAGATCGAGAATTATTTTCCTTAAATGGATTCAAATACCAAGGTCTCGAGTAGCCTCAGATCTCTGAAGGCATCAGGCCTGGTTCAACGAACCATGCAGGGTTGAGTAAGGGCACGCGTGAGGAATTGTGGAATTGAGATCCTGTTCGAAGTGAAGGCTGAATGGGACAACACAAAAGCATTGTTTGAATGCAATAAGACACAAGACAATGCCTTGTGACGTACCGACGAATGTTATTAAAGCCGACCATGAACAAGGTTTCTTTGGGTACCATGCAAAAGTTTAGTCTTTTGCACAATAAATGCAACGATGATTGTGACGACGATGACGATGATGATAATGACGATGATGATGATGACGATGATGATGATGATGATAATGACGATGATAATGATAATGACGATGATGATGATGGTGATGAGAATGATGACTCACGGAGGCAAAAGGAAGAGGAAAAAGAAGGAAGGGTCTATGTAGTAGAAGGAGCTCGTATCAACATTCATGTGACTGTGAAAGCATGAATGCATGCATGTGAGGATGGGACAATCATTGAGAAAATGATTGGGAAATGCGGGTGAACACTCACTGAAGAACACCTCCGACCATCAGACCCAGGATGATCAGCACGCTGTAGAATTGGGCGTTTAAGTCTATATAGAGAGTGAAATACCCTCTGAATTATACTTTATGCATTTGGTGCCAAAGACGTTGCAAGCAAGCGCTAGTTAATCTCAAATACGTAAGTGTCCATTTGAACAGCGATATGCAGTTAAACAAGAAGCAATTGCAAATCTCATGACAAGAACACGCACCACGACTCAGGCATCCAGCTGGAGAGGAAGTTGGCGTAGTGGAAGCCTGTGGAAGGCATTTGTTGAAGGTTCTAAGGTGCAAAGCGATGATTGAATTGAAAACGATGAATTCATGATCTGTTTACGAAGTTAAAGTTTTCTCATTGCGGTTTTCGGATGCTGCTAGCAATGCTCTAGGATGCCTCTTAATTGAATATAAAAGTAGGCGGCAGGAGCCTTGTTGAGCGATTGAGTTAATGAGGTCTAATTAGATAACCCACTGTTTACTACATGACTTACATCATAAACATTACACACATTATCATCATCGTTATCATCACCATAATCATCATCGCCATCTCCATCTCTATCATCATCGTCATAATCATAACCATTATCAGCATCGTCATCATCGTGATCATCAATTAACGCTTCCATGCTATTAATAATGATGCATGATGTACATTGTGCATATAACAGCTGATCTGAGAGTTTAGTTAGACGAACCGATCTTGGCGAGAACGACGATGATGAGGAAGATGGAGAGGATGAAGGGCTGTTTAACGTATTCGAAATGGATGCTGGCCACGTGGATGCCATGGTGCTCGTTCTTGCTATGGTTGCTGCTGTGGCTACTGTGGCTAGCGCTGCTGTGGCTGCTAAGGTGGGTGCTTTGAAGGGAGGAAAGCTGCTGCTTGGTTGTGGCGGTAGAAGGATGGCTGCTTGTTCCGTTGATGGCAGCAGACGCTAAAGAGTTTCGCAGCACGCATGAGAAGAGAACCAGGTAGATGAGTTGCGCAGTTGTGGCGAACATCGTAAAGATACGCCGTTGCCACACTTAAGTGGTCCTGTTTTGTGAATGGTTAAGCAATCAATCACTCGGTTTAATGGCTTGAAAAGATCTAAAAGTCTTTATCATGAACATTTAACTTAGCTTTTCAATTTTATTACTTCTTTAGAATGAATGTAAAGTTTACAACCACATAACAGGCCTATTTTAATAATCGAAAATACTCATTTAAGTAAGGATAACACTCAAAAATTTCAATTATTTTAAAACACATATTTTTAAAATTGTGTGCAAAATCAGTTTATATTATATTTTATTTAATCATTAATAATATTATTTTATTTAGAATACATTATGTGTTTATTATTTTTTTAACTAATTTTTTTTAAATAAAAATTGTGGTCAATTTTATCCAAAAGAACTATAAAAACTAACGGCAAAAAGGGGTGCAAATTAAACTAAGAAGTTATTATCCCACAAAAAGTCATGACGTCAATCGAGCTCGAAGCTTCGCCGGATCTCAAACCATCAAACCACTTGGTTTTATACTTTTTATAGGCTAAAAGTGAATTGAAGTGTAATTGTAAAAAAAATTAGTTCAAATACAAAATAATTTTTTTACGTGAATGAATTCTCGATCAAAAACAAAAAAAAACTGAAAGAAAACTTATGAAAACAATGTTTATTATTTAATGACTTTTACAACACATCCCTCTTACCTGGGCGTAATTACTATCCTAAAAGTGAATCAAGTATGAAACTTAAATCCTTTTAAACTTTAAAATTTAAAGAATATGCCTAATCCCTTTAGAGCATAGAATAGTCTCGCCAAAAAAAATTTGTCAAGTCGCCGTTTATTAGATTCTCAAATGCGGTCACATGGATAGGAAGTTCTTGGAGGTATCGAGGGGAGGGCTGAGAGTTGTGAAGGAGGGAGAACTGAGTCCTTTAGAACTGAACGAGCCCCAGTGGAGCCCTGACAAACAGGTTTCGCTGTGTAATCTTTTGTGACAAAATAGCTTATGTAGTGGTTTTTTGGTTATCACACTCTATTTATATTCATGGTGATTTTATTTATTTTATGAATTTAATGTTATTTCGTTAGAAACACTTTTTTTTAATGTTCTATGAAGCCTTTTCAAATAAATCACACCACAACACAGAATATAAAATGCAATAACTGCCACACAAGGTTCTCATTGACTTGCAGAAAAGTGAGACTTATCACCGAATCACTATCATCATTCCATCCCCACATCTTAAATATTCCATAATTTCTTTATCACAGCCCCTTTCACCACCACCACCCTCTTCTCTTTTCAAATACATTATTGAACCACGAATGCAACCACACAGCACCACTGTAGACGCTGTGGTGGTTGCTTCTGTGGCAGGTGTTGCAAGGATAAAGTGCATCTCCATCGTCTCAACTTCATCGATCCAGTCCTGCAGTGTGCCTCTTGTGCTCAAATCAGTCAAGAGGAGAAGATATTTTTTGAGAAAGAACTTTCTATACTGCTCAAAGGTTGTGTGTGTGTGTGTGTGTTTGTGTGTGTTTGTGTGTGTGTGTGTTTGTGTGTGTGTGTGTGTGTGTGTGTGTGTGTGTGTGTGTGTGTGTGTGTGTGTGTGTGTGTGTGTGTGTGTGTGTGTGTGTGTGTGTGTGTGTGTGTGTGTGTGTGTGTGTGTGTGTTTGTGTGTGTGTGTGGAGTATTTAAAATAACTGAAAAAGTTTCCTGACAGTAACTCACTACAACAAATAATCACCCAAGCATGACAATCTTCACAGGAGAGGTTCTGCAAGTGAGCATGGGTGACTGCGAAGAGACAGTCTTCTGCAGGCTCTCTCCTTCACACAAGTTCGTAACTAGTCAATGAAACTGTTTTGCTTGGTCATCGTCATACTAATGCAGTGGTTGTGCTGATGTTGTGAATCGCACATGAGTGTTGCGGTCATTTGCGAACACAACGTTGCAAAAGTAAAGGCTGAAAATATTATTTTTTCAAAGAATCTTATCCTAATCCTTGCACCAACTCTTATTTAAAATATTTTGCGAAATTTTAAGACGGGTTAAACGTACTGATACCTATCTATTTGAGGGTTAAACTTATAGAATTTGCGACGTTCTAAAATGAGACGGAACAACTAGGGGGAGGTTGCACAAGATGGAACGATTTTTACACGTAGCCTTTTAGCTCAATTGCATAACTAAAAACGTAAATTTAAATGTATCCAGCCATTATATTGATTCTTTGTATAGTTATTTATACTGTATTAGTCTATTATACTGTATATAGTCTTTTATATATACTGTATATAGTCTATTATACTGTATATAGTCTATTATACTGTATATAGTCTATAATACTGTATATAGTCTATAATACTGTATATAGTCTATAATATTGTATAGAGTATATTGTATAGAGTCTTTTATACTGTATATATTCTACATAGTATATTATCAGAGCGTACCATCATCTCCCGGTATGAACGGATGCCAGAGACAGATTTATCAATGTCTACAACTTCCATTTTAGACATCTATGACCACGCTACAAATCCATGGTTACAACAGACTAATCACTTAATTATTAATTATACTACTTGCTCATAATGAAACTGTAGTTCATCATCTAATTAATAATAATAATAATTATATTCTTTCGGATGTTGAGGTAAAAACAGCAAAACGGTATCTCCCAACTTTCGAGCTATTCTTCTTGAGCAGCCTCCCCCTATATGAAGCGTAGATTATAAATATGAAACCTTCACTCAATTTAGGATGAATAAAAGAGAAAATTCTTGACAAAATAGACAGGAACAACTCAATCTTATAAAAATCTGTGGGGAAAATATCCCTAACTAAAATGCAGATAAAATTCAAAAGGTGGTACAACCTTTCTATATGTTTGGCAAAAAGATTCTATAAAAAGTGATTGGAGAGCAGATGGTTATAGATGGCGGCAGTATGGGAGCCGAAAGTATGGAGAAGGAATAATCAGTAAACATAGTTTTAAGTGTTTGATGCTACTAACAGCATGTCAGGCGACTTCATTCGTACAGCATACACTCATCCAGAAAAGCCAAATTCTGTCGTCATCTAATATAAAGGGAACGACTTGATTGCTGCTCAATTCCCTCACGGCAATGCAAAATACTCATGTAAGAATTACGTTCGTACGCAAGCGCATGATGACATCGAGTCTACATCGTCTTCTGCACCTTCTCGTTTCTACCAGAAGCTTGTCAGCTCCGGTGCTAATGAAGTCAACCAAGCTACAGCTGTTCCTAGAAACGTCGATCAAGTCAGAAATTGTATGAAGGCACAAAGAAATCGTGGAAGATTGTCAAGGGATGCTCTTTACAATCTGCATGAGCTGGCACAGGATTCGAACTTCATCCAAAGCATCACTACGTTTCCCGATCTTTCCGTCATACTCTATCATCCCGACGTCATCCAAAGAACACGCTATCATCATCATCTTCCAACTCCAAACATTTATCTCAAAATTTAAGCTTGGAGATGTTTACCTATCAGTACTTTTGTTCAGAAACACTGACTTTGTTTCAAAGCCTGTCGTTCCATTGGCATACTTTGACATTTTGACATTTCGGTATCCAATGTAAATCATAATTTTTTATAAATTGGCATTTTTTCTGTAAATAAAAACATAAATATAAATTGACATTTAAAAAATATGTTGAACATTCATTAAATAGATTAAAATTTTAAACACTACAATTTAAAGCTAACCATTCTTTAAAATACGAATTAACTCTGAAATAAATTGTTTTATTAAAATTAAAGAAGCGAGTTCCAAAACTTGTTAAGTACAAATGTTCGAAAATTGAGTTATAATACTCTTAATATATTATACTAGCTTAATTCTCTTCATTATCATGTTTTCAGAAACTAGGATTTCCAAAAATGGTTAAATACTAGAGACCGACCGAAACAGATATTTTTATTTCGGCCGAAACCGAAATTAGGCCAAAATTAAAATCCCATTTTCGGCCGAAACCGAAATTAAACCGAAATTGCAATCAGATTTTCGGCCAAAACCGAAGCCGAAACCGACATTTTTTCCAACTTTTATTAAAAATGGAAAAATAGTATTTAACTATGACAATGCCAGTTTAATAAGTAAATCCAAACAAGCGTATATTTTAAGCCAAAAAATAAAAGTTTTTCAACAACACAAATTTGCTTTGGTCGCCTTGGCGCATAAGAACCATGGTTCTCAGAACCATTGTAACATGGCATGCGTCTGTCAGGTTGTGAATATTATAGTCCAAAAAAAAAAATTGTAAAAAACTTTCAAATAGGATTCAACGACATTCTCACAATTTATTTTTGATTCAATTAATCGAAACCAAATCTTCTCGTTCTTTCGACTTATATATAGTGTTTTTCAAAGAAGGGATATCTAGAATTCCACATGCTTGTATATGTTATTCGAACAATTAGTCTTATGTCACCAATAAATCAATTAACCACGATATCTAAAAGACTTCTAGTAGAGATGAGAATCGAACCCAAACTTAATAATTCGAGTTCGATTGAGGATATACAGATACTTACTTTTGAGAATAACATTTTTTTAAACTAATGTTTTAAGAAATAGAATTTGCTTGAAAAAAGTTTTGTTAAATATAGAAATTGATTTGATTGATTGATTGATTGATCATTGAACGTATGTCAATTTACTTAAATTTCAAATACATGATTGTTGTTTAAGATGCTTGTATATGTTATTCGAATAATTAGTCTAATGACACCCATAAATCAATCAACCACGATAACTAATAGATATCTAATAGAGAATCGAATCCGAACTTAATAGTTCGATTGAAGATACAGATATATCAGATAAACTACATAAATAAATAAAAATTTCGGTAAATATGAGATCCATTTCGGCCGAAACCAAAATTGAGCCGAAATTACAAAATTATTTTCGGCCGAAACCGAAAAGTTGCCGAAACTAAGAAAATTGGCAATTTCGGCGCCGAAACCGAACCGAATTTCGGTCGGTCTCTATTAAATACCAATTTATAAGTTCTAGAAAAATGTGTTTACAGTGAAAAAATGTTAAGTACTTCCATAACCCGTTAAGTAGACCAGATTAATGAGGAAGATCCTGATTATTGACTCTATTTATTGCTATTTAATTTATTTTAGTTTTTCAACAAAAAAATTGGAAACGAATGAATTGCATTACAGGCACAACATGGTAAGGGGAGGTTGCACAAGATGGAACGATTTTCACAAGTAGCCTCATAGCTCGATTGTATAACCAATAACGTAAATTAAACTTTACCCATCCATTATATTGACTCTTTGTCTAACTATATCAACTTCAACATAAGAAATAAATAAAAATATGAGTTTTTTAACTTCAAACATGAACACTCAAAAATTTCATCTTGGGCAACTGGGTTCCCAAGATGGAATGCTTAGTTACCTAGGATGAAATCATATTGTATGTCACCAAAATTGTAATTTAAACATTTTACATATTATCAGACTATCTTATTTATCTAAAGAAATACTTTTTCCCGCTCACTCAACACTGATCATTCCAAAAATTATTTAGTCTTTGAGCTCCTTCTCAAAAGCGTCATCAAATGTCTTTTAAAAACCCTCTAAATTTTTTAAAGAATTTTTAGAATTCTATTTTTAAAGTAAATTCAGGAATAACATAAGTTAAACTCGTTTTACCCAGAGAATTTTTTTTCGTTTCGCATTTCACTCTTAGCTACAACCATTGCAAACCTATAGTTTACAATCTATTGAGGGTTATAGGGGAAATGCACACGAAAGAAAGCGCGCTGCATGTGGCAAATGCACATTTGATTTTGCCGTTATATTCTGCGGATTGATGGGGTAAAAAGCAGAAAGATAATGAGACGAAAGTTTACATCTTTTCAAATGTGAGATTTTATTATAAATAGAACATATTTGTGTCAAAGCTAGTGAATACTAATAGTTTTTTCATTTAATAAAAAAGTAAATTATTGGTTTTTATTAATTTTCAATAGTCTATTACGAATATAAACTTTATATATTAAGCAATCAAATAAATTTCTATAGCGCTTTTTGCTCAAATTCAAGATCGCTTATAGTCTATAATAATGTATATATATATATATATATATATATATATTTATTTATTTATTTATTTATTTATTATCTTCCGAGGTGGACGAATGCCAGAGACAGATTTATCAATGTCTACTATCTCTTCCTACTTTTTATCTTATACAAATATTCTTGTTTCATCTTAGGCAACTATGATCATGTTACAAATCCATGGTAACAACAGGCTAGTCACTCAATTATTAATTATACTACTTGCACATAATGAAACTGTAGTACATCATCTAATTAATAATATTAAAATAAAAATGATACTTCTTCGGATGTGAGGAAAAAACGGCAAAACGTTTTCTTCCAACTTTTAAACTATTCTTTTGGAGATCATTTTTTCAATTATTATAATTGAACGAGACAACTTTAAAAACGAAACCAACATTAAACTGTGCTTAGAATACGGATGCATTAATAGAAAATGTAAAAAAAAAGTATATATCGCATAGCTGTAAATAATCTCGTTCCATCTTAGGAACTGGTTCATGTTGAGCAACCTTCCCTTAAATATATGTATGTTTGTTCCAAAACCTGTAAAGTACAATTCAAACTTTAAAATTTGGTGCTAGATGAAGACGGAGATTTCAGATTTATAGCTTAACTTATCTGATTTCATATGGTCTTGCAATATAAAAATCCTATTGTGGATTACTGGCGTTAATTTAGTTGTAGGAGTATTTTCATGTCTAGGAATTTACGTTATTTGTACTTTTTTTGGAACCCATTTCTTTAATTTGAAATAAATATTTTTTCAAATTTATATTTTGCTAAGTATAATTTTTTTCAATATAACATAAAAGTATAGAAAGTAGGGAAGGAATATGGCTTTCAATAAATACGCAAAGAACACTAGATGGCGCTATGTTGAAGAAGCCAGAGTTGACTTGGTGTGGGCTTTGATCTGGCTTCAAGGCGTTTCTTGAAATGATTTCTTGATCATTCGCTTTAAGTCATCGTGATTTATTCAAGTAAATAATTAAAAGAAAGTTAATAAAAACATGAGTTGCAAAATACAGCTGCAAAGATGTTCATCATTTTTAAATGGGAGAAAAATGTTTGCCTTGTCGTTTTATTGTTAGAATTGAACTATTAACAATGCCAGTTGTGCTTTGTTTCACATTTCTTTACGCGCATTGTTTCAACCCGAACAATGTTTTACTTCACACTTGCAGTCTTTCATATTATTGCACTCGCAAGGACAGTATTACAAGCGCTTAATACAGCGACAAAAAAAGGTAATTCCAATCATCCGCGTGCAGTGCATGTCAGACAAAACCAGTGTTATTTCTTGCTAATTGCATTCTCCTGCATTGAGAACCTAGAGATAAAACCAAAGGGATAAGCCGAATGTATGTTTTTACATTAACGCCTTTTCATGCCATAAGCACTCAATTTAATAAAAAAAGTGGCAAATTTAAACTTTTTATTTTCATAATCCACCACTAATCACTCAGATCTCTTATTTTTGTGGCATCCAGCAAGACCACCCTTCAACCAAACATCGACTGCATAGAACTGAAATCCATAGTTAAGTGGGACGTCACACATGCCTCTGACGCCACTACTTCATGTGAATTTCAAGACGTTTCATTGTGCTTAAAACATACAATGAAAATGGTTTTAAAAGCTAGTTTAAAAAATATTTTAATTATGAACCCCAACAGCCTTGAGTCTCTCATTCCATGACTCTCACGCCCAACTACAGAGAATCAGCCTATCCTCCTCCACATACAATACACAACAGTGTGAATGGCTATGCATATTCCAAAAGGTGAAAATAAAACATTTAACAATTTATTTATATTGTGAATTATTTTAAGTGATTAAAAAATATAGCAGTCGGTTTATCATGACTACGAGCATACGCGTAAAGTGGCCTCGAATAAGATTTATGCAAACAGCACGATGTTTTTTGTTACAAAGCCACGCCTCAAAGCCTCTCATAAGTCACGAATTAGTCAATTTAGTTATTGACTCAATAACTTATTACTTTTAAAAAACTCATTTTCTTTTCAAAAAAACCTATTGAATATGCATCAATGAAGTATTGCATTATTCCTACAACAGTGTTTATCGATGATCGACCTGCAAAGACCGAAGGACGCCTGCATGAACGTTGAGAATTGAACGAACGCAGTCCTGTAACTGGCGCACGAGACCATTCGCCGTTTTAATTCAAAAACCAAGCATTCCATTACAACTTGCTTTTGCATTTTACCGTTTTTAGCCTTGAATTATTCCAATTCTTTTTACAATCTGTAGACAATGATGAATGTAATTTTTTAGCGCTTTAATAAAAGAGGCTTGTCCTGGAATTAGGCCACACGCTGTGATCTCGCTTTGACGGCGCCTAGAAACCATTCCAGGGAAAGGAGACTATAAATATATGTTTGACCTAGAACCGTTAAACAGGTCATGGTCAAGCTCCTTCAAGGTAAGCCTCTGTTGATGTTTCTAATTAAGCCTTCTGCTACTGCACAGCCTATGGCATCACGAGCACACACTCGCGAGACTTTCGGCAGGCGAAGTTATTTATAGGCGCCAATAAGACGCCAGTATGCCAGTAATGTATGCTAAACTATGCACGAACCCGCCTATCCCCTCTCAGCCTGCTAAACGTCAACAATATACCGGCATAATGGTTGTTTACTAACAGCTGATCATTTTGAGATCTTTTTAAATCTTTGAGATATCTTTAAAAAGTGAATAAATTTGAAAATTAAATCATCTAAATCTTCAAATGTTCGGCAGCAAAAGACCTGGCAAAAGGTCGATCGTCGGCACTAAGGTTTGCGCCATTTACGATGACCTTTTCTACCGGCCCGGCTCCATACAGAGTGTTCACATGCCGGCCGACCAAGGCCACGAACAGTCCTATTCAGTTGTCTTTGACGAGGGAGGCTGTGGTGTGTACCAAGAACACCAGCTGATCGGGCCTGGATTCAGGAGTCTCAGTGCCGACAGAGTGAAAATCGGACAAAAGGTCTATCTGACATACAACAACCGGGAGGTGAAGGGCTCAATCCTGGGCGCTTATCCCGTTGAAAAAGGCGATGAAGCGCCCAAGTACTGGATGGTAGGTCTTTCCAACGATGTGAGTACCAGCGTCAAAGTCAAACTAGAAGACATACGTCTGTCGGAAAGCCGAAAGTCTGCCCGTCTGTGCGACCAGGACACCGACTACACAAGGATGGCAGACGTGAATGAGAACAAGAAGAAGAGCACCTTCATTGACGTGCCGCACTCCTTCAAAAACGGGTAATTCTTGCCTTTTAGTGCTTTGAAATATTCTTTTTGAAATTCGAAACTTCGTTTTTATTTATCGCTTCGATGATATTTTTAAATGAAGAATTTTCTAGGATATATTTCAGTGAATGCTTCTATAAAACTAATTTAATTATAGCTGTTTGTTTGAAATCTAGGCCTTCTACTACTTTTGCAGAAAAAAATTATTATGTCCAAAAGCTTGAAAATCACAACTTTTTTTTAAAATTAACTGTTAATTAATTCTTCAATAAGTATAACCCACTACTACTACTACCACCACCACCTTCATCCACTACTACCAACACCACCTACTACTAATATCATCAGCACATTCTACTATCATCACCTGCTTCTATCTTCACCACCCAATAATATCATCATCACCCTCTACTGTCATCATTACTCACGACTATCATCATCACCTAATACTACCATCACCCACTACTATCATCAGCATCACACACTACTATCATCACCATTCATTACTACCACCACCTTCATCCACTACTACCAACACCACTTACTACTACCAGTACCACTCTCTATCTCTATCTCTTCCCATTAATTTCATCATCACCTTCTTCTACCTTCACTCATTACTATTATCACCATCCTTCCACTTTCATCACCACCTTCCACTATAATCACCCACTACTATCATCACGACCCTCTACTATCATCATCACCCTCTAATATCAATATCACCCACTAATATCATCAGCCTCAAACACTACTATCATCACCACCATTCGCCACCACCACAACCATTACCACCATTCATCACCACCGTCACCACCACCTTCAACCACCACAACCACTACCCACCACATCCACCACCCACCACATCCACCACCCACCACAACCACTACCCACACCCACCACCCACCTTCTTCACAGCAAATGCAGGAGCAATGGCATGGCAGGCAAGAGGGACATGGAGATGGAGGTGATGGATGAAAACATGGCCGCCATGGTGCTCACATCCCTATCCAACAACCTCCTCTTCAACCCACACACATGTGCGTGCACTTATATATTGTATTATATTAAATTATATTAAATTATATTAAATTATATTATATTATATTATATTATATTATATTATATTATATTATATTATATTATATTATATTATATTATATTATATTATATTATATTATATTATATTATATTATATTATATTATATTATATTATATTATATTATATTATATTATATTATATTATATTATATTATATTATATTATATTATATTATATTATATTATATTATATTATATTATATTATATTATATTATATTATATTATATTATATTATATTATACTCAGACATATAGATCTAGGCCCCTCTTCGTGTTTTTTAATTCTATTGCATTTTAAGATTTTGACGTTTGTAACTGTTTTTTGCAGAAGTTTTCTCTCTCAATATGATCACTTGACACCACAGCTCACTAAACATCACTATGCTTCGTCTTCTTTGCAAGACTACACCACAATTCAGAACAACAAAACACACAATATCAGCAATCACAATGCACTACACAACACCACACTTTACCACATTTCACCATACCACATTTCATGACACCATACATCACTTAACCACACTTCACTTCACCTCACCACTCCACACCACACGATATTTCACTGGAATAAACTTCAATTCACCAAAACACGCCACACTTTACTATAACACATCTCACCACACTGCACCACTCCAACAAACCAAACCACACACTACATCACAATTCAACACACCAGACCACAATTCATCACACCAAACCACAGTTCACCACATTTCACTGTACCACACTTCACATTAAAAAACACATTTCTCCGTACCACACTTCACATTACAAGACACCACACTTCACTACGTTTAAACTCACCTCACTTCACCGTACCAAATTTCACTCCAACACAACAAACCACACCACACTTCACACCACACTTCACACCACACTTCACTACGTTTAAACTCACCTCACTTCACCGTACCAAATTTCACTCCAACACAACAAACCACACCACACTTCACACCACACTTCACACCACACTTCACACTACACTTCACACCACACTTCACAGCACACTTCATACCACACTTCACACCACATTTCACACCACACTTTGCACCACACAACACACCACACTTCACCAAACCACTCAACACACCACACTTCACCAAACCACTCAACACACCACACTTCACCAAACCACTCAACACACCACACTTCACCAAACCACTCAACAGTGGACAACAGTCTGGACTCCTCACCAAACGAGTACTCCTGCTCTTCTCCCCACGACTCGCTCCTGTCTCAGAGCGCCCCTTCATCCATCGTATCGCCCTCCAACCACCCCTCCATCCACCCACCCCACCCCCTCTCCGACCACAAGCAGGATCGTCTCAGCAACTACGGATCGAACTCCTTCGATCTGTCCGAGGAGGACGTCCCATTCGAAGTTTGTGTCCTGGATGCTGGATAGCACATATGTGAACACTCATGCACACACACACACATACGCGCGCGCACATACACACACACACACATACACACACATACACACACACATACGCGCGCACACAAACACACATACACACACACACGCAAACACACAACACACACACACACACACACACACACACACACACACACACACACACACACACACACACACACACACACACACACACACACACACACACACACACACACACACACACACACACACACACACGCACGCACTCACACAAACACACACACACACACATACACACACACACACACACAAACACACACACACACATACACACACACACAGATAAGCAAGAGGACAGTCTACCAGTGCACATGGCCAGGCTGCAAGCAGTTCTACAACACATGCAATGGCATAGAGAAGCACATTCGACTCGAACACCTTGGGTATGTGTCTGTCTGTCTGTGTGTATGTGTGTGTGTTTGCTTGTTTGTGCGTGTGTGTGTGTGTGTGTGTGTGTGTGTGTGTGTGTGTGTGTGTGTGTGTGTGTGTGTGTGTGTGTGTGTGTGTGTGTGTGTGTGTGTGTGTGTGTGTGTGTGTTCATCTTTCTGCTTTCCACACAGACCAACCATGGACTCCGACCACGAGGAAGAGTTTTACTACACCGAAGTCGAAGTATCCATGGACGCGCCTGGCAAACACAACAACAACCACAACAACAACCACAACAACAACCACAACAACAACACAACAAAACGCTTCTCCAGCAACAGCAGCAGCAGCTACAATGGCAACTACGACGATGACGACAGCAATGAGGAGATTATTGACGTCACCAACGTCAGAAGGAAGTCTCAGTCAGAGAGCCACTACTACAACAGCAACCACAGCAACCACAACAACAACCACACCTACAACCCAACCTACGACCACAACTACCAAAAGAGGGTATGTCAAGGTTCATTGATTATTTTAGAAATTAATTCATAATCATTAATTCTTAATGACTACTAGAAAAATAAATTATATTTCAAGGCCATTAATAATTAATTAACTCCTAAAACAATCAATTATTCGTGGCTAATGAGAATAAATTACATTTCAAACACCAATCATTGGCGAATTGACGAAGCCTTGTCAAAGGCACGCAAGCACAATAGAATGACTTGTGAGGCCTTGAAATTGGTTGCATTATGTGTGTTGTCTGGCTACCTTGGGGAGTTTGTGTAACCATGTATTCGTTCGGGTTTTACGCCACTAGAATAATGCGCGTCATTATTATTAATAATATTATTATTGTGTGTTAGTTTTTATGGAATTTACGCAGGCCATCCATATTGGTCAAACACACATCTGTACACATCACGCCTTTTCACTTCAACACCACCCCACTCCATCACCATCTTCCACTCAACCACCACCCTCCACTCCACTACATCACGATCTTCCACTTCACCACCACCCTCCACTCCACTCCACCACCACCCTCCACTCCACTCCACCACCACCCTCCACTCCACTCCACCACCACCCTCCACTCCACTCCATCACCTCATCTCACAGACTTGTGGCCATCTGACCACTTCCTTCTACCACACCTTCCAAATCAACCACCTCAAAAGGAATATTGACAATAATAACAACAATAGCAATAGCAAAAACAACAGCCACAACAACAGCCACAACAACAGCCACAACAACAGCCACAACAACAGCCACAACAACAGCAATGACTACAACTACAACACTCGCAACGCAAACGAAACCTTTCACTACAACGCGAAGAGCAAGCGTCATTCCTTCAACAACGTCATCATCAACCGCAACAACAACAACAGCAATAACAAAAACAACAACTACGATAACAACACTCTAACCTTCAGGAACAGACTCAGACATACAGACAGACACAGCGACAGACACAGCGACAGACACAGAGACTCGGAAGATGACGTCTCAGAGCTTTCCAAGTCCCTGCCTTGGACCTTCTCTGAGCAGGTTGCTGCAGTGATGGTGGTGGTGCTGAATCGATTTTAAAACAAAGCCTCATCCTCCTCAACACTGCAACAAAACAGTGCTCGCGCTCCTTCAAGATTTTTTTGACGCAGTTTTGTTTTAAAACCCATGTATAACGCCGTGTTTTTTTACTAACATTTTTTTCAAATTGATAAATAACTTCACTATGAATTGATAAAACGTATAAAATAATATATATTTTTTACCTTTTCTGTTGCATTTTACATTTTTACAGTTTAAATGGGGGTTTTTAAGGTCATGAGAAAAATATATGGTCTTTCATTAAAGATAAAAATTCCATTTGATCAAGGCATTTAAAAAAACATAAATATATAAAAATATGTAAACAAAAAGATTCATAAATTAGTGCGAGACTTATTTAAAATTATATTTTTATTTGCCGCTAAAGATAATCAGGTTTTTGTTAAATAAATTATTAAATAGTCGAGCCCTGCTTATCATCTAACCCTTTCAACCACCCTCCTTTCCACCCCTCCAACCAGCCCTTCAACCACCCAACCAACCCACCCTTCCAACCACCCTTCCAACCACCCCTCCAACCACCCCTCCAACCACCCCTCAAACCCCCCCTCCAACCCCCCCTCCAACCACCCCTCCAACCACTCCTCCAACCCACCCTTCCAACCACCCTTCCAACCACCCTTCCAACCCACCCTTCCAACCAAACCTCCCACCCTCGATCCCAACCAACCACCCCTCCAACCAGCCCTTCAACCACCCCTCTAACCATCCCTCCAACCACCTAACCAAACACCCCTCTAACCACCCCTCCAACCAGCCCTTCAACCACCCCTCTAACCACCCCTTCAACCACCCAACCAAACACCCCTCCAACCAGCCCTTCAACCACCCCTCTAACCACCCCTCCAACCACCCAACCAAACACCTCTCCAACTAGCCTTTCCAACCAAACCTCCCACCCTCGCTCCCAACCAACCACCCCTCCAACCAGCCCTTCCAACCACCCTTCCAACCACCCCTCCAACCCACCCTTCCAACCAACCCTCCCAACCAAACCTCCCACCCTCGCTCCCAACCAACCACCCCTCCAACCAACCTTTCCATCCCACCCTTCCAACCAACCACCCCTCCAACTATCCCTCCAACCACTCCTCCAACCACCCCTCCAACCACCTCTCCAACCACCCTTCCAACCCACCCCTCCAACCAACCCTTCCATCCCACCCTTCCAACCAAACCTCCCACCCTCGCTCCCAACCAACCACCCCTCCAAGCAGCTCTCCTCCACCTCCTCAGATGGACGTGGACTTCAACAGTGACATGGAGGACAAGGAACTAAAAACCGTCAACGCCAAGCAGACCACCGCTCCCTCCATCACGCCCTCCACCACGCCTTCGACCACTCCCACCCCTCCCAACAGACACAGCAAGTCGTCGCAGATGCAATTTTCGTCTGCACCCGTCACTTCATCCTCTCTCAGGTGTCACTTGTTGTGCGTTGCTCTGTTGATATGAGACAATCCCTAAAACACCATGTATAAGACGCGCCAGATTTAAAAAATATTTTTTTAATGAAACAAAGCAGATAGATCGTATTTTTTAAAAGTTTAGTTTTATAATTGGTAAGATCGGAAAGTTTTTCAGAATAAAATTTAAAAGTGAAAAGTGCTTTATATGAATTTCACGAGGCATGGCCTTCTTAGCCATCCTCCATTTTTCATCGACATCTCTCCAAACCCTTTCTCTAACTACTTCCTCTCTAACCACCCCCTCTCATCATCACCACCCTTTCTCTAACTTCTAACCACCCTTTCACACCACCATCTCTCACCAACACCCCCACCTTCTCTCACCAACACCCCCACCATCTCTCACCAACACCCCCACCTTCTCTCACCAACACCCCCACCATCTCTCACCAACACCCCCACCATCTCTGACCATCACCCCCACCATCTCTCACCATCATCCCCACCATCTCTCACCAACACCACCACCATCTCTCACCAACACCACCACCATCTCACCAACACCACCACCATTTCTCACCAACACCACCACCATCTCTCACCATCACCACCACCATCTCTCACCATCACCACCACCATCTCTCACCAACACCACCACCATCTCTCACCAACACCACCACCATCTCTCACCATCACCACCACCATCTCTCACCAACACCACCACCATCTCTCACCAACACCACCACCATCTCTCACCAACACCACCACCATCTCTCACCAACACCACCACCATCACCACCACCATCTCTCACCAACACCACCACCATCACCACCACCATCTCTCACCAACACCACCACCATCTCTCACCAACACCACCACCATCTCTCACCATCACCATCACCACCACCATCTCTCACCAACACCACCACCATCTCTCACCAACACCACCACCATCTCTCACCAACACCACCCCCATCTCTCACCAACACCACCCCCATCTCTCACCAACACCACCCCCATCTCTCACCAACACCATCACCATCTCTCACCAACACCACCCCCATCTCTCACCAACACCACCCCCATCTCTCACCAACACCACTACCATCTCTCACCAACACCACCACCATCTCTCACCAACACCACCCCCATCTCTCACCAACACCACCCCCATCTCTCACCAACACCACCCCCATCTCTCACCAACACCACCCCCATCTCTCACCAACACCATCCCCATCTCTCACCAACACTACCACTATCTCTCACCACCACCATCTCTCACCAGCACCACCACCATCTCTCACCAACACCACCACCATCTCTCACCATCACCACCCCCATCTCTCACCAACACCACCCCCATCTCTCACCAACACCACCCCCATCTCTCACCAACACCATCCCCATCTCTCACCAACACTACCACTATCTCTCACCACCACCATCTCTCACCAGCACCACCACCATCTCTCACCAACACCACCACCATCTCTCACCATCACCATCCCCATCTCTCACCAACACTACCACTATCTCTCACCACCACCATCTCTCACCAGCACCACCACCATCTCTCACCAACACCACCACCATGACAGGAAGGGTCACGCGGAGGTGAAGAAGTGTCGCAAGGTGTATGGCCTGGACAACAAGGCAGCATGGTGCACACAGTGCAAGTGGAAGAAGGCCTGCTCCCGCTTCCATCACAAACACTCCCCTTTCGACCACTGATCCTCTCTTTCTCTCCTTTATTCTTTCATTTTTCTCTCCTCTTCTCTGATCTGAACTTTACTGCAACACTCTTCATACAATTTCTCCATCCATCCATCCATCCACCAGCAAACCTCTCTTTTTTTCATCAATATCAACTTTATCATCAACACCATCATCATCATCCTCATCATCATCATCAACACCATCATCATCATCATCATCATCAACACCATCATCATCATCATCATCATCATCATCATCATCAATTTCATCATTATTATCATCACCATCATCATTTTATCGTCATACCTTCCAACACCTGCACAACTTGAACAAATTTTAAGCCTGCCATCTCTCGACCACGATTAAACATTAGCTCATTAACCTCAATAATCCATCCAATCATATTTCCTATTGTTTTTAGTTGTTTAAATTACCCTAATCATTTTATTTTTTTTGCTACTATATCATCATCATCATCATCGTGGAAATTTAAAAGTGCAACCTCATAATTGTTCGATCACTTCGACACTTGCACTGACTGACTCATTGCGTTGGACGTCATTGTTTGTTTGAAGGATCAAGAATCACTTCTGAAATTGTCCGCTATGTGTTGTTTCTCGCTGCATGCAATTCCTTCAGAGCACCATTATCACTTTTTCATCCTCATCATCATTACCTTTATTACCTTATTATAATCCTCTTCATTATCATCATAATCATCATTGACTTCATCATCATATTCATCATTGACTCCATCATCATAATCATCATTGACTTCATCATCATAATCATCATTGACTTCATCATCATATTCATCATTGACTCCATCATCATCAATTCACAGCTGATTCTTGATTAGTGTTACTGCAGTATTTATTTCACTTTACTGACTGTAGCGTGGCGTGGAAACATTGTGGGTCTACGCCATCCTCGATATTCTCATCATCATTATCATCATCGTCAACATCATCATCATCATAATCTTTATCTCACACATTCAATAGACTGTTAGAGAACCTAGGACTGAAATTTTGGACGATTTGTTTAACTATATAATACTATGATAAACCTTCAAGATCCTCCTAGCGACAAAACAACAACTACTACTACCAGTTATATTACACCATGCTTCCCAGTGCACGCATACCTTCTCCATGTATGCATATTAATCATTCGAGCACAATTGATTAGCCTCTAGATACTAGTTCGATAGGATATCATTATCACCACCACCAAGTGTACAATAATTTATCTCAGGTAAATACTAAAACCTTAATGCCTGCAACCCGATGTGACGGTTGCCAGTCCGTTACTTGATCGTTATTCGTTCTTTTAACTTGTTATTCGTTCCTTGATGTCGTTTTTTTGCGAGTGGTTTCAGTTTTTGGAGGCGCCACTTTTGATTTAAAGTTTTTAATGAAATTGTATGCAACCACCATCACAGCATTAACCCACCACCCTCACCACCATCCCAATACAACTACAACCAACATCATATCAACCTATCACCACACCCTCACTACCCTCTCCCCAACATCATCATCATACCGTAACTTCAAACCCAACACAACTACAACTATCATCACAACAACCTTCATCAAAACACCCCAATCAACACAACTACCCTGCAACCACTACCACAACAAGAATCATCATCATCTGCATACAATTGCTTGTTTCTTCTATGCGCATGTTATTCTTTATGTTGTTGTTTGGCAGGCTGGGAGTGCTGATGCCAGTTCCAGATGACGTTTACGCATCGGGCGCTGCATAAATTTCGTTGCTGCATTTTCTCTTTCCTGCATGTCTACCTTCCACTCGTTCACTGCTTACGTTGGCATGCCACTCACCCACTCACCAGTGGGGCCATGGAGACTGCTGCCATGAAGAATCTATCTTGAGCAGGTACAACTGCATATACGCTATAGTCTTTAACTTGTTTTGTAGAAATCATGCAAATTCGTAAGCATTAGTGGTCATTTCCGAGATATTTGATGAAATTTCTTTTGCTGATTGATATTGCGTCGTCGCCGAAATTGCAGGCGTGCCATCAGCGATTTGAATTTCAACCTTCTTTGCTCTCTCCAACAGCTATCGCATTCGTTATGTGTAAAGGAAGTTGGCTTGAATCATTAGCATCCGTAAACACGAATAAATCAAGAAAAGTTATTTTATTTTATTTATTCAGCCTTAAAAAAAGCGCACAAATGATTTTAAAATGTTTTTCAAATTAAAATCAATTCCTCCCCTATCGAACGTGGAAAACATTTAGGAAAGATAAAAGGAAGATTCTATGCAGAGAGTGCCATAGGGAGGGTAGTGCCACAAGGCCCTTTGAAGTGATACCTGTGGCAGTGATGATGATGATGATGGGGAAGGAGATGATGGTGATGAGGATAATGATGATGGAGATTATGATTATTATAATGGTGATGTGATGATGACTGACTTGAAGTCGCCAGTAGAGGGCGTGTCTTCAAGGTTGAACTCTGCCACGGGAACTCCCCTCTCTGCAACCTTCGCAGGCAAACATATTTCCACTCATTTACCCATTTGATACATCATCACCATCATCATCTACAAAAGCCACCCCCATCATCATAATCATCATCATCGATTGACGGCAACAATCGGAACAAATTCCATAAAGCTACTTTCTTAAGCAATTAATTACATTTGAGCTTCATCCTCATCATCCAGGTTTATTTTAGACAGGCAAATTCATTCTCAAGAATTTCCTCTCCCGACGGTGGGATCTGTCTGAATTGCCTCACTTTCTTCGCGGTCAGGGGCATCCGTGCTACATGCTTCTAGGCACTTGAGATTTTTTTGAACCACCTATTTCCGAGCCTTTTACGGCCTACTTGATCTTTTCGTTCCTGAAGCATCCATTCGTCTCACTTTGCTGATCCAAAAACTGAAAAATTTGGCCATTTAACAGAACTGACCCAAAAAAGTGTCTGAATAAATGGAAAAACAAACTCTATCCTAAATTAAAGAAAGTCCAAGGTTATGGTGAACAGCACGGAAAAAATCAAACGAAACAGCGATGAATGGAAAAAGCTAGAAGAATTGTCACTGTTCAAGTACCTAGGAGTAACCCTGTCGAAGGATAAAACAAGCACCACAGAGATAGAAACCAAAATCTCACTGGTAGCTGCAGCAATGAACAGACTAAATCGGTTCTTTGTCAGATACAAACTCTACAAGTGATTTCTACCCAACGACCAAGTCACTCATGGGCATGATGATGATGATGACGACGACGATGATGATGATGATGATGATGATGAAGATGATGATGATGATGATGAAGATGATGATGATGAAAGAAAGCCGGAAAATATCGTTATTTTAGGTGGCGGTCAGGTGGCGATGGCATGGTGCGTACTTGAGGGGCGAACATGGCGGCTGGGTAGACGACTGAAGAGGTGCCTACCTGGTGGAGGAAGGAGTGGAGGAAAGAGTGGAGGAAGAAGTGGAGGAAGGAGTGGAGGAAGAAGTGGAGGAAGGAGTGGAGGAAGGAGTGGAGGAAGGAGTGGAGGAAAGAGTGGAGGAAGGAAGAAAAGAAGAATGTTTTGGTAGAATGAATAGTAAAATCAGAGTATGCCCCATGAGTGAATGAGAATGAATGAATAAATAATAATAATAATAACGAGCATTATTATAATGGCGTATATACCAAATGGACTTCCAGACTGAACTTTTCAATTATCGCCTATGGGTTACTAGAGCATTGGTTGGACTCGAACCTAGGACCCTTAAGCATTGGTCAAGTCGAGAGTCGCTACACACTCGACTACCCGTTCATCCTAAGAGTGCGCTTCGATTGAGTGCCCGGACATTTATTATATAGCAATAATAACTATTAATATTATTATTATAAAGAAGGAGACGAACAATGAGACAAAAGTCACAGGAGACGAGTTCTCGTTGGGCTTCCTGCATCACCGCCTCATCCAGCATCTCACCAAACCACACCACGTCAGGCCTCAGCAGCCCTCCACAACCACTCTCAGAGCACCTGAGAAGAAGGGATCGAAGGGTGCTTGTGATTGTGCTTGTGATTGTGCTTGTGGTTGTGCTTGTGGTTGTGGTTGTGCTTGTGGTTGGAAGGTGCGTGCATGAGGATGGTTGGAGAGTAAACTTTGAAAATTTTATTGTTAACAGTAATATTATTATTATTATCACTATTATTATTATTTTCATTATTATTATAAAGGAAACAAATATAAGTATACTGAAGTAGCACTCCACTGCTGATGGTCACCTTGGCAACTTGTGCAGAGGCACTGATGCTTCCATGGTGCCTGGTTCTGGTGCGCTGGAGCGGTGATAATAATGATGATGGTGGTAATGATGATGGTGGTAATGATGATGGTGGTAATGATGATGATGGTAATGATGATGGTGGTAATGATGGTGGTGGTAATGATGATGGTGGTAATGATGATAAAATGTTGGTGGTGGTAATGACGATGATAATGATAGCGCTCTTGAATTTGATGAAAAAGCGCTATAGAAATTTAATTGATTAATTGATTGATAGTGGTAGTAATGGTGATAATATCTGACAAAACGGGTGCATTTGAGGATGGTTGGGGAGTAGAATAGGAACTTTCCATTGTTACACTTGAGGAAGTTGTGTTTTTGTAAAGTCCATATGTATGACAGACGCAGGCCGTGTTGCAATGATTTTATGGGCCAGAGGCGCCACTCTACACGACGTGCATATGTCATGACTCTAAATCACCCTTTGCCAGCGAGAGCTTCACAGATGGGGTTCTGTCGGTTCGTCTTCGACACTGCACACTTGACACACCTCACTCGGAACAGACTGCCTGAAAATCAAATCATTTAAGACTTCGAATCACTTAGTTTTGATATAAAACCCAAAAATCAATCGATAGTAACGAAAAAAAACAAGACTTTCCCTAATCTTGTTTTATATTACAAGGAAGTGAATTATTGTTAAAATTTAACTAATTAAAATTAATGTTGCGAAGATGGACTGACTCAGTCTCTCTTCTGAAGCGACCTTGCACACGCAAGGATTGTCATGCCACTCCTCTTTCACAACCTACCTCGCCTTCTCGGAACATCCATCCGCTGACTCATCAAATGCCTCCATCTCAAAGCCACTTTCTTGCTGCTTCACAGCAATCTGTGCTCCAAATATGTCGAGTTGATGTCCTTCCTAGTGTTTTCATTCACAGTGATCACTGTGCAGTGGTCCTCGAAAGTGAATGAGCGTTCCTTTTCCACGTGTGAAGCATTGGAGACACGTGAACAAATGAATCATGTGACACAGATGACACGACATGAAAGAGGAAGATGTAGATTGGCAAGAACACTTGCAAAGAGGCAACCCCACAAAGACTTCCATTGCCAACACATGTTTCCATTGGTGCTTCGAACCACTTTTTTGTGCCTGGACAGCAAGCACATGGAAAGGTTGCTTAGAGATGCAGTGGTGCCACGGTGTGTTTATGGTGAAGAGCAATGGCATTACCAGACATCCAGTGATGAAGAGCACTTCTTGAATCAGTCTCAATTCAACTCAGTCTTAGTCTTAGAAACGGCGAATCAGCAATACTTAAAAGTCGCCTGCATAACCAAGATCCCTAGAATGATAACTTCTAGTAGCAACAAACAAACGAGCCAACCAGCCAACCAACCATGCAGCTCGATGACGTCAGTGGAGCCTGCAGCGTGGTGCAGTTCGTCGATGTTCTGAGTGACCACCCTCATTGTGCGACCTTCACCTTCCAGCCTCTTTTGGCACTCTGCCAACGCGAGGTGTGCCTAGAGGATGTTGTGCTTCAAATGCCTCAAAATGTTCATTGGGTTTGAGCATCAACATCATCATCATTACTATTGTGGTCGTCGTCATCATCATCCTCATCATAATCAAGCACCAACAAGTCATTAAAAAACTACAAACACACATGAATTGCCAGTTGAATTTTATTCATCACCTAAGGCCTATTTACACACGTGCATCGCTTATGTTTTCTTAGGAAACTTTTCTCGAACTGGAAGCCACACAACCAACTGCATTAGGCTTTTTGGAGAGCATGTTGTTCCTTCGATACTGGTAGAACTCCCAGACGAGAGAAGGATTGTCTGAAAACGCTTCAGGTGTAGCCAAATCCTGGCATTTTCAAAAATAATGTGTATCCTTTACAATTTAAAGTTTAAATATCAATAATTTAGGGTTTTTATTGAAAGTTAGATATCTGAATTGATTACAGTGGCTTTCCATTTCCTCCAGAAGCCTCCAGGTCCTCTGAACGTAGGCACTCCACTCTCTGCACTCACACCAGCCCCTGTTAACACCACCACCCTCTTCGCCTTCACAAACTCCTCCCTAAACATTGCCATGTCTGAACATCTTCTTATTCTAGTCTAAAAAATGTTTTAAAATTTGAAGTTATTTCAATAATACATTTTCTTAAACTAGTTTAACCTTAGAGGCCATAATTATGTAGCTATGGCATATTTTTCTTGAAGTTTTCACTATTTGAAGCATAATCTTTTTTTAAAAGTAACACTAAGATTTTAAGTTATTATTTATAATTTAAATTTTTTGTCAATACTTGAGTTTTTTCAACGTAATGTTTTTAATTTGCTTAATAAAATAATTTTTTATACAATAATTTTTTATCTAGTTTTAGTAATCGTTTAGTCGATGATAAATTGTTTACCATTAGTAAATAATTTACTGTAAATTCATTTTCTGCTTGAGTAACAATGTTAAGTGTTTCAAACAAACAGAACACTAATGAAAAAGAAGTAAAAATCATCGATGATGATGTTTACTTACAAGTGAGTGTTATATAGAATTTAAACTTTAAACATTAATAAGCTTTTACGAAATAGTAAATTAAATACAATTCCCCAATTTATAAACTAACTATTAAAATATTAAATCAAACCTCAAATTTTTACAATGATTTATTTTTAAACAGAATGTTGAAAAGATCATTGTAAGGGATTTCTTTCCGGATCTACCAAAACTAGAAACGCAAGTGAGGTACATAGAAGCACTGGACAGGAACAACACTCAACAACTCTCACAACTACCTCCCAAGCCTACTAGTGAGATTATTAAATTATTGACACAATGAAAATACTTACCCCATCATCACAGTATTATCAATTTGTTATGTTAAAAATTTCTTATAAAACTTAACTCTATTGTTTTTAATTTAACTGTTACTTTTTTTATATAATTCTTTCAAAACTTCACCAATCTGCAGAGGCTTCTCCATTGCAGTATGCGACGCCTCAGGCGGCAGCACCACCCACCCCTCTCATCAGGCCTTCTGACGACCTCCACGACCCCCTCCCAGTCACCCACAATGCTCTGAGCAAGAAGGAAGGTACTTCTATCACTCCACTTCACATCTATTTATCCACAATTCTCAAACCATTTTACCTACCTTCTCTTACACAATGTGCATGCACCTAACCACGAGATATACTGAAACTGAGATGATTTAAAAACTGGAATATTTTCACACCCAACCACCACCATCTCTGCTGTGACTACACAGAAGCACGAATTGAAAAGATGTCGCTGAACGAGTACATGAGCAGGTACACGAGTGAGGACAACGCCAACCTGGTCGAGATGGTCGAGGAGACGCGACTGAAGAAACAGGCTGCCAACCAGGGATACCAACAAAGACAACTCGAAATAGGGGTGGGTTGTACTACTTTTTATCAAAGTTATGTATTTGGAATGTAGCTTTATAAGCATGATACTGCATCAACGCTGAAGTAGATCGTTAATTGCTTTGTGTGACGTCACACTTGCAGGAGAGTTCAAAAGCCAAGTTTTGGGATTATGAGCAGAAGAATGCGGTGATGTACACGCCTGAAGGTACTTGAATACTCTACCACAACATGTCCTTTAGGAGTACTTGCACTTACATTCTATCAAAAAAGTATTATAATAATTATGGACAAAACTGCGCAGTAGCACAAGTCTCCAACACCACCATCTCTACACAGGCGTCGAGTTGTCAGCGGCAGACCAACTGGAGCTGAGTCAGTGCAAGAAGCAGACGATCGACCTGAGCAACACTCGCTTCAAAGTTCCCCTCTACAGCGCCAGCACCAAGCCCGCCTCCTGCAAACACCCTCCTTTGCATGTGGAAGGCAAGATAGGCCTCGATGGCAAGGAGATCCTGCCCTCGTCCACTCCGAGTCTCAAGGGCTACCGCTTCATGGGCACCCCTTCGCCTGCCCCTGGTGCCTGTTTCTCTTCATTGTTTTGTTGATGCATTCTAAAGTTTTTAAACTATGTTTAAGTATTCACTAATTTTTGAATTGCCATCACACACACACAAGCAACCCCCTACACACACTGACAACACCCCCCCCACACACACACACACACATACACACACACACACACACACAAGCAACCCCCCATACACACTGACAACCCCCCACACATAAAACCCACATTGATAATCCCACACATACACACAAACAGGCGTAGACGCGTCACCACTGATGACGTGGGGAGAGATCGACAGTACACCATTCCGACTGGACGGTTCAGAGACGCCCGTGAGGGGACCGTCGTTCAGGATCGCTGAGATGTGCAAGAAGGAGAGGATACTACACGAGTTGACCGGGAAAGTGAACAAGGAGAAGAGGGCACGCAAGGCCGAGGCACTCCGACAGGCCGTCAAGTCCATGGCAGGGTGCGTACGTGTGTGTGTGTGTGTGTTGTGTGTGGGTGGGGGGAAGGGGGAGAATTTGAGTGGTGTGCTGATTTGAAGGTTGGGTTGATTTATTTAGAGTCGGTCAGTTAAATGCTTGTTTCAGCGCATCTAACCGCGTGTGATTTGGATTGGTTGCTTTGGTGAATACTATATTGTTTTTTTCCGAACAATATTTACTTTATGCAATCTTCTTCGCTACAACAGCACGCCCAGAGCTCGTCTATCGACGACAGAACGTCTTCAGTGCATGTCACCAGCAGCCCAACGAGTGGCGAGCGAAAAACTCAAGCTGGGCTACAGCAACTTCCTGTACACCTCGGTCACTCCCAGGCGACCATCTTCCAGCAGACTCACTCCAGGCCCCAGAACACCCCGCACTGGCGCTCCTCTGACGCCCAAGCTCTCGTTGAAACGAAAGGATGCAACGCCCTTGACCGACAACCTCCTCAAACTGCCCCATCAGAGCAACAATTTCCCTAAGGCGTCCGACTTTTTCTGATACTTTCTGTGGCTTGTTTTTACGAAAATTGATACTTTTAATGTTATAAGTATATATTTTAGATATTGTTGGACAGAATTATTTTTGATTGTATGATAAATACACACGGTATATAATGGAATTAAAGAAACTAAATCAATTCTCTTGATACTTTTCTCTTTGAAGCGATACATTTCATTTTTGGTTTCACCAATTTTTATTATCGTTCTCAAAAATGATCGATAAGTTCAAAATTCGCTAGATAAATTTGCTAAAACGTTTATTTTCTTTTGGCCTTCTTGGTGACTTTGTGGGCAACAGACTTGGCCTTCCTCTTGGTGCTTGTGAGGAATCTTTTCTCTCCCCTCTCCTCCCACTTCATCTGCTTCAAGTCTGCAATGACAATAAGTGCTTGTCAAAACAACTCTTACTTACAAGTTGATTATAGAAAAGTTCTGAAGAAATTTTAAAGTAGTTTGTAGAAGGTTGCTAATGAAATTGGCAAGTCGTGACTCACCTTTGTCTGAGTACGTGAACAAGTCATCCATGTCCTCCTCTTCTTCATCATCATCATCACCACCCTCGTTGTCCTCCTCATCTTCATCTAGCTCCATGAAATCGCCATCGACACCATCACCCTCCTCATCATCATCATCATCATCAGGAGCATCCTTCAAGATGACGTCATTGATGTCGTCATCGTACTCCTTGAAGGCGTCCTTGAGGTCGTCTCCAAAGTCGACATCATCACCATCTGCCACCTCGTCCACCTCCTCATCATCGCCCACCTCCTCCTCCTCATCCTCCTTCTTCCCTCCTCTTCTATCTTTCTCCTCTTTTTCTTTTTTCAGGCTGTCATGATGATGATGGTGGTGATAATGATGATGATGTATTCAAGAATATAATAGTTGTATAAATTATATTGCTCTAATTAGCAAAAGTCATGTTGAGTTTAACATGATGCGGTTCATATAGATTCATAAATGTTCATATAGGTTCATATATGTTCATATAGGTTCATATATGTTCATATAGGTTCATATAGGTTCATATATGTTCATATAGGTTCATATAGGTTCATATATGTTCATATAGGTTCATATAGGTTCATATAGGTTCATATATGTTCATATAGGTTCATATTTGTTCATATATGTTCATATATGTTCATATAGGTTCATATAGGTTCATATAGGTTCATATATGTTCATATATGTTCATATAGGTTCATATAGGTTCATATATGTTCATATAGGTTCATATAGGTTCATATATGTTCATATAGGTTCATATAGGTTCATATATGTTCATATTTGTTCATATAGGTTCATATATGTTCATAAATGTTCATATAGGTTCATATAGGTTCATATATGTTCATAAATGTTCATATAGGTTCATATATGTTCATATATGTTCATATAGGTTCATATAGGTTCATATAGGTTCATATATGTTCATATATGTTCATATATGTTCATATAGGTTCATATAGGTTCATATATGTTCATATAGGTTCATATAGGTTCATATAGGTTCATATATGTTCATATAGGTTCATATAGGTTCATATATGTTCATATAGGTTCATATAGGTTCATATATGTTCATATAGGTTCATATAGGTTCATATATGTTCATATTTGTTCATATAGGTTCATATAGGTTCATAAATGTTCATATAGGTTCATATATGTTCATATTTGTTCATATAGGTTCATATATGTTCATAAATGTTCATATAGGTTCATATATGTTCATATATGTTCATATAGGTTCATATATGTTCATATAGGTTCATATATGTTCATATTTGTTCATATAGGTTCATATATGTTCATAAATGTTCATATAGGTTCATATAGGTTCATATAGGTTCATATAGGTTCATATATGTTCATATAGGTTCATATAGGTTCATATATGTTCATATAGGTTCATATAGGTTCATATATGTTCATATAGGTTCATATAGGTTCATATATGTTCATATTTGTTCATATAGGTTCATATAGGTTCATAAATGTTCATATAGGTTCATATATGTTCATATTTGTTCATATAGGTTCATATATGTTCATAAATGTTCATATAGGTTCATATATGTTCATATATGTTCATATAGGTTCATATATGTTCATATAGGTTCATATATGTTCATATTTGTTCATATAGGTTCATATATGTTCATAAATGTTCATATAGGTTCATATAGGTTCATATATGTTCATAAATGTTCATATAGGTTCATATATGTTCATATAGGTTCATATATGTTCATATTTGTTCATATAGGTTCATATAGGTTCATATATGTTCATATTTGTTCATATAGGTTCATATATGTTCATATATGTTCATATAGGTTCATATAGGTATACTGAGATTGTAAGAAAGCCACATTAAACATCTCTACCTCTGCTTCTCCGCTGCCAAGTCTGGAAGGATAGTTATAATGCTTTCAATGATGATGATGATGATGATGATGATGATGATGATAATGCTGATGATATATAACGAAATTAATGCGATTTTTTTAGTGAAACAATATAAGAACGAAAAAAATCAGTAGCAACAACACCAACAAACAAGCACCACCAACATCAACAACACAATCAATTCCTACAACACACCACCACCAACAAGAAGCAAGTGCCACAACCACACGCACCACTTTGGTCCTCCTTCTTGGGGTTCCTGGTGATGAAGCGGTCGAGGAAGCGCTTGAAGGTGAAGTCTTTGAGCGGGTCGCCCGAGTAGTCGATCGCTGTGCCCTGTGTGCAAGTTGTTGTGGTGGGAGAAGTGGATGAGGTGGTGGTGGAGTGTTGAAATGACGGTGGTTGTGTGGTGGCAGTGGTAGCGGTGTGGTTGTGGTAGTGGTAATTATGGTGGTGGTTGTGATGGTGTAGTTGTGGAAGTGGTAGTAGTGGTGGTGTGGTGGTAAGGGTGGTGGTAGTGGTGACGGTGGGGGTATGTTGTCTAATTTGTTTTGTGGTGGTGTGTATTGGTGGTAGTAGTTTAATGGTGATAAATTTTGGGCAAAGTGGTTGGCAGCAGTAGAGTGTGGTGTGAGGTCACTAGAGTGCACAGCAACACCAACAGAATCAACATCATTGTGCAGCAGCATCATTCCATCAAACCTGATGGACGGCCTGCGCGAAGATGGCGACGGAGGGGTGGTAGTGGTGGAGGAGGAGGGAGAGTTCGCTGGTGCAGTCGACCTCGGCCCTGCAGTACAGCGGGTTGCGGTGCAGCGCCTCGTAGTGCTGAACCTTGACTGGAAAGGTTGGTGTCAGTTGTAGTGGATGGATGATGATGGTTGTGGAGGTGATGATAATGATGATGATAAGAATTATGATGATTATGGATGATAATGATGATAATGATGAACTAACACTGCTGTAAGTTGCGACGATGCACCCAGGAAGGCACCACCTTCTTCTTCTCTCCATCCACTACTCCACTCTCCTTCTCAACATCATCATCATCAACCTTCTTTTCTTCCTCCATCTTTCCATCCTCATTACCTTTGACATCATCATCATCATCATCATCGCCATCATGATCGACGAACCGCTCCTCTTCGTCGTCATCATCATCGATCTGATGGAGCATTCAAGTGCTTGTCTTAAATGACGAGAACATGCAGTGCCGTGATTGAATGATAGTGCTTGCTCAATGAAAACGACAGCAAACTAATCATCCCTCGACCACTCTTCAACCATCCATCAACCACTCTTCAACCATCCCTCAACCACTCTTCAACCATCCTCAACCACTCTTCAACCATCCCTCAACCACTCTTCAACCATCCTCAACTATTCTTCAACCAACCCTCAACCACTCTTCAACCATCCTCAACCACTCTTCAACCATCCTCAACTATTCTTCAACCAACCCTCAACCACTCTTCAACCATCCTCAACCATTCTTCAACCAACCCTCAACCACTCTTCAACCATCCTCAACCACTCTTCAACCATCCTCAACTATTCTTCAACCAACCCTCAACCACTCTTCAACCATCCTCAACTATTCTTCAACCAACCCTCAACCACTCTTCAACCATCCTCAACCATTCTTCAACCAACCCTCAACCACTCTTCAACCATCCTCAACCACTCTTCAACCATCCTCAACTATTCTTCAACCAACCCTCAACCACTCTTCAACCATCCTCAACCATTCTTCAACCAACCCTCAACCACTCTTCAACCATCCTCAACCACTCTTCAACCATCCTCAACTATTCTTCAACCAACCCTCAACCACTCTTCAACCATCCTCAACCATTCTTCAACCATCCTCAACCACTCTTCAACCATCCTCAACCACTCTTCAACCATCCTCAACTATTCTTCAACCAACCCTCAACCACTCTTCAACCATCCTCAACTATTCTTCAACCAACCCTCAACCACTCTTCAACCAACCCTAAACCAATCCTCAACTACTCTTCAACCATCCTTCAACGAGTCTTTCACAAACCCATAACCCATTCCTCAATTCACTCCTCAACCATCTTTCAACCACTCATCAACAATCCACCCATCAATCCACTCTTCAACCACCCTTCAACTCATTCTTTGTAAACCCTTCCTCTCAATCATCATCTCAACTCCCTCTAACCCACCTCTCCATCATCCCTCAACCACCAAAACCACCACCCTCAATCCACCTCCATCCTCCCCACCTCCCCTCAACCACCAAAACCACCACCCTCAATCCACCTCAGTCTGCTTCTGCAGCTTGATGGCATCAGGCCTCTCCATGCAGACGTCTGACAGCAAGTACAAGGCGCTGCAAACCATCGGAGGAGAGAAGCCCTGACACACCTGCAGTAGTCGCTTCACGAACGCCTGTGTGGTGATGGTAGCAGTAGTTATTATTATTATTATTATTATTATCATTATTATTGTTCTTATTACTATTATTACTAGTAGTAGTAGTAGTAGTAGTAGTAGTAGTAGTAGTAGTAGTAGTAGTAGTAGTAGTAGTAGTAGTAGTAGTAGTAGTAGTAGTAGTAGTAGTAGTAGTAGTAGTAATGGTAGTAGTAGTAGTAGTAGTAGTAGTAGTAGTAGTAGTAGTAGTAGTAGTAGTAGTAGTAGTAGTAGTAATTGCAGCTGTATCAAGGAAAATATTAAATGTGGATTGAAAAAATGAGAAATTCAATAGCACTATCAAACGAGGCTACATTATCGGGAAGCCACAAGCCGATGTGCGTCCAACTGTGCAGCCCATGCAATCAAACCCGCAATCAGACCAGACCATAATCTACCTCACCATCTCACCAATCCCTCATTCATTTTCCATCACACTCCTCCCCAATCCACCTCACCACACCCACCACCACCTCCCCCACAACAAAGCAAAACCACCCCACTCCCTCCTCCACCCACTTGAGTCCTCCTCAAGACAGAGTCCCTCTTCATGGCCTTGCAGAGAAGGTTCAGGAAGAGGGGCAGCTTGCCCGACGTGGTCAGCTGAGGACTCAACAGCTGCTTGTACAGAGCTACGTAAAAGCGGTCTGATGTCTTCTCGCTGTGTGTGTGGGTTTTTGTGTGTGTGTGTGGGTTTGTGTCTGTGTGTGTGGGTTTTTGTGTTTCTGTGTGTAGGTTTTTGTGTGGAGGTTCTTTAGTGTGTTTGTGTCTGTGTGTGTGGGTTTTTGTGTAGGGGTTTGTCTGTGTAAGGGTGGGTTTTTGTGTGCGGGTTTGTGTGTGTGTGTGTGTGTGTGTGTGTGTGTGTATGTGTGTGTGTGTGTGTGGATTTTTGTGTGTGTGTAGGTTTTTGTGTATGTGTTTGTGTGCGTGTATGTGATGCACATGGTGGTGGAGATGAAAGGCGGAGTCATCATCAATTCCTCATCACACCCATGTGACCATCAACTGACCATCAACTGACCATCAACTGACCATCACCCCTACAAACACCACCACAATCCACCACAAGCACAATCCACCACAAGCACTACCTGCACCGCCACCACTCTCTTACTTCACATCCATGATCTGGTACAGCAGCATCAGAGCCAGAAGAGATGTGTTGAAACTAAATGAAACGATGATCAATATTTTTTTTAAATACTAGCACCATCACCATTGCCACCCCATTACCTTTATCATCGTCATCACCTTCATCATCATCATCATCATCATCATCATCATCATCATCATCATCATCATCCTCATCATCATCATCACCTGGCCATGTGGGTGAGCTTGTAGAGGGAGGCTGCGTGCGCCTCAATCTCTTCCTTTCTTACTAGATGGTGATGATAATGATGGTGGTGATGATAATGATGGTGATGATAATGATGGTGATGATAATGATGGTGATGATAATGATGGTGATGATAATGATGGTGATGATAATGATGGTGATGATAATGATGGTGATGATAATGATGGTGATGATAATGATGGTGATGATAATGATGGCGATGATAATGATGGTGATGATAATGATGGTGGTGATGATGTGATAATGGTGCTGATGATGATAATAATATGAATATCAATAGGAAAGGTAACTTCAATACACTTCCTACAGCCCATGGCACCAACAACAACAACAACAACCAGTCTGAATGACAACAACAGCACAACACCAAACCGTACTGACCACAACAATAACAGAAAACAACAACAATTATAACAAACAAAAACTCTCCCACAAAAATAAAACACATGTCTCAACACCACTACAACACAAGCAAAAACACAACATAAACACCAACGGCAACAAAAACTCAAGAGAACGCAAGGACCTCTGGCATAGGTGTACGTCTTGTTGATGCCAGTCAGCAGGGCTGCCAACATCTTCGTCTCCAAATCTCCCTTCTTTATGTACATCTGCCAAAAGCCATTCAATTTGAATACTTAATTAATTGATTATAATAATAATAAATATAATAATTATTATTATTTCTATTACGAGATTTGTTATAATGGCGTACAAGCCATAACATCTTTCAAGCCACTTAATCTGCACATTTTTCAATTCACGCCAATGGGTTGCTGAGGCATCTGTTGCACTCGAGCCTAGGGCCATCAACCATTTGTCAAGACGAAAGTCGTTCACCCATGGTGATGATGATGATGCTGATGATGATGATGATGATGCTGCTGATGATGGTGATGATGATGATGCCGATGATGGTGATGATGCTGATGATGATGCTGATGATGGTGATGATGATAGTAACCTTGAAGAAGGTGAAGTAGATCTCGAGGAGTTTGCAGGCGAGTTCTGTGTCAGTCTCGTCCATCTTCAGCGAGCCCAAGAAGCAGATGGCGTAGAATCTGTCCGTGTCCGTGTGTGTGTGTGTCCGTGTGTGTGTGTGTGTGTGTTTGTGTGTGTGTGTGTGTGTGTGTGTGTGTGTGTGTGTGTGTGTGTGTGTGTGTGTGTGTGTGTGTGTGTGTGTGTGTGTGTTGGGGGTAGTTTGTGCGTGTTTGTGTGTGTGTGTGTGTGGGGATATAGTGTAGTTGATGTGGTGTAGAAATAGTTTAGTGTTGTGTAGTTGATGAGTGTGGTGGAGGAATGGCAGAGATGGTGTAGTGGAGATGGTAAGATAGTAATGGAGTGATGTGGTGAAAGTGGTGTAGTGGAGATGGTGTAGTGGAGACGACATGGTGGAGATGGTGTGGTCGTAGTTCAGCGAAGGTGTAGTGGGAGACTGACTGTGCTTTGGCGGCAACGTTGGGTCGGTAGAGGAGCCTCTCAACGTCCAACGCCACCACCCTCTTCATCGCCCCATGCCTCGCCACTGTGGTGGTGTGCGTGTGTGCGCGTGTGTGTGTGTGTGTGTGTGTGTGTGTGTGTGTGTGTGCGTGTGTGTACATGTGTTTTTATGTGTTGTGTATGTGTGTGTGCATGTTATCACAAAAATTGACACACACTAAAAGAGGAAAAAAACTATAACTACAACACCTCAAAAATCACTACAACTCCTGAACAACCACAACAACTACCACAACAACAACAAGCACTACCAACAACAAGCACTACCAACATCAACAACAACAAAAACAACATCAAGCACCGACAACAACCACAACAACAAGAAACCAACAGAGCTTCCTGAGAAGGTGGATGACGTTGGAGGACACCTTGGTAGACGGATCTCCCAACTTGTTGACCAGCAACTGTAGCAGTGTCTGTGTGGTGTTGCAGGTGGAATGGTGGTGTTTTTGGTGATGCTTTGGTAATGTGGCGGTGATGTAGTGTTGGTGTAGAGATGGTAGTGTAGAAGTGGTGGTGTTGTAGTGGTGGTGTTGTAGTGGTGGTGTGGAGATGGTAGTGTAGAAGTGGTGGTGTTGTAGTGGTGGTGTAGAGATGGTAGTGTAGAAGTGGTAGTGTTGTAATGGTGTAGTGGTGGTGTTGTAGTGGTGGTGTAGTGGTGTGGTAGTAGTGTAGTGGTGGCAGTGTCTGTGTTGTAGTGGTGATGTGATTGAAGTGTTGTGGTGGTGTAGTAGTTGTGTGGTGGCGCATTGTGGTGGTAAAGTAACGGTGTAGTGGTTGGAGTGTAGGTGTAACGGTGGTTTAGTGGCAGTGATGTAGTGGTGGCGATGAAGTGATAATGTGGTGATGGTGATGGAAGAATGGTACAGCACAAAGAAGTCGGTGGTGATTCAGCGGTGACAAGCGATGGATGGTTGATGGAATGGGATAGTCGATGGAATGGGATGGTTGATGGAATGGGATGGTTGATGGAATGGGATGGTTGATGGAATGGGATGGTTGATGGGGCATTTGCAAGCACCACCACCAATTGATCACCTTCTCTTCCTCAGGCTTCTCGCACAGCAAGTCCAGAACAATCGCTGTGAGGAAGTGAGTAGTGGTTAAGTGGTGCGTTATGAATCCAGTTATGAAGTAAGGGATGGGTGATTGATGAAATAGATGGATGGATAATGAAAAAGGTGGAAAAAGAATTTTGATAGGTGGATTGAAGAAATATATAATTGAATAAACTAATAGTTTGAAAACTAGATGGATGGATGGATGAATGAATGCATAAATGGTGCGTGGATGGATGGAAGGAAGGATGGTTGAGACCTGTCGCCTTCTTCCTGACTGCTTCAACATTATCCCTCATCAGGATCTGTATGAAGAAACCATCATCATCAGCATGCCAACCATCATCACCACCATCATCACCACCATGTCAATCATCATCACCACCATGAAAATCACCATCAGCACCATACCAACCATTATCATCAACACAATGCCAACCAACATCATCACCATACCAACCATCATCATCACCATCATGCCAACCACAATCATCATCCTCATCTCAAACACACCATCCTTCCAGCCACCTCCAAGGCTTTGATGAAATCAGCATATTTCCTTTTGAGGGAATGCTCAAAAAGCCAAATTATCAGTCGTTTGGCCTTTAGGTCTTTGTTGCCATTTGTCAACGCATCCAACTGTCCGAGAGGGTGCTGTGGTGGTGATCATGATGATGATTGTGGAGTGTGGTTTGCTGCATATTTCATATACCATCCTCATCATCATCAAAATCCTTATCCTCATAACCATTATCATCGTCATCGGCATCATCATCATCACCATCATCATCATCATCATCATCATCATCATCATGGGTGAACGACTCTCGCCTTGACAAATGGTTAATCGCCACAACCATCATCATCCTCCTTATTATCGCCACAACCATCCTCATCATCATCATCATCGCCACAACCATCATCATCATCATCGCCACCAAACCTCCCTGAAGGATCTGAGCTTCCTGTTTGGCAGAAGCACGTGCAGGAACAGGTCTCTGACAGTCTCTGTGGTGGAGTGGGCATGTGTGTGTGTTGGTGTGTGTGGGCATGTGTATGTGTGTCTGTGTGTGTGTGTATGTGTGTGTATTAGAGGTCGGACCGGGTACCAGATCTGACCGGGTACCCGCGGGACTCCCGCAGGAACGGGAATGAAAATAAATTTCGGGACGGGAAAAGTCGGGAACCGCGAATAGGTTTTCGGGACGGGACGGGAACGGGAATCAACTTCTAAATCGGGAACGGGAAAAGACGGGAACGGGAATCAACTTTCAAATCGGGAACGGCAAAAACGGGAATAAAAGTTATTGGGATTGGATTCTTTAACAATGATTTTTCAGCAAACTTCTAAGTATGGAAATCTTTATTTCATCGATACTTCGTACTTAAAATAAGTATTAAATGCAATAGAAATGTATAACGAAGCCACCATTGCCAATGTCGAAATCTCCAACACTACATTTGAAGTTGTTATGGTGAGTCCAAAGATTAGGGAGATTAGAACAAATGGGTGATGATGAAAACCTTTCAGATGAAATCAAAATGATTGCTCAGTTGATTTCGACAAAAGAAAAGATGCCATTGATCTTATTCATATGGCAGCAAGTCTGTTGCATCCCCAGTATGAAAGAATAATAGGAAAAAAGTTTAGGATAGAAAAGAAATAAATACCAAGACTTTCATTAGAGAAAATTTAATTCTATTCTGTACAGCTAGACCAAGCTGCAGTGCCTTTGAGAGAAAAAACAAATGATGGTTATTTAGACTTTTTATGTTTGTTTTTATAACGTAAAAATTATAATAAAATTATTATACTATCAAAGTATACGAATGAATTTATATTTGCAGTTGTGGAGAATAAGAATGTTGTCAAAAAACCTATTTCTAACATTCTTGAAGAATTAATAATAATGAACGAAGAAAAAAATTCAGAAGAGGATGAATTGTACAAATATTCACAATTACGTCCCACCAAAATTGAAGATTATAAAGATGTTTTATTTTATTGGAGTAAAATGAGCAATTTTTAAATACTACAAGAAGAAGCCAAAATTTTTTAGTATATCTGCAAGTTCTATTCCCTGTGAACGGAAGTTTTCAATATGTGGTCGTTTAACTTTAGACTCAAAATCACCTCATTTGAAAGCTGAAACTCTTGACGGTTTAACCCGTGTGTAAAGACTGGATTGAATTAGTCAAAAACAATTACTAACTTCAATACTTTCATTTCAATAAATATTTGAAATTTAAATCGTGTTTTTTTACTTTATTAAAAGAAATATTCTCTGACTTTCAAATAATAAATTGTAAGAAATGTTAGAACAAGCAAGTTTGGGACCAGTGAAAACGGCAGCGAAAATGAATAAAAAAACAAAAATGTTTAGGGAACGGGACGGGACCGTGAATCGAGTTGCGGGAACGGGACGGGAATCAAAATTCTGATGTTCCATCAGGAACGGGAAGGGACGGGAACGGGACGGGACCGGGAATGAAAAATCTTCCATGTCTGACCTCTAGTGTGTGTGTATGTGTGTGTGTGTGTGTGTTAGTGTCTGTCTGTGTGTGTATGTGTGTGTGTGTGAGTGTGTGTGTGTGTGTGAGTGTGTGTGTGAGTGTGTGTGTGGGTGTGTGTGTGTGTGTTAGTGTCTGTCTGTATGTGTGTGTGTGTGTTGGTGTGTGTGGGCATGTATGTGTGTGGCCATGATTGTGTGTGTGTGTGTGTGTGTGTGTACTTCCGAATCCTTGCATAACCCTCAGTGAACTCATTGACCCTCGCCTTGAACCCAACCCTCCCATCACTTGACCTCTACTCACCACCAACATCCCACAACTATCATCATCACTACCATCATTATCATCCTCAACCACCACTAGTACTATCAATAACCATCACAATCACCAATCATCATCACAACCACAAACCAACCACACAAAAACAACCACCACCCTTCACCAACCACAACCCCCTCTATCACCACCCACCCACCCCACCCACCACAACCACCATCACCCTCACCCACCACAACCACCATCACCCCCACCCACCACAACCACCATCACCCCCACCCACCACAACCACCATCACCCCCACCCATCACAACCACCATCACCCCCATCCATCACAACCACCATCACCCCCACCCACCACAACCACCATCACCCCCACCCAGCACAACCACAATCACCCCCACCCACCACAACCACCATCACCCCCACCCACCACAACTACCATCACCCCCACCCACCACAACCCCCCCCCTCCCATATCACCACCCACAACCATCACAACCACCATCACCCCCCACCCATAACCAACACAACCACCATCACCCCCACCCACCAAGCGCCTCGAAGGACTTGCTCCGGTGCTTGAGCACGAGGTTGATCACGTGGTTGACGTGCTGGAGGTTGTGCACGTTTGACTCGTGCAGCAGCAGCACCCACGCCGCCATCTTGTCGCCCGAAGTGCCCTTCGACTGCATCACCCGCAACCAGCCCTGCATGCCGCCCCTGTCGCCCTTGCCCTCTGGCCCTGTGTGTTGTGGATTTTCGTTGTGTTGTGGATTGTCGTTGTGGTTTGTTGTCGTGGTGTGGTGGTAGTAATGGTAGTGGTTGTGTAGTAGTGGTCATGATAATAGTAACGGTGGTGGTTGTGTAGTAGTGGCCATGGTAACAATAGAGATGGTGGTGGTTATGTAGTAGTGGCCATGGTAACAATAGAGATGGTGGTGGTTATGTAGTAGTGGCCATGGTAACAATAGAGATGGTGGTGGTTATGTAGTAGTGGCCATGGTAACAATAGAGATGGTGGTGGTTATGTAGTAGTGGCCATGGTAACAATAGAGATGGTGGTGATGGAGATATAAAGTTGATTATTATTGTTTGTTGAAACAGTCAGGCTTGACTGCAGCGATGCATCATACAATTTAGATGAAGATTTTAAAAAATTAATTTGATTTGTTTAAATAGTTGACTGTCATAGGATTACAATACAATACAATACAATACAATACAAAAAAATACAAAACAATACAATACAATAAAATAAAATACAATATAATAAAAAATAATAAAAACAATAAAAACAATACAATACAATACAAAAAAAAACAAAAAAAAACAATACAATACAATAAAAACAAAACAAAACAATACAATACAATACAATAAAATCAAATACAATACAATATGTTGTATTGACTGTCAGATGCATTTCATTTGAAGCAGGTAAACTCACTTGTGGCATACCTCTCCACCTCCTGCCTCCACAACTCCTCAGCCACCCTCTTCAACTCTTCCTCTCTCTCCTTCGAGACTGCCTCGAATGAGGTCGGGTCAGCAGGAAACTGTGAGATGGAGTGGGTTGTTGAGGGTTGTGACCGACTGGTACTGGTTTTATAAGAGATTGGAAATAATAAATAATAAAAACGAAATATATATTCTTTATATTATAGGTTTTTATATGATAGTGAAAGGTGATGGTGTAATGATTTGGACACTGGCTCTTTATGCTGTGAGTTTGATTCCTGTCATTACCTAATAGCTCATGAAAAAAGAACTTTGCAGCCGCCTCATGAATTAAAAACCACAAAAACACAAACATGAATTTCTACTTGTGTAAAAACCTACATAAATGTGCTTATATCACTGAAATATGTTGAAAAGAATATTATGTTCTTTATTATAATAGTTAGTCATTATAATTAGAAGGACAACCTCGTTTTGAGTCCAGAGACCTGTTTGCATGAGCAGACGATCAGAACTTTTGAAGGCAGAAACATTCTTTTTGACACTCTCATGAAGTTCTTTCAGATTTATAAACTTAGCAGTTTTTGTTGATTCATCTCTTGGACAATCTTTAAACTTATTTTTGAAATTTTTCGCTCCTTTAGCATTGTTTAAGAGTTTTGAATCAGTAATATCTGAGTTATTTTCTTTCTTTTTAGCAATCAGTTTTTCCTTGTTCAGCTTTGTCTTTTTATTAGTTTTCTCAATAGGGTCTTCACTCTCCTCACCTATATACTTGTCGACGTCTTTATCATCTATTGTCCTGAGGGATAACAAAGATTATGGTTGATGGTTGCAAGAGTATATTGACCCTAATAAGCACTAACTGATAATCTTTTCCAAGTTTTTTGAGTCCCAATTTAGAAATGAAACCTTCAACCTTGAATGGATAGTTAGCTTAGGTTTATTTGAATAATATACATTTATTAATAATTAATTAATAAAAAATAGTTTTCTATTTTAACCTCTTTTTCAGTCAAATCTGCATCCTTTTTATTTTTTGACTTTTTTTTCTTCGTTTCTTCGATTTCATTTTGTGACTGAACTTTCTTTTTGGGTTTCATGATTTACAACAAGTAAAATCAATTTTAGAGCATGAATTATTGAATTATCGCTAACAAAGAGTTTTGTTGCAGTTTAGTTTCACTTTTTGAAAGTCGACATTTGTTTTTATTATCGAACAGTTATCGAATTCCAAGTTAAAGACAAATTTAAACATAAATTTCAGCGAAAGTATTCAAAATGGATCACATTCAGTTCGACATAAGCGAGGAAGACGAGCACTTGAGGACGCTGTACTGTGGCAACTTGAGCGATAAGGTCACTGAAGAACTTCTCTACGAGTTGTTTGTGCAGGCTGGTCCGCTCGAGAAGGTCACCATCGTTCCTCAGAGCACCTTTGCCTTTTTGACATTCCTGCATGCAGTCTCAGTGCAGTACAGCATTCGTCTGATGGAAGGCGTTAAGTTGTTTGGCAAGACGCTGAATCTGCAGCCACGAAACAAGGGATCTGATGAGGTCTCGAAGAAGTTGTTGATGAAGCATCTCGAGTGGAACGAAAAACTCAACAGGTTCTACATTCAGGATCAGCAATTAGAGTATCTCAAGAAGTACCGGATGAATGAAAACCGAAATCATCATAATATGTACAATAGCCCATTTGCTGGTGCCCAAAAACAACCACTCTTGGGTGCGCTTTCTCCAGGGTTTCGTATGCAAATGATTTCTAACAATAGTTTCCATGCAAGGAGCAACTCTAATCACCCTTTCAACTTTATCCAAAACTTTAATAATTTCAAATGATAATTATATTGTGTTGTTTTGTCTGGTGGGTCAACTGTTTTAGATTTTTATCAGAATATTTCATTTATTAAATTAAACCAAAAATACACTTCAAATCTTGTCACCTCGTATGCAATAGTCACAAATTTAAAGTGCACTAAAAATGCTGTTAATTAATATTTGACCTATATAAAAATCAATCTAGCAAATCTAGGCAAGCAGCATAAGAAATATAAAAATAAGTTTCGACTAAGTATTTTGTAGCAAAACTAATAACTTAAATAAATTAAAGGTGTATGTAGAAAATATATACCTAAAAATTTGCATTTTTGTGAAAAAAGAAAGTATGAGTAGTACTGTAACTCCCATATAGATAAAGATGATGATTGGGATGAAAAATGAAAACTATTGATTTGAGTCTAATAATGATTATGTTATACTGTAACATAAATGGATGAAATGTTATTTATAATGCAATGAAAAAGGGACTCGAAAGAGGTAAGTGAGACTAGTTTGAAGAGGAGGGAAGATGCCAGAGGTATCGATGCACCATGTACGAGCCCTCCGAGTTGGTGGAGTTGTTGAAGGAGGTGTTGAGGAGTTTCCAACCAAGTGAAGACAAGTGGTGCAAGAAGACCATCTTCAAGCCACCTCTGCTGCTCACGTTGATTGTCCGGTAGGTTGAGTCTCCAGTCTGTGGTGTTTGTGAAAAGATGATGATTCAGTAGTTTAATTGTTAAAAAAATTTTAAATGATCCATTTGATTAAAAAGACACAAACCTGCAGTTCCTTGATGGACTTTTCGGGTAGAGGTAGGCTGAGGAGGATGTGTGTGGGGCCGGAGAGAACCACTCCACTGTTCTTCAGCTCTGTGTTGATGCCCTTTGGAGGGTCCGAATAGAAGCGGTAGAAATATGCGGTCTCTTCACAGTCGAGGAGCTCTAAGTAAAAACCTGCAGAGTGCTCATTGTTGTCTTTCTTTTGCTTTAAGGCTGCCAAAGCACTGCTGAAGGCGGGTATTTGGTAGAAATCTGCTTCAACTTCTAAAAGTTCAAACTCTTCGAAGTTATGCGGCAAAGTCAAATGACCAGACCTGAGAAAGTTTAGAATGTATTTGAAGATGTGGCCATCCCTGTCAATGAAGTAGTGGCCGTTGTGGTCGAGGTTGGTTGGAGTGTAGTGGCCACCGAACATTGCTGCAAGCATAGAGTCTGCATACTTGATGAGAGTGGACTTGGAGGTGGTGTAAAGCACACCCCCCACGTTTAAGGTTATAACTTGATTGCTTGACATTTTGACAAAATGATTTTATGTTAGCAAAATATGAATGTAAAGTTCATTAAATTAAGTATATTTAATTTAGAATATTAAATATACATTTTTAATTCAAAAAATAATTCACATAATTTTCATAATAGAAAAGTAAGTTTGCTTCAGTTTTGAAATAATAAAAATTTAACAATTAAATAACCAAAGAACTATAAAAAAATTCTAAAAAGTTAATTACTATAATAATCAAATATAATTAATTATAATTTGTGTTAATTAAATTGAACTATTTATAGGATTCCTTATTTTATGTTTATGAGACATAAAAAACTGTATGAATTTATAAGATTAAACTAATTCAATATTCATGAGATGAAATGGATTTCAATAAACCAGTTTATAAACTAAGTTGATAAAATAAGTTTACAAACCAACCTCGTTGTAACTGTTACTTTCCGTGTTTTTTCAACCCCTTCAGTGAAGCTGGAGTGACGTCTCCAGGGCACAAGCCTAGACAAGGGAATATAAAAGATAAGTTGTAGCCCATGCAGCAGACCCCCCTCTATACGCTTTGTAGTGATTCCAAGTCGAAGGCAAAGCAGATACATCTTGAACCAGCAGCGAGTTGCTGAGAATGACTTGAGTCAATTGTGAGCGAAGTTAAACTGCCTTGGGAACTCACAATCCCGACTTTAATAGAAATTGACTCCCTTAGCTTCTGATTACCCAAAGACAAAGCAAAAGAACGATAACCCTGGCTGGGAGACTGATGAGGTAATACCATTTGTCTAAGGGGCTTCCTTAGACTATGCAAGAGCGGTTTCTCGCACAGTTATAGCATCTACCCTGTTTCTCCTGTGCTGGACGTTGACACTCTGATGTGTTCATCCACCCTTAATCAGTTTTTGTTCTTCGTGCTGTTGGGCTACCAAAAACTCTCCACACCAAAATATTCAAGTTATCGTGGCAAAAGGGTAGGAGGGCCATTTTAGTCGCCGTTCACTCGACCATGATACAGGTTTAAACCATACAGTTGTAGTTACCGTATAAGTCATTGCTTCACATAGCGCCAGAGGCTGCTTCTGAGGGTGGAAGAAATAGCCACGTCCCATTTACAACTACCACCCGCTTCAAGCTGGGGAGCCCCCAGTCAGATAAGTGTTGTTCCGTCACAGTTTAAATCTTTGGGCTCAGAACGCTGCAATACTCGACAAACCCTTCTTCAAGCTGCGCACTTGAACTGTGAGAATACACGCGCCAGAGCTATCTCACGACCTCCAGATGATATGTGATGCCCGAAAGACCGCAGTTACCAACGATGAACTCGTGAGACTCCAAGTTGACATCGCCACACGGCGAAAGACTCGGCGGGCTATTTCTGAGAAAAATACTGAAATACTTCTATCACATCGTTTTCGTTCCAGTGCTGAGGCTAGCAAGCAAGTGCGCTAATCCTGGGCGGCGATCCTGGGGGGGTCCTGGGGTCCGGATCCCCCCACTTTTTGGTAGTTAAGGGTTCTGCCTTAATGTGGACCCCCCCCCCCCACTTTTTTCAATAAAAACATTTATAACTCTTGTTTTGATGCGAACATAATCGTCAAACATAGCATAAAACAGATTTTTAAAACATATTAATACATTGTGAGTATCTGTAGTTATATTTATAGCTGTCTAAAATAGAACTTTTCATTGTATACTTAATATTCGTATAAAGACAGAAGTTAGAATTTTTTTAAGGGGGTGAAGGGGGGGGGGTCTGGACCCCAAAACCCCCCCAAGATCGTCCATGCTGGTTAGGACCCTTCTAAGATTTTCAGCAGATCGCCGCCCCTGGCGCTAATGACAGCTATGTGAAAAGATTCAGCAACTATCCGATACTGGAGACCTCAAGGGCTTATCCAAAATCAAAATCTGGGTTCCGTGCCGAAATATCACCCATAGATATGATCTTTACACCCAGGCAATTGCAAGAAGAAAGCAGAGAATAACACAAGCCCTTTTTTTTATTCATCATAGACCTGACTAAAGCGTTTGATCTTGTAAGCATAGATGAACTTTTAACAATTTTGGCTATGATTGGATGCCCAACGAAATTCTTGAGCGTGATACAGTCGTTCCATGACAATATGAAAGGCACTGTGCAGTATGGTGGGTCGACATCAAGTGCTTTTGAAATCCGCAGTGGCGTTAAGCATGGCTGTGCTCTTACTTCCAATCTCTGACATCTTCTTTGCTGGTATGCTGAAACGTGCCTTTAGAGAATCAATCAAAAGTGTATATCTTCACTCTTGGTCAGACGGCAGTCTTTACAACCTGTCTCGCTTGAAAGAAAAACACGAAACGACGATCAGAAACATGTTCTTTGCAGATAATGCTGCTCTGGTTATCTACTCTGAATCAAAACAGTAAAGCCTATTCGACGAGTTCAGCCTAACAGTCAGAAAAAGGTTTTAGCGCTTCCTACATGCGTTGTCGTTGTCTTCGAAACGTGCTTGGAATCTCATGGAGAGACTGCGGTAAAAAAATAATACGCTCTTCTCCGTCAAAGACGTCTTCGATGGTTGGGACATGTACGTCAGATGGATGAGGGCCAACTTCCCGAGGATGTTCTATTTGGTGAGATTGCCTCAGGTTGGAGAGCAACTGGTAGGATACACCTTAGCTACAAGAACGTCTGCAAGTTTGATCTCAAGTTCACAGAGATCGACTTCACCACTTTGGAATCGCTAGGAGACAATTGGAGATAAGTTGTGCGTGTGGGACGGGAAGTGGAAGAAGATTCGCTAGCCTTCCAGTGACAGGCGTTCGTGCTGAAAAGACAATGAATGTAAATGACATATATTTAAAAAAATGCATATATAAATAAATCGTTTTAGAGTATTTATTGATGTTTTTCCTCATATCAGACTCATATAAATTGTTAATGTTATTCATATATATATATATATATATATAATTGTTATTTTTATTCATAAATAATATATATATATGAATAACATTAACAATTTTATATGAGTCTGATAAGAGGAGAAACATCCATAAATGCTCTAAAACGATTTATTTAAAGAGCACTGTCGCATTGCTAGCTTTGACAATGTTTATTTACACCAATTGTAATTATTGGTCGCTCTGGATTGTCATGTCAGGACAATGCTTGTGCAATCAATAACGTATCAAAATGGCGTTGAGAAGTGACTTCTTCTTGCTTCTGAAGGACGCCTTCGCGACTTGTGCAGACGACACCCAGCGCAACTCAGTGTCTGTGGCTGCAGGGCACTTGTGGTTTTCAGAAGGGACAGAGTGCCAAGAAGTCAAGTCTTGTGAGCTGAGCAACGTCACGCTGAAGTTCAAAAAGCACCTATTCGGAAAACTCAACAATGCAGAGTTCAACCTTCTTCTGCCCATCCAATCCCTCCCTGACCGAATCAACATTGCTGCCGAAAAAAACTTCTTCAAGAATTGTATCAAAATTTACGAACTGTTTTCTCGTCTGCCTTCCATCGAGGTGTATGCTCTGATATCAAGTTGTACCGACCAACTGGATGAGAGTTATGGCCTTGTCAGGTACATTGGACCTCTGCCCCAGCTGAGGGGCTACTGGTTTGGAGTGGAACTGCCCTTTGTGAGTTGTTCTTTTCATTCAATTAAAATCTATATTTTAAAAAATTTCAATATTCATGAATGTTTCTGAAATGACAACAGGCCTATGAAGGACCTGGATCTTGCGATGGCACAGTGGCAGGAGAGCGGTTTTTCGAGTGCCAGCAGAAGTATGGTCTCTTCATCAGCCTCGACCGCATCATCTCCTTCCACATCAACGACGTCGACGGCGTCTTTGAGAGTGCCGCCACGAGTCCCACCCTTGAGGAGGTGGAGGGCTCCAGAGGTGACAGGACTGACAAGATGGCCAAGAACACTTCCAATGCTGCAGGTGATTGCATTGATGATGATGTTGTTGATGATGATGATGATAATAAGGATGAGGATGATGATGATCATGAGGATGATGATGGTGATGATAATGATGAATATGATTATCATTATAATTTATCTTTATATAATATTTTTTTTTTATTAATTCTATTTTAGTTATGTCAAATAAAGCTTAAAGCAGAATTCTGATGATGAAGCTTGTTTCATAGCATCACCACCACCATCATCTTCATCACACAATCATCACCACCACCATCATCTTCATCACACAATCATCACCATCACCATCAAGACTATCATCACTACTATCATCACTTCCTAATATATATTATAATCATAATCATAATCATTCTTTACACTTTTCACTTACACCTCACACAAATCATCTCAAATGCAGACAATGACTTGCAAAAGCCTGACATCGAGCTGGGTGAGAGGGTGGTGTGGATAAGTGACGAGGGTCCGGAGGTGGGCACAGTGCGCTGGGTGGGCATCCTGCCAGATGCGCGCATCAGAGAGTACAACATAGGAGTCGAATTTGTTAGTTCTCTTCTCTTCATTTGTCACATCATCTTCTCATAGCTTTGCCAGCCACCATTCTCTCATCACCCTCAACAGCCCCACCACCACTCTTCCACTACCAATTACAACACCACCTTCACCACCTTCAACACCACCACCATCACAACCACCCTCAACACCACCACCATCACTCTCAAAATCCTCAACACCACCATGACCTCCACACCACCAATCTCAACACCACCACGACCTCAACACCACGACGACCTCCACACCACCAATCTCAACACCACCAATCTCAACACCACCAATCTCAACACCACGACGACCTCAACACCAACAATCTCAACACCACCACAACTTCATCACCACCAATCTCAACACCACGACGACCTCCACACCACCAATCTTAACACCACCAATCTCAACACCACGACGACCTCAACACCAACAATCTCAACACCACCATGACCTCAACACTACCAATCTCAACACCACCACGACCTCAACACCACCATGACCTCAACACTACCAATCTCAACACCACCACGACCTCAACACTACCAATTTCAACACCACCACGACCTCAACACCACCAATCTCAACACCACCACGACTTCAACACCACCAATCTCAACACCACCAATCTCAACACCACCAATCTCAACACCACCAATCTCAACACCACCACGACCTCAACACTACTAATCTCAACACCACCACGACTTCATCACCACCAATCTCAACACCACCACTACTACTTTTATCACCATCATTTTCAACACTACCCTCTACCCCACCAATCACTCATCATTTTCCTAACACCTCAACAACTCCACTCTTCTCAATACAACCACCTTCGAAACTGTAACTATCACCACCACTCTCAACACCATAACTATCACCACCACCCTCAACACCATAACTATCACCACCACCCTCAACACCATAACTATCACCACCACCCTCAACGCCACTATCCTCACCAATCTCTCACCACCATCACATCTCCTCTCACCACCACTACATTCCCACCCTCACTTTCTCCCCACCACGACCACCACGACAGGACAGACCGATAGGCACCGGCACGGGCAAGCACATGAACAGGCAACTCTTCCGCACCCTTCAGAACCACGCCTCCCTCATCCCAGCCATTGGTCTCCTTAAGGCCGTTGAGTTCTATGGTGACCTTGCCTCCATCCCGCCTCCCCCTTTTTACTGTACTTTGGAAGGGGGGTGGTGGGTAGGGGTAGTTGTTGTGGATGTGAAGTGTCATTGGTAGTGGTGGAATGGGGTTGTTGGTGGTGGTGGTAATGGTGATGGTTGTGGATTTTTGAGGAGGATTGGAGGAGGTTAGGTGGTTGTTGGCGATGATGACATGCCTTGACTCATTGATTATCTTCCTTTTGAACAATGAACATGATCCAGAGGCACTTCTCTCCACTGATTGATCTTATTTTCCTTCCTTCCTGCAGTGACGGAGTTCAACCTGCTCAGTCAACAAAACGCCACAACAAAAATAACACCCTTTCCCAAACCAGCCACAACACCCACCACCACCATCCCATCCACCCAACAACCCACCAACATCACTCCGCCCAGCCAACCCACCACCACCACTCCCATCAGCACCTCACACAACACTTGCACCAGCTGTGGGCCAAATGACACAGGTCAGATCAATATTTGCGCATTTACTCAAAATCACCAAAAGTATTTCTACTTTTGAATTTCGTTCTCTTACAGTATTACGGAATTTCTTTATATCAACATTTTTCCAATGCAAGTTTAAGAGCAGAAAACTTAACATTAATTGATAGAGAATTTAAAAAATGGAAAAAACACAGGAATTCAAATATCGACCGAAGACTCAGATGGCAAGGGCGGTGTGGGGGAGAGGTTGCCGAGTGGTGAGACACCCCGGGGGTTGGGTGAAGATGGGTCGGGAATAAAAGATAGTTCGGGGATGGAGAGAGGAACAGGGATGGAGAGGGGATCAGGGATGGAGAGAGGAACAGGGATGGAAAGGGGATCAGGGATGGAAGGGGGCAGGATGGGCGGTTATGAGAACGTCAGGAGGGACGAGCATGGACGCCTCCTCAACACAGACTCCTGTTCATTCGTCGTGAGTTTTTTTTCTCCATTTCTTTTATGCTAAAGCCTCATCATCGTCATAATCATCATCATCACCATCATCACCATCATCATCATCACTCTTAGGAAATTCTAAATTTTTACTAAACAATTTGTATCTTCAAAATGTAGGAATTTTATAGTATTCAAGGATGCCTGCACACCATATAATAGAAGATTTGTCGCATCAGCATGCATGCACTCACCACCACCACTCAGGTCTCTAGTGATACAGCAGCTACCACCCCTCTCCAACCCCTCCTCCATCATCCCATCTCCTCCCATCACATGGTAAACGAAGGCACTGACAAACACAACAAAAGCCTCTTGCACCGCAGTCTCGACGACATCTACACTGACAAGTTAAAGGCCCAAGCATTTGCCACACTCGACCACCCATTCAAGCAAGCCACTGACATCATCAGTGACCATACCCGCAGCCAACACACCACTACTACCACCACGGCACAACACCAGCACAACTACTCTTTCCTGAAGAGTGGGGGCGCTTGCAACAGGGTGGTCGACTGGCAGAGCGGCAGACCTGCGGGCAGTTTCATGGGAGAGCTCGCAAGGGGTGTCGATGCAGCAACCAAGAGCAACACTTTAGACCTCGCCTACAACAACAACAACAACAACTCCTTCAGCGGCTTCTGCAAGGTCTTCGACGACAATGACGTCATGTTGAGTCTTCCCTACGCCACCGGTAGGAGCACCTTCTATGGACGAGCCCATGGTGGGTGGTGTGGAACTGGAGATTGACTCCACGCTTTGTCACACACATACATACACTACCCCACAGGCATAGACCACTACACGCACACACACACACACACACACACACACACACACACACACACACACACACACACACACACACACACACACACACACACATACAGACGGTAGCATGAAAGAGGGGGACAGGAGATACGCCCAGAAGGATAAGGCATCGTCGATCAAGCACTCTCCCCTCATCAACCCACCTACAACACAAACACAAACAACCACCAAAGCAACACACATCACTAAAAAGCCCATCGCACAGCCACCAACGACCACACAAACAGCTAATACAACAACAACAACACCATCCACACGTACAACCGCACAAACAGTGACACAATCCCCAACAGCAACAACAACTGCAACAACCCCAACTACATCCACCCCAACAACAACAACAACCCCAACAACAACAACAACACCAACAACACCAACAACAACACCAACAACAACAACAACAGGGGGTATAAAGAGCACCTTTCTGAAGTTCATCACACGCAGGAGCGCCTCATCTCTACTGCAGCAACTGAACCGCAGCATCAAGTGCACCTTCACTGCATCCTCCTCCTCCACCTCCTCCTCACTGCACAGGAGGTCCTCCTCCTCAGACAGCAACCATGACAACAAACTCGCCGTCGAGGTGGTTGCCAAGGCGACCAGAAAGTCGTTTGATTTGTGTGAGATTGAGGCCTTGGCTGGCGAGGAAGGGCATTGTGGCGATGGTGCTGGTATGGTCAAGGATGGTGTGCTTAGAAGTGGTGTGGTTGATGAGACGAGATTCGATGATAGCGGACACAAGATTTTTTCTCCAAGACACGTCCCTAAGGAGCCCCTCTACAGCAGTTCAAAGCCGAGTCGCGACGTCATCAATCACTCCATCCAACAACATCAACAACAGCAGCAGCAACAACAAAAACATGCAGACACCACAGATTCTGGCGTACAATTCAAGCCACCAACACCACCTCAGAAACAAGTCACTTTCTCTGAAGCGCCCCTCAAAGCTGCCCCTGTCCTCAAAGGCCACAGGAACACACCACCGCCACTGCCGCCACCACCGCCACCAACTAAAACCACCACTAAAAACACTAAAACCACTGCCACAACCACCAAAACCACCACGACAACCACTGCAACCACCACAACAACCACTGCTACCACCACCACTGCAACTACCACGACAACCACTGCTACCACCACCACTGCAACTACCACAGCCACTTCGTTCAGAAATGACGAGAACTTCCACATACTGAGTCCTGGCAAGGAAGCCTCATGCACCGCCAAGGAAGCCTTTTCTCCGTGCGCTGAGCATGCGTCCATCGTCGAAGAAGATGAGGAGGAGGAGGAGGGTGTTGGTGATGATGATACCATCTTCCAGGCACCACCACACTGCCCTACCACGACTGACAGCCTCCTGATCAGCTCCAGCGACTTCTCCAACTGCCTCAACTCATTCCTCCACAACATCCCTTCCTCCATCCATCACTCTGAAACTCCTCCACCCGCCACTACTACTATCATCACCACCACCACCACCACATTGTCTTCCACTCCTGCTGTGGTTACCACCAGCAGCGCATGCAGTCAGCGACAAGATGTGGACGTGGGCAGTGTGGTGGGAGTGGTGGTGGAGGGCAGGCTGGTCAGGGGAACAGTGAGGTGGATGGGCTGCCACAAGGAGAACTCGCACGTGATGGCAGGATTAGAACTAGTTGGTGTTGTTGCTGCTTGGTGTTGTTGTTGTTGCTTGGTGAAGTTGTTGCTTGGTGAAGTTGTTGCTTGGTGAAGTTGTTGCTTGGTGAAGTTGTTGCTAGGTGAAGTTGTTGCTTGGTGAAGTTGTTGCTTGGTGAAGTTGTTGCTTGGTGAAGTTGTTGCTTGGTGAAGTTGTTGCTAGGTGAAGTTGCTGCTTGGTGAAGTTGTTGCTAGGTGAAGTTGTTGCTTGGTGAAGTTGTTGCTTGGTGAAGTTGTTGCTTGGTGAAGTTGTTGCTAGGTGAAGTTGTTGCTAGGTGAAGTTGTTGCTTGGTGAAGTTGTTGCTTGGTGATGTTGTTGTTGTTGCTTGGTGAAGTTGTTGCTTGGTGAAGTTGTTGCTTGGTGAAGTTGTTGCTGATTGGTGATGTTGTAAATGTAGCAAATATTCAGTCATTTAACCCCCTCTCACCCTTCATTTTTTCCTACTTTTTTTCTCTTTTCTTTCTATCTTTCCTTCCAGCCTCCCTCTCTTCCTTCCTCTTTTTCCACCCCTCCCTTCTTCCACCCATTTTCCATCCTCTCTCTCCACCACACAGGACAGGGAAGTGGCATCAGGTTCGGACGGCAAGGTGGGTGCGCGCAGGTTCTTCAGCTGCTCCCCTGGCAAGGCCATCTTCACCTCTCTCGATAACCTCAGAAGGATCTCTACCTTGCATAAGCCTGGTGAGTTGGTGGATAAATTGGTTGGATGAATAAATGGAGAACTTTTTCAAATGGAGGAAGCCTGGTGAGGTTGGAACGAGGCGATTGTTGCTGGTGGATGAATTAATTTGTGAAATGAATGAATAGAGGAATGTTTTGATGGATGAATGATTAAATAAATGGAGGGTGAATAGATGGAAGAGTGGGTGGGTTGATGGGTGGATGGGTAGACGGGTGGGTAAAATGATTGGTATATAGATGGATGAATGGGTGGATAGATGGAAAGACGAGTGGGTAGGTGGGTGGATAGATGGATAGAGGAGTGGGTAGGTGGGTGAATAGATGGATGGGTGAGTGGGTAGGTGGGTGAATAGATGGATGGGTGAGTGGGTAGGTGGGTGAATAGATGGATGGGTGAGTGACTGAAAATGTTTGACGCAACAGGCGCCAAGTTGAGGGAGTACAGCTTGCCACTCAGTTTCATCAACCTGCAAGAACTCATCACTTTCCTGAATGAGGCTCCACAGGGAGGGGACACTCCACTTTCCACCCGACCGACCACCCCACTCTCTAATAGATCAACTACCCCTCTCTCCAACCGATCAATCACTCCACTTTCCATCAACCCCAATACTCCTTCTCCTCCACCTCCTCCCATCTTTCCACCCCACTTACACTTCCTTTCATCCAAAACCTGTCCCATCCACTCCCAACTACCCCCTCTGACTCCACTTGAATCCACCTCTCCCTCCTCTCCCCTCCACCACTCCAACCAACTCTACGACGTCTTCAAACAACCACTCTTCCCCACCACTTCCATCACCACCACCACCAGCATCAACAACAACCATCATCACCAGAAGCCACCATCATCATCGTCAAGATCATCGTCGAACCACTCTCCCCTCAGCACTCTCACCTTCGAGGGTAGGGGCATCGAGGGCGGGGGCGTGGTGGGCTGCTGCCTGGACTCGATCATCTTCAGTATGTTCGCCTTCACCAACGTCTTCGACTACCTCCTGCATCGCAACCTCTTCAGCCAAGGTGGGTGGATGCTTGTGTGTGTGTGTGTGTGTTTTTGTGTGTGTGTTTGTGTGTGTGTGTGTGTGCTTTAATCGTTCGCATGATGATTATGACGCTGATGATGATGGTAATGATGATGATGGTAATGATGATGATGGTAATGATGCAGGGGGAAGTCTGAGGAGGAGTGGGGGAGAGAACGTGACGTTTCTGAAGCTCGAGCTGCAATCCTTCCTGAGAGAGTCCATTGTCTACAACCTCCGAAGGTGCTCATTTATCTGATTGTCGTAGAGTTCCATGTATAATGCGCACTCCACATTCTTCTTTTTAACAGTTAACTTTAAAAGTTAAAATTTAACTTTACAATGTTGTTGTCCGTAGGCTTTTATTTCCTACAAAGCTTAAAACCATTATGGCGGCATTAGATAATATTGAATATTCATTAGACGACTGTTCGTGCCTGGCGAGAACATGATGGTGTTGAGGGCGCTCCTCGACCGCATGTGCCCATCCAACAACTACAGCAAGCAGCCCAAGGGTTCGTCTGCCGTTCATCCTATAAATATTTTTGTAAAAATGTTTCATGTCGAGTTTGTAGGCTTAGGCGATTTTCGAATATTTTAAAAATCGATTTTATTTATTTTTATATTCAAAAAGATTTATTAAAGTTTATGTATTTTTAATAGATTTCGGAAAATTATTTTAACGTATATAGTTTTAATTTCAAAAACACGAAAAGATGTCAAATTAAAAAGTGTAAATAATTACTCAGCAACATAATATTAGATCTTAAATTGCTACTAGCATCTTCCTCGTTAGTATAGTGGTAAGTATCCCCGCCTGTCACGCGGGAGACCCGGGTTCAATTCCCGGACGGGGAGTTTTTTATTTGAACTTTTTTACACATTATGAAATAGTTTTTTTTAATGAACTCTAAGCCTATTATACTTTATTTAATTTTCATTTATAATTTAATAGTTTCTTATTTTTATGAACTCTAAACTTTCTATACTTTAGGAACATTCCATTCGCTATTCATTCAATAGTATTTTAAAATTCTAAACTCCAAACGACAGGGCCTGACGACGTGCTGACCTCCTTGTTCGAGGACGTCTTCAGCGAGGAGGCCTTCCTGAAGTTCAGGTGCTTTTCGTCCATCCGACTACCACTTCACTTTCGAGCTTTTCTTCTTTTTGATAAACTTTCATATAAATATGGTAAATAGCAGATCACGCAACACTGCTCCGAAGACTGCACATCTCCTATGGTTTCTCAGACTCTGCGTTAGAATGGTTTAGGGACTACTTAAATGACAGATGTTTTGACATCCGCTGTAGTGGGACAAAATCGACAATGTCGGTTTCCGCTGTAGGAGTCCCCCAAGGTTCAGTTCTTGGTCCTTTACTGTTCTCTTTGTACACTGGAGATTTGGAAAGAATAGCAGCTAGACATGAGCTCGCTTTTCATCAGTACGCTGATGACACCCAGATTTACGGTCATTGCATTAAAGGTCATCAGGCTGATCTGCAAGCAAGGGTGTCATCATGCATTGATGAAATTGCTGCTTGGATGAGTGCCAATCAACTGAAACTTAACTCCAGCAAAACTGAAGTTATCTGGCTCTCATCCCGTCGAAACTCTACTCACACTCCCAAAGATCCAGTTCGCATTTGTCAGAACGAGATAATTCCTTCCGATAGTGTCAGAAACCTAGGAGTCTATTTCGACAAAGACCTCACCATGACGACACACATCAACAAGATGACTCAAACCTGCTTTGCTTCTTTACGCCAAATACGATCCATAAGATGGTTATTGACCAAGGACTCACTGAGAACATTGGCTTCTGCTTTGGTTCTCAGTCGAATTGACTATGGCAATATCATTCTTACTGGGTTGCCAATGAAGCAGCTGCAGAAAATTCAGTCTATAATCAACACCACAGCTAGGCTCATAACAGGCGCTAGAAAGTATGATCACATCAGCCCTGTTCTCAAGGAGCTTCACTGGCTTCGTGTTGAAAATAGAATTGAATACAAAAACATCTTGTTAATGCACAAGTGTCTGTCTAATGAGTGCCCAGATTATTTGTCGAGTAGCATTGTCATGAGAGCAAGTCTTCCCCAGAGGGAAAGACTCAGGTCTGCTAGGTCAAGAGATGTAGTTCCACAGAGCTACAAACTCAAGTATGCAGGTGCAAGAAGCTTTTTTGTTGCAGCGCCGACTCTTTGGAATAGTCTTCCCAATAGACTCAAATCCCCGAGCTCGACCGCGACATTTAGCCGTTCCCTGAAAACGTACTTGTTCGACCGATAACAATAACTTACAAATTTACTGCTCATTTTTCATTAATCAAATTCTTGCTTCCCAATTTCATTCAATTTCATTCTTCTTTTTTTATATTTATACAAATGGTCAATAATAATTGTAAAATAAATAACAATAATAATAAATAATAATAATAATATAATATAGATATTTACTTTTTTTTCTTAAATTTATTTTTATTATCATTTAAGTTTCAATCATTAAAAAATTTATTTTTTTTTATTTAAAAAAATATAAAAAAATAAATAAATATATATGTATATATATATATGTGTATATATATGTATATATGTGTTTATGTATATGTATGTATATATATATAAATGATCTCATTGTTAAATTTCAATACCTTACTTCTCCTATACTTTCCATTTATTCATCTATCATTAATATTATTATCTAATTTTCCATAACCAAGTGGTCTTGAAGCCTGTCCGGGTTTACGCCACGTTAATAATATTCGTCGTTGTATTATTGTATTGTATTATATGGTAAATAGCAGAAGTAAATCATTATCGTTGAAAAAGCTCAACCATTTAATCTTGAAATCTTAATCTAATGATCAACAGTTCAGACCAGCAGTCGCACACCTACCACCTCACCATCGACGAAGGCACCACCTTCTCCACCTCCTCCTCCTCAGCCTCCTCCTCTTCCTCCTCCTCCTCCTCACCCGCCTCTATCCAGTTCCTGCTTGAGCTCTCCTTCTTCCAGGACAACATCAAGCTCACTGGCGTTCGTGCCAGTTCTCTTGTTTTGTTAACTCGAATAATTTAGTAATAATAATAATAACAATAATTATTTGCCACCATTTCACCACCACGACAACTTCACTATCATTTCAACAACACCACCACCCTCACTACCACCACATCATAACGATCACAACATCACCACAAAAGCACCACTACCACATCATCATCACCACCATCACCAGGTGCCAGGGGTACTGTTGCTGAGAGTGACGAAGGAGAAGAAGGGACCACTCATCCTTCCCTCGTTGCGCCTCGACCTGACTGACCTCCTCCTCTATGGTTTCCCTTTCTACGACACATACTCCAATGCCAACCTCATTTTGTTGATTTTTTCCAGCTTTTGAGTTTGCTTTAAAAGCTTTATGGCTGTTCTCAAACGACTATTTTTACTACCTTAAACCATCTCAATCACTTCACAACAACACCAAAACCACAAACCCAATTCACCACTACAACCACATTCCCCAAACCACCACAACCACAACACTTCTCAAAAAAACTTCATCAACACCACCACAACTATTACACAACAACAATCACTTCCAGCTATAACCACCACAAGTGCAAATCTCACACCACCACAACCACTCTCCAGCAACAATCACTACTTCACAACAACAACAACACCAAAACCAAAAATCCTACATCACCACAACCACTTTGCAACCACAAACCCTACACCACCACAACCACAAACCCCACACCACCACAACCACTTTCCAACCACAAACCCCACATCACCACAACCACTTTCCAACCACAAACCCTACACCACCACAACCACAAACCCCACATCACCACAACCACTTTCCAACCACAAACCCTACACCACCACAACCACAAACCCCACACCACCACAACCACTTTCCAACCACAAATCATCTCAACCACTCTCCAACAACACCACAACTGCACAGGAGTGCGCGACTGCACCATATGCGGGAATCTGGCCTCCTGGGAGTGCAGACAGTGCCTGCCCTCAACACTCGCTTCACTGCCCTCCCCCTCCTGCCCTGTTCTCAACACCATCGTCTTCTGCCACACATGCTCTCTCAAGGTTCGTCTACTTTCTTGTTTTTTTTATTGTTTTTTTTAAATGTTTGTGTGATTGTTTGTATTTATTTTTTCTTCTCCTGTTCGCAAGCATGTCTTTATATTATTTCATGCATGATTGTATGCAAAGCCCCACCATTAAAAACAACACAACATTTGTTTCTCTTGCTTCCGCTGCATCATACTTCCCACCTTCTCACCAATCAGCCAACATCACCCTCCACCCATCACCACTCATTTACCTACCTACCAACCAAACAAACAGTACCACAGCCACACGCGTCGCAGCCACCACCAGCCACAGCCGATCAAGTGTCCCATCTCTCGCTCCTCTGGTGGGCTGAGCAGGGCCACCCTGATGACCACCTTCTCCGCCACCACCGACTCCACCCTCACCACCGCCAGCGACCACACCGCTTTCGAACACTTCAGAGAAGGCATGGCAACTACAATAAAAATAATAATAATAATAAGGATTGTTATTATTATTAATATTAATATTGTTATTGTATTGGTGTAAGTTTTTCTTGGTTATTTCGCTGAATAATTTTATTGGTGCATATAAGCTTCTAGGCACATAGCTGCATCGCCAAGCCACCTCTTTCATTGAAGCTCGTGAGTGCTTACTCACTCACTCCTCCACCAACTCATCCACCAACTCATCTACCCACCCACCAACTTACTCACCTACCCACCCACCCACCAAATCTCTCACTCACCCACCCACCAACTCATCTACCAACTCACTCACTCACCCACCCACCCACCCACCAACTCATCCACCCACCAACTCATGCACTCACCCACCAACTCATGCATCCACCAACTCATTCACCCACCAACTCACCCACCCACCAACTCATCCACCCACTCACCAACTCATTCATCCACCAACTCACCCATCCACCAACTCACCCACCCACCAACTCACCCACCCACCCACCAACCCACGCATCCACCCACCAACTCACGCATCCACCCACCAACTCATCCACCCACCAACTCATTCACCCACCAACTCATTCACCCACCAACTCACCCACCCACCCACCAACTCATCCACCCACCAACTCACCCACCCACCCACCAACTCACCCACCCACCCACCAACTCACCAACTCACCCACCCACCAACCCACCAACTCATCCACCCACCAACTCACCAACCCACCAACTCATCCACCCACCCACCCACCAACTCACCCATCCACCCACCAACTCACCCATCCACCCACCAACTCACCAACTCACCCACCCACCAACTCACCCACCCACCCACCAACTCATCCACCCACCCACCAACTCATCCACCCACCCACCAACTCATCCACCCACCCACCAACTCACCCACCCACCCACCAACTTACCCACCCACCAACTCACCCACCCACCCACCAACTCACCCACCCACCCACCAACTCACCCACCCACCCACCAACTCACCCACCCAACACCAACTCACTCACCAACCCACCAACTCACCCACCCACCCACCAACTCACCCACCCACCCACCAACTCATCCACCCACCCACCAACTCACCCACCCACCCACCCACCAACCCACCCACCCTTACAGGCATGCAGCTCTCTTCGGTGGTGTGTTGGCACGCGGGCAAGTACTTCTCCTTCCACAAGACGGGTCCCTCTTGCCTCTCTCCCTGGGTCTTCCTCCATCATAACGGTGCTCTCTTCAATATTCAATGAAGATTTCTTTCACTTTATATGAATATCATCGTCATTACCATCAGCTTCTCCATCATCATAATCATCATCATCATCATCATCATCGTCATGAAACTATGCCATCTAACTAACATGATCTGCACCATTAAAAACTAAAATTCACATAAAAAACAATCCTAAAATATTACCACTAAGAACATTAACAACATCATCACATACAACAACAACACTACCACAAAAACAAAAAGTAGCACTTTAACATCACCACTACATACAACAACAAAAACATCACCACCACAAACATCACAACAACACCACCACAAACATCACAACAACACCACCACAAACACCAACAACACCACGACCCAAAACATCACAAACAACATAAACAACATCACAAACAACACCAACAACATCACAAACAACACCAACAACATCACAAACAACACCAACAACATCACAAAAAACACCAACAACATCACAAACAACACCAACAACATTACAAACAACACCAACAACATCACAAACAACACCAACCACATCACAAACAACACCAACAACATCACAAACAACATAAACAACATCACAAACAACACCAACAACATCACAAACAACACCAACAACATCACAAACAACACCAACAACATCACAAACAACACCAACAACATCACAACCAACACCAACAACATCACAAACAACACCAACAACACCACAAACAACACCAACAACACCACAAACAACAAAACCATCACCTCGAACATCGCAAACAACACCAACTACAACACAGACGACTTGAGAACAACAGCATTGCAAGTATGTCCCTTCCTTCCTGACCTTCTCAACAACAACAACAACAACCTATCAACACTTCTACAACAAGAAGACCCTTCTGCGCCCCTCTTGAATATGCTGCTGTCAGATGCTTGTCTGTATGTCTACCAGTGTCCGGAACTGCTGTACTATCAGTGAAGAGGAGGAGGAGGAGGAGAAAGAAGAGGAGGAGGAGGAAGAGGAGGAGGAGGAGGAGGAGAAAGAAGAGGATGAGGAGGAGGAGGAGGAGGAAGAGGAGGAGGAAGAAGAGAAGGAAGAGGAGGAGGAGAAGCTGTGGCGGAGTATTAAGTTAGTTAGTTAGTGGCCACCATTATTGCGATGGCTGTAAGCTGGAGATGATATAGTTTGCGTGTTCATTTCATGTATGTGCGTGCGTGTGTTTGGATGTGTTTGTGTGTGCGTTTGTTTGAATGTTTGTGTGTGTGTGTTGATGTATGTATCGATGTTTGTGTACGTGTGTTTGCATGTGCTTGTGGACGGAGACTGCATCTTCACACCCATGGTTAGTGCATTCTTCTCGCAACTTAGTCCTTGTTTTAGAACTGCATTGAATTTCGACCATCATCATCATCTCCACACTCATCGTAATCATCATCACCATCATCATAATCATAACCACCATCATCATCATCATCACCTCTACCATCGTGATGACTATAGGATCTTTCAATACAACTTTTACAAACACTTTTGACCAATCTTACGTTTACATGTTTACAATTACGATATGGTCTTGTTGATGGTAATTATGACGTTTATTATTATTTATTGCTGTTAATTTTTTTGTTATTGTTGTTGTTATTGTTATTGTTGTTGTTATTGTTGTTATCGTTATTATTCTCACCACGGAGTTTGGTGTTATTCTGGTCCAATTAACGAATGCAATTAGGAAATTTTGGTTGTATGTGGATGTCCTCTGACCCATCTTCACGTGATCATCATCATCGTTATCCTCATACTACACTACCATCATCATCATCACTCTCCTACAATCATCACTATCATCATCATCAACATGTTCACTAAAATACTATAATATTATAATTTTCATCATCATCATCACTACACTACCATAATCATAATTATCAACATCATCATCCTCATCACACATAATGATGAACACTTCACCACCACATCATCATTCCTCCAGAGATCTAACCAACTCCACCATTGTTTCTTCCTCCTTCTCCTTACATTCCTTTGGCACTTCTTGAGTTAGTTGATGACGCACACACCAATTTTGTTATTAGCATTTATTTGAAACTACGCGCTGATCTTCTCGCCTTTCTAGTCTCAGTCCATTAGTCAGTCCCTTAGTCAGTTCCTTAGTCAGTTCCTTAGTCAGTCCCTTAGTCAGCTCCTTAGTCAGTCCCTTAGTCAGTTCCTTAGTCAGTTCCTCTGGTCTCAGCTCCTTCTAGTCATTTCCCTAGTCAGCTCTCTGGCCATTCCATGCGAGCATTTCTCCATTTTTTCTGTTTCCAATAGCATTTTATTGAGCACACCATTCCGTTGGAAATTTATGTTAGCTTTTTTTTGCACC
>OX030956.1:8333604-8343604 GCA_943735955.1 Piscicola geometra
GGTGTGTTTGTGGGTGTGCTTTATGAGTGAATTAGTAGAAGTGAATGTCTTTCACTCTCTTAGATTGATTTTTGTTGTGTGCACACTGAGACGCCTTGTGGATGTGAAGAAGTATGCGTCGGGTGACTCTGACGCCATACTTTTATTGTTATTATCATTGGATTTTCAAATTAACTTTTATTTCTTTTGTCCGAATGAAAAGCGAACGGAATTTAAAAGAGCGTTTTTCAATCTCGGGTTTAATTTAAATAGAAGAAAGGCTTAGGGTCGGATTGCTGGTCGAATAATCCTGCATACAGATTGCAGCCTCAATTCAATCATTTCGTAGGGTCAATTGGACGCTGCCTCAAATTGCTACTTGCTGTGTTTGCCGATAAGACGGCGATGGAGGAAAGAGAGAAATAGGAGAGGAAGAAGAAAAGAAGAGAAAAGCAAAGAACAAAAGCAGAGAGAAATGACTGGTTGATGAGAAAGGGAACGAAGAAAAACACTTGCTGGTAGTGGTTTTGATAGAAAATGGGTGGGAGCTGTTGATGATGATGGTGATGATCACGGCAATGATAGTCTGCGCCAACGGAAAGGGGCTGGGTAGACTGATGTTGAGAGACAGGCGCAATAGATCAGCTGAGGAATTAGTAGTGTGGGACAGTTAATGAGGGCGATCGAGTGGATAGGAGCATCGGCGATCAATCTGGCGACTTAACGAGTTTCTTCCGACAAGATCTCACTGCCTCACAGACGTCATCTCATAATTGCGTGACCAATCTTTTTTGAGTACTCTCTATCCTTGAGTACCATCCAATGGACGGTCTATCCATAAAACATCATTTATGAGTTGCACCCGTGTATAAGGCGCAACTCGTACTTAAGCGGAAAAATTATTTAAAAAATGTGTCAAATAAACAAATTGAAAATGGATTGTTATTTTGTGAGTTTTTTTAATCTCTAATAGCAAATTTGTTCGAAACTACTTGTCTCTGAAAAGGAAAGTTATTTATCAAGTTTTTTCGAAAATTATCTAACTTAATACAAATATTTTCTAATAAATTTATACTTCTTAAATATGTCTATTTATATATATAATATATCTATTTATTTATTTTCAGAGTATTATAGAGAAGATTTTATTCAAATTTACCCATTTGTATTTATTAACTTCATATATACATTTATTTATTTCCATTCAATTATACAAAAGATGCTTGTATTTATTAATTTGTGATATGGGCAAATGGATTTAAATCCGTACTCATTTTTTATATGTTATGTTAATAATTAGTTTTCTGTCATTACTCTCACGATAGTACCATTGGAGTAATTCTTTACACTTCTAACGTGTTTTTCAAGGATTTCTATGAAATCATAAGCACCTTGGCTAAAGGCAGGGAAGAAGTGTTAATTCTGGGAGATTTCAACCTCCACCTTGAAAAGCCAAGTAATAATGGTACTCAGATGTTCAGTAATAATGAGAGCTTTCAAAGTTTCCAATCATCAAATAGCCAACCTATAATCAAAGAGGTGGCTTGATGTTGTTGCCTCAATGAAGTGTTTTCGAGTTTACTACATTGAGAAAGTCTTCTTTAACCACAAACTGTTTGGAAGTTTCATCCATCCAAGCCCCTTTTTGTTTTTGTAATAAAGTTTTTAGTAGAAACTGGAAACTTTTGGATGGAACAGAGTTTGGTTCATAAGTTCTAATGTTTCCAATCTCGTCTAGCACAAACTTTGACGTAGATTCAGCTGCTAATATCTAAAACTCTATCTTGAAGAGTATTTTCGATGAGTTGATTTCTCTTAAGACTGTTAAAGTGCACCAGAGGCTTTGACCATGAGTGTCGCGCCTCGATAGGTTTTAAGAGAATTTTGGAAAAGAGTTACATGAAGACAAAAAAAGCATGCACTTGCTGCCTGATTCAAGCATTGAAAAATCTACAAAAGGTTGTGCAGACTGGATCGAAAAAAGTGCTGGAGCTTGAAACTCTTTCAGTCCAAAGCAAAACCAGCAGGTACTCAGAAACTAGTCAATGGTATTGCGGGCAGAGGTAAGACGTCGTCAGTCTCAGTAAGCAGTGCCGATGACTATCACGCTCACCTCACAGAGAAAGTTGTGCGGGCGAGAAAGACAATTCTTGCCCAAAATACACTTTTTTTTTAATTCTGCAAGCACCGGCTCACTTTAAAAGGTTCCATGTAGTCAACAAAGAAGTAGTTTGGGCTAATCACGGGCTTCCAAATTGGCAGTGCTCGAATGACCCGATAACGACAATGATGACTTTTGAAAGAGATATCTTTCTTAATATTCATGTTGAAGGGCTATAGCCTATAACTGACCTATAGCATATGTCAGCTTCTATTGTGCATATTGTCTAAGCGTGAATGCCGAGTAATGTATCTTGGGGGTCTCAAACTTGCTATACCGCAAAACTCCATGTATAAAGCGCGCTAGCATTTGAAAGTAAAATTAAGGGGTTGAAAAGTGCGTCTTGTACATGGTGCTTTACGGTGCTCAGTCTTCAAACACGTCCTTAATGCATTAAAACAGGCTTTCATCTTTTTGCACCATCATTTGTGCGTTATATTTTCATAATTTGAAATGGGAGTCTTAAGCTCCGGATTAGGGGGGATGATGATTAAAAGGGTGATGACGATGATGATGATGATGATAATTATGATGATGATGATGATGATGAGGATGATGATGATGATGATGATAATCATGACGATGACGCTGATGTCTATGATGAGGAAGATGATGACGGCGATGATGAGTGTGTTGATGACGTTGAGAATAATAACGGCGAATACACAAGACGGGATAATGAAGAGTTGATTGGACTGTCAAGACGACATAAATACGCGAGGCTTCAATCTGCCGCTTGTTCTTCCTCCACGAAGTTGCTGTTGCGCGCGCGGAGGAGGAAGAGAGATTTGAATCCACACGGACGTGTCTGTCCGCGTGAGAGTGCCTGCAGATTAGGGTCGATAATTGCACCCCGCAGTAATTATATTGCCAAGAAGAAGAGGCACTACGCCTGATAAAATCGCAATTAAAGTTGATACATTTGTAGAGCGCAATATTTTTATTTGCACTTTAATTAAACGAGCAATGCAGCCTTCGTCGAGTGTGCTGCGTGTGTCTGTGGCGTTGGGCTCCTTCTAGACCGATACTTCTTTTCAGTACTTAGTAATTTTTCTTGCATTCAGTACGTTTTTCAGTACTCAGTAATTTTTGTGTACACAGTAAATTTTTTTAATTCATAATTATTTTTACTTTTTATTACTTTCTTTTTTTTACTCTTCCACCACTCTTTTTTTTTCTTACTCCCTTTCTCACCCTCCTTTCTCCCTCCCCCTCCACACGTCATCCCCTGTCATCGCATGCGCATCGGAGCAGGGGCTTCGGAAAGACATCAAATTATCTTCCATAATCCAGGATTACGGTCGCGTGAAAGTTATTTGTTTGAAGAGACTAGCTGTTGTCACAAAAGTCTGAGCAGGAAATCGAGGCAGTCTCAGTTACACGGACATGTCGTTATCGGGGTTGTTGTTGTTGCTTCGTTGCAAGCGACACCAGAAGATTCAGCAGCAGCAACATCAGCCAGTAGTGCAGTCGTTTAAGACAAAGTTTACGCCTAATTTCATTTCGCGATCACGTGGAGATGCAAAAGTGAATTGATGTCTGAACGGTTGCTTCCTTTTCTTTTCTTGCCTTCTCGAGGCAGTTTCGGCTTTTATTGCATTCCTTAGAAGGTTTGAAGTCAAAAAGAGGTCTCCCTGAATTGCAAGTCTCCAAATTACTGCGATGTGTGAGGAGCCAGTCGCTTTTGAGCTCAACTGATTGCTATTCACTCTAGGTGTGTGTGTGTGTGTTTGTGTGTGTGTGTGTGTGTGTGTGTGTGTGTGTGTGTGTGTGTGTGTGTGTGTGTGTGTGTGTGTGTGTGTGTGCGTACGTGTGTGTTTGTGTGTGTATGTTTTTGTGGGCATGTGTGTTTCTGAGCTTGTTTCCTATTATATTGCTTTGTATATTTGAGTGCATGGAGGCGTGAACGAGGAAATTATAAGGCTTAAGATTCTGTTAGTGCATGCTCTTGTGGGTTTATTGAACGCTGTGTGTGTGTGCCTGTATGTGTGCATGTGTGTGTGTGTGTGTGTGTGTCTGCATGTGTACGTGTGCGTAGGTGGTTTGTTAGTGTGCGTGTGAGGATGCTGTGTACGGATGAATAGCGATGTGAATAAAGGCTAATAAAACACGAGCCTTCCAATTGCTTCCTGCTCCCGCCAAGTGTTTTAGCCGTCTGCTCAATTGACTCGTCCTGCTCTCGCTGCCTCTTCGTATGTGTGTGTATGTGTGTGTGTGTGTGTGTGTTTGTGTGTGTGTGTGTGTGTGCATTTTTTTGTATGTATGTATGTATGTATGTGTGTGTGTGTGTGTGTGTGTGTGTGTGTGTGTGTGTGTGTGTGTGTGTGTGTGTGTGTGTGTGTGTGTGTGTGTGTGTGTGTGTATGTATGTATGTGTGTGTGTGTGTGTGTGTGTGTGTGTGTGTGTGTGTGTGTGTGTGTGTGTGTGTGTGTGTGTGTGTGTGTGTGTGTGTGTGTGTGTGTGTGTGTGTGTGTGTGTGTGTGTGTGTGTGTGTGTGTGTGTGTGTGTGTGTGTGTGTGTGTGTGTGTGTGTGTGTGTGTGTGTGTGTGTGTGTGTGTGTGTGGGTGGGTGTGTGTGTGCCTGTGTGTGTATGTGTATGTGTGTGTGTGTATGTGTGTGTGTGTGTTTGCTAGGCTTCTTTTAAAGACGTTTGTGCGCTTTGATTTGGAGAGTTTGTTTTCAGATGCCGATTCATCGACAACCTTTCAAATCCTTACGAACTAGATGCCTTTAATTAATCACAGATTCGCTTCCAGACTGCCGAATTGAACATCTTGCTGAAGCTTCGAAAGCTTTGAGGCATCAGTGGCTTGGTTTAAATCATCGAACAGCATGTCGTCAGAGGGTCAGATGAAAGTGAGGATGATGATTGAGAGAATGAGAAAATAAGAATGAAAGGACGATGATTGAGAGAATGAGAAAATAAGAATGAATTGATGATGAAGATGGAGAAGTAAAAGAAGACGATGATGATGACGATGATGATGGAGAAGTAAAAGAAGACGATGATGATGATGGCGATGACGATGATGATGATGGCGATGACGATGATGATGACGATGATGAGGAAGGATATGAGAAATGGAATGAGAAACGAAGGAGGAGATGAGAGATGAAGAGAAGCAATATATGCGGGAGAAACGTCGCAGGCATAAACATTTGGCGCAGCTTAATGAAATGGAAATTAAAGTGAGACGAAATAAATACTTTTTGTGCGCCGAGTGACGTCAGCAATCTTCCCGTCGGTTTATTATGCCGGTAGTTGAGTCCTTTTTGAAGGAATTGGATGAGAAGGCGGAAGGAAGGGAAGGAAAGAAGGAAGGAAAGAAGGAAGGGAAGGAAGGAGGGAAGGAAGAAAGGAAAGGAAAGGAAGGAAGAGAAGGAAGAAAGGGAAGGAAGGAAGGAAAGAAGAGAAGGAAGGAAGGAAGGAAAGAAGGAAAGGAAGGAAGGAAAAGAAGGAAAGAAGGAAGAGAAAAAGGAAAGATAAAGGGAAAAACTGAAATGAGGAAGATAAGGAATAAAAACTGAGAATAAAGAAAATGAGGAAAGGAAGAAAACATGAAAAGATTGAGAAAGAAATAAAAGCAATAAAAAATTAAAAACAGAAGAAAAATTAAGGGAAGAAACAAGAAAAATGTGATGGAAGTATGAAATAGAAAACAAATTTGAAAAAGCGAGCGATGGAAAACTGATTGAATGAAACGGAAAAGATGGAGGCAGCAGATTGGCTGCAGTTGATTTGTGAACGAGGAGGAACTTTCGTCTCACTGCAAATCCGAGTTTTTCTCACTGCAACAAACACCAGAGGAGTCCTGAAGAAGCAAGCCGGAGAAGAGTCTTCGAACAGGATTGCATCATCTTGTAAGATGACCAGGTTCCAACGAGAAGTCACCATGAAATATTGTTTGAAAGACGAGGTGAACAGTGCACACGATACAAAGAATTGCAAAAATTTAAACAATAATAAAATACAAACATTATAAATATAATGAAAAATATATTAATACAAACCATTAAATTTATACAACAAAACACAGTACAACAACATTCATAGTAACTCCTTAAACTCATGTTTTCATGTATGCATTTGTTGGCAAGTGGTGTGTGCACACGGAGGCAGTGCACATGGAGGCAGTGCACATGGAGGCAGTGCAGATGGAGGCAGTGCACATTGAGGCAGTGCACATGGAGGCAGTGCACATTGAGGCAGTGCACATGGAGGCAGTGCACATGGAGGCAGTGCACATGGGGGCAGTGCAGATGGAGGCAGTGCACATGGAGGCAGTGCACATGGGGGCAGTGCACATTGAGGCAGTGCAGATGGAGGCAGTGCAGATGGAGGCAGTGCACATGGAGGCAGTGCACATGGAGGCAGTGCAGATGGAGGCAGTGCACATGGAGGCAGTGCACATGGAGGCAGTGCAGATGGAGGCAGTGCACATGGAGGCAGTGCACATGGGGGCAGTGCAGATGGAGGCAGTGCACATTGAGGCAGTGCACATGGAGGCAGTGCACATGGAGGCAGTGCACAGGGAGGCAGTGCACATGGAGGCAGTGCACATTGAGGCAGTGCAGATGGAGGCAGTGCAGATGGAGGCAGTGCACATGGAGGCAGTGCACATGGAGGCAGTGCAGATGGAGGCAGTGCACATTCAGGCAGTGCACACCTCAAAGACTTCCAGCCAAGATAACTTCCTCCGTCATCCCCCTTTGAATGAGAAGATGCTGATGAAAGAGAGAGGCTGGGTGTGGAAGATGATGAGATGCTGAGGAAAGAGAGAGGCTGGGTGGGTGAAGATGATGAGATGCTGAGGAAAGAGAGAGGCTGGGGGGTGAAGATGATGAGATGGTGAGGAAAGAGAGAGGCTGGGTGAGTGAAGATGATGTGATGGTGAGGAAAGAGAGAGGCTGGGTGAGTGAAGATGATGAGATGGTGAGGAAAGAGAGAGGCTGGGTGGGTGAAGGTGATGAGATGGTGAGGAAAGAGAGAGGCTGGGTGGGTGAAGATGATGAGATGGTGAGGAAAGAGAGAGGCTGGGTGGGTGAAGATGATGAGATGGTGAGGAAAGAGAGAGGCTGGGTGAGTGAAGATGATGAGATGGTGAGGAAAGAGAGAGGCTGGGTGGGTGAAGATGATGAGATGGTGAGGAAAGAGAGAGGCTGGGTGGGTGAAGATGATGAGATGCTGAGGAAAGAGAGAGGCTGGGTGGGTGAAGATGATGAGATGCTGAGGAAAGAGAGAGGCTGGGTGGGTGAAGATGATGAGATGGTGAGGAAAGAGAGAGGCTGGGTGAGTGAAGATGATGAGATGGTGAGGAAAGAGAGAGGCTGGGTGGGTGAAGATGATGAGATGCTGAGGAAAGAGAGAGGCTGGGTGGGTGAAGATGATGAGATGGTGAGGAAAGAGAGAGGCTGGGTGAGTGAAGATGATGAGATGGTGAGGAAAGAGAGAGGCTGGGTGGGTGAAGGTGATGAGATGGTGAGGAAAGAGAGAAGCTGGGTGAGTGAAGATGATGAGATGGTGAGGAAAGAGAGAGGCTGGGTGGGTGAAGATGATGAGATGGTGAGGAAAGAGAGAGGCTGGGTGGGTGAAGATGATGAGATGGTGAGGAAAGAGAGAGGCTGGGTGAGTGAAGATGATGAGATGGTGAGGAAAGAGAGAGGCTGGGTGGGTGAAGGTGATGAGATGGTGAGGAAAGAGAGAGGCTGGGTGGGTGAAGATGATGAGATGGTGAGGAAAAAACTGGAGTAACTGACGTAGTTCTAACGTAACTGACGTAGAAACAGAAGGAATAAATAAGTGAAAAAATGAAGAAAATAACAAATAAAGGAAGAAATTAATAAAGAAATTAAAGAACTGAGAGGATGGATTGAATGTGAGAGGATGGATTGAATGTGAGAGGAGGAATTCATAACAAGAAGATGGATGAAGTGGGTAAAGGATTTGACGGCTGAAGTGGAGAAAGGGATGAAAGTGGATGGGATGTGGGAAAAGTTGTATGGTGGGTGGATGAGATGTGGATGGGGTTGTAAGGTGGGTGGATGGGATGTGGGAGAAGTTGTATGGTGGGTGGATGGGATGTGGGAGAAGTTGTATGGTGGGTAGATGGGATGTGAGAGAGGTTGTATGGTGGGCGGATGGGATGTGGGAGAGGTTGTAAGGTGGGTGGATGGGATGTGGGAGAGGTTGTATGGTTGGTAGATGGGATGTGGGAGAGGTTGTATGGTGGGCGGATGGGATGTGGGAGAGGTTGTTTGGTGGGTGGATGGGATGTGGGAGAGGTTGTATGGTGGGTGGATGGGATGTGGGAGAGGTTGGATGGTGGGTGGATGGGATGTGGATGGGGTTGTATGTGGGTGGATGGGATGTGGGAAAGGTTGAATAGTGGGTAGATGGGATGTGGGAGAGGTTGTTTGGTGGGTGGATGGGATGTGGGAGAGGTTGTTTGGTGGGTGGATGGGATGTGGGAGAGGTTGTTTGGTGGGTGGATGGGATGTGGGAGGAGTTGTATGGTGGGTGGATGGGATGTGGGAGAAGTTGTATGGTGGGTGGATGGGATGTGGGAGAAGTTGTATGGTGGGTGGATGGGATGTGGGAGAGGTTGTATGGTGGGTGGGTGGGATGTGGGAGAGGTTGTATGGGGGTGGGTGGGATGTGGGAGAGGTTGTATGGTGGGCGGATGGGATGTGGGAGAAGTTGTATGGTGGGTGGATGGGATGTGGGAGAAGTTGTATGGTGGGTGGATGCAGAAGCAATTTTGGATGATGCAATCAAGGAAAAATGGGTGAATGAAAATAAAGATGAATGGATGACTGTTTTGAGAAAATGGGCGGATGGATGGATGGATGACTTTTTAGAGAAAATGGATGAATGGATGGATGGATGGATGGATGGATGAGAGCGGTCGTTTGGAAGCGATCTTTCTCGACAGACAATTAAGCGTCCGTCGTGCATGAAATTGCTTTGCCAGATCGAAAACGAGGCAGATATTAAATTTATAACATTCCGCATACGCCAGCCAATGTTATTGTTACTTTCATTCATCCAATTTCCTTCCTTCCTTCCTTCCTTCCTTCCTTCCTTTTATTCTTCTTTCCTTCTTTCCTTCCTTCCTTCCTTCCTACTTCCTTCCTTCCTTCCTTCCTTCCTTCCTTCCTTCCTTCCTTCCTTCCTTCCTTCCTTCCTTCCTTCCTTCCTTCCTTCCTTCCTTCCTTCCTTCCTTCCTTCCTTCCTTCCTTCCTTCCTTCCTTCCTTCCTTCCTTCCTTCCTTTCTTTCTCCCTCCATTCCTTATTCCCCATTTTCATAATGTTTTTCGTTACAGCAATTTCTTGCGGACATTTATTTGCAACCGATGATATACTGTTGCTTCTGCAGCCTTTTCAGAAGCACTTTGCACTGCAGGGGCGCATACGGTTTCTTCAGCGTTTTGCTGTCCTCCCCTACCAGGATGCCCTCATGCTTAGTTGGTTCTTTGTTGAGTCCTGGCATGACTGCAGCTCCTAGCAGGCTTCCTCCACAGCTTCTGAGAAGCCTCTCGATCGCTGTGTTGCAGCCTTTGAAGGAGCGATCAGAAAGCCTTAACTTGAACGTTGCCGCATGCAAGCAATAATCTAGGAAGTGAACAAAGCAATCACGAAAAGCCTAAGTGGCGCCCTTGCAGGAAACCTCTAGGAAGTGGTCTGCACCGTCACAGGCATCTCTCAAATCCATTTTCTTTTGTTTCTTTTGCACCACTATTTGCATGTCCTTCAATTTACCCTCTTTCATAAATCATATTGTCACTAAACACACACACCCACACACACATATACACACACACATACACCTTCACACACACACACACACACACACACACACA
>OX030956.1:8346104-8348604 GCA_943735955.1 Piscicola geometra
ACACACACACAGACACACACACACACACACATACACAAACACACACAAACACACACACACACACAGACACACACACACAGAGTGCAGTTCAGTGCTTTCGAACTGCCCTCATAAGCGCCTCGTTGAAACGCATGTCCGAACCATTCGAGATGCCAAGACGAGTCCATAATTGGTCTACGTGGTCTCGCCATTTCTATGAGTAAAAGTGAATTGAGATCAGCATTGTTGGCGAAGGGGTCAATGTGAGTATGTACAATTGTTGAAAAGATGTGTTTTCAATGAATGGATTAATGAATTTCAATAATTATAAGTAAGGACAAAAGTGGAATGATTATGATTATGATGATTGCGATTATTATGAAGATAATGGTGGTGGCGAGAATGATGATGATGATGATGGTGGTGATGATGATGATGATGATGGTGGTGATGATGATGATGATGATGGTGGTAGAGATGAGTGAAGAAGCAGTAATGAAGAAGCAGAATTTCAACTACGACTGTTGAGACCGTTTAGAAAGTTGTTGTTAATGGAATGTTGTTGCTGATGTTGCTGTTGTTGCAAGTAGTGTTGTTGCTGTTGTTGTTGCAGTTGGAATGGCTGTGACGAGATCAGCTGATTGTAGTGTTGTTGTTGTTGTTGATGGTGGTGGTGATGTTGTTGTTGTTGTTGAGGATGTGGAAATGAATGAAGGTAAGACTTTCCTTTGATGTGAGCTATGGTGTTGTTGTTGAGGTTGCTGTTGCTGCTGTTGTTGCTGTTAGGGTTATTAATGTAAGTAGGAGAGGCAGGAGGAAATGGTAGTGATGGTGACGTAATCAGTAGAGAATTGTTGTTGCTGTTGTTATTGTTGTTGTTGTTAATGTTGTTGCTTGTGGCGTTAAGGCGGTTGCTGGAGACTTTTTCTTCATAGTCACTTTCACATAGGATCTTGTTGTCGTGCAGGTAGTAGCGGTCGCCGACGCAGAACCTGAAGAGTTGTTATTCGAGAAGAGATTACGAAGCGACCATGAATGTATGTAGGGACCCTACATTGTAGGGTTGTTCATGCAATTTGAAAAAAGCTTTTACACTTTCGAATAATTATAATTATTTTAATTTAATTGGTATTTTGAATAATTATATAATTATATATATATGTTAGTTTCAAGTTGTAAAATTATTTTTAAAAATTGAAGCATTATTGCAGAGATAATAATGAACATCACATTATAACCCCAACCACCCCCCATGACTCATGACCCATGACCACAACAACCACATCCATAAAAAGCCCAACCAGCATCCTGCTTCCACCACAACATCCCAACCACTCAACCCCAACCACAACGACCACTCGTAGTCTACCTGTGGCTGCAGTAGTAGCAGGAGAAGCAGTCAAGGTGGTAGACGTGTCCTTTGGCCTTCATGACCATTTCGAAGGCTGGAATGGCCTTCGAGCAGCTGGAGCAGTAGCCAGAGGCTCCGAACAGTCTGTTGGTGGGGGTTGTGGTGGTAGTAGTTGAGATGGTGGTGGTGATAGTTATGGTTGTGGTTCTTGTGGTTGTTGTGGTATTGGTGTGGTGAATATAGTAGTTTGGTAGTAGTAGTAGTTGCGGTGGTAGTAGTGGTGGTAGTAGTGGTGGTAGAGGTTGAAGAGGTGCATGAAAAGTACAGAGAACGGTGGAAGGAAAAGAAAGTTAAGTGGATGAATGAAGTAATTGAGTGAAAATAATGAATGAGTGGATGAATGAGGGGATGAATAGATGAGTGGATGAATGAGGGGATGAATAGATGAGTGGATGTATAGAGTGAGAGATCACATGTGATTTGTAAAAAAAAGTTTGTTAAGGCTTAGCGGATTGATGGATTGGGGTTGTGGTTTGAATGAGAAGTAATGCAAGAGGTGGAGGCGAGAGATCGTCTCGGAGACAAGAATGGAAAATGTAATGAAATTGTCATGCTGCCGCTGAAACTCAAGATTGCAGTGGATGACCCAATGCACTTGGTGGATTGTGGGTGGGTGGGTGGGTGGATTGCTGGGTGGGTGGATTGTGGATGGATTGCTGGGTGGGTGGATTGCTGGGTGGGTGGGTGGGTGGATTGCTGGGTGGGTGGGTGGATTGCTGGGTGGGTGGGTGGATTGTGGATGGATTGCTGGGTGGGTGGATTGTGGATGGATTGCTGGGTGGGTGGGTGGATTGTGGGTGGGTGGATTGTGGGTGGGTGGATTGTGGGTGGGTGGATTGTGGGTGGGTGGATTGTGGGTGGGTGGATTGTGGGTGAGTGGGTGGATTGTGATTGGGTGGATTGTGGGTGGATTGTGGGTGAGTGGGTGGATTGTGGGTGGGTGGATGTGGGTGGGTGAATTGTGGGTGAGTGTTGGATTGTGGGTGGTTTGTGGGTGGGTGGATTGTGGGTGGGTGAATTGTGGGTAGGTAGATGAATTTTGGAGGGATTGTGGTTAAGTGGGTGGGTTGTGGGTGGGGAGATTGTGAGTGGGTGGGTTGTGGGTGAGTG
>OX030956.1:8353604-8366104 GCA_943735955.1 Piscicola geometra
CTTTGTTGGTCGACTTAGCATTCGATTCGATTTTGGAGATGTTGAAGTTGTTGTTGGTTTTGTTGAACTTTGTTGTTTTGTTGCTCTGGTGCACGTCAAGCAGGTTCAGCTCCATGCCGAAAGGAGCGAAGAACTCTTCCAACTCCTTCAATGTTTCTTCTTCTTTGTCTTTTTCTCTGTCTTCCTCTTTGTCTTCTTCTCTGTCTTCCTCTTTGTCTTCTTCTTTTTTGTTGTTGTTTTTTTGCTTTTTCCCGCTATTCTGATATTCTTTGTTTTTCTTCAGTTCCCTATTCTCGAAGGCAAGCAGGAAGAGCTGCGACCGTTCTGTTGCAGTATCGATGGGCTTTATTAGGACAATAATCATGAAGGCATCAGGCAAATACACGCCTCGTTAAGGAAACAATAACCGTGATTTAAGTCTTCACTCTCCTCTCCTTCTCTTTTTTCTCCTCTTCCTCCTCTTCCTCCTCCTTCTCTTCCTCTTCCTCCTCCTCGCATCAACATCTCTTCCCCCTCCGTCATTCTATCTTTCACTCCCTTTCTCAGATCTTCCATTTTCCCGTTTTTTTCTTTCTTTCCACTTAGGAAATTGCACCTACATTTGCAATTATGACTTGAGTGCAATTATTCATTTGTCCCATACTTTTACTCTCTACTCATTTCCTCATTCACTCAATCACTCACTCCCTCACTTATTCATTCATTCACTCACTCACCTATTAGAATGCAGGCACTCAAACTTCAAATTAAATTGCCGCTAAATAAGTTACTTGAAGGAGCAAAATGGCATCTCACTATCGCATCATCTACCAAGCATCCGCAAATATATATCAGAAGTCCTACATCGCTTGCCGAAGCAATCTTAGAGTATTTTCAAGTGTTTGTATATGTGTGTTGGTTGTGAGAGTATTTGTGAGTCTTTTTTGTATCTTATTGATTTTTTATTGTGTTTGTGTGTGATTTGTTATTGTTAGTGTGTTCTTGTGGTGTTTATTAGTTTAAGTGTGTTTGTTTTTATTTGTTAGCCTATGTGTGATATCTATTTTTGTGAGTGTGTTTGTGAGTTTATGTTCCCAGTCCAAGTGTGTTTGGGTGGCATGCATTGCCACATCTTGCCACATAAGTAATCTTGTTTGATTGCACAGGCATCTGTGTACGTCACTACCGCTAATCGCGTTAAAATAATCAATTAAAAATATATTTTTGCGTTGTTGTGTGTGTGTGTGTGTGTGTTTTTTGGTGTTTTTTATTTGTGTGTGTGTGTATGTATCTATGTGTGTATGTATGTATGTATGTATGTATGTATGTATGTATGTATGTATGTATGTATGTGTGTGTGTGTGTGTGTGTGTGTGTGTGTGTGTGTGTGTGTGTGTGTGTGTGTGTGTGTGTGTGTGTGTGTGTGTGTGTGTGTGTGTATGTGTGTGTGTGTGTGTGTGTGTGTGTGTGTGTGTGTGTGTGTGTGTGTGTGTGTGTGTGTGTGTGTGTGTGTGTGTGTGTGTGTGTGTGTGTGTGTGTGTGTGTGTGTGTGTGTGTGTGTGTGTGTGTGTGTGTGTGTGTGTGTGTGTGTGTGTGTGTGTGTGTGTGTGTGTGTGTGTGTGTGTGTGTGTGTGTGTGTGTGTTCATGTGTGTTTACATAGTTACATAAGCAAGTGAAACTTGCTGAACAGCTGATCAAATAAGACGATATTTTGCATTTCATTGCACTCGGCAAGTCTAGTGAAGGCTTGTGAATGTGTGCTTCAGTGTGCATGGGAGCTCAAGTGATTGCTGAAAACATAAGCGGCGATCCTGGGGAGGGGGTCCTGGGGTCACGATCCCCCCATTTTTTGGTAGTGAGAGGTCCACTTTAATGGTATTGACCCCAGGACCCCCTAGAATCGCCACCCATGCTGGGTAGGACCCCCCCAAGATTTGCAGCAGATCACCGCCCTTGGCTGAAAAGTATGCTTAGATTGCGAAGCAGTTTCACGGTAGAAAGAGGCCAGAGAGAGAGCAACGCAGTGTTTTTTCTGGTCCCTCACAACAACGTTCAACTCTGGCATACAAAAGTAGCAGCACATAGTAACAGAAGGTCACATGCAGAATCGTTGACAAGTGACCTTGATGAGGTCCCCTCCATACTTGCACACTGCAACATTCCCTCACCTCCCAGCACTGCAAACTACTACGTCACAATTAGATAATTATATATTGGTGAAGGTAAATACCTCATAGCTTCATAAGTCCAATCAATAAGGTTTCGTTTGAAAGCATCATCACTATTATCTTCATCATTTTATCCGAAGACTTTTTATTAGAGCTGTTAAAACTTTTAATCGCCGTTAATCGTTTGATTAAAAATTTTAATCTTGCGTTAATCGTATTTTAACGCAATGTTTTTAGCCTGTTTTCATTAGTATAAAATAGTCTTTTTGTAAAATTTCTTGCAAATGATATAGAAATTTCTCAGAATTTAATTATTAAAGTAGTCCACATTTGAAAGAAAAAAAAGAATCCATAAATGATAAAAGGTTCAATTGTCACACATCCTTTTTGAACCAGTTACTCGAGCAAACAAGTTTTTCGCCATTAGTCCGGTCTAAAGAGACTCTTTTCTTGCTAACTATGTGTCCTGACAAGTACTTTCTTGCAAGTTTCACAAGAGTCGGATACGCTCCTTTGTGTTGTTGCCGCCAAATAAGGGGAAAACTCTCAAAGCCTCCTTCAGATTCCGTTCTATAACGTTAAATTATTGACTTTGTCATTATTGAAGTATCTTCATCGTCAGAATCTGAAGTTATACATGTTTGTAGTCTCTTGTTTGGTAAAGGCTTTATAGTTATGGAGATTTTTTTCTTATAATATTTTATCAAACTCTTTCCACGCTGCTTGTCTTTCATCCTTTTGAGGACATTTTTAAATCAGGGGTCGAATGAGATGGCAATTCTTAACCATTGGATATTATGATTAAAATTTATCTACTCCAGTTTGAAAATATTTTTTATATAAAAACGAATGATTTAACCTGGATCCTCTTCTGAACTGCATAATTCTCGTGTAGGATGACAAATTGCAGGTAAAACTATTGAACATGTTACGTATTTTTAACCCCTAGAAGCTCTGTTGCAAATCTACAAGGAATGAGAGGTTTTTGATGAAATTAAATTTTTCCCATTCGTTTGTTGACAGTAAATTGAAAAAGTTTTTGTGTTCCCTTGCTGACAACGTTGCCAAAACAGATTCTTTAAAATCAGTTAGTCTTTCTATCATCGGATGTTTCAAATGCATTGAAATTTTAAAATGCGTCAAAATTTTTAATGGTTTTAAATTTTTAATGGTTTTAAATTTTTAATGGTTTTAAATTTTTAATGGTTTTAAATTTTTAATGGTTTTAAATTTTTAATGGTTTTAAATTTTTAATGGTTTTTAATTTTTAATGGTTTTAAATTTTTAATGGTTTTCAATCAATCAATCAAATCAATTTCTATAGCGCTTTTTCCTCAAATCAAGAGCGCTGGTAAATGAATTTTTTAAACAGATATGTCTTCAGATCCGTACGAAAAGTAAATAATGATATAGAAGAAGTTAAATAAGGAGGTGATGAGTTTTAAATATATGGACATCTATAAAGAAGGGTCATCTAAGTAAGGTAATAATTGTCTAATACGTCAGTTTTCAATAGATAATAGACATAAACAGTCATGTGTAGAAGATTCGTTCTGACAGTCTGTCCTTCATCTGCAGAGCTCATTTGCCTTGTGAAGTAAGTAGCCAGTGGGTGCTTGCAAGCTGTGCACTGGTGTTCAAATTGAGGCCCTGGCACTTATTCATAAACACAGTCATGTATTGAAGATTCGTTCTAACAGTCTGTCCTTCATCTGCAGAGCTTATCTGCCTTGTGAAGTAGGTAGCCAGTGGGTTCTTGCAAACTGTGCATTAGTACTCAATTTGAGGCCTTGGCACTTCTTCCTTTTAAAATAAGTTTTTATTGTAGTCCGTTAGACAGTTTTAAATTTTTAATGGTTTTAAATTTTTAATGGTTTTAAATTTTTAATGGTTTTAAATTTTTAATGGTTTTAAATTTTTAATGGTTTTAAATTTTTTATGGTTTTAAATTTTTTATGGTTTTACATTTTTTATGGTTTTAAATTTTTTATGGTTTTAAATTTTTTATGGTTTTAAATTTTTAATGGTTTTAAATTTTTAATGGTTTTAAATTTTTGATGGTTTTAAATTTTTAATGGTTTTAAATTTTTAATGGTTTTAAATTTTTAATGGTTTTAAATTTTTAATGGTTTTAAATTTTTAATGGTTTTAAATTTTTAATGGTTTTAAATTTTTAACGGCGTTAATCCATTAACGCGTTAATCGAAAGTTAACGTAGATTAAAGCACAGCTCTACTTTTTATCCGTTTACCCTTCATCATCACAATCATCTCCATCATCATCGTCAAGCTCATCATCTTCTTTTTAGTCATTATAATTTCCAACTTCATTATATCGACCATCATTATTTTTTCATAATCATTATCATCCCCATCATCATTACACCAATCCTCATCCTCTTCTTATTTCTAATTGCCATCGCCACCATGCCTTATTGATTGGTGAATTAGGAATTAAGATTGCTTCATTTCTGCGCAGAGTCCAGTGATGAATTGATCATTAATGCGATTTGGTGCCTTTTTAATTTCTGATGTTGATTAAAAGGTAATTAAATGGATGCCAAGTACTCTGCACCACTACCTTCCCAACCCCAGCACTTCTTCTTCCTCATCTGCATAACTTCTTCAATTGACAGATAAACTAAGAACCCATCAAACTAAATCATTTAGATTACTTTCAATTATAATTATAAGATAATTTAAAACTAATCTTTAAACGGCATCTAGCCCATTCCAATTTATTTTATAAAAAGCAAAAACAAGACAAAAATTAGAGTTGCCTCCACTGAATGAATACGAAACCAATTTCTGAGTCCGTAATAGCGTGCTTGAGTCATTGAATGGATGCATCTGCAGGCCTCTCCTTCATGCGACCATTGCTCGCTCCAGCGGACCGAGGCTCTTATCATTCTGCATCATAACGTCATTGTCTCCCGCTTGCCTCCACAGACATGCGTGCAGCAGCGGTGATGTGCTGCTTGTTGATTTTGGAGAACTTCACTGCAATCCTGGGACTTCAAATCACACGCAATCATGGTTTCTTTTCCATCAGTTTAAGATTCATGATTTATGAGATTGTCAAGTTTTTATTAATTTACTTTCGACTGCTCCCATTAGGGTCGCCACAGTGAATAAATTCTTTCACTGATTGTCAAGTCATTTAAACTAAATGGATGCATCCGTTTCTTCGATAAGGTGTGTGGTAAGTGATGCAGCAATGACTCCTAAAAGGTTTTATTCACGGTACAAACACATTAACAAAAAGCATAACAAACACACATAAACGGAAACACTGCTCCTACACACTTGTACACACAAATCAACACCCTTTGAAGCTCGTACAATCTACTCTTTCCGGCTTTTTGTCTGCCTAATTAGTTCTCAATATTAATGTATGGAGATTGATGCGAGGGGTCAGCATTATCGATGCCGTTATAATTGCCTTCAATAATTAATGCGCCAACCACATCTTGTGTCGCGCTTGCGTGTCTCTCTGTGTGTTTTAGGCTCTTGTGCTTGCATTTTTGTTGCTATTTATTTGTGTGTTTGTGTGTTTTTCGTTTGTTTGTATTTTTATTCTCATATCATCTCTTATGAATTTGCTTATATCTGCGTTCCTGTATTTTTGTTGTTAGTTATGATGGCAGGTGTACAACAATAATGCAATGCATATCGATGAAGCGTGGTAATGAAATAATGCATACAGGTCATTTGTTCCACTTTGTCGGGGCGTTGAGAGTGCTGCCGTCATAAAGAGGCAGGTCTTTTATTAAGGCGAATTCGTGTGTGCTTTATGCTGATTGCCGAGTGGATGAAGAAGAGACGATGATAATAGTGATGGGGATGGGATGATGATTGTGAGGAGGATTATGATGATGGTGGTGATTGTAATAATGAGAAAAAAGTGAGAAAGAAAGGCAGAAAGACAGCGATAAGAGAGGAATAATGGAGCTTCTGTGAATCTCTTATGCACATAAAGACTGAAACCACAAGGTGTTTGAAACTTAAAATGACAATACTTTAGAAACAAGTCTGAATGTGTACGTGTACAACGGCAAATGATCGGTTGGTGCTGAGGTGTGTTTTGGCGGCAAGTTCAAGGAAGGCGTTTAATGCAATTTAAAGCTGTGCACTCAAGTGCGCTGAATAAGTTTCAAAGTGTTATTCTAAGTTTGTATTCTAAATTTCTTTTTTTTGTGCCTATTTTGTCAAGGTTTTCAAAGGTTTTCATTCTTTTTACTAAGTTATCTAAAAAAAGTGAAATTAAAGAATAAAAAGTATGTTTAAAGCAATCTCAATTTCGTATTCCACCCCTTATTTCAAGAAAGTAATGCTTGGCCACAAAGGGATTAAAAGCTGCACTTTCTACAAAAAATCCAAAATTATGCCCCAATATGAAATATTACTGAGACATCTACGCTTCAAAGAGGCCGAATAATGATGTGGAATGATCGAGGAGTGGTGATGGATGGACTGCAGGATGTGACAAACAGCCTTTAATTCTCCAGGCACCCCCTCCATCATATCAGTCGTCTCGTGCCTGCGACACACTTTTGATTTCGACCCCTCATTTCGCTTGCATCGTTCAATACTGGAATCATTCTCAGCGTCATACATAATTATTATTGTACGTCTTCTTATTGTAAGTGCTTCTCTTGAATAATTCATTCTTTGTCAGGCTACTAATTAAAAGCACTTGCAATTAGAGAATGTGACATTTAATTTGTAAAAATCATTTTTGAGTTTTGCAGCTCTTGCGAAGTAATGAGAGGGCATTTCAATGTGAAAAAAGACATTGAGTAACATGAAGTTGAACTCACTGTGTCTGCGGGACTTCTTATGCCATCACTGGAGCTGGCTCTTTTTGTAGATTTACTTCGTTCCACAAGGTTTAGTCAGTAGAGTATCCAGGTTGGTAGGCAGCTGGTGCGCCCAAGGCGTTCATTTTCCGAACTTTATTAAACAATCTTTACTCACAATCAAGTTCAGTTTTTCTAGTCCGTTTGTACGTTTCACTTACATTCAAGTTCAGATTATTTTAGTCCGTTTTTTAGTTTTTCCATGTAGTAGATGGGGATCCAGTCTCAGCTTGGGTAACTCACTGCAATCTTTTTCGTGGAGTTTTATGCGCACAGCAATCACAATCGCTGCATTTATAGGCATCGCCACACGTACAAACACACTCTTCCACGCCACTCCATGTACATGCACATCTATAATGCATGTCAGACGCGACAGATGGATACGTACATACTTAAGAGGAAAGATGCATGAAATTGCGCTTTCCCGGGTCGTCTGACGCTGCGCACTGATCAATCGCCTCTGACTCGACCTGGATTTCTTTTGCAGTTCCGAGAGTCACTCAGGAAGACCTTCTTGAGTTTTTTCAGATCTTGATCTTGGAGCTCTTTGTGAAGGCCTGTTGAAGTGTCCATGCAAGTCAGCGGAGGCTTGCAGCAGGCGTGCAAGAAATGTATTCGAAGAAGTTTTAATTTGAAGAGATGCATCGAGGGACTTTTTGTTTTTATTTTTTCCTTTTGTCTGCTTCTTACTTCTTCTTATTTTTCTTCTAGCGATCTCAATTAATCGTCTTTTCAATATGCCCAATCGTCGGATTCTTCACTGACATGTCGTCAACTTAGTTTCATCTTCTTTCTTCTTTTTAATCTTCTTCCACTACTCTTTCCTTTCCCTTGTTTTCCTGTCCTGCCATTCATCTTCTTCGCTCTTCATCTGACAGGATAGAAACATCAATTTAATTACGCATAATTTATGGAGGCATTATATTTCTCAATTATTTCGGATTGCGGGACGCATTTGGTGGCTTCAACGAATGGAAGGAAGTGCTAATCCCGTCCAGATTATGAGTTATGGCCAGCGTAATAGTGGCGTTTACCCTTCTACCCCTGATAACTGAGACAAGACCAAATTACTGCATGTTCTCAGCTTTGATACGTTTATTTCATATGTTTCTTTCGAAGCTAGCGTATACTGTAATCGCAAGAATGCTGTATGAATGCTTAGCTGTTGCAACAATTGTTGCTGCATTTGTTACTGCATTTGTTGCTGCATTTGTTACTGCATTTGTTGCTGCATTTGTTGTTGTGTCGTTGCATCTGTTGCTTATTTGCTACGTCTGTTGTCACACTGGGAGGCAAAGACAGTGCACTATTGAGTGAAGGATTTGTGGAGAGGATTAAGACTGTTTGAGACTTTGGAAGATGCTCAAGTGATGCTCAAGTGATGCTGGGAATATTTAGGATGATGAAATATCGATGAAAATGTTAATAAAAAGATTTTGAAAATGATGATGACGATGATAAGGATGAAGACGTTGATAATGATGAAGATGATGATAATGATGAAGATAATGATAACCAACAAAAACATCAATCCTTCCACAACCCCTTTCATCCTCCCCCATCCCCTCGCAATGCAATTTCCATATCTATTCTTTTCATTTCAGAATGCCAAAAATTCATCATCATAACAACGCAATCGCCATTTCTTTCATCAAAATTGCTTTCTCTCCTTTTCCACTCTCTCTCCCTCAATCTCTTTCGCATTACTTTTTTCACGTACATACACGTACAATTTTAACACACACACGAATACATATACATGTACTACATACCGATACAAAGACAAACACATACAAACACACACGAATACATATACATGTACTACATACCGATACAAAGACAAACACATACAAACACAAGCCGAGAAACTAGTATGGACGCACACAAACACACCAACAAACACACACACAAACACGCACACACACACACGCACACACACACACACACACACACACACACACACACACACACACACACACACACGCACACACACGCACACACACACACACACACACACACACACACATACACACACACATACACACCCACACACACACACACACACACACACACACACACGCACACACACACGCACACACACGCACACACACACACACACACACAAACATACACACACACACACATGACAATGTGATGTTGATGAGGATTTGTGGGCGGAAGTTTGAAAGTGTAATTGCGAATTTTGTTTTTATAATCGATAGCAATAACTGCGCCTCGGAACTGCGTGCAATTACTTAACTAGGCGATAAAATTATTATGTTTACGTGCGGAGAAAAGGAAAAGAGAAGGAGAAGATAAGGAAGAGGAGGGAGAGGAGGATAAGGAGGAGGAGGAGGAGAAGGAAGAGAATGAGAAGGAAGAGAAGGAATTAAATTAAATGATTGTGCAAACTGTGGTAGGGGGGAGATAATTCTCTGATCTGAATGCACAGTTCCTTTTTTGGCAAATGGCATTATAGTTTACTCTGTGAAAAGTAAGTAAAATGAAATAATACTTGGAGACTTTTTAGTTTTACCAGAACAGCCTTAAGCTTTCATCTGCTCTTTTCATTGTGAAAAGCGTTAATTTTCCCACGAATTTAAATTAGAATCTGTTTTAATCTTATAAAACTTTAAAATGATATCGTCGGTATGTAGTTTTGAACAGCTGCGTCAAACGAGGTCTCCAAAATGGTCCAGGCCTTCCTTTAGAAAAATTGTTGCTTGCCTTCACCACATGCATGAGTATTGGGAAGCCAGTTCTGCTTGGACCCAACGTAGCTCTATTTGAACGTTTTCAGAAGTGGGGTCAGACATGAAGCTAACCACTTTTGTTTTATTACATAAGTGGTTTATTTAGGGCTGCTCATGTCCATGTGCCAGCACCGATTGCCAGCCCAACGGCAAGTGATGCTGCAGAAATGACCTGATGCTCGTGGCATCAACAATGGCTTGCAGTCATTTGGCCTTCATGTAATCCTTTTGTCGGCAACCGATCTAAAACTCTGGGAAAACGGCTGAGTTTAAATTTTTTTTGAAAGTTATTAAGTTCTGTTGCCCTTCTGAGTGCCTTTAATCAACCCATCAAAGAAATAAAAAAAAATTTTATATTGCCGAAAAAGTGTTGATGACATATTCAATGTTGCTTCAGAATATACTTTGATCTGCATTTAAATGTTTTTCACATTATTCCAAGGTTTATTGCGAATGATTTATTTTTCACAATTGCCATGCTCACTAGTCCAACTCATAATCTTTAATTTCTTTGATAGACTTTACAAAGTTGCCTTTGTGGCCTCGCTTGCTTAACTTTTAAAAATATTTATCTGGCAACCTCTAAATATTATCTAAAACATGTAGGATGTTGCAGACACTATTTTCTTCATCCTATACCATTTCAAAAACATGCACAAACACTATATTCAAATTTTTTCGAACATTTTTATTGCATATTTTATATGGGGAGAATGCATGACGTTCAACAATCAAATTCGGACACATGTTGATATTATGTTGTTTCAGCACACACACATTTAACAACACATTGAAATGATAATGCAATAGCACACACAAAAAAACCAAAAAACCAAAAAAACCAAAAAAACATACTAAAAAACACGCACAAACACATAAAAATACAAAAAACATACATAGAAAATACACATAAATGGAAAAAAAATTATAAAAATACATAAAAATCTGAATACAAAGATAGAAACTAAAACAAACACATACACTCACGCACACACACGCGTAGAGAAGCATCATTTTGCGACAAGCCCAAGAGACAGTTGCGTGTTTTAGGTCCCTGATTATTCTTCGTATGATTACCTCTCTGTCATCATCATTACTATCATCACCCTCACTATCAACGTCATCATTATCATCACCCTCACTATCAACTTCATCATTATCATCATCATTACTGTGAACATTACCTTTACAAATATTGTAATAACCAGATTTTTATCTTTCCATCTCTTCACTATCATCGCCATCATCATCATCGCCATCATCATCATCAAGACCACCATCAGTATGATGATCACTATCATAATCATCATCCTCTCCATTCACGTATCTCATTATCGCCATTATCTTTATAATCTCCAGCGTCATCATCATCATCAGCACCACCTCCCTCATCAGCATTATTCCATCCTTACTTTTTAATCTTCGCTAACGACATCATGGTCATTGTAGTGTGCGTGTAAAACACAAAAAAAAAAACACACACACACATACACACACACATACACAAACACACACACACTCACTCACACACAAACACACATAGAAGCACCACACACGCATACATACACATACACACACACACATACACACACACACAAACACACAAAATCACATTTCTTTTTTAATCAGAAGCACTGCACACACCTTCTTAATCTTCCTTCCTAATAAATAGATAACGCATGCGTGGCGGGCAAAAGCAATATCGGCCATGAATAAGGAATTAATACGGGCCATCACTTATCGCTACATTCACTTCCACGTCATACAAATCGCATAATTATCTTCTTTGGACTTGCTAATGGAAAGTTTCTACCGTAATCGCATAAAATCACATCCTTAAGCGTGTGTACGTACGTGTACACTCTCACACACACACACACGCATGTGCTCAAGCAGACACCTCCACACGTGTATAGAAGGTGAATTTATTGTTCCATTGATAAATGCATTTTAATTTGCGGAAGTCACGTGCACATAATGAGAAATACTCTCATATACACAAATAGATGCACATAAACAAACAAATACACAATTAGCTCCACATGAGCACATAGAAGAACAAGGATATATATGTAAACACACATAGAGACACATATGTGATATTCACATACTTCGCTGATTCCTTTCTATCCTACACACAAATAAACAAACCCAAAAGAACACATATATGCTCACACAAATACATACACACACAAACACACACACACAGGCTTACACACACAGACACACACACCTATACACACACAAACACACACACACATACACACACACACACACACATGCACAAACACACACACAGACACACCAACACACACACACACCAAATTCGAACGACATAATTCACTTTTCGCTGCCATGAAATGTGTTTTGCAATTAGACGAGAGATATGTGTGTTGCACTTCCAGACCACCACCGTCTCCACCACCATATTCACTACTGTGGGATGAGATGTGGGATGTTGCATTCTAGGTTAGATGGGATGTGGAGTGGGATGTTGCATTCTAGGTTAGATGGGATGTGGAGTGGGATGTTGCATTCTAGGTTAGATGGGATGTGGAGTGGGATGTTGCATTCTAGGTTAGATGGGATGTGGAGTGGGATGTTGCATTCTAGGTTAGATGGGATGTGGAGTGGGATGTTGCATTCTAGGTTAGATGGGATGTGGAGTGGGATGTTGCATTCTAGGTTAGATGGGATGTGGAGTGGGATGTTGCATTCTAGGTTAGATGGGATGTGGA
>OX030956.1:8371104-8458604 GCA_943735955.1 Piscicola geometra
CATCCATCCATCCATCCATCCATCCATCCATCCATCCATCCATCCATCAATCCATCCATCCATCCATCCATCCATCCATCCATCCATCCATCCATCCATCCATCCATCCACCCATCCATCCATCCATCCATCCATCCATCCATCCATCCATCCATCCATCCATCCATCCATCCATCCATCCATCCATCCATTCATCTATCCATACATCCATCCATCCATCCATTTATTCATCCATCCATCCATCCATACATCCATCCATCCATCCATCCATTTATTCATCCATCCATCCATCCATCCATACATCCATCCATCCATCCATCCATCCATCCATCCACCCACCCATTTATTTGTTCGTTCATTACGAATCAATGGCGAGGCAAATAGGGCCTGACAGATTGATGACGTCATAATTACCTTGGCAAGCCTTCGCGAGGGAAGGAGGAGAGAAGAAAAAAAAAGTGGAAAAAAATTGGTTTCTAAAAATATTTTCAAAAAAAGAAAAAGTATAAAAAACAAAAGAAAAAAAGATAAAAGGGAAGTGAGAGGATGGAGAGGAAGAGAGAGACCCAATTCCAGCATATAATTGCTGCATCCTGTGCATTAATGACAGCACTCCCAGCTACTTTTTGTTTTTCGTTTTTTCCATATTTTCTTCTTTTTTCATTTATTATAATTTTTTTCAAATCTTTTTCGGAGCAAACATTGCTGCAACCACTAACACCACATACATCATCATCACAACCCCATTGGGTGAATTGACCGTTCTTCACTGAATTAAAAGTTCTCATGAATTAAAAAAAGTTGTTGAAGTTAACCTTGACCTTGTGAGACAGTGCTGAGCATGGCAAATCCGTCAGTGCGTGGTGGTTCTTGGGATGGGTTGTGCTTGGACAAATGTAAGTATCATGAAGTCTCATTCAAGACTCATTTGTTGCAGCTGTGTTCAAACTGAGCTATGCTGAAATGGGGCAAACATTCTTAGTATAACCAATAGCCCCATTTTCATTAGTTCCATCACGACCATCACCACTACAACTGACATACCATTACCACAACCACGCTACCCCAACTACAACTCCTACCATCCCAACCACCAAAACGCTCACCAACACCACCACCACAATAACCACCACCACTACAACCACCACCACAACAACCACCACCACTACAACCACCACTACAACAACCGCCACCACTACAACCACCACCACAAAAACCACCACCACTACAACCACCACCACCACCACTACAACCACCTCCACCACCACAACAACCACCACCACTACAACCACCACCACAACAACCACCATCACACCAAGACACCACCACCACTACCACCACAATCTCACCAAGACCACCTCAACCACACCAAGAAACCACTGCCACCACAACCACACCGAAACACCACCACCACTCCCACCACAACCACACCAAGAGACCACTGCCACTACAACCACACCAAAAGACCACCACTACCACCACAACCACCACAACCACCACAACCACACCAAGAGACCACTACAACCACACCAACCACACTAAGAAACAACTACCACCACAACCACAACAAAAGACTACCACCACCACTACCACCACAACCACACCGAGAGACCGCCACCACTACCACCACAACCCCACCAAGAGCCAACCAGTACTACACCAAGACGCCAAGACGCCACAAGCACACCAACTCCAACTCCCTCATTATTCTCAACGCTTCTCGTTATATTTCTTTCTTCCTTCGCCTTTCTGATGATGTGCCTAATGATGACGATGGTGACGATGATGACGATGATGATGATGATGACGATGATGATGATGATGGTGATGATGATGATAATGATGACGATGGTGATGATAAGGATGAATGACAAACACACACACAAACACACACAAACACACACACACACACACACAGACACACATACATTCATACACACACACACACACACACACACTCACACACACACACACACACACACACACACACACACACACACTCACACACACACACACACACACACACACACACACACACACACACACACACACACACACACACACACACACACACACACACACACACACACACACACACACACACACATACACACGCACACACACACATACACACAAAAACACACATACACATACATACACACACACACACACAAATACACACACACACGTAAACACACATACACACACACACACATAAACAACCACACACACACACCCACAAACATCCACACACACACATAAAGACACATACACACACACACACACACACACACACACACACACACACACACACACACACACACACACACACACACACACACACACACACACACACACACACACACACACACACACACACACACACACACACACACACACATACACACATACACACTTACACACACATACACACCCAAACACACATACACATACACACACACACACACACACACACACACACACACACACACACACACACACACACACACACACACACACACACACACACACACACACACACACATACACACACACACACAAATACACACACACACGTAAACACACATACACACACACACATAAACACCCACACACACACACCCACAAACATCCACACAAACACATAAACACACATACACACACACACACAAACACCCACACACACACATACACAATTATCTAATCATGGGCGTTTACAGTTAATTTGCTTAAAAGCCTTGCGGCCTAATATTGAGTGGCAGGTATAAATGTATCGTCATTATCTTTTCTATTTTCAGCCCCTTCCATCCCTTCCATCCCTTTCACTCTCTTCCAATATTGTATCTTTTAATGAAATTTATGATAAAACCTCAAAGTTGTTGAAACATCAAGAGGTTTAAGCGATCACCAAAGTTGGAGAAGTAACATCGATCAAACGCTTGGGAAGGTGTTCACAGTACAAGGATCAAAAGGCCTTCAGCGTGACCTTGAGCACTTGACCATTCCATCATTACGTCATCCTGTCTCACCACCACTTACTCCAGCACACCACTTTCCACCAGAATGTCTTCTACTACACTCCACCACGACTACACAGCCCCTCTCTGCAACGACAACGACAAAAACAACTACTCTGACTACGAAGGCACTATTCGATCGTCCCTCGAGCACCTGCAGCTGCCACTGACGTCGACTTAATGCAGTGACGTCATGTGTCTGGTGTCACCCACGTGCGCCTTAATGAATACGCCATATTTCATAACGGTGCTGGTTGATAAGATGGAGTGTTGGAGTGTGGTAGAAGACATTCTGATATGGTGTGGTGTGATGGAATGTGGTAGAAGGCATTCTTGTATGGCATTCTGATGGAGTGTTGTGTGGTGGAGTGTTGTGTGGTGGAGTGTTGTGTGGTGGAGTGTTGTGTGGTGGAGTGCTGTGTGGTGGAGTGTTGTGTGGTGGAGTGTTGTGTGGTGGAGTGTTGTGTGGTGGAGTGTTGTGTGGTGGAGTGCTGTGTGGTGGAGTGTTGTGTGGTGGAGTGTTGTGTGGTGGAGTGTTGTGTGGTGGAGTGTTGTGTGGTGAAGTGTTGTGTGGTGGAGTGTTGTGTGGTGGAGTGTTGTGTGGTGGAGTGTTGTGTAGTGGAGTGTTGTGTGGTGGAGTGTGAAGTGGTGGAGTGTTGTGTGGTGGAGTGTTGTGTGGTGGAGTGTTGTGTGGTAGAGTGTTGTGTTGTAGATTGTTGTGTGGTAGAGTGTTGTGTGGTGGAGTGTGAAGTGGTGGAGTGTTGTGTAGTGGAGTGTTGTGTGGTGGAGTGTTTTGTGGTGGAGTGTTGTGTGGTGGAGTGTTGTGTGGTGGAGTGTTGTGTGGTGGAACGTGGTAGAAGGCACTATTGTGTTGTGGAGTGTGAATAGATGGGGTGCGTTGGAGTGTTGTGAAGTGTGTTGGTGAACTAAAATTCACATTACCAGTTTCATTTTTTTGAAAATTTGTTTGATTTTGTAGAAGAGAAAACACAACCCTACCCAAACCAAATGGAACGTTTGCAGAATATGATGGCCTCTATGTTTCCGCACGACATGCAAAATGTAATGGATTAATTAACTATGAAGTATCATTGGAACCAAGCGACCGAGCAAAGATCTAGATACTAGTCTACAAGGGTCTTTTCAGCATCTTCACTATCCTAAGAATGGAGGTCGCGTAGCTCATATGCCATAAAAGAAACTGCCAAAGTTTCCACGATAAGTTGTAGCGAGGCAAGCAGTCTCAAATGGTGAAAGCAACACTTTTAAGAAACTCTCGAGCCTCGTTTGGCACTATTGGAATCCTCCTGCGATGTGCAAACAACCTGGAGTACATTTTGAAAAAAAAGCTAAGGTTATGACAGACTTTGGGATCAGGACATTAGAGGGAAAGGATCTTGTAGGAATACAATACAATACAATACAACGACGAATATTATTAACGTGGCGTAAACCCGGACGGGCTTCAAGACCACTTGGTTATGGAAAATTTGATAATAATATTAATGATAGATGAATAAATGGAAAGTATAGGAGAAGTAAGGTATTGAAATTTAACAATGAGATCATTTATATATATATACATACATATACATAAACACATATATACATATATATACACATACATATATATATACATATATATACATATATATTTATTTATTTTTTTATTTTTTTAAATAGAAAAAAATAATTTTTTTAATGATTGAAACTTAAATGATAATAACAATAAGTTTAAGAAAAAAAGTAAATATCTATATTATATTATTATTATTATTTATTATTATTGTTATTTATTTTACAATTATTATTGACCATTTGTATAAATATAAAAAAAGAATGAAATTGGGAAGCAAGAAATTGATTAATGAAAAATGAGCAGTAGATTTGTAAGTTATTGTGATCGGTCGAACAAGTACGTTTTCAGGGAACGGCAAAATGTCGCGGTCGAGCTCGGGGATTTGAGTCTATTGGGAAGACTATTCCAAAGAGTCGGCGCTGCAACAAAAAAGCTTCTTGCACCTGCAAACTTGAGTTTGTAGCTCTGTGGAACTACATCTCTTGACCTAGCAGACCTGAGTCTTTCCCTCTGGGGAAGACTTGCTCTCATGACAATGCTACTCGACAAATAATCTGGGCACTCATTAGACAGACACTTGTGCATTAACAAGATGTTTTTGTATTCAATTCTATTTTCAACACGAAGCCAGTGAAGCTCCTTGAGAACAGGGCTGATGTGATCATACTTTCTAGCACCTGTTAGGAAGAGAAGGTAGAGCATGTGTAGAGGAGATTGGTAATAAAATCTAAATGGTGAAAAGGCGTAGCCAACCTGGTGAAAAGTTGGATGTGGAGGTTATGAGCCGAATGGTACGTGGAGGAAAAGATGCACGAGCAGAAGTGTTTATGATAGGGGTCTTAGAAAGAGAGGTTGGAGGGATGGGGGGAAGGGAACTGGTGAGAATGTGGACCCCCCTTTTTTCCTATAAAAACATTTTTCAACTCCTGTTTTGATGCGAACATTATGGTCAAACACGGAATAAAATAAATTTTGTTTACCTATTAACACATTGTGAGTAAGTGTAGTTATAGTTATAGCTATCTAAAAGAAAACTTTTAATTGCTCACTTAAATGTCCGTATAAAAACAGAAGTTAAAATGTTTTTTCCAAGTAGGGGAAGTCCGGACCCCAGGATCGTCCATGCTGGTTAGGACCCCTTCAAGATTTGCAACAGATCGCCGCCCCTGATCTATATGATACATCGCTGGGATCAATTTCGATTATAACTAGGGCATCAGTTGCATTCGAACTTAGGACCAACCGATGGTCGAGCCGATTTGCTGCACACTCAGCTACCATTTCATCCAACATGAAGACGCATCCTCGTCGAGTCAGCAGCACAAGTGTCTGATTCAGTTCGTTTGAGTTGTGTAAAAGTGATAATCGTTGATTCGACAGTGGATTGAAAGAAGAGTGTGACGAAATTTGCGTTGCTTATCTTTGATAAATGACTTGGGAATTCCGTATTTTGTAGCATTTCTCGCTAGGCGATAGTTTGTAGTGGGATGCGATGTGTTGTAGTGAAGCTGGAAAGAGTGTTGTGGTATTTAAAACTTTTGAGAAATGTGATGTCACATAGTGTGCTGATGTGCTGTAATGTAATGGGCTGATGTGATGTTGAAAGATGGCTTGTTATTTTAATGGAATAACGCTCGGTTGCAGGATGTGTGGCTTGTGAGAGAAGCCTGTTGCAATGAGAGGACTGGTGCGTGAAATGCCAGATCATCTGTGGTGAGTTGGTTCCCTGATGATGAAACCTACCATAGGAATAATCAAATAAAGATAATAATAATGGTAATCAAATAATTTTAGGAATAATAATAATAATAATAATAATAATAATAATAATAATAATAATAATAATAATAATAATAATAATAATAATCACAATAATAACAATAATAATAATAATAATAATAATAATAATAATAATAATATGCAAGGGTATGAAAAATGCAAATAAATGCGTGATTGAATCAGAATTATCCATTTCAAAAACGATAAAAAGAAGAATAAAATAAAAAACGACAATAAATAAGTCAATAAATAATTACGGGTGGCGTTGAAAGCGAGACGGTAATTGTTGCAGTTGATTTACGGAGGCGGTCTCGAGAAGCTTTACAGGATTACAAAGTAAAACTTCAGCATTACAAGAACATTATAAAATAAATACAAAACTAAATATAATTGAATTTAGGAATAAATTATAAAGAACATATAATTTAATTAAATTCACACAACTACATATAATTTAATTTACAAAACTACATATAATTAAATATACTTAGAACTTTCCACTTTAAACTTTAATTAAAATTTGAGATTTGCAATATTACATATTTTAAACTCCAAAATTTACTTTTAAAAACTCTATATGTGTATGTGTGTTTTGGCGTGTGTGTGGATGTGTACGTGTAGACTTGTGTGTGTGTGTGTGTGTATGTGTGGACGTACGTGTGTGTGGACGTACGTGTGTGTACGTGTATGTGTGTGCATAGTCGATCGTGATGCGTTCATTATATCTTGGATGTAATTACATTTCGTCATACTCGGCTGAAGCTTAATCTAAATCTCGTCTGCTCCTCAACGCTCCTCCCTCATCCACATCTGCCCACTCTTCTCGTCTTCATTGCAGCGTTGTTTTCCACACTTTTATTTGTTTTTGATTATTAGTTAGCATACATTTATAATGATTTGTAAACAATATTTATTTGTTTTTAGTTCCCGGTTAAGCTGTTGAATGGCGCGCATTCGTTGCGATATCATTTAAAAACAACTCCATTTATTTATCACCACTTTCAAGAATTTATGTTTTCCCTAAAAACAACAAAAACAACTTCAACAAAATAAAAAACAAGAAGATTAACAACATCAACTACAAAAACAAAATCGTCAACAAGAACATCAACAAAAACAGTAAAAACAACAACAATAACGACATTTATCTTCAGAATCATATGATTTCATCAATCCGGATAAAGCGTTTATGATAGGTTGTCGTGATTCTTTGGTCGTTGCTTGAAATTGTGCACAGTAGTTACAATGTAGTTTTAATGATGTAGTTGTAAGGTTTTAGTTGTAATGTTGTAGTTGTAATGTTATAGTTGTAATGTTGTAATTTTAATGTTGTAGTTGTAATGTTGTAGTTGTAATGTTGTAGTTGTAATGTTGTAGTTGTAATTTTTTAGTTGTAATGTTGTAGTTGTAATGTTGTAGTTGAATATTTATCCCTTTAGAATTTTTTGAATTAGTTTGAAAAGTTTCTATTTTCGTACATTAAAATTATTTTTTAAATGTCCGAATATATTGGTATTTTCCAGTAGTTTCTACAAATGATAAAACTAATAATAAAATAATGTGATGTTATTCCATTTCAAAATGAAGTTTTAATTATGTGATGTCATGAAACAATCTCATGAAAAGAACACAAAGCCAACACCTCAAAGAACCGGCGCATTGACAGATATGACACTTCCATTTGAAATCGAACCAAATTTTCTCGTTAAGTTTTAAATAACTTCTCATTAAAGTAGAGCTGCAAGGAGATTGAATAGATCCATTCTGATACTTGTTGCATTAAATATTGAAGAGAAGACATACATAATCTTTTAATTTGGTCTTGATGAAACCATAGAGCTAAAAAAACAAAATTCGATTTATTATAAATATAAATATTCGTTTAAAATAGGGAAATTAAGAATTATTTTTTGGAATAGGATTGATAGTTTAATTGAAAAGTGTTCTTTTCATATAAAAATACTCATAATATAATTTTTTTCAATTTTAAAAGATATAATTAAAAACTGTAATTAATTTGGCTTTAAATAATTTTCTAGTTAATTGTTGAACTCTTTTCAACTTTTAAAAACTAGATAAGTTCACTTTTTATTTAACAGTTTCAAATCCTAAGAAAGCACTTGAAGAAAAATAAAATAAAATTGAATTTAGTATTTAAATAATTTCACAGTTTATTTGAATTTTTTTTAGTTAAATGTCATTTCTTGATCTACCAGATGATATTTACTTCCATGTGTTATCCTATCTCCAGTTGGAAGACAGGATTTCAATATCCCAATTAAGTCAAAGATTAAAAAAATGTTTTTTTAAATTGGGGTTAGTTCAAAAAATTATTATCATTTTTAGATGAAAAGGATTCACATTTCTTTAAACCACCATAATTTTGGTAACTTTATTTCAAAATATTCGTTATTTATTTTTCAGAAAATATAATTTTGAAAATCAGTATTCGATAAACGATGATGAAGCACTTAGTTACCTCAGACCAATGCACCAAAACGTATTGGAGGTAGGTAATTGAAGTATTTTTGAAACTCTAGTATAAAATATCAAAAACACCACAGCTGAACTTGAATGGCTGCTTCTGGCTGAGCATGAGTGTGATGGGAAAAACCCTGCTCTCATTCAAAAACCTCCGCCGTCTCAGTCTTCTAAATGTCAATTTGACTTCTCGTCGACTCCTCACTATCACTGCTGAACTCTCTCACCTCGAATCACTCAGCATGGTAGTCCACCATCCCTTCCCTCCTTCCTCGGTCACTCCATTGTGCATTGAAAACTTCGCCAGACTCAAAGCCTACACAGTGCATGTGGAAGATCCATTGAATTATCGAGGTTTTAAAAAAGAAGTAGGGGAATCATTCATGAACCTCATGCTGCATCACTGCAAGAGCTTGCGTGATTTGGAGGTGCAGGTGAAGACGAGGGTTCTCTTTCCACTCGAGCCTCCACCAGGCATGCAGCATCTGCATACTCTTTCTCTCCAACTCCATCCCGAACAACTTGAACAATTTTTACCACAAATAAAACTTTCCTTAAAAAACGTTTTCAGCATTGAACAAATCGACTATTTAAAGTTCAAATTCCTGAACACTCCTCTTCTTTCCATCACCCTTTTTCCATTTCCTGCACTTTTTCTAGTTTTCGTCTACCTTTCACACCAAAGAATCTGTCTCCCAAGCATCGCTTCCAGCCTCCCCAACCTACAACACCTCTCTCTCTCAAACTGCTCACTCAACCAACCACCCACCAGCACTCTCTCCTTCCCCAACCTTCAGCACTTCTCCTTCCTCAAAGACGAAGAACAAATAGTGAGTTAGTCACTTTCCACCTTATTCATTGCATTGTACTCCGCTCATCTGTGGATTGTGGTCATTCCAGTGCATGCTACAAATCCTCCATTAACTATGTCGCATCAACTAATAAATCCACATGAAGTGAACTTACTTGCAAACATGCCTGGAATTTTTTTTACTTCATGTTTAATTTTCCGTTAACGGTCTATTTTTGTTTGTTTTGTCTGTTTTGTTCCTAATCCCTTAGTGAACCTCCTACAGGACCTCACCAAGCTGTGCAGTGTTCTTCATCTTCCTCGTTTGCAGTCGTTTTGCTTGAGGAATGTCGTCGTCAAGGCAACAGGAGAGGAAGACGTCAAGCGCTTCCTCAACACGTTCATCGTAGGTTCGTTCTGGTGGCATGCCAAAAACCACTTAAACATTTCACATGTAGTTCTCTAGTAAACGTTCATCCCGTGTTTGATCTAGGCGCTTGAATGCTTCAGATTATGTTGAAATTAAAAAAGAGTTATATTTTAATTTTTGAAGTTTTTACTGTGAAGTACCATGTATAAGACGCAACCGAGTTTTTAATGTCAAAAACAAGAATTAAAGAAAAAGAAACAAATTTGACAAAATTTTAAAATCACTTTATCATTGACTAGCCAACGTGAAAGGCATTAAGCTTACATTCAATTTTGAAGATGTTAATGATAATGATCTCTAAGTGTTGAACCATTATTTGTTTTAAAATGCCTGAAAAAGCATCAAAACTATCCACAGTTCTTAGTAATGTGGCAGTGCCATTGTGGCATTGTTGGTGATTTCAAACTTGTAATATGGAAAAACTCAGCACCAGTTTTTGAAAATTGAAAATAGAGATTGAGAGGTTCGTCTTTTCAGGGTCTTCACTAAGAGTGAGCTACGATACTAAAACTGGAAACCATTGCTGTCCAGCTTGAGATAAAGGCTTTCACTCACACTATCACATGAGCCATCCCAGATATTGAAGCTGTCTGACTTATAGTTTCTTCCTTTTGAGCAGCATTCCCTTTCTCTGTTTCTTCAGATTTCGAGATCAGTAGCATCAAACCGATGTGATTCATACGCACCTGTCAGACTCCGGCAGCAGGCCAATGAATAGTTTGGTTGTCTTCTCGTGCTTTTTCCTTCTTTCTTTTGCGATGCGCTCCTAAGTCCCTTTCTTGCTACTTCTATTTCTGGTCTACGCATACGTCTTTTATCTCGCTTTAAAAGTTCTTTCGCAGCTTCAATAACTTCTCAGTGACGTCACTAGACTTCTCTGGCAATCTCGTCTAAAGTACAGTTTCACTTGAAAAAATCAAAGAAAAGACTCTTCAGCTTCAGAAACTCAGTCTCTTCAACCATGACGTTTAAAAATGTTCTTCGATTTCAGAAAGAGATTTCATTTGAAAAGTTTGGGTTATAAAAGTGATGAATGGCTCTACTTTTGTTGGAGTGGCGGATAACTGTAAAATTAATTTAATTTAATAAAATTTAACAAGTTTATTTTTATAAAATACTTTGCTTAATTGCATTTGGTAGACAAAAATCCGGGTTTTACACCCCATGTCTCTATTTATATAACTGCTCCAACCACACCACTAGTATCACCACACCACTAGTACCACCACACCACTAGTATCACCACACCACTAGTACCACCACACCACTAGTATCAACACACAACCACTAGTACAACTACACCACTGGTACAACCACACCATTAGTACCAACACACAACCACTAGTACAACCACACCACTAGTACCAACACACAACCACAAGTACAACCACACCACTAGTACCACCACAACATTTTTAGGACTGAGACTCCTGGAGCTGCCAACGTTTGAACTCATCACCAGTGAAACGTCTTCCAAGAAAATCCTCCCTGTTACATTCTCCTATGTACTCGTCCATTTTAAAATCTCAACTTTTAATTCGGAACTGAACTCTAGTGACTGCTTTAAAAATAATGCTATAAAACAATGATATATTTAAAGCGATATAAACAAGCTTATATAGTTTTAAAATATATATTGTGAATACATCGCTTTCAAATGGAGATTTGCAAGCAGTTTAATACAATTGATACTTTGACAAGCACTATCAAAATAAAACTGCAGAACCGCGCCAAAAAATCAAGGATTTCGCATGTACGACACAAGGAGGAAAGGTCACGAGGGCATGAACACGTGCTGGCACACATCACGACGCACAACCCCCTCCTTACTCGCCTGTTCCTTCCCCGCTCTGAAGCGTAACTGATTGATAAACTTGATTGCAGTGTCAGATTGCATTGTACCTCATTCGCCTGCACACAACACCAGGCCTGGCTCGGTGCTGCACTTGGAGACGAGCATGAATCTTCTCGCAAGCCTCTCGAACCTTTCTAGCTTCAGCTTCGAGTTCAACCCGAGTAACGCCTTTGATTCCATTCACTCTTCCTCCCATCCCATCTTCCCTCCCATCCCATCTTCCCTCCCATCTCACCCTTCCTCCCATCTCATCTTCCCTCCCATCCCATCTTCCCTCCCATCTCATCTTCCCTCCCATCCCATCTTCCCTCCCATCTCATCTTCCCTCCCATCTCATCTTCCCTCCCATCTCATCCTTCCACCTTTCTCTTCCAACACCTTCTCCATTCAGTGATCATTGGAGACTTCCTTCTTGAAATGGCACACAACTGCCCCCATCTCAGCCACCTTTACATCAACAAGCCAACTCAGTCTTTTCTCTTCTCCCTCTTCAACAAAAATATCTCTTTTTTTCGAAATCTTTCCTACTTGAAGTGAGTTTCAACTTAGTTTCATGCGCCAAAAACGAGCGAATTTTCACAGATTTGTCACTAGACTAAGTGAGGCACTGCAATGATGCGACAGACTCTCAGGCGAACGCTTGATGCTTCCGTTGAACACGACACTGAGACAGGCAAGCAGACTGGCAATCGTCGTTTTCGAGAGCGATTCCTCCAACATCTACTCTCTGCATCGTTCCCCTACCAGTATGCTCCAGCAAGTGCGTGTTTGTCACTAGATCACGAAGCTAGGGTTGGTTACGTGTGTGGAAGTGGTTTTAAAAATGATCTTATCTTTACTACCACCACAGCATCCAACACTTCTCTTCATGGTCATCGTCTCGTCTGGAAACGCACAAAAGGACGTGTAAGTATCAGTGCTCTTCATTGGCTTTCCATGCGTTTGTCTTGCTGTTCTTGATTAATCAAGGCATTTTCGGCACCTTTCCACCATCTCTTCAGTTTGGTGGACAAAGCGAAACCAGCGAGACTCATTGAAACTTGCTCCTCCAATCTCACAAAATCTTACAAACATCTCATCAAGCTGCCAGATTACCGCTACCACAGCTACTAGTATCTCTACTACTACTACTACTACTACTACTACTACTACTACTACTACTACTACTACCACTACTACTACTACTACTACTATCACTACTACAAATACTTCTACTACTACTACTACTACTACTACTACTACTACTACTACTACTACTACTACTACTACTGCTACTACCACTACTACTACTACTACTACTACTACTACTACTACTACTACTACTACTACTACTGCTACTACTACTACTACTACTACTGTTACTACCACTACTACTACTACTACTACTACTACTACTACTACTACTACTACTACTACTACTACTACTACTACTAATAATAATAATAATAATAAAATTCAGTTAAGTGTATTATTATAACGACAATTTCCATAATTTCCATCATTCTTGTTATTAAATTTAATTCCGGAAATAAGGGCTCAAAAAACAATTCTTTTTTTGAAAAATGATGGTGTGTGACCATTATGAGTGTCCGAAAATATGGTATTTTACGGTAATACTACTACTAAAAAAACGAGTACTACTTTTAATGATTTTGTTACGGTGTTCGTTTAACCCAATAGCGCCCAAATCAGTGGACATGCCACAGTGTTGATTCTGTTGATTCTACTTACTCAATAGAACCATAACAACACACTGGAAGAAAATGATCATGCTGAGTTTATTTTAACCCTTTATAAAACGATGATCCCAGTTGGGAGTATTGGGCAAGAGTACTTCTATTAATATCTATCAATCTTGCAGTTAAAAAATATTTATTGTACTCAGTAATCATCAAAAACTAAAATGGAAAAAAATGTATAAAGAATGTTGTCACGAAAAAAAAACAAATAAAAAAAAAGTTTAACAAGTTGTTTTTTAAAATGTCAATCAAGCATTACATAAGCTGTTCAAATCATGTTACCACTTTGGGACATTTCAGGTGCAAAGACACATTGCATCTCACGCATTTCAGCCGTGCATTTCTTTCGCAAAGTTTGCAACGTAGTTGTTTATTTTACTCGAGAAAATGACCAATACCATCGTAGCGAATGACGTCAATTGGAGTGTTCGATGGACTAGTTCTTGGAATTATGTTACCTGAAGATTGCATCAGTCGATGTACAACATATCTACAAAAGTGTAGCTGATCAAAAGTTCTACCACAAGAGTCGTATAATCTCCATGCGGCAACCATCATCAAGTTGAAAAGTTTGAAAACAACGGCAAACCACCACTTTTTTGACACTATCACGGGTCTGTAGTTATGCAGGAACCGGTCAACGAGGTCGACACTTCTTATATGCGCATATAACGGTTGGTTGTTGTCAGGGGCAAATCTTGGAGGGGGGTCCTATCCAGCATAGACGGCAAATAAATTCACTTCTTGAATTTAATTAGCATTCCAATCATCCAAATTAGTATTTCATGGCGTTATATTTATTTTTTGTTTAGAATTTATCTTGGTCTGTGAACTAAGAACAAAAGTAAAATTAGTTATTTAAAAATATATATAAATTTAGAAGGAACAACTAGAATAAAATTGTATTTAAAGGTAAACCGTTTATCTTTTGAGTTTCAATTATGAGAAAGATGCGCAATTGCTCGAAGATATATAAGCACAGTTTCTCTTCTATATCCTTCTACTGCCCGCTTCACTTTTCGGTATTTCTTCACTCCGACTTCTTGAGAGCCGGTTGTGGCTTGCAAAAGGCAGCCATTTGCTTATGAAGGTCTTTTTGTAGTCCTTCAATATACTATATATATATTGTGACTGTAAAGTAGACTATATAGATGCGTGTTCAAAAGATAAACGCTGAGCAAAGAAAATATATTGCCATGAAGTAATAATTTTGATTCTTGGAATGCTAATTAAATTCAATAAAAAAAATTATTTTGAAAACTGAAATAAAAATTAAATTTTAATATATCATCAGTCTCAGTCATTTCTAAAAACGTAGAAAAGTTAGTGAAAAGATAATTTGTTGAAAGACAGAGATGGAAATAACTTTTATACAGATCATGAAAAAGTACGCTAAGATTCGTCAGAGATAATGCTCATGAATGAATCTTCGAGATTTCTCTAAACTTATTGTTAATTAATGTTATCAGTTTTGAAAACCTATGATTTAAAATCTGAAAAACTTTAATTTTAATATTGAAAAGTATTTTGTTATAAAAAAATAAAAAGTACGAATGGAAAGAGCTTAATAATAACTGAAGGTCTAAATGTTTCATTTCAGTCAAACTGTTAAATATGATGAGACATTTTTCGAGCTTTTCGCGAAATGACTGGCTTTTCAGACTTTAGAAGTTGATTATTCTATTTCAAAAAATCATTTTAAAGCAACGGGTGTATAGGGGAAGGTTGCACAAGATTGAATAATTTTTACAAGTAGCCTCACAGCTCAATTGTATAACCAATAACGTAAATTAAAATTTACCCAGCCATTATATTGACTCTTTATCTAACTATATCAACTTTAACACAGGAAACAATATGAGTTTATTAACCTCATCATGAACACTTTAACAATTTCATCTTGAGCAACTGGGTTCCCAAGATGGAGTGCTTAGTTGCCTAGGATGGAATCATATTCTATGTCACAAAAATTGTAATTTAAACATTTTACATATTATCAGACTATCTTATTCATCTAAAAAATACTTTTTTAGGAAATGGTTCATCTTGAGCAACCTCCCCCTATTTAGTGCTGTAGGTTTTCTCATAATTGAGACATTAAATTACGATCTTTGAGAATTAATATAGTTCGTTAAGTTATAAAAGTATAAAAACAGGGTTTCACAATTTTATTGAGAACAACAAGTGTCATGGACAAAACCTAACAAAGTTGTTCATAAAGGAATACAACATGTTATGTCACGAATTCCTTCATGAATGCGTGAAGTTAACATTTAATCGTCAGCATTCAGCCTATAAATTATAGGCTATAATACAACCATCTAATTGGCGTCAGACACTGTAAAATTAATCTCTGCAAAACTCCAAAAAATAAATCATTAAGAGAAAATATTACAATGGCAACAAGTGAATATTGATGGAATTCAGACGAAATCATATATAAGAAGAATGGTTCAATCTCCAAATCTCTCTAGCGTTTACAATGCACTCCGCATTAAACCCTGTCGATAGGTGGCTGGGGGACCAGTAATATGAAATTTACATGGAAATCTCTCGTATGGGAAGTTCAAAGAACTGAGACGCCAAGTGAAAATGGAATAAAATGCTTAAATACATATTAATATTCATAAAAGCATGCATATATAATTAATCTTTAATATGAATATATAATGATTTATTGATTGCCTGCAGCTTGATTGCATATGAATTGAGAATGAACTTTAAACGCCACCAAACACACATTAAAACTTTTCTCAAATTGCTCAAAAGCACAAAGAAATCCCATTCAAACAGCCTTTCCAACTCCCTTCCCCAACCACTTCTACTCCTACCCTCACTACTCCCCAACTTCTCGCACTTTCCTCACTACCCCCCCCCCTACCCCTACCACTCGATTCATCACAACTTGGACTGGGGTACGCTCATGAGGTTTCCGTTGGCGAAAATATTTTGCGGGTCGAGGTACTCTTTGACGGCCCTCAGAGCGCCCAGGCCCGCTGACGAGATCGTCTTCTCGAGGAACTGCTGGCGTATCTTGCCGACTGGAGGGTCGATAGGGGCGAATGCTGAGTAACGATTACAGCTTCGATGAAACAAATATATACAAATAATCATAATAAAAATAGAAATAATTAAAATGAAAATGAAAATAATTATATTAAAAATGAAAATAATTATATTAAAAATGAAAATAATTAGATTAAAAATGAAAATAATTATATTAAAAATAAAAATAATTAATAAAAAAATGAAAATAATTATAATGAAAATGGAAATAATTATATTAAAAAAATAATAAAAATGGGGAAATAAAAAAATAGAAGCGACCTCCGTGATGGTGGGAGACGCTACCGCCGTTCTCGAGGATCTCTTCTCGCGCTGCATTCTGGAGCGTCAAAAGTGCAAGCGTGATGCTGAAGCTCGAATGAAATGAAAACAAGAAGGCTACAGTTTGGGCCAATGTTTCTTGTAACTTGATGCAGTAATTCAACTTGAAAATCAACGCCAACAACAACAAAGTCCCACCAACAACAACCTTAATAACAAACCCACCTACAACATACTCACTTCCAGCTCCGAATATACCAAAACAACAATAAAAAAAAATATTATTATGATAAGTCATAGTAATATTTGTAGTGATAGTAGTAATAGTATTAGTATTATTAGTTGTAGTAGTAGTATTATAGTAGTATTATAGTAGTAGTAGTAGTAGTAGTAGTAGTAGTAGTAGTAGTAGTAGTAGTAGTAGTAGTAGTAGTAGTAGTAGTAGTAGAGGTGGTAGTAGCAGTAGTTGTAGTAGTATTAGTAGTAGTGGTAGTAGTAGTAGTGGTAGTAGTAGTGGTAGTAGTAGTAGTGGTAGTAGTAGTAGGGGTAGTAGTAGTAGTAGTGGTAGTAGTAGTAGGGGTAGTATTAGTAGTTGTAGTAGTAGTGGTAGTAGTAGTAGGGGTAGTAGTAGTAGTTGTAGTAGTAGTGGTAGTAGTAGTAGTAGTAGTGGTAGTAGTAGTAGTAGTGGTAGTAGTAGTATTAGTAGTAGAGGTGGTAGTAGCAGTAGTTGTAGTAGTATTAGTAGTAGTGGTAGTAGTAGTAGTGGTAGTAGTAGTGGTAGTAGTAGTAGTAGTAGTAGTGGTAGTAGTAGTAGGGGTAGTAGTAGTAGTAGTGGTAGTAGTAGTAGGGGTAGTAGTAGTAGTTGTAGTAGTAGTGGTAGTAGTAGTAAGGGTAGTAGTAGTAGTTGTAGTAGTAGTGGTAGTAGTAGTAGTAGTAGTGGTAGTAGTAGTAGTGGTAGTAGTAGTAGTAGTAGTAGTAGTAGTGGTAGTAGTAGTAGTATGAGTAGTAGTAGTAGTAGTAGTAGTAGTAGTAGTAGTAGTGGTAGTAGTAGTAGTAGTGGTAGTAGTAGTAGTAGTAGTAGTAGTAGTAGTAGTAATGGTAGTAGTAGTAGTAGTAGTGGCAACCACCTCGATCTCTTCGTACACTCGCACGGGATTACTGACGCCTGTGTAGTTGAAGCCGAAGTAGAAGTAGACGCAAGCGCCTGCATCGTACGTCTGAGTCACTCTGTGGTGGTGGTGAAGTGGTGTGGTGGTGGTGTGGTGGTGGTGGTGAAGTGGTGGTGGTGAAGTGGTGTGGTGTGGTGGTAGTGGTGTGGTGAAGTGGTGGTGTGGTGGAGTAGTTGAGGTGGTCGTTGCAGTGGTAATGGTTGTGGTGGGGTAATTGTAATGGTAGTAGTGGTGTGGTGTGGTGGTGGTTTGGTGGTGGTCGAAAATGATGTAGTATTAGTGGTGGTGTGGTAGTTACAGTGGTGGTGGTGTGGTGTAGTATGGCAATAGTGTGGTGAGGTGATGGTGGTGATGAAGTGGTTGTTAGTGTGGTGGAGTTGCATAGTGGAAAATTTGTTGGTAGTAGTGGCATGGTTGGTTGAGAATAGTCGTGGTTGAGTGATGGTTGAAGATGGTGGTGTAGTGGTGAGTGTTGTTGAGAAAGAATTCAATAGAATTGTGGTGGTGGATGAATGCGACCTGCACGTGATGTACGGAGGCAGCTTGATGTTGTGCTTGCCACACTCCCTCCTTATCCTGTCCTTTGTGTTCCTGCATAAGTCTAACACCCTGTGTGTGTGTGTATGTATGTGTGTAGGTGTGTGTAGAGGTATGTGTGCATGTGTGTGTGTGTATGTGTGCGTGTATGTGTGTGTGTGTGTAGATGTGCGTGTATGTTTGCGTGTGTTTGTGTGTAGGTGTGCGTGTATGTGTGAGTGTATGTGTGTGTGTGTGTAGGTGTGAAGACCACCTGTCCCAGGGCACTGAAGTCTCAAAGGACTCTGCCAATGTCGAGTAGTCGAACGCTATGTCCTGTCGTCATCGTGGTGGTCATCATCATCATCATGAACATCATTATCATCATGAACATCATTATCATCATCACCATGAACATCAGCATCATCATCATCACAACCCTGAGATAGGCGATGACGTAGGTGAGCATGTAACCCCTCTGTCCATTCTCCTCTCCGCCTGGTATGCCCCTGCATCACAAGAATTTTAATAATTATAATATATTAGTAATAATAAAAAGTATACTAGTAATAATAATAAGTATATTAATAAGAATAAAAAATATATTAATAATAATAATAAGTATATTAATAATAATAAAAAGTATAATATAAAAATATTGAGTATTTCTCTGAAAATAATAATGGGTAGACAAAAAGTGGTTTCCATCTAGATAATATTAGTATAGCGCTTCACGATACTAATAAAATATGCATATCAATGATGGATAATAAAGGCCAATAAAGGCGCACCCATGCTGCTGGGCTATCTCGTACACTCTCTTCTCGTTCAGCAGCACCTCCTGAGCGGTGTGTTTTTTTGTGTGGTCTATACTGTTCACAGCCTGACAGACGCATGCCATGTTACAAGGGTTCTTAGAACCATGGTTCTTATGCGCCAGGCGCCACTCCACACGACGTACACATCTTTCAATGCATACGTCGCAAACACCGCATCATATACACTAGGTATATGATAGTTCACGGTTGCCTATCAGGGATTCGAACAGACAACCTTTAAGTTGCAAGTCCGAAGTCTTACCATCTAAGCCATCCCCGCTCCCCGAAGCTATTGATTCGTTTGAAGGTGTCACACATACACACGCATGTACGCAAACAAAAACAAAAATGCACAAACACATGTACACACACACACACAAACACACACACACACACAAACACACACACAAACACACACAAACATATACCTCTTTACCACCCTCAAAAAGCAGAGTGGCTACTGAGACCTTGCTAAGGTCGAAGCCTTTGATCTGTGGTGTTTGTGGTGGTTGAGGTAGTGTGGTTTTAGTGGTTGAGATGGTTGTGATGGTTGTAGTAGTGTTGTGGTTGTTTTAGCAGTGTAGGGTTCAAGTGATTTAGTGGATGTGGTGCTTGTGGTAGTGGTGCGATGGTGATAGTAGCGTGGTGGTGGTAGTGGTGCGATGATGATAGTAGCGTGGTGGTGGTATTGGTGTGATGGTTGTATTAGTTCAAGTGGTATGCTTGCCTAACCATCACCACCTCCACAACCAACCCATCTATCACTACACCATATGTACCCCGACTACCACCACAACCCAACTAGCACCGCTGAAACTATCAGCATATAAACTACAACTATTTTTCAAACAGCATCATCATCATCATCATCATCATCACCACATCATCATCATAACCATCATTATCATCATCATCAGCAGCACCTTAGTGATGTAGAACTTCTTGAAGGACTCAACGAGCGAGGATAACATGGAAGATGATTCTGGCTTCAAAGCGTGTCCTGCGGCAATGATGATGATGATGATGGTGATGATGATGATGATGATGGTGATGATGATGATGATGATGATTATAATGATGATAATAATAATGTTAATAGTGATGATAATGATGAGAACGATGAGACACACCGAATTGAAACTGTTCGTTGTCCATGAGTCGGATGGAAGCAGGGGCGACCTGCAAGCATGGAGGAAGATGACGTAACAGCAAGTGAACCACCACAACACCATGCAACCACACAATCCACAAAACCACAATCACACATTCCACCACCACAAACACACCACTCCACAACACCACACTACATCACACACTCCACAACAGCAGACTTCATTACACACTTCGCATCACCACACACACCACTACAACCACCCATTCCACCACCACACACCATGCCACCAAACACATAATCACACACATCACACACTCCACAACACACACTCCACCACAACACACACTCTACCACAACACACACTCTACAACAACACACACTCTACCACAACACACACTCTACAACAACACACACTCTACCATAACACACACTTTACCACAACACTCCCACACTAAAGCAACACCCCCACCACACACACACCACTCTACCACACACTTCACAACACACAGTAAACAACAAACACGAAAACACACACACCAAAACACCACACACTCCACAACACCACAAACATCACCAAAATCACACACTCCACCACCACACTACCCCAGCACATCACACTCCACAAACACACACCATGCCACCACACTACCCCAGCACATCACACTCCACAAACACACACCATGCCACCACACTACCCCAGCACATCACACTCCACAAACACACACCATGCCGCCACACTACCCCAGCACATCACACTCCACAAACACACACCATGCCACCAAACACACACCATGCCACCAAACACAACACCATGCCACCAAACACACACCATGCCACCAAAACCCCACCCCCCCCCCCCCCTAAAGACAATCGACACAACTGCATGCCACCTTCAGCTTGGCGATGTGACGCAGGCAGGCGACTCCGTGCTCGAAGGCGGGAAAGACGATGGAGCCGTACTTACGCACCTCGGGCAGGTGACGCACCTTGATGATCACCTCTGTCACCACCCCTAAGGTGCCTGCGAAGGCAGTGTGGTGGTGGTGGTGGTGGTGGGTGGTGGTGAAGGTGGTGGGTGGAGATGATGGTGGTGGTGGGTGGAGATGATGTTGGTGGTGGGTGATGATGATGATGATGATGGGTGGTGATGATGGTGGTGGTGGGTGATGATGGTGATGGGTGGAGATGATGATGTTGGGGGTGGGTGATGATGATGATGATGTTGGTGGTGGGTGATGATGATGGTGGGTGGTGATGAAGGTGGTGGTGGTGGGTGATGATGATGATGATGATGGGTGGTGATGGTGGCGGGGGTGGGTGATGATGATGATGATGTTGGGTGGTGATGAAGGTGGTGGTGGGTGATGATGATGGTGAGTGAGAGAGGGGCTTGAATGGGGGTGGTGCAGGAGAGATGCGATGGAAGATACATGCGATTACGCAAACAGTGGAGTCAGGAGCTGAAGGATGTGACCAGCTTGGGATTTGCGGTGCGCATTGTGCAAAGACTGAAACTAATAATTAATAAAAAACCATTGTGCATGATAGGAGATTAGCAGGCAGAAGATGAAACAAACCAACATATAACAGCAACTAACACACACACCCACAACACGAAAACACACACAGACACAAAAAAACAAATCCACACATACAACAAGAAAAAGCACAAACAAAGAACAAGAAAACACAAAGAAAAAAGTAAACAAACGCACACACATAAAAAACAAACATACACGCAAAAAACAAATACACACATACAACAAGAAAACACAAAAAAGCAAACAGAGACACTCAAAAACACACAGAGACACACACAAAGACACACACAAAGGCACCTTCGGATCCGAGGATGAAGTGGTGCAGGTCGGGTCCTGAGGAGATGCGGGGCACCATGCAGCTCTTCTCGATCGTGCCCTTGGCAGTGACTGTCCTGAAGTGCACCACCTGGTGTGGTGGGGGAGTTGGTTGTTGTTGTGGTGTGGTGGGGGGTTGGTTGTTGCTGTGGTGTGGTGGGAGAGTTGGTTGTTGTTGTGGTGAGGGAGAGTAGGGAAGGTTTTGAAAGGAGTTGGCGTGGAGAAGAAGTTGTGGCGTAGAGAAGAAGTTGTGGTGTTGAGGGAAAAGATGTTGTGGTAGAAGCAAATACAACTAACACACCACACCAAACTTTACAAAAAAACACAACACACTACACAACACCACACAACACCACACCCACAACACAAAACCACACTCTACAACATCATACAACACCAAATCACAACATAAAACTACACCACAAAAAAACACATCATAACACTCAAAATCACCACACCACACTACACAAAACCACACAACACTACACCACACAACACTGCACACTCTACAGCACCACACAACACTACACCACACAACACTGCACACTCTACAGCACCACACAACACTACACCACACAACACTGCACACTCTACAGCACCACACAACACTACACCACACAACACTACACACTCTACAACACCACACTTCACAACACCAGACAAAACCATACAACACACCACACCAAATAAAAACACTCGTCGTTGTATTGTATTGTACATCAAACCACACAACACTCCAAAAAACTCTACCACACCACATTCCACACAACACAACACTACCCCACACCAAATACCACAACACACAAAACCCCATCCACACCCCAAAAAAGCACACAACACTCAACCACACAACACTCAAGCACACAACACTCCACCACACAACACTCAAGCACACAACACTCAACCACACAACACTCAACCACACAACACTCAAGCACACAACACTCCACCACACAACACTCCACCACACAACACTCAACCACACAACACTCAACCACACAACACTCAACCACACAACACTCAACCACACAACACTCCACCACACAACACTAAACCACACAACACTCAAGCACACAACACTCAACCCCACCCAATCCTCTCCTCCTGCACGCACCAAGTCCTCGATGTTTCCATATATGTTCTTCTTCATGCCGCTCGCCCTGGTCGCCACCCAGCCACCCAGCGACGAGAACTCGATCGAGTCAGGCTCGTGCCCTGTGCATAGACCCTTGGCCGCCAGCTAACCAAGTGGTGTGTGGGTGGGTAAGGTGGGTGGATGGAAGGTAGGGTGGGTGGATGGAGGGTAGGGTGGGTGGGTGGAGGGTAGGGTGGGTGGATGGAGGGTGGGTGGATCGAGGGTAGGGTGGGTGGATCGAGGGTAGGGCGAGTGGATGGAGGGTAGGGTGGGTGGATGGAGGGTAGGGTGGGTGGATGGAGGGTAGGGTGGGTGGATGGAGGGTAGGGTGGGTGGATGGAGGGTAGGGTGGGTGGATGGAGGGTAGGGTGGGTGGATGGAGGGTAGGGTGGGTGGATGGAGGGTAGGGTGGCTGGATGGAGGGTAGGGTGGGTGGATGAAGGGTAGGGTGGGTGGATGGAGGGTAGGGTGGGTGGATGGAGGGTAGGGTGGGTGGATGGAGGGTAGGGTGGGTGGATGGAAGGTAGGGTGGGTGGATGGAAGGTAGGGTGGGTGGATGGAGGGTAGGGTGGGTGGATGGAAGGTAGGGTGGGTGGATGGAAGGTAGGGTGGGTGGATGGAGGGTAGGGTGAGTGGATGGGAGGTAGGGTGAGTGGATGGGAGGTAGGGTGGGTGGATGGGAGGTAGGGTGGGTGGATGGAGGGTAGAGTGGGTGGATGGAGAATAGGGTGGGTGGATGGAGGGTAGGGTGGGTGGATGGAGGGTAGGGTGGGTGGATGGAGGGTAGGGTGGCTGGATGGAGGGTAGGATGGGTGGATGGAGGGTAGGGTGGGTGGATGGAAGGTAGGGTGGGTGGATGGAGGGTAGGGTGGCTGGATGGAGGGTAGGGTGGGTGGATGGAGGGTAGGGTGGGTGGATGGAGGGTAGGGTGGGTGGATGGAGGGTAGGGTGGGTGGATGGAGGGTAGGGTGGGTGGATGGAAGGTAGGGTGGGTGGATGGAAGGTAGGGTGGGTGGATGGAGGGTAGGGTGGGTGGATGGAAGGTAGGGTGGGTGGATGGAGGGTAGGGTGAGTGGATGGGAGGTAGGGTGAGTGGATGGGTGGATGGGAGGTAGGGTGGGTGGATGGAGGGTAGGGTGGGTGGATGGAGAATAGGGTGGGTGGATGGAGGGTAGGGTGGGTGGATGGAGGGTAGGGTCGGTGGATGGAGGGTAGGGTGAGTGGATGGAGGGTAGGGTGGGTGGGTGGAGGGTAGGGTGGGTGGATGGAGGGTAGGGTGGGTGGATGGAGGGTAGGGTGAGTGGATGGAGGGTAGGGTGGGTGGGTGGATGGAGGGTAGGGTGAGTGGATGGAGGGTAGGGTGAGTGGATGGAGGGTAGGGTGGGTGGATGGAGGGTAGAGTGGGTGGATGGAGGGTAGGGTGGGTGGATGGAGGGTAGGGTGGCTGGATGGAGGGTAGGGTGAGTGGATGGAGGGTAGGGTGGGTGGATGGAAGGTAGGGTGGGTGGATGGAAGGTAGGGTGGGTGGATGGAAGGTAGGGTGGGTGGATGGAGGGTAGGGTGGGTGGATGGAAGGTAGGGTGGGTGGATGGAAGGTAGGGTGGGTGGATGGAGGGTAGGGTGAGTGGATGGGAGGTAGGGTGAGTGGATGGGAGGTAGGGTGGGTGGATGGGAGGTAGGGTGGGTGGATGGAGGGTAGGGTGGGTGGATGGAGAATAGGGTGGGTGGATGGAGGGTAGGGTGGGTGGATGGAGGGTAGAGTGGGTGGATGGAGGGTAGGGTGGGTGGATGGAGGGTAGAGTGGGTGGATGGAGGGTAGGGTGGGTGGATGGAGGGTAGAGTGGGTGGATGGAGGGTAGGGTGGGTGGATGGAGTGTAGGGTGGGTGGATGGAGGGTAGGGTGGGTGGATGGAGGGTAGGGTGGGTGGATGGAGGGTAGGGTGGGTGGATGGGAGGTAGGGTGGGTGGATGGAGGGTAGGGTGGGTGGATGGAGGGTAGGGTGGGTGGATGGAGGGTAGAGTGAGTGGATGGAGGGTAGTCTGGGTGGATGGAGGTAGGGTGGGTGGATGGAGGGTAGGATGGGTGGATGGAGGGTAGGGTGGGTGGATGGAGGGTAGGGTGGGTGGATGGAGGGTAGGGTGGGTGGATGGAGGGTAGGGTGGGTGGATGGAGGGTAGGGTGGATGGAAAGTAGGGTGGGTGGATGGATGGAAGGTAGGGTGGGTGGATGGAAGGTAGGGTAGGTGGATGGAAGGTAGGGTGGGTGGATGGAAGGTAGGATAAGTGGATGGAAGGGGGTGGGTAGATGGAGGGTAGGGTGAGATGAATAATTGGCAAAAGAGTAGGTGGAGGTATGGGTTGGTGAGAGCGGATAGAGTGTGGGTGGGTGGGTGGGTGAATGGGTATTGAGTGGTGAGGGTTGGTGGGTGGGTGGGTGAGTAAGTGGGTGGGTGGTGAGTTGTGAGGGCTGGTGGGTGGGTTAGTGGATAGGTTGTGAGGGCTGATGGGTGAAATGAAAAATGGGGATGGTTGGTGGGTTGAGTAGAATGGTGGGTTGAGTGAATGGTGGGTGGGTCTTGATGGATCGAGGGTTGGTAGGTGGTGATGGATGAAGAGTGGAGTGAGATGAAAATGGGAAAAGCGTGAGTTGATGAGGATGGTGGGTGGTGAGTTGATGAGGATGGTGGGTGGGTGCGAGTTTGAAGACTAGTGAAATGATAATGCAATATAATTATTTTAAGAAAAAATATATAAAAAGTTATTTGACGATAGTTAACCCCATAAACCTTCTAAGCTCCGCTTTCTCCACCAACCTGCGATCCACCCCACCACAATCTCCCTTCCCTGCGTTACCCCCTTCACCACAACTCTCTCCCTCCACCACCTTGCCATCCACCAAACCCCACTCCTCTCACTTCCCTGCAATCCACCACAGCCCCATCACCTTTAACTACCCTACAGTCCAGCACACCACGACCTCTCCCTCTACCTAACACACCACAACCCCTCCCCTCTAACTACCCAGCAGACAACAACACAAACCCCCCTCCCCTCCCCTCCCTCTACACAACCCCCACATCACTCCCTCCTTCCCCTCACCAGCCTTCAGTCCCCCACAACCCCCTACCTCCCCCCCCCCCTCCTCACCCTTCGGTCGAGATCCTGTCCCACAATGCCTGCCTCACAACATGCCGTCATGTTCTTCTCGTCCACCCACAAGATCTTCGACTGAGCCAGGTATCATCATCATCTTCATCATCGTCATCATCTTCATTATCATCATCACCACCATCACCACCATCATCTTAATCATCGTCATCATCATCATCATCATCATCATCACCACCATCAACACCATCATCATCATCATCTTCATCATCACCACCATCTTCATCATCGTCTTCATCATCGTCATCATCTTCATCATCGTCATCACCACCATCTTCGTCATCATCTTCATCATCATCATTATCATCATCATCACCACCATTTGAGACGTGTCCAACGAGACGATCATCCTCTTCTCATTCTGTGGACACTCTAAGGCGTTCGTGACACTAGTGCCTCCTGCATGCATGGATGGGTGGATGGATAGATGGATGGATAGATGGATGGATAGATGGATGGATAGATGGATGGATAGATGGATGGATAGATGGATGGATAGATGGATGGATAGATGGATGGATAGATGGATGGATAGATGGATGGATAGATGGATGGATAGATGGATGGAGAGATGGATGGATAGATGGATGGATGGATAGATGGATGGATGGATGGATAGATGGATGGATAGATGGATGGATAGATGGATGGATAGATGGATGGATGGATAGATGGATGGATAGATGGATGGTTAGATGGATAGATAGATGGATGGATAGATGGATGGAGAGATGGATGGATAGATGGATAGATGGATAGATAGATGGATGGATAGATGGATGGATAGATGGATGGATAGATGGATGGATAGATGGACGGATAGATGGATGGATAAATGAATGGATAGATGGATGGATAGATGGATGGATAGATGGATGGATAGATGGATGGATAGATGGATGGATAGATGGATGGATAGATGGATGGATAGATGGATGGATAGATGGATAGATAGATGGATGGATAGAAGGATGGATAGATGGATGGATAGATGGATGGATAGATGGATGGATAGATGAATGGATGGATAAACGGATGGATGAATGGATGGATGGATGAATGGATGGATGGATGAATGGATGGATGAATCAATGGATGGATGAATATATGCAGGGCCACGCTGTCGAGGGCCAAACGGGGCTAATGGCCTCACTTTTCCAAAATTGGCCCATAAGAATCTTGATTGGCTCCATTGAATTTTTTTACATTTTTACTAAGTTTATTGTGAATTTTTTTTAGATGTTTCTTTGTCTAAAGGCATATCGCGGGAATGGATTGTTATTGAATAGTTGAGGCAATCAGAATTAGCCTCGTCTTTTAATCCGGTCATTCACGTGCAGATTCGATCAATCTATATAAGCCAATATACTTATATTGTATAGTATACTTTGTAATACTGTCAGGTCATTAAAGTCGCCTTAGATAAAAGAGATAAAAAAACGGGGTTCTTCATTGCCTAAAAGTACATTTAACGCTACCTTTAAAAAAAAGAAATAAATTTTAAATAATTATAAAACAAAAAGATATTTTCTAATTGGGGGTTTTATTGATTTAAAGCCGACTAGGTGCTCATTTGAGGTGAGTTAAATAAAATATAAAAATGCGCACTATATATAGGACTTTTAAAAAATTTAGCCCCAAAACATGTTGGCCTAGCGCGAGCCCTGTATATGGATGGATGGAAGAGTGGATAGATGGATGGGTGGGTGGATGGATGGATGGATGGATGGATGGATGGATGGATGGATAGATGGATAAATGAATAGACCGATGGATGTTTGAAATAATGAAAAAAAGCACTCAAAAATAAATCCCACCGGCAAAACAACAACCACACCTACAATCAAACCATCTAAAACAACAACAGCAACTACCCCACCTCCACACAACCACAAAACCACAACAACACCATTTACAACCGCAACAAAAACCCCCACGCAACAACCACACCAACACCAACAACACCAACAACAACCACACCAACAACAACAACACCACTTTCCATCAAGACATACCTCCGAAGGGAATGATGGCAACGTTGTACATCGACGACAACTCCACCAACTTCTCCACGTCCGTGTGCCCGCCTGAGTGGTGGTGGTGATGATGATGATGCTGATGATGATGATGAAGATGATGATGATGAGGATGATGATGATGATGCTTATATTGATAGAAGTAGTAATTATAATAAAAACGAAAATTAAAATAATGAAAAGAATGGTGCTAATGATGATGACAATAATAATAATTAATAATAAATAATAATAAACAATAATAATAATAATAATGAGAATAATAGCGATAATGATAATGATCTTACCAGGCCACACGACCATGTCAGGGATTCTCTTGAAGGTGCCCTCTCTCAGCTGGAAGACCTCGTGCAGTGTGTGTCCTGCGGTGGTGGTGGTGGCCGTCGTCGTTGTGGTTCATTCAAGCTAGTTCCTTTGTACACCCCCCTGCCCCTGCCTGCCCCAAGCCACCCAATGCTGTGCCTTAATGCACCCCTCACCATCTCACAACACGTCACTTAGCCTTATTAAATCGGACTATCTGCTCCACCCCTTCACTACCCTAACAACATCTTACCTTCCATCATTCCATTCATCACTATTTCACCTCTCACTACCCTATCACCATCCCTCTCACCCCCTCACCACCATCTCACCTCACCACCATCATCCTACCATCAATGTCCCACCAACTCATCACCCCACCATCCCTACCATCACCTGACCATCCCAGCTCACCACCTATTCCCACCACCACCCTCCCCTAAACCCCCTCACTATCACACCACCCCACCTCCTCACCATCCCAACCCCCATCTCACCCCCCAGTGATCTTACCTCACCACCACCGCACCACCACCTCACCACCATCAACCCACCACATCACCACCATCAACCCACCACATCACCACCATCAACCACCACCACACCACCACCTCACCACCATCAACCAACCACCTCACCACAATCAACCCACAACCGCACCACCATCAACCCACCACATCACCACCATCAACCAACCACCTCACCACCACCGCACCACCACCTCGACACCACCTCGACACCACCGCACCACCACCGCACCCCCACGGCACCATGAGCTCTGAAGAGTCGATCTTGCGCGTCTAGCGAGTGGCTTATGTTGTGTTCCTGAATCGCCTTCAAGTATGCCTCGTTTATGATTGGTGCAGGCAGTCGCTTTGTCGGTATCTCTGTCTGTGTGTGTTCGCGCGTGTGTGTGTGTGTGTGTGTGTGTGTGTGTGTGTGTGTGTGTGTGTGTGTGTGTGTGTGTGTGTGTGTCTGTGTGTGTGTGTGTGTGTGTGTGTGTGTGTGTGTGTGTGTGTGTGTGTGTGTATTTGTGGGTGTGTGTGTTTGAATTTGTGTCTGTGTATAAGTTTTCATTTACTAATTTGTATGTTTATTTATTAGGGGAAGGTTTATCAAGATGAACTGGCTCCAAAGATGGAACGAGCTTATTTACAGTTATGTGCTTTAAAAATTAACAAATTTTGTATTTCATATCTGTGCATCCGTCTTATATGCACATTTGTATGTTGGTTTCGTTTCTGAAAGTTGTCTCATTCAATTAGAATACTCATTCAATTAAAAACTGATGTCTAGAAGAATTGTTTAAATAGTGGAAGATAATATTTTGCACTTTTTTCTCAACTTTCGAAGGTAAATAATTTCAATTTTTTAAATTAGAAGGTAGATGATGCAATATAGCTTTATTGTTTGCAAGTTATAAAATTAAAAATTCAGTGATTGGCCTGTTATGACCATAAATGTGTAGCATGGTCCTAGTTGCCTAAAATGGAATACGAATAGTTGCCTCAATTAAATTTTGAATGAGACTGTAGAAGTTGATAATATATAGAGAATATATTTTACATAGACTGTACATAGCATATATTTTATAAAGACTATATAACGTATATATTTCATTTAGACTATATAGAGTATATATTTTGTTAAGACTATGGAGAGTATATATTTTATTAATACTATGGAGAGTATATATTTTATAAACTATTGTCTATAGAGAGTAAATATTTAATATAAACTATTGAAATTTTATATAAACCAATGATTTACTTTATAATTATTAAAAAACCGTTAGTATTCATTAGCTTTCACATCGGCTTTATAGCCCCTCATAGTCGAAATGAAAACTAGAAAGCCTAGAGCAAAAAAAAAGTTGAATTTGCAAAGTAACCTAAAAGCTAAATTTAATTTAGTCAAGTAAATTTGATTAAATGACAATTAACATTAAAATACAAACTAGTGTATTTCTTTAGATAACTAAACAAGTTTGACGATGATTACAACGTTTAAATGGCATTTTTGAGTAAATACAATATAATTTCATCTTAGGGAACTAAGCATTCCATCTTGGGAGCCCAGTTGCTCAAGATGGAAGTTTTTAGTGTTCATGTTTGAAGTAAAATAAACTTGTTTTTATTTTTTTAATTATTCTTATGTTCACATAACTAGACAAGGTATCAATATAATGGCTGGATAAATTTGAATTATTTCTTATACAATTGAGCTATGAGGCTGCGTAAAAAATCGTTCCGTCTTGTGCAACCTCCCCCTATATGCAATATATGTATATGTCTGTCTGGTTATTGGTTTTGTATTCTTGTCCTTGTAGTCATATATTTACGTATGTGTGTGCATTAGAGGTCGGACCGGGTACCCGATCTGACCGGGTACCCGCGGGTACCCGCGGGACTCCCGCGGGAACGGGAATGAAAATTAATTTCGGGACGGGAAAAGTCGGGAACCGGGAATAGGTTTTCGGGACGGGAACGGGAACGGGAATCAACTTTCAAATCGGGAACGGGAAAAGACGGGAACGGGAATCAACTTTTAAATCGGGAACGGGAAAAACGGGAATGACAGTTATTGGGATTGGATTTTTTAACAATGATTTTTCAGCAAACTTCTAAGTATGAAAATCTTTATTTCATCGATACTCCGTACTTAAAATAAGTATTAAATGCAATAGAAATGTGTAACGAAGCCACCATTGCCAATGTCGAAATCTCCAACACTACATTTGAAGTTGTTATGGTGAGTCCAAAGATTAGGGAGATTAGAACAAATGGGTGATGATGAAAACTTTTCAGATGAAATCAAAATGGTCAGTTATATTATTTTAATTTTATAAATTAATACTTTGAATTTGAATGATTAATTTCCAAATGATTGTTCAGTTGATCATTTCGACAAAAGAAAAGATGCCATTGATCTCATTCATATGACAGCATGTCTGTTGCATCCACAGTATGAAAGAATAATAGAAAAAAAGTTTGGGATAGAAAAGAAATAAATACCAAGACTTTCATTAGAGAAAATTTAAATCTATTTTGTACAGCCAGACCAAGCTGCAGTGCCGTTGAGAAAAAAAACAAATGATGGTTATTTAGACCTATTATGTTTGTTTTTATAACGAAAAAATTATAATAAAATTATAATACTAACAAATTATACGAATGATTTTATATTTGCAGTTGTGGAGAATAAGAATGTTGTCAAAAAACATATTTCTATCATTATTGAAGAATTAATAATAATGAACGAAGAAAAAAATTCAGAAGAGGATGAATTGTACAAATATTCACAATTACGTCCCAAAAAAATCGAAGATTATAAAGATGTTTTATTTTATTGGAGTAAAATGAGCAATTTTAAAATACAACAAGAAGTAGCCAAAATTTTGTTTAGTATATCTGCAAGTTATATTCCCTGTGAACGGAATTTTTTAATATGTGGTCGTTTAACTTCAGACCCAAAATCCTCTCATTTGAAAGCTGAAACTCTTAACGGTTTAACCCGTGTGAAAAGCAATAAAGACTTGATTGAATTACTCAAAAACAATGACTAACTTCAATACTTTCATTTCAATAAATATTTGAAATTTAAATCGTGTTTTTTTTATTTTATTAAAAGAAATATTCTCTGACTTTCAAATAATAAATTGTAAGAAATGTTAGAACTAGCAAGTTTGGGACCAGTGAAAACGGCAGCGAAAATGAATAAAAAAACAAAAAAGTTTCGGGAACGGGTCGTGACCGTGAATCGAGTTGCGGGAACGGGACGGGACGGGAATCAAAATTCTGATGTCCCATCGGGAACGGGACGGGACGGGAAAACAAATTTCGGGAACGGGACGGGACGGGAATCAAAATTCTGATGTCCCATCGGGAACGGGACGGGACGGGAAAACAAATTTCGGGAACGGGACGGGACCGGGAATGAAAAATCGTCCATGTCCGACCTCTAGTGTGCATGCATATTCCAAAATGGTTGAACACACACGTATGCTAAATACCCACTCCCCTCCCCCCATAAGCGACCTGGGGCAGGGTGGTGTGTTTAATGTCGATGCCCACCGTCTTGATCATCCAGTCTCGCAGACCTGGCATCACCTTGCCACTCAACTTGTACCTGTTAGAAAGTGGGTGGTTAGAAGGGTGGCTAGTTAGAAGGTGGAAGGTGGTTAGAAAATGGATGGTGGTTAGAAGGTGGTTGGGGAGTGGGTGGTTGAGAAGCTGGTTGGTTGGCTGGCACTTTAAAAGGACGTGTGCCTTGCAGTGCTTGAAACCCACCTAGTCATCATTATCTAAGTTGCCTACAGCAATTTCAAAGGAAGATAACAGTTATAATAATGATGATTATGGGCATTCTTAAAGTGTCGTAGAACCCAAAAAAGTTTTTAGGCCGCTTAAGTTGCAAATTATCATTCACGTCAATGGGTTACTAGGACATTGGTTGCATTTGAATGTAGGAGCATTAGGTAAACCGAGAGTCGTTACACACTCATCTACCCGTTCAACATAATGAAGACTTTGGCTTCTAAATGATGGGTGAATGTGGTTAGCGGTAGTGTCAGCACCTGTCGCCAGAGAATTCAGCATGGCCGTCTTTGTTGAGAAAGAACTTTGAGTCTTTGTAGCCCCAGCCATTCCACTTGAGCAGCTCCTGTCTGGCGGACGACATCATGATATATCTTCATTTTTATATTAATTTAGAAAAATTGTTTATTTTAAAATTGATTTTATTAAAATTAATTGAAAAATATATAGTAGGTTGATGCACGGATTTTTTTGTTCGGAAATTAAATTATTATTTTTGGAAAAGGAGTTTAAAACGTGAAAAAAAAAAAAATATATATTAAAAAGTGATTATTAATAATGCAAAAAAAGCGTAATTCGAGCATGTGGTTTGTATTTAAATAATTCAAACTTCATATTGTTCCATATAACAATTAAATTTCGTGATTTAAAAAAAATAAAATAAAATAAAAAGACGTTTTTATTGGGTTAATTATCAAAAATGACACAATCAATGGAACAATGTCTTAGTTGTGTGCTAATTTCTTCATCCACACCAAAAAGTCCGATTCCTCGTGACAAGATGGTGGGCTTGCCGGTTCAGTCGTCGACAACCCGACCACAACACAGGTTGTACTAGCATATGTGGTACTAGTAGCAGGTTCTGAGCCCGACTTGACAATCAATGGAATATTAGCACACAAATAAAGCATTCTTATCCTGACATTTTATTTACTAGATTTCTCTGAAGCCTTTTTGTGATATTCAAAACCTTTACAAGTACTGGATAATTCTGCTACAAATGAGCCAGTGATTGATTCAGGTACACTTGCCACTCATTGCATCTAACCCTAACCCAGATGAAGCTATTATTGGCTGAAACCTAAATGGCATGGCAAGATAGTCTACTAATTCACTTACATTTTTTCCCCATTTCAATCAATGTAGATATTTATGGAGATTAACTATTTCAGCCCTCACAGCAGTAGTAGTAACACCAAATCTGTGCTTCCCCTGCTCATTTCTAAATACTTCAGCCCAATTACCACTAGAAGGCTCACAAAATATATTATATAGGACTGTGATGAGACCAAAGGTGATGTGTGGACCATACAAATGGTCTAAAGGCAATGGCATTGAGTAAAAACAAGGAACAGATTAGGAGAAGAAAGCTTAATTCCAAAATTGATTGTCAAAAACTTTGACTAAAAAATTTAGTAAAAATCAATTAAACACTTCGTGCCAACGTTTGATTAATTCTCAACTACTTCTACTGAAAAACAACAAACCTTCTTTTGGGAATTGTATTAATTTGTAAATCAGATGGTTTCTGAGATTCTGACATTTTAAAGTTCTAAATGTGTGACAAAATTCCCAATAAAGTGAACCCGATACTTGACCAAAGGCTACAGCGGGTGAAAAGTGAATAATCTAATTTTTTTTTTTTTTAAATTTTATGAACATAAATTGATTTGATAAAATTAATTAAATGAATATATTTTTTAAAACAATTAATTAACTAATTTCAATCAATCTTTAAATATTTTTCCACTAATATGCACTTTCTGCAGATCTTTCGTATGAATACATACAATTTAGAAAATTTACCAATTCAATTAATAAGAAAAGATGTATCACATAAAAAGAGGGCTGTTTCCAAATATGATCACAAACATCAGAAGCGCTTTGAGGTTTTCAAGGTTCTCTACGACCCCTTCAACATGCAACAAGGACGACAAAGACAAAAACAAAGCAGACGAAAAAGAGACTTACGACATCATCATCACTGGAGGAGGAATGATTGGCTCGGCTTTGGCTGCTGCTATTGGTTGGATATCTGCCAGCATATACATCTGCATACTTTATATTATATTAGCTAAAAAGTTTTAAGTTGAGTATTCCAAATTATTGAATTAATATGTTTTTTTAAATATATTAATACAAACAAAGAACCACTACTATTGCACACCAGGCCACAACAGCATTCTGCGAAACAAGAGGGTGTTGTTGTTGGAGTCAGGAGACAAGGCAATCATCAGCACCGCCCCCGAACACTTCAGCAGCGCCTGTTGCGCCCTCTCCCACTCCACCAAGGAACTCCTCTCCAGTTTCGGAGCCTGGCAGAAGCTCTTGAGGCACCAGGAAGTCAACCACATGAGGGTGAGTCATTGTGACGGAGTTGTTGTGGAGGGTGAATCATCATGGGGTTGTTATGGAAGGCAGTCATGTAATGAAGTTTCAAAGCCACAATGTTTTGAAAGTATATTTCATTTAAGCATCAATCACTCTTGCTCCCCATCTCCACCACAACTCCAGGTGTGGGATAGTGCTTCTGACGTCGGCATCTCTTTCAACCTAGACTCACTATCTCACTCATCATCATCATCATCACCACTGTCATGGCTGCTTCCATCAGCTGCAAGCTTATCTTCCCTGAGTGAGCTTGCCTACATAGCAGAGAACAACCTCATCCTCTCCTCCATCACTCAAGCACTCGCACACACCGAAGTCGAAGTTAGGTACAATGCCAACGTCAAGAATTACATCCTGCCCCCACCTGATGCTGGTGCTAATGATCAAGCTGCTGTTCGTGATGGTAATGATCTACCTGGTGATGGTAATGATGGTAAGGAGGCATATCCCACAGTGGTGTTGGAGGATGGCACCAAGGTCAAGGCCAAGCTGCTGGTATGTATGTTCTCCACTTTTCTATGCACCTATCAAGCGTTTGCGCTGGCATTGAACTCATTTTTATAGCGCGCTATTTTATTCCCCAATCTTACCTTGAACCAAATTGATATAGACACCATGCAGAAAGTGTTTATGACATTTCATTGGTTATTTCATCAAAACACACACACACAAACAGATACACACACACACACACACACACAAACACACACACAGGTGGGAGCAGACGGATGGAGGTCTCTTCTGAGGAGGAGTGCCAACATCAAGAGCATCGGTCTGTCTCTTTGTGCGAGAGTTGGTCGCTTTTGTTCGCTTCGTAAAGGGCGCTATACAAATAATTATAAATTGATTGATTGATTGCTTGATTGCTTGATTGCTTGATTGATTGATTGATTGATTGATTGCTTGATTGCTTGATTGCTTGATTGATTGATTGATTGATTGATTGATTGATTGATTGATTGATTGATTGATTGATTGATTGATTGATTGATTGATTGATTGATTGATTGATTGATTGATTGATTGATTGATTGATTGATTGATTGATTGATTGATTGATTGATTGATTGATTGATTGATTGATTGATTGATTGATTGATTGATTGATTGATTGATTGATTGATTGATTGATTGATTGATTGATTGATTGATTGATTGATTGATTGATTGATTGATTGATTGACAGTGAGGCGACAAGATAAATATAAAATTATTGATAATAATAAGAATAATAATACAAACAATAATAATATTATTATGACTGTCGTTCTTTTTTAATTATTACTTTCAGTTTTGACACAGGAATAATGCCTATGACGATGATGATGGTATTAGCTACATTGGCAACACAACAGGCTGGCCATACAAACAGACGGCAGTTGTGGCTGTAGTCAAAGTGGACGAGGTTAGGGTCACGCTGAAGTGATTATGTCAAAAATTGACTTTTAATCTATTAAAAAGACATCGTATTTATAAATGTTGATTTCGTACACATTAAAAATGGTCCTTGAATTCACTTTTCAATATCTCTGACAATTCTCTTCATCCACCCTCCCATCCACCATCTCATCATCTCATCCATCCACTCTTCTCTCCATTATCCGATTCACCCTTCTTCCATGCACAGGACAGGGGCAACAACACAGCATGGCAGCGTTTTCTCAAGACTGGTCCCATTGCCCTCTTGCCTGTAACACTCCTTCCACTCATTCATTCATCACTCTCTTTCTTTATCACCATCTCTCAATCACTATTCTCACTATCCATCCTTACTATCATTCATCCTCTCACTTCATCTTTCCATTCTCATCCTTCCCATCCCATCCTTCTTTTTTTCATAATCTCATTCTCCTTTTCCATCTCTCACTTTCCCCTTCATGATCATGATCCTTCTTCACTTTCTCCACCTCCATCATCATCATCTTCACAACGACCGCAACGACCATCACCACCTCAGCTCCCTTTCCATCCCTCACTTTCCTCATCATCATCATCATCATAACCTCCATCATGTTTATCCCCACCACCTCCATCATATTCATCACCACCACATCCATCACCACCACAACCACCACCTCCATCATCATCATCACCACCACAACCACCACCTCCATCATCATCATCACCACCACAACCACCACCTCCATCATCATCATCACCACCACCTCCATCATCATCATCACCACCACAACCACCACCTCCTCTTCTTCAGCTCTCCGACGACCACAGCTGCCTCATCTGGACGACGACAGAGCACCAGAGCAGGCAACTCCTCCACCTCGACGCGCAAGCATTCGTCAACCATGTCAACCACGCCTATGTACTCTTGCTGCTGCCCATACTTTGTCATCATCATCATCATCACCAACTCATCGCAACCATCAACATCTTATCATCATCACCACATCTTAATCTCACCATCATCATCATCACCACATCTTAATCTCACCATCATCATCATCATCACATCTTAATCTCGCCATCATCATCACATCTTAATCTCACCATCATCATCATCACATCTTAATCTCACTATCACTACATCTTAGTCTCACCATCATCATCAGCATCATTTTGTTTCACCATCATCATCATTATCACTTTTTTTCTCGCTATCATCATCATCATCATCACCTTGTCTCACCATCACAATCATCAGCATCATCTTTTCCTTCTATCATGACCATCATCATCATCATCATCACCACCAGTGTGACGATCAGGAGGTGAATGAAACAGTCTCCAGGGTCAGTCATACGCTCCAGGACATCCTCGTCTCTACAGGCCTTGGTGAAGATGATGATGATGATGATGATGATGATTATGATGATGATGACGATGATGGTGGTGGTGATGATGATAATGGTACACAACAGGACAGAGGAGCACGAAGATACTGCCACCGACAGTGACAGGCGTGTTGGAGGCTTCGAGACAGGCCTTTCCACTCACCCTCCACCACGCCAACCACTACGTCAAGCACCGCATCGCACTTATTGGGTTCTTGTTGTTGTTGTTGTTGTTGTTGTTTTAGTTCGTTTCGTTGTTTAGCAGTCTGGAGAGGATAACCTCAACCAGCTGCGCTGCCCTGCCAGGCTCTTGAGTCAGTTCTCTTGTGTTCTTGCCCAGCCCGTGTGCTGCCCTATCTGGTTCAAGGGCTGGGCAGTCTGTCCAGAGATGAGTTGTTGTCTCCTGGGCTGTCTTGCAGAGTCTGCATAAGTCTTCTTGGTCTAGACCAATTCTACATTGGTAGGCTCTGATCGCCGGGTGGTGCCCTGTACGGAACCTGCTCAGGTTGGTGCGAGCAAGTTTGGTGAGCTCCTCCTCAGCTTTCTTGAGCCTTCCTTTGTATATGCCATTCAGTCTGTCGTTACTGAAGTGGGATTCTTGTGGTCTGTGGCTTGTGACTGCCTGGCAGATCCCTGTTCTCGATAGTTCCTGGTGTAGCGGGGTTAGCTGTGCCCTGAATCCTGTAGCTGCTTCTGCATCAGCCTCCTCGTTTCCGATCAGACAGCAGTGGCTTGGCACCCAGATGAAGATAACCTTTTTGTTCATGTTGGTACACTGTGCAGTTAGCTGTGAGATTCGATGGGAGGAGAGAGAGTTGGATGCCATTAGCGAAAGAAGTGGCTTGCAATCGCACACAATCTTTGCCACGCTCCAGTCCTTTCTCTCACTCAACCATTTCAGAGCCTCCTCAACCGCAATTCTTTCAGTGTCCATTGGGTTACTCTTGTGACCTGTGGGCTTGTTCCATTTAGCTACTTTCTGATCTCCTTGGTACACCACCACCGCAGCACCACCATGCTTTGCCACACCTTGCACCGAGCCGTCAGTGTAGATGGTAAAGTCAGCTTCGCCTTCCTGGGAGATGGCATCTTTAGCTGCTTCCAGTTGCAAGAGATCAGGGTCGTGCTTGCTGGATTTGGAGTAGCTGATGTTGAGAGGGAAGTTGATCCACGGCGGCTTTGGCTCGTATATCGCTTCGTGCAGTGGGTCTTCTGGGAGAAGTGCCTTTGCTTGGTGAAGGAATTTGGCCCTCCAGCTGTTTTGTTTCAGCTTCTTGGGGACATGTTTCTCTGCAAGTGACTTCCTCCAGTCTTCCTGCTTGTAGCTGACCCATTTAACAGCCCTTTTGAGAGAAGCTTGATCAAACCTCGTCTCCATGTTGGCTAGGTCTGCTTCAACAAGAACAGCTTCGGAGGGCGTTGTTGCTGTGAGACAGGTGAGGATTTTGGCAGCACGAAGTTGGGCCCTCTCGATCTTGGTGATGTGGGTTTTTGGAGTCCAAGGTGTCCATGCAGGGCTGGCATATTCCATTATGCTCCTTTGCAGTGCACAATATACACTTCTGAGCCCAGCTCTCATCCATCCCCACTCCGTTCCTCCGAGGTTGCGGATGATATTGTCCCGTTTCCTTACCTTGTCCACTATCATGTCTGTGTGATGGCCAAAGTGCAAGAGTCTGTCGTATTTGACTCCAAGAAAGGTCGGGTTCGGTTCGAACGGGAGTGGGATGTTGTTGATGGTGAGCGACGGTTGCCAATTGTGTTCGGAGACTGCTGTGGAGAAGAAGCTGCACGAGCACTTGTTGTAGTTTAGGGCGAGGCGGTTTACAGAACTCCAATCCTGAACTTTGTTGATTTCGATTTGGAGTTCTGCCTGGATCTTCAGCTTGTCGTTACCCGTGCGTGCAATTGCTAAATCGTCAGCAAAGGCACACACCGTCGAATCTTCCATAAACTTGCCGAGAAGGTCGTTTATGAAGATGACGAAGAGTATGGGCGACAGTACTGCTCCTTGAGGTAGTCCAGCCCTGAATACTCTTGGGTTGCTGAGGTCTCCGTTGTATTTTGCCCTGGCTCGACGGTTGACAAACCACCCTTTGATGTAGGCAGTGAAGCGAGGAGGGATGCCGATGACAACCATTTTATTGAGCAGCCGTTCTCTCCACACAGTGTCGAAGGCTCGGCTGTAGTCGTACTGGGTGAGTATGGTGCGTTGCGACGGTTTAGACTGGAACCCATCACTGACTGTTTGTGTGAGACGTAGGCATTGTTCCGTTGTGTCTCTGTCTGACCTGAACCCCGACTGATTGTCGCTCAGTATCTGCTTATTCTCCATCCACCACATCAACCTTGCTTTTATCATCTTTTCTAGAAGCTTCCCCACCACTGAGGTAAGGCTGATCGGACGATAGCTTGACACATCAGCAGGGTTTTTGCCACGTTTCAGGATCGGGATGATGATGGCATCCCGCCATTGCTGAGGGCACTCGCTGCGATTCCAGCAGATGTTGAAAAGTGTCAGCAGGTGTTGTTGTGCACTGCTGGGTAGGTGTTTCAACATGTCGCTGCTGATGTTGTCAGGTCCGGGGGCTTTGCCTGCGGGGATGGAGCGGATACCTTGCTGGAGCTCTGACAACGTGAATGCCTTCTCGATCTCTTGCTCGGGGATTGAGCGGGTGTGGCTGAGGTTCCGATTGATGGTGACCTTAGTTTTCCGATGGTCCTTATCGCTCTTGACTTGGCTGATGCTTGCGTATTCCTGAATGAATGCGTTCGCACGCGCTTTGCTTGTGATGCAAATGCGGCCTTTGTAAGTGATGGACTTGTCTACGGATGTGCTAGGGTCTCCTCTCAAGTTCTTGATCAGCCGCCACGCCTGCTCTGGGTTCCTAGATTTTTCAATCTTGTCAAGCTTAGTTCTCCAGATGCGCCCTTTTGCTTCAAGTATGAGCACCTTGAGCCGATCGTTTGCTTCTTTCCACTTGTACCTGTCAGGTTCATGTGACCTTGCCCAGTTTCTGACCCTGATGGCTTCTTCTATTTGGGCCGTCATCCAGGGGATGAAGCTTTGCCTTCTTTTCTTTTTGGGAATGAAGGTTTCAGCCGATTCCAGGACGATGCTGCACCATTCATTGTAGAAGAGCTTCACCGGTTGGTTCGTGTCCACACCTGGCATTGCATCATCAACTGAGTTGGAGAAGCCATTCCAATCAGCCTTGGAGTAGTTGAACTTCCATTCGCTGACGGGTTTTCCGGCTGGACATCTGTCGAACCAACGGATGATGATCGGGATGTGGTCTGACGAGAGGGCATTGTCAGTGCTCCATTGGATCTGGTGGGCTTTGCTGCTGTGGCAGATGGTGACGTCAGGTGTTGAGGGTTTGGTGCTGCTCCTCGAGAACCTCGTCGGTGCACCGTCGTTGACTACCAGAAGTTTGTTGTTGTCAACCCATTCCTGGAGCAATGTGCCTCTGACATCAACTGGCGATACGGGGTCCCACAGTGGATTGTGAGCGTTGAAGTCACCTGCGATGATGCCTTCTTGGGGTGCTGGCATAAGATTAAACGCCGGCTTCTGTTCACGATGATCATCTGCTGTTTTCCTGGTTGGTGGGCAGTAGATGTTTGTGAAGCAGATCTCTTTGTCTCCGTTGAGCACAACTACGCTGAGGAGTTCGATTGTGGATGCGGACAGTTCGGCTGTGCGGTGGTACGGGATTCCTTTCCTTATTAGGGTAATCAGCCCTCCACCGCGTGTCTCGTAGCCTTGTCTTGCATGCTGACGATCAAGCCTCTCGATGTTATAGTCGTGGAAGATCGGCGTTCGGTCTTTTGACAGGAGTTTGGTCTCTTGAAGCAGAACGATGTCGGGGGCTTTGCGATGCAACCATTCTTCGAGCTCGTCTTTTTTGCTCCATATGCCGTCGCAGTTCCACTGGATCACCAACACTGTGTCTTTTGTTGTTTTGATCACAGGTTGCTTGAATGAGCCTTCGTGCTTCTGCAGCTGGATTGGAGTAGTCGTTTGACTTGCTCGATCGTCGCATCTCTGGCAGCTCCATGTCCCATTGAGGCGCATGTCTTCGAGTGTTGGCCTTGGTTGCGTTGCACACTTGAAGTGGTGCGTCTTTTTGCACACGGCACATATGAGGGGTATCTTGCTTGCCCTAACGGTTTTCCCGCAGCTTGGGCAATGTTTGTTGTGCGTGTCTTGGATTGGTGGGTTGAGCTGCTGCGTAGGATGCGCCACTTGCGGTGTGACAGAGGGGTCAGCCTGTTGGTTAGAAGTGCAACTGTCGCAGCTCCAGTTTGTTGGAGTTTGTTGCCTGCTTAGTCCTGAGCATATTTGGTGGAAATTGCCCTTGCACTGCACGCATTGGATTGGTAAGGTGCCTCTCCTGATGGTGTTTCCACAGTGTGAGCACTGCAGAGGTGGTTGGTTCAACAGAGGGCTTGTGGTGTTTGTTGACGTTTGGGAGTTGCTGATGCTCTGGGTCTGATCATTGCATTTGGGGCATTTCCATTGTTGAGAGAGGGCAACTTGGTTCCGTGATAGGTGTGAGCAGGTCGCATGTGCTGGATGATGGCAAACTGAGCACAGTATTGGTCGTGTGTTGACTCGGATGGTTTTACCGCACACAGAGCATTTATTGTTGTTGTTGATATTGGGTCCAGGGTTGGACTCAATGTCTCCGGCCTGTTGTAACATAGACAGTAGTGCGGCCAGTGCCACTACTGTCTCGTAGAAAAAAACTGTTTTTGCCTGGCAGGGTGGCCGAGAGTACCCACATTTGAGGCGCAAGCGCCCCCCACCGCACCGCGTGGAGGTTGTGGGTATGCGGCAGTGTTGTTGTTGTTGTTGTTGATTTCGTAGTCGTTGTTCTTATGGTTTTTGTTGTTCTTGTGATTTTTGTTTTTTAATGAACACTGGTGATTTTACTTTTGGTTTTTTTTGCGAAGATTTATCTGGTCGTAACAACCATCTCACTCAACAACACACACACACCGCTACACAAACACATAATCTCACACACACACAAACACACACACACACACTAACACACACACACGCACACACACAGGGACGCAGCACACAGGGTACATCCTCTGTCAGGCCAGGGCGTCAATCTGGGATTCGGTGACGTGACGTGTCTGGTTGAGGCCTTGCAGGAGGGGGCGCTGTTGGGCATGGATGTTGGTGCGTGGGTGTGTGGGTGGGTGCGTGTGTTGGTGTGTGGGTGCGTGGGTGCGTGGATGTTGGTGGGTGGGTGTGTGTGTTGGTGTGCGTGTTTTGGTGGGTGGGTCTGTGTGTTGGTGTGCGTGTTTTGGTGGGTGGGTCTGTGTGTTGGTGTGTGGGTGGGTGTTTGCTGGTGCGGGTTGGTGTGTATGTGTGTGTGGGGTGTTTAGTCACCATGCCACACACTAACTCAACTCATCATCATCATCATCAAGTGGGCGCAGAAAGCCTCTTTTACTTTTAATTCAAAATCCACCTCCACCAGCTTACATCTAACCACAAACGCTACCACATCTTTACTCCACCATCACACTATTATCAAACTCTTCAGCACCCTGCCACCACCATCTTCACCACCCCACCACCTAACGTCACCATCACGACCACACAGGCAGCCTCTCGACACTAGCGACATACGAGAGGAGCAGGCAGGCACGCGTGGTCGCGATGATGGCCTCGATCGATCTCTGCAACAAGTGCTACAGCAACCACCTGTCGCCGCTGGTGCTTGCCCGGTCGCTCGCCTGCCAAGTGGCCGACAGTGTGCCCTTTGTCAAGGTGAGGGGTGTTGGTTTGGTTGTGTGTGTGGATGGGGTGAGGTGGGGGTGTTTGTGTAGTGCTAAGAACGGGTTGTTGGGGGGTGGTGGTTAGGGGTTGTTGGGGGGTGGTGGTTAGAGGTTGTTGGGTGTGGTGGTAAGGGTGGGTTTTTGGGGGGTGGTGGTTAGGGGTTGTTGGGTGTGGTGGTTAGGGGTTGTCGGGGGTTGGTGGTTAGGGGTTGTTGGGGGGTGGTGGTTAGGGGTTGTTGGGTGTGGTGGTTAGGGGTTTTTGGGGGGTGGTGGTTAGGGGTTGTTGGGGGATGGTGGTTAGGGGTTGTTGGGGGTTGGATGCAATTAAGTTTTCGTGGCATTTAGAGAGCTTTGTCAGTTGCCTTGTTTGTCTTTCCATTGAGGAGTTCATGACATTTTCACATAATTCTGATCATCATCATCATCATTACCAATATAAGCATCATTACCATCATCATCATCATCATCATCATGCAACAGGAGAGGATGATTCAGTTTGCAGTCAGCTAATTCACAACCACTGGAAATCGTAACATCTACTCGGCATCGGCTCTTTCAATCTCAATACAAATTGTTTCTATCTTTTTGATTATTTGTTTTCTGTTTATTTATGTCATTTTCTTTAAGATTTCAAAGAATTCGAGTGAATAAAGTATTCTATATGAATTTGTTCTTCTGAAATAAAATTCCTAAAATAAGAATTCGCCATCTTTATTTGGAACAACATTATTAACTCTCATCAAGAAACCACCAATGCTTCAATCAAACGCTTGTTCTGTCACCAATGCGAAGCTGGACTGCTTCGAGCTTTAAAAAGATGCTGTTGTGATCTATGCAGGGGTGGTTGTTGTTTGTGGTGAGATGGTGGTAATTGTGTTTAGTGTTGTTGTTGAAATGGTTGTTGGTGAAGTGTTTGACGGTGGAGTGGTGTTAGTTGTATGCAGATTCAGATGCAGGGCTGAATATGCTGTTGCCGTGGAGGTCCAAGCGATGTTCTAGTGAATGATTATTCAGGGCAACTTGTAGACCTTTTCAACGCAAATATAGCATATATGTCTCCTTTAAGAGTTGCTCAACTCCCAACAACAACAACGCTTGCGACAACGGGAAGCGAAAACATGGAATAGACTATAAAAAATGGCGACAGCAAAATGAGACATCACACAAACAACTAGTCAACGAGGAGTGAGCGATTATAAATAAATAACCATTAATATGTTTCTATCCGTTAAAATGAAGCGCTGCAAAAGTTAACTGAACATCTCTTTCGGAAGCATCTCAACATAAAGACAAGTTGCAAAGGGAATTTGAAATACATTCTATAAAATAAATAGCGAAAATTGACGCAACGAAGGAAATATAAAATGCATATTCGATATGAAGTGCCAACTCCGAATGAAATGTGGGCTGACGACGAGCCTGCTACCCCGAAGTGCCTGGCCATTAGAACTCCATAATTCACTCTATCACCATCCCTCAATCATCACCATCCCTCAATCATTATCATCAAATCAACATTATCGTCATCACATCACTTTTCCATTATCCTTTTCCCCATCATTTTGCTCACCCTCATTTGTCAATCATCATCAATCCATCACGTAACCACGTGGCCCGTAACACAGAAAAGCAACATCAAGGTGCCTAACACTGAAGGCTAAATATGATTATGATGGTTATGGTGAGTATTTAGTGATGAAGTTAGGAGTTGATGATGATGATACTTGCTGAAGAAGATACTGATGATGATACTTGCTGAAGAAGGTGGTGGATGATGATTTAAAATCAAAAGACAAAAAAATTTTAATATGCGAAATCAATAAATTATTTAATAAAAGATTTATATAAAACATTTAAAGTTCAATACTGATTATTAGAATTATTTACACGCTAGGTTTTTTGAGACGTACGATTACTAATTAAATTAAACGTTACAAACACTGAGAAGCAATTAATTAAATGATAATAAGGTAATTAAACGGAAATTAAAGTGTAATAGATAGGTGCATCAACGACGACGACGAAGAAGAACCACTGGTTAGCACCCTTGTTGGGAGGTGGAAGCAATTACTCAAGCTACGGTGAGGTATGGCATCAAAGTGGAATCATAAAATTTGATTAATAAATAGAATAGTCATTAATTAATTAAGAGTAAACATGAATCAGTTAAGAATAAACTTGAATTAATTGAGAACATTCATAAATTAACATAGAATATTCATAAATTAACAAAGAATATTCATAAATTAACTGAGAATATTCATAAATTAACTGAGAATATTCATAAATTAACTGAGAATATTCATAAATTAACTGAGAATATTCATAAATTAATAAAAAATATTCATAAATTAATAAAGAATAAATTTGAACTAATTAAGAATAAATATAAATTAATAAATATTAAAAATAAACTAATTAAGAATAAGTATGAATTAATAAATATTAAAAATAAACTAATTAAGAATAAATGTAATTTAATTAAGAATAAACTAATTAAATCCAATTAATCAGATACAACTAAAGCGACTGAAGACAAATTTAAACTTAAGCGCAAACGAGCGGCAGATTTTGCAGGTGGCATATCGAAGAGTTTTCTAGCGTTTGATTGAGGTTACATGTAACGTCACAGTTACAACTAGTTACTTCACAGTTACAACTAGTTACTTCACAGTTACAGCTAGGTACTCTACAGTTACAACTGGTTACTCTAAAGTTAAAATTAGTTACTTTAGTTACAATTGAAATTAACAGATAAAATTAGTTGTTTTGCAGATACAGCTGATTAAGTTACTCATTAACTAATTATCATATAGAACAGTAAAAATAGATGAACAAATAAATAGTTTAAGGAGAAAAAGAAGAGTAAAATAGTTGAAAGATCAGATGTTTTGCTTCGTAATCGCTATAATTCGTAAAACTTTCATTTTTTAGATAAATAAGATATTTAAAAGTGAATGTCAACAAGACTAACAACAAAAGAACGAGATGTGAGAAGGGAAACAATTGATTAAGTATCTATAAACCATGACGATGATGATGACGATGATGATGATAATGATGATGATGATGATGATGAAGATGATAACGATGATGATGATGATGTGTTGAAACGACGCTGACAAATAAATAAACAGGGAAACAATTTAGAGGAAACGCTAACAAAACAAACAAGATTATTATAAAAAAAGTACAAATTATACTCAACATAAAAGAATAAAACCAATTTAAATCACCAAAAATATACACGTCCACGATGGATGGATAGTTCGGCATGGATGAGTCCATCACGTGATCAGGCCTCTGCCGCCATCTTGAAGTCCATCAGGGCGAGGTTCTCAGGCACCCCTCCGTTGGGAAGGCTGCCATTGGCGAGAGACTGTGGTTGGGAGGTTGGAGTGGTTGGCATGTTTGGAGTGGTTTGTAGGTTGGAGTGGTTGGCATGTTTGGAGTGGTTTGTAGGTTGGAGTGGTTGGTATGTTTGGAGTAGTTGGGAGGGGTGAGTGGTTGGTAGATTGGAGTGGTTGGCATGTTTGGAGTGGTTGGGAGGTTGGAGTGGTTGGCATGTTTGGAGTGGTTGGCATGTTTGGAGTAGTTGGGAGGGGTGAGTGGTTGGTAGATTGGAGTGGTTGGCATGTTTGGAGTGGTTGGGAGGTTGGAGTGGTTGGTATGTTTGGAGTAGTTGGGAGGGGTGAGTGGTTGGGAGGTTGGAGTGGTTGGCATGTTTGGAGTGGTTGGGAGGTTGGAGTGGTTGGCATGTTTGGAGTGGTTGGCATGTTTGGAGTAGTTGGGAGGGGTGAGTGGTTGGTAGATTGGAGTGGTTGGCATGTTTGGAGTGGTTGGGAGGTTGGAGTGGTTGGCATGTTTGGAGTGGTTGGCATGTTTGGAGTAGTTGGGAGGGGTGAGTGGTTGGTAGATTGGAGTGGTTGGCATGTTTGGAGTGGTTGGGAGGTTGGAGTGGTTGGTATGTTTGGAGTAGTTGGGAGGGGTGAGTGGTTGGGAGGTTGGAGTGGTTGGCATGTTTGGAGTGGTTGGGAGGTTGGAGTGGTTGGCATGTTTGGAGTGGTTGGCATGTTTGGAGTAGTTGGGAGGGGTGAGTGGTTGGTAGATTGGAGTGGTTGGCATGTTTGGAGTGGTTGGGAGGTTGGAGTGGTTGGCATGTTTGGAGTAGTTGGGAGGGGTGAGTGGTTGGTAGATTGGAGTGGTTGGCATGTTTGGAGTGGTTGGGAGGTTGGAGTGGTTGGTATGTTTGGAGTAGTTGGGAGGGGTGAGTGGTTGGTAGATTGGAGTGGTTGGCATGTTTGGAGTGGTTGGGAGGTTGGAGTGGTTGGCATGTTTGGAGTGGTTGGGAGGTTGGAGTGGTTGGCATGTTTGGAGTGGTTGGGAGGTTGGAGTGGTTGGCATGTTTGGAGTGGTTGGTAGATTGGAGTGGTTGGGAGGTTGGAGTGGTTGGCATGTTTGGAGTGGTTGGGAGGTTGGAGTGGTTGGCATGTTTGGAGTGGCTGGTAGGTTGGAGTGGTTGGCATGTTTGGAGTGGCTGGTAGGTTGGAGTGGTTGGCATGTTTGGAGTGGTTGGGAGGTTGGAGTGGTTGGCATGTTTGGAGTGGTTGGGAGGTTGGAGTGGTTGGCATGTTTGGAGTGGCTGGTAGGTTGGAGTGGTTGGCATGTTTGGAGTGGCTGGTAGGTTGGAGTGGTTGGCATGTTTGGAGTGGCTGGTAGGTTGGAGTGGTTGGTAGGTTGGAGTGGTTGGCATGTTTGGAGTGGTTGGAGTGGCTGGTAGGTTGGAGTGGTTGGCATGTTTGGAGTGGTTGGGAGGTTGGAGTGGTTGGCATGTTTGGAGTGGTTTGGAGGTTGGAGTGGTTGGCATGTTTGGAGTGGCTGGTAGGTTGGAGTGGTTAGGAGGTTGGAGTGGTTGGCCGATGGTGATGAGTGTTTGCTGCCAACAACGTTGAAAAAACATCTTTACCGTTGAAAAAACATCTTTACCGATAAAAAAATTCAAGGAAAGCGACAAAAAAACCACTAGCATCAACGTCATCAACAACCCTTTCCAATCGCAACATCAACGACTACAACATCAACAACTACAACATCAACAACTACAACATCAACAACTACAACATCAACAACTACAACATCAACAACTACAACATCAACAACTACAACATCAACAACTACAACATCAACAACTACAACATCAACAACTACAACATCAACAACTACAACATCAACAACTACAACATCAACAACTACAACATCAACAACTACAACATCAACAACTACAACATCAACAACTACAACATCAACAACTACAACATCAACAACTACAACATCAAAAACTACAACATCAACAACTACAACATCAAAAACTACAACATCAAAAACTACAACATCAACAACTACAATATCAACAACTACAACATCAACAACTACAACATCAACAACTACAACATCAACAACTACAACATCAACAACTACAACATCAACAACTACAACATCAACAACTACAACATCAACAACTACAACATCAACAACTACAACATCAATAACTACAACATCAACAACTACAACATCAACAACTACAACATCAACAACTACATCATCAACAACATCAACAACTACAACATCAACAACTACAACATCAACAACTACAACGACTACCTGGTCGACAAATGAGCCCTCATCGTTGAACTTGCTGGGGTCAACATCGTCGTAGGCTCCCAGGCTGTCGGAGCCGTCCCCGCTCGATGACTTGAGCGAACCCTCCAGCGAACCCTGCTTCCCTTTGCGGAATGTCGAGTTTTCGCTGTGGTGATGGAGGTTGTGGAGATGGAGGTTATGGTGATGGAGAGTTGAATGTTGCTGAAAATGAAAACATTGATTAAGCACACATCACGCCTACAGCTAAACCAGCAATGAGCATGCACCCCAACTGCAGCACCACAGTAAGAACGCAACCACAACAAATAAACCCAAAAACTTAGCAACTCCACAACAAAATCACTTCAATTAAAGCCGTAGCAACAGTATAGCAATCACAACCACAAAAACTAGGTCGATTACAATACAATACCACAACAACGAAAAAGACACAAAAAACACTACAGCAACAACACAACAACACAGAAACAACTAATACAACAACAGCAAAACCCTGCAACAACAAAACATGACCATATCAACAATCATACAACAATAAAAACATTACCGTATCAACAACCATACATCAAAAACATTACCGTATCAACAACCATACAACAACATAATCATTACCATATCAACAACCATACAAAAACAACAACAACACCCAACAAAAACAACAAAAAAACAACAACACCCAACAAAAACAACAACAAAACACCACAAAAACACGACAACAGTACTGACGATCTGAGGTACTCATCGAAGGTGGCTTCCTCGTCGTACTTCAGCCCCAACTTCTGCTCCTTCACTGACACTGTGGTGGTGTTTGTGGTGGTGTTTGTGGTGGTGTTTGTGGTGGTGTTTGTGGTGTTTGTGGGGGTGGTGGTGTTTGTGGTGTTTGTGGGGGTGGTAGTGGTAGTGGTAGTGGTCAAATGTGTGTGTTCGTGGTGGTGGTCAAAAGGAAGGTGCTGATGGTAATGATGATGATGATGATGATGAAGATAATGATAATGATGATGATGAGTGTTTGTTGGTAATCGAGAAGTGATGGTGAGGAGGTGTTGGAAAGGTGGCGAGGCAGACGGGAAGTGTTTTTTAGGTGGAGTTGATCATTTAAACTGATTTCATCTTTCAAAATAAAGCAACAAAGTAGAATATGATGCAAAATGTGCACATAAAAGCAATGAAGGACCTCTGTAGTGGCCAGTCTGAGACCTGCGCTTGCACAAGTAGAAGATGAGGATGAGGAGGAGGAGGAGGAAGAGGAGGAAGAGGAGGACAAGAGGCACCAACCACGACAGCATCGAAGCTTTGTGACTTACTGGTTCTGTGCGATTGATTGATTGTTTGAAACGTTTAAAAATTGGTATGTGAAGTGTGACAATTGTTAGTTTTAAACAAATTAAATCGATAATTTTAATAATAATAATTTATATATTAAAATTATAATCAATAAATAATTCGAAGAACACCACGTGACTCACCAGGCTTTGCTCCGATCACGTGCACCAGGGCTTCAGACACCATCTGGAGAGGAATTCAGTGATAAACATTTATAAATATAAAGTGTGTATTAAATATATGATGTTTAGGACAAGTTGTCTATTTTTACTGAAATGTGATGTTTAGCACAAAATATCTACTTTCATAAGAAATCTTTCTTTTGAAGACTCTGTTTGAATGCAATTAATGTCTTCACCTCACAGAGCAGAACTACCGCATTACTTATAACAAAACATCAGCCAACGCGGAGTGGCAGCACCAATAGAAGAGCGCAAAGGCAGCACCTTTTCTCCATGGTGGTTGAAGGCGACCACTCTGAACTCGTAGGGAACTCCGTGCTGCAGAGAACTCACATTCATCCAGTTGTGCTCGTCTTCCGAAACTGTCTCTGACCAAAAAGCATCTCCTGTGTGTGTGTGTGTGTATGTGTGTGTGTTTGTGTGTGTGTGTGTGTGTGTGTGTGTGTGTGTGTGTGTGTGTGTGTGTGTGTGTGTGTGTGTGTGTGTGTGTGTGTGTGTGTGTGTGTGTGTGTGTGTGTGTGTGTGTGTGTGTGTGTGTGTGTGTGTGTGTGTGTGTGTGTGTGTGTGTGTGTGTGTGTGTGTGTGTGTGTGTGTGTGTGTGTGTGTGTGTGTGTGTGTGTGTCTAGCGGTGTGTGTGAGTGTGTGTGTGTATGTGTGTAAGTGCGTGTGTGTGTGTGAGTGCGTGTGTGTGTGTGTGTGTGTGTGTGTGTGTGTGTGTGTGTGTGTGTGTGTGTGTGTGTGTGTGTGTGTGTGTGTGTGTGTGTGTGTGTGTGTGTGTGTGTGTGTGTTTGTGTGTGTGTGTGTGCGTTGCGTGCGTCTGTGTAGATGCACAATTCAACCCACCTGGCTTCTTGTACTCAACGACGTAGTTCTTGCCGGGGTTCAAGGGCTTACCCTTGGAGGAGGACCACGTGATGTTGGCGAAGTCGAAGCCTGATTGGATGGCCTCGATGCTGGGCATGTCGGGTTCTGGGGGAGGGAGTGTTGTTGGTCGTCGTTTGCTCCGATGCCGAGAAAAATGAATACTTTTCGTTTTCTCGAACGAAACTTATCATTATTCCGTTCCTAACGACAACCACCAATCTATCACCAACCCAACATCACTTCATCACTAATTTTCCAATCCACCAATAATCAACCACCAATCCATCACTCATCCACCCTTCCACCATCACCCACCCATCTTCACTTCACTAAGACACCATCCACATCACCACCAACAAACCAACCAGCTTCTGGTACGGTACGAGCGGTGAGTTGGAAGGGATTGGAGCTGGTGTGCAGTCCATTCTTCACCCTTATTTCCACCTCGTACTCACTCTCACTCTTCAGCCCATGCAACTGGAAAAATGAATGGTTTAAAACTTTAAAGCTTTAAATATTTCAGCGATATATTTTTATTTTGAATAGTTTCTAAACTTAGTTTTGTTATTTTTTGTTCAGTTTCATGCAGCTCCAAATTATTTATTTTCCCTTCACTAACATACACTATTCAAACGATATCTTCAAAATATTGTCTTCAATTAACCTTCTTGTAGTGTTGTTCGAAGTCTAACACAACCGCCTCTGAATGACTGTCATGGTTTCCTGTAGATGATCAAATCATTTTATCTAATCTCAATTGTTAAATCAAATCAAATCAAAAGGTGAACTGTCTGCCAATGACTTTTTTCCAACTTATCCCATAGATCATAAAATAAACTCAATATAATCCATTTCACCAAATCAAATGAATCTAAATCATCAAATCCCTTGATTCAAATGCACTAGTCTCACAACAATGTTTTCCCCACCATCCCACCACGGGCACCTTTCTCTCTAATAGAGATCATGTAGGCATCGAACATTCCATTGATTTTCTTCGGAGGCCTCCACACTATCTTGATGTGGTGGGAGCCACTCTCGACCACACTCGCTTCCGTTATGTCGTCAGGAACTGTTTATGATTGCACGGTGCTCATGGTTGTTTGGCTGATGATGTCAATGGTATGGATATTAGTGTGCTGACGTTAAAGTTAACATATTTTTAAAGTCATATTTTCGCAATAAATATTTTTTAATAAAGAATCACTATTTAAAATAATAATGTGTAAAATTAAATCAAATGATAATTTTTTCAAAACTTATATATATATATATTTTTACAAACAAAAGATAAAATCTAAAATTGTAATCAAATCAAATCAAACCTCCTTCAGGCGTGACGAGGGTGACGATGTTGCTGAGACGAGAGGCCTTGGCTCCATTGATGACGGCCACTCCCGCCTGAATGCTCGTGTAGGGCCACAGGTCGTCGACGCTGATCTCTTGAACGTTGTCCTCTCCGAAGGCACTTCTCTTCCACTTCTGACTGTCTGGCAGGTCGTGGCAGGGTTTGAATTCTTGTAGGATCAACCTTTTTGTTTGGGCTGACTTTTCATCACCTTCTCGCCAGTACTTTAACTGGTTGGGTCGAGGGATGAAGAAGAATAAGTGAGTGTGAGAAAATGCAAAAATAAATTAAATCGAAATTAAAAGCTTTTAATATTATACATCTTGATTAAAACAATAAAAACTACACATTCACCAGCCCACCAACCCACCCATTCACCCTCCTATCCATCCATCCATCCAGCCATCCATCCATCCATCCAGCCATCCATCCATCCATCCATCCATCCATCTATCCATCCATCTATCCATCCATCCATCCATCCAGCCATCCACCCATCCATCCATCCATCCATCCATCCATCCATCCATCCATCCATCCATCCATCCATCCATCCATCCATCCATCCATCCATCCATCCATCCATCCATCCATCCATCCATCCATCCATCCATCCATCCATCCATCCATCCATCCATCCATCCATCCATCCGTCCATCCATCCATCCATCCATCCACAAATGCATGCATCCATCGCTACATCCATCCATTCTAACTTCATATCCAACGAAATATCCTCGCAGCTTTTCTTGGTCGTTTTCCACCCCAACGAAGACGAAGGTGGCCGAGGTGCTGCTGAGGGTGTCCTGCACGTAGTTCAGATTGCTCGGAGCCTCCAGTGGCACTGAAGGCAGTGTCGAAAGTGGATGTTGTTGAGAGAAATGAGGGTGGAAAATGAATGTTGCTAAAAGAAATAAAAATGGAAAAATAATTACAAATATGAAATTTTGTTGAAATACTTTTAGAATTAATTTTCCGAAAAAAACTATTTATTTCCTGCAGCATAAATCATCAAACAACTTAAATCATTAAATACACACCACCACCACCAACGCACCATCCTGGCTGGAGAATGCGACCACCCTCTTGGGCCGCTCATCAGCCGGTCCCTCGTCGTTGACCGCTTCGACGCTCACCTCGTACGCCTGGAAGATGCCCTGCTGCTTCACGACGATCTCGTTCTGGCGCCAGTCGTTCATGATCGCCTTGGTGAAATTCGCCGGCTCTTCGTCGCTGTTGTGGAATTGTTTTCCGTGCTTGCGGTAGCTGATCAGGTAGTGGAAGTTTGGTCCGTTGTGTTCCTTCTTTTCCATTGGCTGTATGAATGGGTGGTTGTGTGTGTGGTTGTGTGGGTGGTTTTGTGGGTGGTGGTTGTGTGGGTGGTTGTGTGGGTGGTTGTGTGGGTGGTTGTGTGGGTGGTTGTGTGGGTGGTTGTGTGAGTGGTTGTGTGGGTGGTTGTGTGGGTGGTTGTGTGAGTGGTTGTGTGGGTGGATGTGTGGGTGGATGTGTGGGTGTTTGTGTGGGTGGTTGTGTGGGTGGTTGTGTGGGTGGTTGTGTGGGTGGTTGTGTGGGTGGTTGTGTGGGTGGTTGTGTGGGTGGTTGTGTGGGTGGTTGTGTGGGTGGTTGTGTGGGTGGTTGTGTGGGTGGATGTGTGGGTGGATGTGTGGGTGGTTGTGTGGGTGGTTGTGTGGGTGGTTGTGTGGGTGGTTGTGTGGGTGGTTGTGTGGGTGGATGTGTGGGTGGATGTGTGGGTGGTTGTGTGGGTGGTTGTTTGGGTGGTTGTGTGGGTGGTTGTGTGGGTGGTTGTGTGGGTGGTTGTGTGGGTGGTTGTGTGGGTGGATGTGTGGGTGGATGTGTGGGTGGTTGTGTGGGTGGTTGTGTGGGTGGTTGTGTGGGTGGTTGTGTGGGTGGTTGTGTGGGTGGTTGTGTGGATAGTTGTGTGGGTGGTTGTGTGGGTGGTTGTGTGGATAGTTGTGTAAGTGGTTGTGTGAGTGGATGTGTGGGTGGTTGTGTGAGTGGTTGTGTGGGTGGTTGTGTGGGTGGTTGTGTGGGTGGTTGTGTGGGTGGTTGTGTGGGTGGTTGTGTGGGTGGTTATGTGGGTGGTTGTGTGGGTGGTTGTGTGGGTGGTTGTGTGGGTGGTTGTGTGGGTGGTTGTGTGGGTGGTTGTGTGGGTGGTTGTGTGGGTGGTTGTGTGGATGGTTGTGTGGGTGGTTGTGTGGGTGGTTGTGTGGGTGGTTGTGTGGGTGGTTGTGTGGGTGGTTGTGTGGGTGGATATGTGGGTGGTTGTGTAGGTGGTTGTGTGGGTGGATGTGTGGGTGGATGTGTGGGTGGTTGTGTGGGTGGTTGTGTGGGTGGTTGTGTGGGTGGATGTGTGGGTGGTTGTGTGGGTGGATGTGTGGGTGGATGTGTGACTGGTTGTGTGGGTGGTGGTCGTGTGGGTGGTTGTGTGGGTGGTTGTGTGGGTGGATGTGTGGGTGGTTGTGGGGTGGTTGTGTGGGTGGTTGTGTGGGTGGTTGTGTGGGTGGTTGTGTGGGTGGTTGTGTGGGTGGTTGTGTAGGTGGTTGTGTGGGTGGTTGTGTGGGTGGTTGTGTGGGTGGTTGTGTGGGTGGTTGTGTAGGTGGTTGTGTGGGTGGTTGTGTGGGTGGTTGTGTGGATAGTTGTGTGGGTGGTTGTGTGGGTGGTTGTGTGGGTGGTAGTGTGGGTGGTTGTGTTGTGGGTTGTGTGGGTGGTTGTGTGGGTGGTTGTGTTGTTGGTTGTGTGGATAGTTGTGTGAGTGGCTGTGTGGGTGGTTGTGTGGGTGGTTGTGTGGGTGGATGTGTGGGTGGATGTGTAGGGGGTTGTGTGGGTGGTTGTGTGGGTGGTTGTGTGGGTGGTTGTGTGGGTGGTTGTGTGGGTGGTTGTGTGGGTGGTTGTGTGGGTGGTTGTGTGGGTGGTTGTGGGTGGTTGTGTGGGTGGTTGTGTGGGTGGTTGTGTGGGTGCTGGTTGTATGGGCGGTTGTGTGGATGGTGGTTGTGTGGGTGGTTGTGTGTGGGTGGTTGTGTGGGTGGATGTGTGGGTGGTTGTGTGGGTGGATGTGTGGGTGGTTGTGTGGGTGGTTGTGGGTGGTTGTGTGGGTGGTTGTGTGGGTGGATGTGTGGGTGGTTGTGTGGGTGGTTGTGTGGGTGGATGTGTGGGTGGTTGTGGTGGTGGTTGTGTGGGTGGTTGTGTGGGTGGTTGTGTGGGTGGATGTGTGGGTGGATGTGTGACTGGTTGTGTGGGTGGTGGTCGTGTGGGTAGTTGTGTGGGTGGTTGTGTGGGTGGATGTGTGGGTGGTTGTGTGGGTGGATGTGTGGGTGGATGTATAACTGGTTGTGTGGGTGGTGGTCGTGTGGGTGGTTGTGTGGGTGGTTGTGTGAGTGGCTGTGTGGGTGGTTGTGTGGGTGGTTGTGTGGGTGGATGTGTGGGTGGATGTGTGGGGGGTTGTGTGGGTGGTTGTGTGGGTGGTTGTGTGGGTGGTTGTGTGGGTGGTTGTGTGGGTGGTTGTGTGGGTGGTTGTGTGGGTGGTTGTGGGTGGTTGTGTGGGTGGTTGTGTGGGTGGTTGTGTGGGTGGTTGTGTGGGTGCTGGTTGTATGGGCGGTTGTGTGCGGTTGTGTGGGTGGTGGTTGTGTGGGTGGTTGTGTGTGGGTGGTTGTGTGGGTGGATGTGTGGGTGGTTGTGTGGGTGGATGTGTGGGTGGTTGTGTGGGTGGTTGTGGGTGGTTGTGTGGGTGGTTGTGTGGGTGGATGTGTGGGTGGTTGTGTGGGTGGTTGTGTGGGTGGATGTGTGGGTGGTTGTGTGGGTGGTTGTGTGGGTGGTTGTGTGGGTGGTTGTGTGGGTGGTTGTGTGGGTGGTTGTGTGGGTGGTTGTGTGGGTGGTTGTGTGGATGGTTGTGTGGGTGGTTGTGTGGGTGGATGTGTGGGTGGTTGTGTGGGTGGATGTGTGGGTGGATGTGTGACTGGTTGTGTGGGTGGTGGTCGTGTGGGTGGTTGTGTGGGTGGTTGTGTGGGTGGATGTGTGGGTGGTTGTGGGGTGGTTGTGTGGGTGGTTGTGTGGGTGGTTGTGTGGGTGGTTGTGTGGGTGGTTGTGTGGGTGGTTGTGTAGGTGGTTGTGTGGGTCGATATGTGGGTGGTTGTGTAGGTGGTTGTGTGGGTGGATGTGTGGGTGGATGTGTGGGTGGTTGTGTGGGTGGTTGTGTGGGTGGTTGTGTGGGTGGATGTGTGGGTGGTTGTGTGGGTGGATGTGTGGGTGGATGTGTGACTGGTTGTGTGGGTGGTGGTCGTGTGGGTGGTTGTGTGGGTGGTTGTGTGGGTGGTTGTGTGGGTGGATGTGTGGGTGGTTGTGGGGTGGTTGTGTGGGTGGTTGTGTGGGTGGTTGTGTGGGTGGTTGTGTGGGTAGTTGTGTGGGTGGTTGTGTGGGTGGTTGTGTGGATAGTTGTGTAAGTGGTTGTGTGAGTGGTTGTGTGGGTGGATGTGTGGGTGGTTGTGTTGTGGGTTGTGTGGGTGGTTATGTGGGTGGTTGTGTTGTTGGTTGTGTGAGTGGTTGTGTGGGTGGTTGTGTGGGGGGTTGTGTGGGTGGTTGTGTGGAGGGTTGTGTGGAGGGTTGTGTGGAGGGTTGTCTTGGTGGTTGTGTGGGTGTTTGTTGTGAGGGTGGCTGGATAGTTTTTTGGAAGGCTGTGTGGTTGCTTGTATGAGTAGTTGTGTGGGTGGTTGTGTGGAAGGTTGTGTGGATGGTGGTTTTGATGTTTGTTGTGTAGGTGGTTATGTGGGTGGTTGTGTGTAGGGTTGTTTCAGTGTTTGTGTGGGTGGTTGGGTGGTTTAGTGGAGGGTTGTGTGGGTGTTTGTGTGGGTGGTTGTGTGGAAGGTTGTGTGGAAGGATGTTGTGATGTTAGTTGTGTGGGTTGTTGTGAGGTTAGTTGTGTGGGTGGTTGTGTGGAAGGTTGTGTAGAAGGATGTTGTGATGTTAGTTGTGTGGGTTGTTGTGAGATTAGTTGTGTGGGTGGTTGTGTGGAAGGTTGTGTGGAAAGATGTTGTGATATTAGTTGTGTGGGTTGTTGTGAGGTTAGTTGTGTGGGTGGCTGTGTGGGTGGATGTGTGAATGGTTGTGTGGTTGGTTGTGTTGGTGGTTGTGTGGGTGGTTACGTGAAGGGTAGTTGTGAGGGTGTTTGTGACGGTGGTTGTGATAACAAAAAGTTAGTGATTGTGTAGGTGGTTGTGAATTATAAGCATGGCATTTTATTCAAATCACCAAATAATTACAATTTTTCAGTATCACACAACAGCACACAAAAACTATCCAACAGCCAAGCAACTATAATAAAACGGTTCATAACGACCATAGAACAGCCGTGGAGAGAATAAAATAGCTCATTAGAAGCACATTAAAATCACCCAACACACCCCCAAAAACCAATCAAAAACTACACAACAACACACAACACCACACACCAACCTTACACCAACCACACACAACAACCACACAACAACCACACACCAACCTTACACCAACTACACAACAACCACACAACAACCACAGACTACACACACCCCAACCACACACAAAAACACACACCAACCTTCCATATAATAACGAGTGTTCCTGGCTCTCTGGAGACAGAGCACACCAGCTCCGGGTGCTTGTATGGATGGCGTGGTTTGGTGGCGCAAGTGGTGAGGCTGAAGTGGCTCTTGTCGCTCGAACCGAGTGAGTTGTTGGCGACGACGTGGAAGGTGAAGTTGCTCCAAGGGTACAAGTCGACCAGGCAGTCGTGCTTGTCGCTGCTGACCACGCACCCTGTGGTGTAGTCGCCTGTGGTGGAAGAAGCTTGTGTCTTTAACGACAGTGATAAAAAAACGTTAAAAAGTTTTTTTTTTAAAGTATATAGATATAAAGCACATAAAACTGCTTAAGAAACATGCCTACATCACGTACAATATCAAAAACAGTATTCCTTTCACAATACATAACTAAAAACTTTCTACTCCAGACAACAACAACAACACACCAGGATCGTCGTTGGATGAGTTGTAGAAGACAGTGAAGTGTGTTGTCGCTTGGTTGTTGTCGTCTCCAGCACTCCACGACACCTCGGCATTGCCGCTGTGACACTCCACTTTGACGTTGTAAGGCGCTTCAGGACGGTCTGTGGGCGAGTAAAAATTGGAATTCGTAAAAGAATAATTTAGTAGAAAAACTGTAAAGAATTCGTTCAACCGTAATGTCAACGCTTTAATGTGCCTTAGCTAGAACTTGTATGCGTAGAAAGTTTTAATTCTATTTGCCACCTTTGACAATCAACTTGAAGGAGGCTTCATCACGGTCGATGTCGTTGGAGGCGACGCAGGAATATGAGCCAGTGTCAGCCACTTGAGCGTTTGAGATGGTGAAAGAGGTGTGGTTGAAGAGGTGTCTGGTGCGGTAGCTTTTACCCATCTCTGTGAGGTCCCTCTTCTCAAACAACCACTGGGTTGTCAGACTGCTCAAGACTCTCTCATCGGTGTCGGCTAGGCATTCGAAGGTCACGCTTGCTCCCTTCACCACCACCTGATCCTTTGGCTTCGTCAGTATCTTTGTCTGGTCTGTGTTCGCGTGTTATTGTGCATTAGAGTCGTTTATACTTGAAGCTTAGTAAAGAGCTTTATTTATTGCATTCCGATAAATAACTATTTTTCCAGTATATTGTAAAATGAATATTTTTTCTAAATTCTAAATTTATTTAAATTCACTTTTAGACTCATTGAAATATTTGGAGCCACCCACTCAAGACGACCAGCTCTCCCACTGCAGTCTTGTTTCCGAACTTGTTCTTAACGAAGCAGACGTACTCGCCACTGTCCTGCGCCTGCGCATCCTGTCACGTGGTTGGTGTATTTGAAAATAAAAGCGCTTAATTTAAATAATATAATAATTAAAATAATAAATCTTATAAATAACTATTTTATAAATACTTTGTTTTACTCATTAATTCACCCACACCACCACCATCACTATCACGCACGTTAATTCTCAGATCTCGTTCGCCTTCAAGGTCGTATTTGCCTCCTAGATCGACATCGCTGCCATCTTCCACTTCTCCTCGGTACCAGCGGTTGTGTGGCTTGGGAGCCCCTGTGAAGGCACACTTGAGCACCGCCGTCTGCCCAACCGCCACCCTCACCACTCCTGCACTCTCAACTATTTGAGGCTCTTCCGCTGTTTCAATAGGTACGAAGAAGGTTTTAGATTTATTGGTTGTGGAAATTATTGAGAGCTTCAAAAGCAAAAAACATTTTTTATAACATTAATTCGACACCCACATGACCACACATCAACAACCATACCACCCCATTTCAACAACTACAACACCACACCTCAACAACTACACCACAACACTTCAAAAACCACAACACTAACACACTTCAACAACCACACTTCAACAATCACATCACCACACTTCAACAATCACACCACCACACACTCCTAAAACCAAAACACCAAGACACTTAAACAATCACATCACCATACTTCAACAACCCCACCACCACAACTTCAACAGCCACACCAACACACTTCAACAACCAAAACACCAAGACACTTAAATAACCAAATCACCACATTTCAACAACCACACCACCACACACTTCAACAACCATACCAACACACTTCAACAACCAAAAAACCAACACACTTGAACAACAACATTACCACACTTTAAAAACCACACGAATACACTTCAACAACCACATCACCACACTTCAACAATCACATCACCACACTTCAACAAACAAATCATTAAACCTCAACAATTACAACACCACCACACCTCAACAACCACAACAATACACTTCAACACCCACAACAACGCACCAAGGATCTTGAGGTAGGCGTTCTTAAAGAGGGAACCATACATGTTGTGAGCCAGACACTGCACCACACGAAAGTCTTCCTTTCTCACCTTGTGGAACTTCAACCACTGTCCTTCCACCTTGCCCCGCATGCTCTCCAGATCCAGTTCTGTCGAAGAGATCGTTGAGAAAATGGTTTAAAAAATGATTGAAAAAGTGTGAAGAAAAAAGATAATGAATAAAACTAAAAAACGGGGATGGCTTAGATGGTAAACGTCGGACTTGCGACTCTAAGGTTGCCTGTTCGAATCTCTGATGAACAACCTATTGTATTCCGAGTGTATATGATACGGTGTTTGCGATGTATGCATTGAAAGATGTGGAGTGGCGCCTTTGGCGCATAAGAAACATGGTTCTAAGAACCATTGTAACATGACTTGCATCTGTAAGGCTATGAGTAATACAGACGCACAAAAAAAGATGGTTTAGAGAATTTAAAAAAAAGTAAAGTAGATCTGATAGTAGATGGAAGGAAAGGCTGAGACGTGGACTGCAATTTAATGCCCGAAAAGAAAACTTTAGCGGCTCTGTTTTTTTGTTTTTTTTCGACACAAACCAAAAAACGAAAGCTTTCTCCCAACGACAAAAACGACTAAAAACTCCATTCATGATTGCTCAATCAGTCGCTTACTCTCCATTGAGCCACAAATAAATTACTGAACAATATGGAGAAAATATGGTAACAGCACTAGCAGCAACAACAAAAACAGAAACAGCAGCAGCAACAACAAAAACAACAAAAGCAGTGGCAACAACAACGACAACAACGACAGCAAGCACCTTCGACAGGCTCTCCATTGATGAACCAGTGAATGGCAGGCTTGGGACTACCAAGGACTGTGCACGAGAAGGCAGCATCCTCGTCTTCTGACGTCACAATGTCCTCCAAACCACGTGACCTCCATCGGGGAACCGCTGCAAGAGGTGGAGAAGGTGGTTGCAATGTTGTTTTGTGGAAAGATTTAGTTTGAACCGTAATTCCTGAGCAAACTAAAGCATACAAGCACACGCATTCTAAATAATAATGAGAAAAAACACAAAAAACACAAATAAAAACAAAAAAATACCCTTACGCACCATCAACCACTAAGTTGATGCTCTCAGAAGCCGTCTTATGGACGCCTGCGACACTGGCGATACAGTTGTAGACGCCTTCGTCGTTGTGGCTGACGTTGATGAAGTGCAGTTCCTGTCCCATGGGATGCACGTGTGGTGGCAGAGGCTCCCCCGAGGCCTGTTGCCACGTCACCCGAGGTGTGGGGCTGTGGTGGTTGTTCGAGAGGAGAATAAGATGGTGAATTGGAGAGTGGATGAAGGTAGGTGGATGAAGGAGGGTGGATGAGAGAGGGTGGATGAGGGAGGGTGGATGAGGGAGGGTGGATGAGGGAGGGTGGATGAGGGAGGGTGGATGAGGGAGGGTGGATGAGGGAGGGTGGATGAGGGAAGGTGGATGAGGGAGGGCGGACAGAAAGGGTGATTTGGAAAATGGATGGGAAAGTGGATGAGAGGGTAAATGGAAGGATAGATGGGAAGGTGCAAGGAAGGGTGCACTTGAAGGTGCATGGGAAGATAAGATAGTAAATTGCAAATGATTGAACATAAACTCAATGCATTTATTCGCTTTCCAAGCCATTAAATGCTCGAGCGTGCACTGAATTGATGGCGAATGCACGCAAGCAGGCGTGTGTGACCAGAATGCTAATTAAACACATTAGGTCTCACTGCTAAATTTTTCGCTTGAAAAACTCCCGCAATTTTCACGTTTTTGACAGTTTTTTTTTCTACGAAATTAAACAATGCATTGAAACTTTGATAACAGACCACCATCCGTCACATAGTTTCACATGTGGAACCACCAACAACTGAAACAGACAACACCACTGAAAGATAATCCACACCACCGACAAACCAGCCACTACCACCCCCAACAACAAACCAGCCACTACAGTCACGACCAACAATCCAACCAACCACCGCCACCAACAATCCAACCAACCACCATCACCAACAAACCAACCAACCACCGCCACCAACAATCCAACCAACCACCATCACCAAAAAACCAACACTACCACCAACAAACCAACACTACCACCAACAAACCAACCACCGCCACCAACAAACCAACCCCTGCTACCCACACCACGAACAATCCAGAGAAGATGCACTTGATCTTCTTGAAGTGGCCATTGATGGCGCTCACGACATTGCCACTCTTCCACATCAGCCTCGGTCCTTTCGCTCTCTTCAGCCCTGTTGCGGTTGAGTGTGACAAACTGTAGCTTCGTGCCTTCGTTTTCTTTCGTGTTAAGTTTGCTTAAATGTGCTTAAACGTGGTTAACATTTGTTAAGTGTGGTTAAGTGTGGTGAAGTGTGCTTAATTGTGTTCAAGTGTGGTTAAGTGTGGTCTTAAAGCTTTGTTGATCGTGTTATGGCACGTTGTGGCTCGCTGCTTGTCTAGTGGCATGGTGTAGTGGCATGGTGTAGTGGCATGGTGTAGTGGCATGGTGTAGTGGCATGGTGTAGTGGCATGGTGTAGTGGCATGGTGTAGTGGCATGGTGTAGTGGCTTGGTGTAGTGGCATGGTGTAGTGGCATGGTGTAGTGGCATGGTGTAGTGGCATGGTGTAGTGGCATGGTGTAGTGGCATGGTGTAGTGGCATGGTGTAGTGGCATGGTGTAGTGGCATGGTGTAGTGGCATGGTATAGCTTGGTATGGCTTGAGAAGTGTAAGTTTGTGGTTTGATGGTTGAGTATGAGTTATTAGAGATTGTGGGTGGCGATATAGTTTTTTAATGTCTCTTGTGGTGTAGTCTCTGATTTATGAGTTCAATGGAAAGAGCGAAATGAAGAAAAAACAGCTGGATATGAATTGTTTTTAAATAAATGATTTTTTTTTGTGAAATCAACTGAAAATGTTTTTTTTACGATTTCATGAAATCCTAAATAAAATAAGTGAAAACTAATACGATATTACAACGTTCACTAATGCACGCTACAAGCTTGGGCACTTAAACAATAAGCAAGAACCAACGTCAGCAACAACATTTTTAAAACACTTCAACAACACTGCAACAACATTTTGTAAACACTTCAACAACACTATTTGTAAAACACTTAAACAAAACTTGTACAACCTTGAAACCACACTTGTAAAAAACAAATACAACACTTGTGAAACTATTTAACAACACTTGTAAAGCATTTTTAAAACACTGCAACAACACATGTACTCCACTTTTACAACACTTGTGCATAATTATTACAATACTTTTACAACGCTGCAAGCACACTTCACCAACACCACAAGCACACGGACACAAAATGCCACTCACCCTCCTGGTTCCTCGTCTTAATCTTAATGTCGTTCCCTTGCACCAATATCCTCAACACCTGCGCGCCCCCAGGAAACGAACGAACGTTAATTTTTGAATGTTAAAGATTACAAATTTAAAACTTCAGTGAAATTTTTAAAGTAAATTAAGATGGTTTTCATGCAACATTTTAATTAATTGTATTTTTATCTGAAGCTCTTGCCAAAATGTATTTTCAACAAATCTTAAAGGATAATTGACACTGAATGACCGCTGACACTGCTAATACCTTAGACTAATGAGGAATTGTTAATGAAAACCATTAAAAAAGTGTATGAATATTTTGTAAACGTTAAACTGTCCATGCACAACCATAGCCATCCAAAAAACATACTCAACACCCCTCTAGCACCTTGTTATCAGCGATACACACATAGTTTTCTCCATCTCTTTCATCAGCCTCCTCCACGTTGGCGAAGTACAAGTTGCCTGGTGTGGTGCAGTGTAAAGTCTCAGTTGCCTGTATCAGCCATCCAACAGTCTAGGAAACTGTGCCAGCCATCATCATCACCCACAACTATTTTACACACCATCCCTAAAACTCTCCACCACACTTCAAAAAGCATCACAAAGCACACATTTGCCCTCCAAACACCACAAACACCACACTTCACCACACTCCTGCACACACACCATCGTGGTCCAGGGAGACTCTCTGGTCGTTGGGCAGGGGCATGAGTTTGGAATTGTTTCGGTTGTGGCCCCAGTACACGGTGGCAGGTGGGTTGGAGTAGGGAGGTTGACAACTCAACTTTAACGACTCACCCACCTTCACCCTCTCGACCGTGGGTTCAAGTCCCGGAGTTGGAAAGGTGTGAAGAACTGGTGGGATGGTGGAGTAGAGAAGGAAAGATGGTGGATTGAGTGAAAGAAGATAGTAACTTTGGGGGATTTAGTGAAAGAAGATAGTAAGTTGGTGGTTTGTCAGACTTTTTACAGTATTTTATGTTCAGGTTTGTATTTACGGTATAAATAAATGAAAGCTTTTGAGAAAAAAATCAAAATCCTTGATTAAAAAAACCTAAAAAACATCGTTTATAAGAAAACTAAGAGCAACAACAGCCACAACAACATAAACAACAACAGCAACAACAAACCAGCTCTCGTGAAGTTTATTTTGTGGCTTACAGCAGTTCCATACTCATTTGTAGCGTAACACTGGTATATTCCTGTGTAATTATAGTTATTTTAGTTTTTATAATTTTTATTATAGTTTTTATTGCTATTATTTCTTTTAATTAGAGGCAAAGATAAGAATGATCCATTGATCTAAGCATCAATGAGGTTGCAGATAATTGAGATGATGGTGATGAAGAAGAAGAAGATGATGATGATGAAGAAGATGATAATGAGGATGATGAGGATGATGATGATGAGGATGATGATGATGAGAATGATGATGATGAGGATGATGATGATGAGGATGATGATGATGAGGATGATGATGGTGAGGATGATGATGATGAGGATGATGATGATGATGATGAGGATGGTGATGATGAGGATGGTGATGATGAGGATGATGATGATGATGATGAGGATGATGATGATGATGATGATGATGATGAGGATGGTGATGATGAGGATGATGATGATGAGGATGGTGATGATGATGATGATTATTATTATTATTATTATTATTATTATGAGGAGGATGACGATGATGATGATTATATAAAGAAGATTCTGAACTTTTGAAGTCTAATGATGAAAGTTCTTATATTTACCAGCAAAGATTACAGCTATAATGAGGATGTATTGTAATGTACCAATGGTAGATTGTGTCATATATCCTTTAGGCATATCGTATTGCGTTTTGATATATGGTACACAGCTAAGCACTGATGATTTCCAAAGAATGCACCCGATTATCAGAGAAAGTTCTTCAAAGAAAAGTCATTAAAGTCTTTCAGCTCATGACAACCTCCTTCGCAACGACAGCCTATTGTATCAAGCTAGAATTTCTAATTGCACAAAGTCTCCGGGACACTTATAAGACACCATAGATGACTGCCTTGTAATTAACTGACACATAACTGACGCATGACCCTCCACACTGATTCTCAAGTCCGATGCATTCTTCTCTGATGATGACTCACCAGTGCAATCGATTGCATGACAACATGACAAGGTTGAGTGGCGTGGGAAGCAATGTCTTCCATATTTGGAATTCCTTCACCCGTTCTCAATAAGTATCGGTTTTTTATTATATTTTTCTCGATTCCATCTTTCTTTGATATGCATCGCTTGATTCGAATCCTCATTCTGTTTTTTAACCGTTAGCGTTAAAATACCTTGAAACAGAACATTAACTCTACACTTCATGGTGCCAAATATTAAATCACCAACCATCCCCTCCAACATCCCCTCCAACCATCACCTCCAACCATCCCCTCCAACCATCCCCTCCAACCATCTCCTCAAACCATCCCCTCCAACATCCCCTCTAACCATCCCCTTCTCCCAAACCACCCAGCTACCATGGTCACTTTCCTGCGGCATCTTGAAATGCAGACTGCCCTCTCCAGGGTACAACTGCATCGACAAGCCGTCCACCTCCAGCCTCTTTCCATCCTTCATCCAGTGGTACCTGTGCCATTTTGTTATGGTGTTTTTTTTGTGTCCTAAAGTAGGCGTACAAATAGTATTTTTAAATTTTAAACTTGAAAGAAAGTTTTTAAGAATTGATTAGATCGTCTAAACTTATTATCTTTTAATCAATCGCATTAAATAAGTATTTAGTTTGGCTGACTTTTGAAACTGAGAAAAAAAACTGAAGGTTTAAAATCTTAACTAAGTGAAAAAAAGCAACTGTTACAATGGCATGCCATTCACAAGCGGAAAGAATTTAAAAACTTTTTATTTTTAGAGATTACTTCTCGGTTGTTTTTGTCATTCAAGCTTTCATGCAGTAGGTGGATCGTTGAAATCATTATCGGTTTCATGATCAAATAATTAAAAATCTTTGGAAACGTCTGAGTGATAATCTATTTTAACTGAAACGTTATGCCCCTAATGGAAAGTTTTAAATAGCTTTTGGTGCATGGTTTCTTTTCGTAACTACACACTAGTTGCAATTTATCAACATTCAAGATGTTAAAGAAAGCAAAATAGGAGTGAAAAGCTTAGCAAATTTAAGTAAATTCTATGAAAAAATCAACTTGAAAGACATCAAATTGATGATCAATTCATGCCACTCTTTCCCGCCTTTCATGACGGGGTCAAGCGTGTCGACCAACAAAACTAAGTGAGAAGTGTGAATAGTGTGAATCGTGTGGAGGAATAGAAAGCTCTATAAGTAGTCTAGATAGTAACTAAATAGTGGGGGTTTACATGCTTTTAAATCGATATTTGAAATTTTAATTAAATAACAATGTATTTTAATATATTTATTGAAAAAAAGTAGGCTATTAACGTGGTGTTCGCCAGTGGAGTAACTCCGACGCATGGAATGTAAATATCCCGTTTATAGATGAAGTGAAATTCAGATATGGGAGTGATACTGTCTAAAAAAACAAAATAAGTCTATTAGAATCAAATCAAACAATTAAATCGTTAATTTAACAAATCTAAACTCATTCCAACACAAAACTCACCGCTAATACTAATGAAAAACAAAAAAAACTGAACTGCAACCTCTAAAACAACTCAAACACCACGACTAAAAGCCAGCCAGACTTTTCCCTTCACTTAAGCGACACTCTTAGGTATTCTCACGCCTCAAATTGAATATTCAGCGCTATAATCGGGTCGGACTTGTACGGTTGGTTTGCACTCACGAGGGGGGAGGTTGTCCAGTGGCCTGACAGGGCAGTTTGACTCCCTCGAAAGTTCTGAAGGCCACGTCCGCAGGGGGCGTGACGAGGAGCGAAGGGGGCAGTGCTGCTTTCAGAACTTCGTCTTTTGGTGTCAAAGGATTTTTTGGTGCTTTAAATGATTTCTTTGAAACTCGCAAAGCTAACGCCACTCATAAACTTGTTGGGGCATTGTACTTCATTTTAATGTGTTTCCCTTGTTTCTCTCTCAATGTTTGGCATACAAAGTGCCTCTTAACATGTCAAGAGCGAGCTTCTAGGTCTTTTTTGACCACCAACAACATCGATCAAGGCCTCATTGTTAGCGCACTGATCGCTATAATGCAGCGTCCCTTGAGATAAAGGACGCAGTGATTACATGCCACTAATTGCTCTGCCGCTGATGATAGTCATCCAATGTGGTGCAGTGAGCTTCATCGTTGTGACTCAGCATGACGTGCGATGAGGAAGTGAGTGGGGCAGGCCCATCTTTAGTTGTGGCCTATTTCCTTTTCGCATTGGTGCCGCATGAGCCACAATCTGCATTTCCCGCTTTTCCGACGATCCATTTCAAAGGCCTCTGAACACTGTCCATTCCTAATTCCTACACAACAACAACACACTACTTCTAAGACTGCCATAATCTATATGCGCATGCCTAATTTAACACTCAAGCATACGAACAGTGCACGCGCTTTAGGCGTGTGTACGCTTGTTTGCGCGTACAAATGTGTATTGATTCGGAGCTGACAAGCATTTAGAAGTCCGTATTATGATGTTCATCGGTTGTAGAATGGTTGAAGGGGTCGTTGCTGCATGTAGCAAGGTGTGGCTGTAGTGTGGTGTAGTTGTGATGTGGTGTAGTGTGGTGTAGTTGTGATGTGGTGTAGTGTGGTGTAGTTGTGATGTGGTGTAGTGTGGTGTAGTTGTGATGTGGTGTAGTTGTGATGTGGTGTAGTGTGGTGTAGTTGTGATGTGGTGTAGTGTGGTGTAGTTGTGATGTGGTGTAGTTGTGATGTGGTGTAGTGTGGTGTAGTTGTGATGTGGTGTAGTTGTGATGTGGTGTAGTTTTGATGTAGCTGTAGTGTGGTGTGGCTATGTCAAAGCTTTATGGAAGCAGGTGCCCAAACATGATTTAGATGCTTGTTTGCTGCAGTTTGATTGTAAATAAGAGTGTCCTGTATCTGGGCGACTGATAATAACAAGATTAACTGAGGAGGTTCCTGTGGGAGTTTGTATGGAGGCTAATTCCTGTTTTGAGTTGTAATTCGCTTGCTATCCTTCACCGTGGTTCTATCTTTCAAGGCCCATGTGTTTTAGGTTTTTTTCAGACTTTTAATACATATATATATTATATATATGTAAGTTTTTAATAACATTTTTAACCACTTCTGTTTTCAGTTCGCCATAATTAATTGAGAAATTGCAAAAAAACACGTTGGTTTGATTATAGTTATTTGTGCGAGACAGACGTGCGTGTGTTTTCTCGTCTGTACGCGTTTGTTTTTTTAATTACAGAGATTAATGCAAAACAATCGAAACAACTTTCAGTGGATCGCAAGGCCACAGCAATTGTTGGCCATTACAGCATGCCTTCGTGAGGTTGCGTAGGGTTGAGCCATGTTGGTTACAATGGAATGTTTAAAAGAGGGCTTCATTGGGGTCTTTCATCTTGAAGATGCTTTTTATTTCAAGTAAGTGGACACTTTCTCATTATGTTTATAATGTCTTACAACACTCATTCATTACAACGAAACACAAATGCAGTTAACCTGTTTGTGATGATGACATTGAGATAAACGTGATGAAGATTATGGAGATGATGATGGGGAGGGTTGGATAGATGTCCACACAATAACTCGTTCTAGCTTTCTTCATATTAATCATTACTTTCGCCTACCAACAATTTATTCAAACACAGATTTTAACCTTGCTACCATTTCAAACTTCTCAAGTACATTTATACGAGTTTATACAGAAATGTATGGAATTTGAGTGCCAACGAAGAGGAGTGAAGAATATGCCAATATAATGGATTATATCTTCTGATCTCCTGCCTGATTACTTTTGTAAATGTCTCAATTTTGTTAATGTTGATTTTTGTGATGAGTAGTGGTGATTTTTCCCAGAAATATTGTTAAACAGGCATAAAGGCTTTTAGTATATGAGCCACGGTAAACCGAATAAATATAGGAATTAAAACAGAATTTCAATTACAACTTACAAAAGGATCTACTTTTAATAAAAGAAAAACAAGTAAGTTTTTAGAAAATATCCTTTAATTCCTACGAAAGACTCTGGAACAATCTACAAAACTCTAGGAAACTTTGAAACAATCTACAAAACTCTAGGAAACTTTGAAACAATCTACAACGTATTCCAGGTTCGTTCTACAACTAGGGAGGTCTGTTTAAGAATAACAGTTCAACAGTTGTCAATGCCTTTTGAATGTTTATATTTAGGAACGCCTTTTTATATACATGCTAATACACGTGCACTCCGTTATATATTCATATACATAATGTATGTATGTTTGTGTGTGTGTTTGTGTGTGTGGGTGTGTGTGTGTGTGTGTGCGAGCGTGCGTGTGTATATGTTTGTGTGTGTGTGTGTGTATGTGTGTGTGTATGTGTGTGGGTGTGTGGGTGTGTGTGTATGTGTGTTTGTGTGTGTATGTGTGTGTGTGTGTGTGTGTGTGTGTGTGTGTGTGTGTGTGTTTGTGTGTGTGTGTGTGTGTTTGTGTGTGTATGTGTGTGTGTGTGTGTGTGTGTGTGTGTGTGTGTGTGTGTGTGTGTGTGTGTGTGTGTGTGTGTGTGTGTGTGTGTGTGTGTGTGTGTGTGTGTGTGTGTGTGTGTGTGTGTGTTAGTGTGTGTGTGTGTGTGTGTGTGTGTGTGTGTGTGTGTGTGTGTGTGTGTGTGTGTGTGTGTGTGTGTGTGTGTGTGTGTGTGTGTGTGTGTGTGTGTGTGTGTGTGTGTGTGTGTGTGTGTGTGTGTGTGTGTGTGTGTGTGTGTGTGTGTGTGTGTGTGTGTGTGTGTGTGTGTGTGTGTGTGTGTGTGTGTGTGTGTGTGTGTGTGTGTGTGTGTGTGTGTGTGTGTGTGTGTGTGTGTGTGTGTGTGTGTGTGTGTGTGTGTGTGTGTGTGTGTGTGTGTGTGTGTGTGTGTGTGTGTGTGTGTGTGTGTGTGTGTGTGTGTGTGTGTGTGTGTGTGTGTGTGTGTGTGTGTGTGTGTGTGTGTGTGTGTGTGTGTGTGTGTGTGTGTGTGTATGTGTGTGTGTGTGTGTGTGTGTGTGTGTGTGTGTGTGTGTGTGTGTGTATGTGTGTGTGTGTGTGTGTGTGTGTGTGTGTGTGTGTGTGTGTGTGTGTGTGTGTGTGTGTGTGTGTGTGTGTGTGTGTGTGTGTGTGTGTGTGTGTGTGTGTGTGTGTGTGTGTGTGTGTGTGTGTGTGTGTGTGTGTGTGTGTGTGTGTGTGTGTGTGTGTGTGTGTGTGTGTGTGTGTGTGTGTGTGTGTGTGTGTGTGTGTGTGTGTGTGTGTGTGTGTGTGTGTGTGTGTGTGTGTGTGTGTGTGTGTGTGTGTGTGTGTGTGTGTGTGTGTGTGTGTGTGTGTTTATTCTTCTTCATAATTCTAATTGTGTCCGTGAGGATTTTTTTATGTGTGTTTATAGTTTATAAATGTGTAATTTATATACATACATAATCTTTTTTAATAGAATAATTGCTGTCTTGTAATTAATTGGATGGCTCACAACTTCCTGTCTTCATTACTATGACCACTTACTGATAGATACTTAGATATATTAAGTTATACATTTCTAGAACTATTTATAGAAGGAATGTTGAGCTCATTCATTTGCTGAGTCAATGAGAGAGAATCCTGATTATTAATCATGCATTGTATAAAAATAATTGTTTTCTTCTTCAACACTGCTATTATGAACATAAGTCTTTAGCATTATCAATGGTGTCAAGATTAAAAACAGAATTACTTGTCATTAGAGCTCCACCACGATAAATAATGACAATTATGTTGTAAAATGAAAAACAAAGAAGAAAATGTGAAGGCTATGAGATATAAAAATGTAAGCAAACACCTCCAATGTTTGTTTAGGCTCTCACATGCAACCATCCAGAAGCCCCATCCTCCCATATTCATGGATTATTGTGCAAACAAGAATTTCTTCATTACGTCATATCGAGCTCACAAATATTTCTGATACAAACACTGATAAGCTCTCTCCTTTATTAGGAACTTATCAGGCAGCCCCACCAAGGTCTTTTTCGTTAAAATAATTAAGTTCACTTTTGAACGCATCCATCTTTTTCTTGTCTTTTAATAAGCATAAATAATGAACTGAAATGAGGGAAGAAACAATGTTCATTGAACATCTTTTTTATTTAAAGACTTAAAATTAGACATCCTCTAATGCCGGTGAACCAGAATGCTCGAAATTGTCACCCATCTAGCCCTTCAAGCTTTTCTATTCAGTAATAAATAGCAATCTATAGCATTAAATTTATATTTTTACAATTTTTCATTACATTGTATTACATTCCTGTGTCCTATATTTCCTCCAACTCGATCCATATGAATACATACAACCCTGCCAGGCAACATACCTAAATAAACATCACATAAAAAAACCTCATCGCCTCGGCTAATATTTCATTCAGTTGTTCTCCTTATGCAAGCCCGGCCATGACAGTTGAAAAGAATATAACAGAGCACAATATATGATATGATGCAATGCGAGCAATCTAGAATCTATTTTGAAAGCTGGCGACAGCAAGGGCTTCATGAGACTCTCCATGATTTGTTTGAGGCGGCAGAGAAATTGGACGTCGATTGTTTACGAGCCTCTCTTTCGATGGCAACAACAAAAATACTACAATGTCAACTGCAAAGTCAATAACAACAACTGAAGCAACAACAACAACATTAATTGTGTAGTGGACGTCATAATAAACAAACACCGCCTAAAATAGTTATTTTAAATTGATAAACTAGTCTCATGTTGCTCGTATGAAAATATTGATTTCCCTTTTAGAAAATATTACTTTTGTGCTATTTTATTACATCCGTGATTGTGGCTGCAAAGATTCGTGTGACCCATTGAAAATCTTGAGGGATGAGTAAACAAACTGGAGAAGCGATCCGGAAAGGAAGGGATGGTGATGATGATGATGATGATGATGGTGATGATGATGATGATAAGCAAGTAAGGCACATATTGCTTTAGAGTTCCACCAGTATTGACACTTGTGGTAATACATATAACTTGAATTTTTTTCAAAAATGGTATTGGTCTAAATACTCAGTTATTCCATTTAATATTGTTAATGCTTTTCCGTCAGTGAGAGTTAGTGCTGCTAGACCAAATTCACGGTGCTGATTATTTTTTAAATAACTTTTATTTCTTTTTTATAGTGTCAAGTTTTTTCTTTAGTTACTTGAGTTTTTTTTAACATCTTCCTTGCTCTTTAAATAGAATATTTTTCCGAATAGGTAAGTTGAAACTGAATACTAGGAACACAATCAAAGAGTTCTAAGCTCGTTTGGGCTCAGACCACGTTAATAATATTCATCTTTATAGTTTTTATTTCAATATTAGAGAAAAATATGTGAAGAAATTATTATTTTTCTTTTTATAGTTGCTGTTGGCTTCCGTCAGTCTCGATAGACTTGCGCCTGCTTCAGCCTGTGGCTATCTTGGTGATAACCTGGCTAAAGTTGAAGGAGCCTTGCCGATCCTCTGGTTTAGCTCTCCAACTAGTGAGAGGTCATCAGTGATTGTCGAACCAAGGTAGGCTGACGATTTCCAGAACATATTTGTGAACAGTGATGTAAGGAGGCTCGGCGTGCTGTGTTTTCTTGAAACGGATTGTTAGGCAAAACTTTTAGCATGATTTAGAGAACTTGTCGAGTAGACTTTGCAGTTCTGCTTCAGAGTGGGTGACCAGTGCAGCATCAGGTTCAAACAATGTGTTTAGAAAATTGCCACTTTTCGTGTTTTGCTTTTTACCTTCTGGTTGTGAAGACAGCTATCTGTCCAGGTGTCAAAATTAACACCTTCTGCTGATGCTCCAAAGTCATGTTTCAGCATAACAACAAAAAATATGCTCAAGAGATTGGGAGCGAGAACACAGAATGGCTTGACAGCACTGCGGATTTCAAAAGCATACACACATAGGGGAGACCTGGGCAAGATGACCTGGTTGACGATTTATGTCGTTTTAGTATTTTATTTTTAAAGATAACAAAAGAAAAATTTCATGAACTGTTAGAGCATTTATTTATTGTAATAAATATATCAACATTTACTTTTAAAAATAAATATAACTAAGGAATAATTTCATTTTTATACAGTCTTACTAAATTTTCATTTTGCCCCAGTACCGGGGCAAGATGAACAAACTGAAAAAAGTCTAAAATTTTAATTTTTTTGAATATTTTGAAAATCAAATAAATGTTTATACATTTTGAAAATATCAAATCAGATAAAATAAATTATAATATCATGCTACAATGTAGCATTGGTTCATTTCCATGGTTACAACAGACTAGTCACTCAATTATTAATTATACTGCTTGCACATAATGAAACTGTTAGACATCATCTAATTAATAAAAATCAAAAATATATTATATTCTTTCGGATGTTGAGGCAAAAACAGCAAAACGTTATCTCCCAACTTTCGAGCTATTCTTCTAGAATTCAGTTTTTAAATGATTATACTTGAATTAGAATACATTCAGAAACGAAACCAACATTCAAATGTGCTTAGAATACGGATGCAAAAATAGAAAAATATTTGTACAAAAAATTCTATATCGCATAGCTGTAAATAAGATCATTCCATCTTAGGAACCGGTTCATCTTGAGCAGCCTACACAAAAAATCCATCAAATACGCTTCAACCATGGACACATAAAAGCGTAAACACACACGGCTACATGCACACAAGAATACACACACACGGCTACATGCACACAAGAGTACACACACACACGGCTACATGCACACAAGTGTACACACACAGCAATGCATTGGGATGTCAAGAGGCCAGACGAACAGCAACAGCATGACTCATTGACGATTATTCATGCTGTTGTCTGCTTCCAAACCACGTGGCATACCACCCTCACCAACCTTCTATCTCTCTCTACCTTTAATGAATCCATGACACGCTCATTTTCGTAGAGATGCAATGGTTATGGAAAGATTCAGTTACACTTTCAATCGATGAATACAATGACTTTGATTATTTTTTAGGGCGCTGTTCAAATTCCGAGCATTTAGCCTCAGGCTTTTATATACAAAACGAGCGAAGTGAAAGAAAAAAACGGTAAAACCTATTACATTTTTTACCACGTCTTTATTTACATGCTGAATAATTTTAAACTCTAATCAGACCTCGTTATATATACCATAGCCATAAATTCATTAATGGGTCCTTAAAATTTACGAATTAAAACTCAATTTTATTTGTATTTGTATCTATTTGTTTCATCGAAGCTGTAATCGTTACTCAGCATTCGCCCCTATCGACCCTCCAGTCGGCAAGATACGCCAGCAGTTCCTCGAGAAGACGATCTCGTCAGCGGGCCTGGGCGCTCTGAGGGCCGTCAAAGAGTACCTCGACCCGCAAAATATCTTCGCCAACGGAAACCTCATGAGCGCACCCCAGTCCAAGTTGTGATGAATCGAGTGGTAGAGGTAGGGGTAGGGGGGGGGGGGGTAGTGAGGAAAGTGCAAGTGGTTGGGAGTGGTAGTGAAGGAAGTGAGAGTAGTAAGGGGGTTGGTGCTAGTGGGGGTAAAAGGATGGTTGGGGAATGAGGTTTAAAAGGCTGTTTGAATGGGCTTTCTTTGTACTTTTGAGCAATTTGAGAAAACTTTTAATGTGTGTTTGGTGGCGTTTAAAGTTAATTCTCAATTCATATGCAATCAAGCTGCAGGCAATCAATAAATAATTATATATTCATATTAAAGATTAATTATATATGCATGCCTTTATGAATATTATTATATATTTAAGCATTTTATTCCATTTTCACTTGGCGTCTCGGTTCTTTGAACTTCCCATACGAGAGATTTCCATGTAAATTGCATATTACTGGTCCCCCAGCCACCTATCGACAGGGTTTAATGCGGGGTGCATTGTAAGCGCTAGAGAGATTTGGAGATTGAACCATTCTTCTTATATATGATTTCGTCTGAATTCCGCCAATATTCACTTGTTGCCATTGTAATATTTTCTCTTAATGATTTATTTTTTGGAGTTTTGCAGAGATTAATTTTACAGTGTTTGACGCCAGTTAGATGGTTGTATTATAGCCTATAATTTATAGGCTGAATGCTGACGATTAAATGTTAACTTCACGCATTCATGAAGGTATTCGTGACATAACATTCCTTTATGAACAACTTTGTTAGCTTTTGTTCATGACAATTGTTGTTCTCAATAAAATTGTGAAACCCTGCTTTTATACTTTTATAACTTAACGAGTGTATATTAATATTAATTAATTCTCAGAGATCGTAATTGAATTGCTCAATTATGAGAAAACTTACACCCTTCACTTTGAAATTATTAAAAATAGAATTCGCAACTTTTAATTTTATTTTGTACTGAAGAACGTGAAAATGTCTTTAGGAAATGTTTTGAAACGTCAGTATTTTGGTTGCTGCGTCTCGAAAGAAAATCACCTTAACGCTGCTGTGACCACAGTTTGTCTTGGGTAAGTTTTTATTTTTTTGAAGGTTAGCTTTAGCGTACTTAACTCCGTTTTCGGTAGCAAATAGTCGACGCAGGTTGTACTTTGACAACGCCTCGTAAGACAAAGTACATTTAGTCTTTCTCCTTGCAGCACAAATAAGTATTCGCCTTCCCATCTTTCTTAAAACAGTCTTCCGTCTGCATAAACTTTTCTCTTTCGGCTAGAGAAGTAAAAAAAAAGTTGTCATTTTGAACTCGACAGTATAGCATTAAAAAGGGAAGTGCCTAAAAGTGAATTGGGTAAATACACTGGAATGAATACCATCCAAAATCAGACCTCTTAAAAACAAAGAATAGAAAATAATTTCAAATGAGCTTGACAGAAATTAATGATTGATTCCAAACAACAAAAACCCGAAGAAAAAAAAAATTTCTAATATTTGTTTTCAATACTTTTCATAATAAATGGTTATTGTTGTTCATATAAAATAATTAGAAAAATGAAACTGAAGTCCCGTTGATTTCATGTGAGTGTTACCATGACTATAAAATCGATATCTGAAATCAATCGCATACTTCTAAATGAAGCATGGGCTTTGTTGTCATACACGTGATTTTCCTACCTAGTAGGCTGTTTAAGATATGATAAAGATATTTGGTTTTTAAATGGAATTAGAAGACATTCTCAAGAAAGCAAGGGAGCGCTATTCCTATTATGACGTTAGTATTCTTTTCCATGAATTTCGAATTCAATCAATCACTAATTATTTGTATAGCGCCCTTTACGGAGCGAACAAAACGCTCAGCCATCACGTTCCGAACAAATACGTCTTCAGGTCACGACGGAAAGCTATGAGTGACTTAGTTGAAGTTAGAGAAGAAGGTAAAGAATTCTATAAAAAATGACCGCAGTAAGAAAAAGATCGTTGAGCAAAAGAGTGTTTAACTGAAAAACGAAAAGAAAGTTTAAAGGTCAATGATCTTAGACCAGATTTAGGGGATTGTTTAATTAGATTTTGAAGATAAATTGGAGCAGTACAGTTATGCATTTTAAACATATTTAGGCATATTTTAAAAGTCACTCTAGATCTCAAAGGTAACCAATGTAACAAACGAAGATAAAGAGAAATATGAGCAAATTTAGGAGCACGAGCAACAAGACGAGCGGCACAATTAAAGACTTCATTTAGAAGAGCTAAAGTAATATCAGGGAGGCCATAGTAGAGAGTTGCAATAATCAATCCTGGAGAGAACTAGAAAAGATACAAGAAGCTGCAAAGTAGGATCATCGAGAAAAGGAAGATGTTTAATACGACGAATGTGAAAGTAACAAGATTTAGAAACAGGTAGAATTTGAGGAGCTAAAGACAGGTTAGAATCGAAGATAAAACCAAAGCTACGTATAGAAGATGAAGGGTTTAGAGATAATGAGGAACGGGGAGGCAAAGCCAAAGAAAAAAGGGATAGTAAAGATTTGAATTTTTTATAGAAATAGATGAGTTCAAATTTGTCAGGCTTTAGCTTGAGAAACATCGATGAAGCCCAAGAAATTAGAGATTGAAGACAGTGAGTTATTTTATTAACAGCAAAGTCAAGAAAACAGTCAGTAAAAGAAGTATAAGTATAGGAGTCATCAGCATAAATTTGACTATCTAAAAAAGATGAAGAAATAATATTAGGTAGTTCAGAGTTGTAGAAAATAAAAAGTAAGGGTCCAAGGATTGAGCCCTGTGGAACACCATAAGATTAAGATAAAGATGAAGAACGATAAGATTTTATTCATACATAAGAAGTTCGCTCAAAAAGATATGATTTAAGCCAGTTAAAGGAATATCCATAAATATTAAAGGAAGAAGCTAAAACATTTAGTAAAAGAGTATGATCAACAGAATGAAAAGCAGATGACAAATCTAATTCGTTGATATTCATAAGTTTTTCATTAAGTTTCGGTTTTTTAGATGCTTGAAACTTCTGCCGCTTCAAATGAAACCGAAGAAGAAAATTTATGTTTATTAACGTGGCTTCCTTTGATACCTTAACTTTGAAGGCTTAACCCTTACCTTAACCTTGACAAAACACAAAGACAAAGAACGAGAAATTTACTTTTGCGCTTTCAAGTGAAAGCACGTTAATAACGATAACTTTATTTACGATACATTTACTTCGAATGATTTTGCAGAAAAATTTTGTTTTTTTAATTATCAATTTTTCTATTTTAATCATGTTCTCCATATACTAGGGAATGGTAAGAAAGATAGAGCAAGAGTATGAGGCTTTAGCGAATACTTCTGAAGGTAGATAACTGATTTCACTAAATCGATTTGATCTCAAATAAATAATGTCTGATAAATTAGTTTAAATAATTTCAATAAATTATGAATCATAAATTATAATATTAATATTATGTGAGTTTGCATCCATACTTAGAAATTATGGATGCTCAGACGAAAATGGATAAGAAAAAAGAATTGCTCAACAAAATAGTGGTAAAAAGAATGAATAAATTTATAAAAACATACATTTTAAAACAATTTTAAATAATTTACAGGCTATTCAAAAAGATTTGCCAGTTTATATATCAAGGAAAGATAAACGCATTGAAGGAGATATTTCTTACAGTAATATGAACAAAGAGAAAAACAATGGTAGTCAAAAAATAAACAAAGAGAAAAATAGAGTCAACAACCATGACAGTCTCTATCCATCCCTCTCCCATCCTAATCTCAAAGATGCTGAGCCTTTACTTGTGTAAGACTTATTAATTTTTCAATACTTTATAAATTATTATTCATACCATTTTTGTTACATTTTCAGACCATTTTTTCTAACGCTGGGAAAATGAGTTGTAAAAAAACTCGACAAGTCTACATTTCGTTTATACCCGAAAAAGTATCTCCATTTCAGAAAAACTCCGTTATGAAATCTTCCAATTTTACTTTTTTCAATGAAAAATAAAATTACAGATGCATATTTCTTAAAAAATATTTTTTAGTTTACGAGTGTATACTAAACATTTTACGTTTTTCTTCTTGGTACGTCATCATAAATAATAAAAAGCCGATAATTCGTTAAACATTTAATTTCTTTTATAATAAAAACAAGCCAAATTTGGGAAATAATAAAAATGTTCGAAATAAAAGTCATTTATTTTGCGAAAAACATTTACAAAAATTCTTTTAAAATCTTTTGAAAACTGAAATAGAGATGTAGACAATTTGTCATTTTTTTTAAACACTACATCTCAATCTGTTCTTTTAATTTTAAAATTAAAATAAAAACGAAAAATAAAGGTCCATTAGAATATTAAAATTCGGATTAAAGAAACCGCTATAATTTAAACGTCTTCATCGAAATTTCAGAGTTAATTTAATTTTATTTAGAAAAAATGGCGCAGTCTCTTAAATAATGAAAGCAGTTTGAAGAATAAACAATGATTATTATTTCTGCATATATCTGAGGTGTGAAAAAAGTAGTTTTGTTGAGTAGAAAATGATAATGTAGTAGAAAAAGATGGGATGCAGTCAATTCACCCCTCAACCGATTCATTTCTCAACCAATTCACCCTCCAACCAATTCACCCAACAGAATAGACAAAAACGGACTTTATTTCCCTTGATTAGAATGGTTTAGATGCCGGAGAGCCCCGTTTTAGTCAGCACTTCTGCGTCTGGTACTTTGTCCAGCCACTTGATTTTGAGGATTTTCCGCAGAGTTTTCTTGCGCGTCTCAGAGGCATAGAAAAGAGTTGGGAGAACCACTGCACTGTACAGTTTCAGTTTTGCTTGTGTCGGGATGCCTCTTCTATTCCAGACGCTTGCATACAGCCTTTCAAAAGCTGGCTTTTGCTAAACGCGTGTTCACTTCATCATCAATGGTGACATTCTGTGACAGTGTGCTGCCAAGGTAAGTGAACCAGTGTTGTTTCAGTTCGGATTTTAAAGTTACTATTACAGTTTTTATTTTTTTCAGTTACTATTACATTTTGTAGATTAGTCATTGAGAAGCAAACCATAAACAATAAAACTTTAAAAATTGATTAGTTTTCAATTTTAACAAATTTTCTCATTTTAAATCATTTTTCAACGTATGCCTCTTATCATGGGCGTATCCAACCCCGTCAGTTTTATTTCACTTAAAAACGTTTGCATCATTCAACACAAAAATAATTTATGTGCTTATTATTCATTAAAAACTTTAAAAAAATTATATCATAAAAAAATTATATCATAAAAAAATTATATCATAAAAAATTATATCATAAAAAAATTATATCATAAAAAAATTATATCATAAAAAAATTATATCATAAAAAAATTATATCATAAAAAAATTATATCATAAAAAAATTATATCATAAAAAAATTATATCATAAAAAAATTATATCATAAAAAAATTATATCATAAAAAAATTATATCATAAAAAAATTATATCATAAAAAAATTATATCATAAAAAATTATATCATAAAAAAATTATATCATAAAAAAATTATATCATAAAAAATTTTTATCTAAAAAAATGTATTTACATAAAATACAAAAACATTATTTAAAAATAGGCTTTCGAGGGTTACTGGCAAACTTCGCAAATCTTTTTGCGATAAGTTGTTTCTTCTTTGCTGAAACCCATTGAATGCTCAACATGGCCCACCCATTGAGTCGGTTTCCACTAACAATGCTTCTCAGCCATGTTTTAATTTTGCGAAAGAAGCTAATTCGGCCATTCCCAAACTCTGGGTCGCGACCCAAACGGAGGTCGCCAAGACCTTAAGAAATTTATTAGTTTTTTGAAATTTTTGTGAGTATATTTAACTAATTTACTATTATTAATTTAATTTAATTTATTGAATAAAGAAAGAATAAATTTAATAAAAAGATGATTTTTTAGTTTTAATTTCATACAATTAGAATTACATTTCTAAGCCAAATTGAATGTATTTTTCTTGAAGAAGCTTTGGGTGATTATAATTCCAATGGGCAAAAACAAAAAAATAGTTTGCCACTAAATAAAAAACTGCTTTGAGCCCAACTAATTTTGTTGACTACGGTATGGATAATTTTGTTGACTACTGCACATACATTCTTATCCGCAGAAGTATTTTATAACGTTAAAGTGACTGAATATTCAGACTCAGAAGATTCGATCTTATTTATAACCGAGTGGTCTAGAAGCTCGTTTGGGTTTATGCCACGTTACAAAATTTTTTCTTTTTATATAACTTATATAGGGTAGGCATGTTTTAAAATCATTTTTATAAATAAAAACCAAACAACTACAGTTCATTGTGTGTATTAGTATCATCACCAGCATCACTTTCATCACCACCGGAAGCATTAGAAGCAGCAGCATTCCTGCCAGCAATCCTACCAAAGACAACACACTCTAGTAAGGAGTTGCCCCCCAGTCTGTTTCCCCCATGCACCCCCCCTGTCACCTGTGAGTGTGTGTGTGTGTGTGTGTGTGTGTGTGTGTGTGTGTGTGTGTGTGTGTGTGTGTGTGTGTGTGTGTGTGTGTGTGTGTGTGTGTGTGTGTGTGTGTGTGTGTGTGTGTGTGTGTACGGGTGGATGGAGAGTAATTATTGATCACTCAAACGCATGACGACAGAAAGACATCACAGCCTCACCTCTCCAGCCGCATACAGATTCTTCACCACTTCACCACCACCACTGCCATCACTACCAGCACCACCACTGCCATCACTACCACCACCACCACTGCCATCATTACCAGCACCACCATCACCCTTTCCGGCGTACACCCTGGCTTCTGCATCGATGACAAAGCCTCCCATGGTGTAGTGCACAGCGGGAGTCACCATGGCAACGTAGTACTTTTGAGGCTTTCTCTCTGCAGCTGCAGCAGTGGGGTACAAGACAGGGAAGACCTGTTTGCCATACGGGTCTGGCTGGAGGCCGTATGAGGCGAGGGTGCTCCTCAAGACTGGTGCATCCACGCGCATGTGAGCCGCCACTCGTTCTAGAATGTTCTTCGCTCCATCTTTCACTCCATCCTCCTCCTCCTCCTCCTCAAACTCCCTCACGAGTCCCTTAGAGGCGTAGAAGGAGAGGCTGGCAACTCCGAAGGCTTCAGCTGCTTCTTTGTTCAAGAGCAGAAAGCACGTGCCTGGTGGTATGCTTTCGTCTGTGTGTGTGTGTGTGTGTGTGTGTGTGTGTGTGTGTGTGTGTGTGTGTGTGTGTGTGTGTGTGTAAAAGTGTGTATACGTGAGTATGCATGTGTGTGTGTGTGTGTGTGTGTGTGTGTGTGTGTGTGTGTGTGTGTGTGTGTGTGTGTGTGTGTGTGTGTGTGTGTGTGTGTGGGTGTGTGTGTGTGTGTGTATGTGTGTGTGGGTGGGTGTGTGAGTATTTGCGTCACCTTCATGTCGGCAATGAGTCATCATGGCCTCGGTCACGTGGTCTCTGCGACCCAATTCGTTGACGAATCTGTTGTGCCGATGGGAGAGGAAAGGTGCCTTGAGACAAGTGCAAATGCAATAAAATGTACTCCAAATTGAATATTCTCAACTGGGTGCGCCTTATACATGGTGTTCAACGATAATGAAAGCAGCCAAAACATCTTGAGACCTCTTTCCAGTCGGATCAAGTAACAACCCTCCATAGCCCCTCAGCGACTCCGGTGCCAGAAAGAGAGACGTCGGTGATGATGATGGTGGTGATGATGATGATGATAGCGGTGGTGATGATGATGATGATGGTGATGATGGTGATGATGATGGTGGTATGAAGGGTAGAAAGGCTGTGGGATGGACTTGAACGTGTTGCATGCCGACCAAAGGCAGGTGTGGAGACTGATCTGAGAGTTGCGATAAGATGGTGATGATGATGATGATGATAATCATAATGATGATGATAGTGATCATTTAAATATTAATTAGAATTAACCAAATAATTATGTAATATATCGTATTTTAAAATATATTATTCAGAGATTATTGTAAAAAAAATATCATCATTATTCTTATCATCATCATCATCATCATCATCACCACCACCATCATCATCATCATCATCATCAGCACCACCACCACTATCATCTTTCACAACATCACCGCCATCATCATCATCATCATCATCAGCACCAGAGAGTATCTTGATGACGTCACCGGTGGCCCATGCTCCATTCGTGGTGGGCAGATGACACACCTCTGGAGCATGCCTGCACAACAACGAGCCATTGCGCATGCTGCCGTCATCATTGTTGTTCTTGTTGTTGTTGTTGTTGTCATTGTTGTTGTTGTTGTCATTGTTGTTGTTGTTGTTGTTGTTGTCATTGTTGTTGGTGTTCTTGTTGTTCTTGACGCCATCGTATCCGAATCCTCCAGCAGTGAGAACGACAGCGCCGTTCAGATGTGCCTCCACTGCCCCCTCCCCCTCACACCTCACCCCCACCACCCTCAACTTGTTTTTATTGCTGTTGTCATCAAACAATAAACCTTTAAACTTGGTGCTCAACATCACGGTGATCTGGATGCAAGAGTGCAAGTGAGGATCCTTTGAACACTCAATTCACGATAATAATAATAATAATAAAAACTTTATGGCATCACAATCATCCTCGCCACCATCATAATCATCACAACCCATCATCATCATCATCATCACCACCTTGCCCTCGAGGAACTTCTTGAGAGCACTCACAATAGTGAAGCCGACTGGAATCGGTCTGCCGTCAGCCTGTGTAGCGGTTCATGATGATGATTATGATACCATGTATAAGACGCACTATTCCGTCTTTAAATGGCCCTTTTTACAAAATGAATGCGGCTTATACATGGAGTTTTTCGCTCTATAGAATACGTAACCACGGCTTATAAATGGTGCTTTATGCTAATGATTTAACAGCTGAAATCATTACCATCATCATCCTTATCATCATCATCATCACCTTAGACTTAAACCGATGACTCCTGGGTCTGGAGTGACCTCCAAGTCTAACCAATGCATCCAGCTGTATGCCTGAGTGGATGGATGGATAAATGGATGTAAGGATGAATGGATGTAAGGATGAATGGATGTAGGGATGAATGGATGTAGGGATGAATGGATGTAGGGATGAATGGATGTAGGGATGAATGGATGTAGGGATGAATGGATGTAGGAATGAATGGGTGTATAGATGAATAGGTGTAGGGATGAATGGATGTAGGGATGAATGGATGTAGGGATGAATGGATGTAAAGATGAATGGATGTAGGGATGAATGGTTGGAAGGATGAATGGATGTAGGGATGAATGGATTGATAAATGGATGGATGGATGGATGGATTGATAGATGGAAGAATGGATGAATCGCTAAATGGATATATGGATTGACAGATGCATTTATGGATGAATAGATGGATGGATTGATGAATGGATGGATGGATACGTAGATGATAGATGGATGGATTGATGAATGGATGGATGGATACGTAGATGATAGATGGATGGATGGATGACAGCACCAAGATCGAGTAGGAAGGAGATGGCATCAGCACTTTCGGAAGCCAGCTTCTTGACCAGTGCTTCATCGCATAAGCCGTCTGATGTGTGCATGCATGAATGGGTACATGGATGGTTGCATGGTGAATGCATGCATGAATGGGTACATGGATGGTTGCATAATGAATGCATGCATGAATGGGTATATGGATGGTTGCATGGTGAATGCATGCATGAATGGGTATATGGATGGTTGCATGGTGAATGCATGCATGAATGAGTCCATGGATGGTTGCATAATGAATGCATGCATGAATGAGTCCATGGATGGTTGCATGATGAATGCATGCATGAATGGGTACATGGATGGTTGCATGGTGAATGCATGCATGAATGGGTACATGGATGGTTGCATGGTGAATGCATGCATGAATGATTACATGGATGGTTGCATGATGAATGCATGCATGAATGGGTACATGGATGGTTGCATGGTGAATGCATGCATAAATAATAGAGCTGGGCTTTAATCTACGTTAACTTTCGATTAACGCGTTAATCAATTAACGACCGTTAAGTTTTTTTAGCGCCGTTAAATATTTTAACGCATGTTTAAATTTTAATGCATTTAACTTTATTCAGATTGAACTGTTTTTTGCTGTTTTGGTTACATTGTCAGCAAGTGAACACAAACTTCCTTAATTTACTGTCAACAAACGAATGTGAAAAATTGCATTTCATCAAAATCTTGCGAAACTGGCAAGAAATTACTTGTCATCTCCTGCAAGAACAGTTCCATGTGAACGTCAATTCAGCTTGTCAGGACACATAGTTAGCAAGAAAAGAACTTATTTAAATACAACTAATGTTGACAAACTTTTTTAGTTGAGTAACTGGCTCAAAAAGGATGTGTGACAATTGCATTTTTTATCATTTATAGATTATTATTTTTTTAATGTGGATTTCTTTTATAAAAAAATTATGATAAAAGTTCTATTACATTTTAAAGAATTTATTATTATTTTATACTAATGTCAAATACGCAAAAAATGTAGCGTTAAAATACGATTAACGCACGATTAAAATGTTTAATCGAACGATTAACGGCGATTAACATTTTAAATGTGGAACAGCTCTAATAAATAAGTATATGAATAGTTGAATGGTGGATTCAAAGATGGATGTATGGATAAACTAAGAAATGCAAGAAAACATTTATTTATGGGGTATAAAAAGCAACTTTTTTCTTAAAAAACATTTAAATTTCCCCTTTTTTGTGCAAAAATATAAAAGCTGAAAATTAGGCAATGCGCATATATTTCGTTAAATACTATTTGTAAATATATATAGAAGAATGGATGGATTGATAGATGGGTGTAAAAAAGTATGGAAAGATTGATTCATGGATGGGTGAATGGACGTTTAGAAGGATTAATAGATGCATGGATGGGTGAATGGATTAATGATGCGAGGATGGATGAATGGATTAATGATGCAAG
>OX030956.1:8466104-8620824 GCA_943735955.1 Piscicola geometra
ATGGATAGAAGGATGGATGGATGGGTGGATAAGAGAGTAAGTAGATGGATAGAAGGATGGATGGATGGGTGGATAAGAGAGTAAGTAGATGGATAGAAGGATGGATGGATGGATTAGAGAGTAAGTAGATGGATAGAAGGATGGATGGATGGGTGGATAAGAGAGTAAGTAGATGGATAGAAGGATGGATGGATGGGTGGATAAGAGAGTAAGTAGATGGATAGAAGGATGGATGGATGGGTGGATAAGAGAGTAAGTAGATGGATAGAAGGATGGATGGATGGATAAGAGAGTAAGTAGATGGATAGAAGGATGGATGGATGGGTGGATAAGAGAGTAAGTAGATGGATAGAAGGATGGATGGGTGGATAAGAGAGTAAGTAGATGGATAGAAGGATGGATGGGTGGATAAGAGAGTAAGTAGATGGATAGAAGGATGGATGGATGGGTGGATAAGAGAGTAAGTAGATGGATAGAAGGATGGATGGATGGGTGGATAAGAGAGTAAGTAGATGGATAGAAGGATGGATGGATGGGTGGATAAGAGAGTAAGTAGATGGATAGAAGGATGGATGGATGGATTAGAGAGTAGTAGATGGATAGAAGGATGGATGGATGGATTAGAGAGTAGTAGATGGATAGAAGGATGGGTGCGTGATGGGTGCATGGTTGGATAGATGCATGGAGGGGTGGATAGATGGATAGATAGAAAGATAGATAGATACATAGATAGATAGATAGATAGATAGATAGATAGATAGATAGATAGATAGATAGATAGATAGATAGATAGATAGATAGATAGATAGATAGATAGATAGATACCTGGTAGTCAAGGTGATGCGTGCATACATGCATAAATATATACATACATACATACATACATACATACATACATACATACATACATACATACATACATACATACATACATACATAATTACATACATACATACATACAGGACTGGCGGTGAAACAGGAGTCTAACAGCAGCATTCTAGATATTGCTGTCAACAACAACCGCATTGGAACCAAGAGGTAAGGAGGATCATATTTTTCTTCATCCATTCTCCCATCCATGCATCTTTCATCCACTCATCTATCCACCCAACCATCCATGCATCTATCCACCCAACCATCCACTCATCTATCCACCCAACCATCCATGCATCTATCCACCCAACCATCCATGCATCTATCCACCCAACCATCCATGCATCCATCCACCCAACCATCCATGCATCTATCCACCCAACCATCCATGCATCTATCCACCCAACCATCCATGCATCTATCCACCCAACCATCCATGCATCTATCCACCCAACCATCCATGCATCCATCCACCCAACTATCCATGCATCTATCCACCCAACCATCCATGCATCCATCCACCCAACCATCCATGCATCCATCCACCTAACCATCCATGCATCTATCCACCCAACCATCCATGCATCCATCCACCCAACCATCCACTCATTTATCCACCCAACCATCCATGCATCTATCCACCCAACCATCCATGCATCTATCCACCCAACCATCCATGCATCTATCCACCCAACCATCCATGCATCCATCCACCCAACTATCCATGCATCTATCCACCCAACCATCCATGCATCCATCCACCCAACCATCCATGCATCCACCCAACCATCCATGCATCCATCCACCCAACCATCCATGCATCCATCCACCCAACCATCCATGCATCCATTCATGCATCCATCCACCCAACCATCCATGCATCCATCCACCCAACCATCCATGCATCCATCCACCCAACCATCCATGCATCTATCCACCCAACCATCCATGCATCCATCCACCCAACCATCCATGCATCTATCCACCCAACCATCCATGCATCCATCCACCCAACCATCCATGCATCCATCCACCCAACCATCCATGCATCCATCCACCCAACCATCCATGCATTCATCCACCCAACCATCCATGCATCCATCCACCCAACCATCCATTCATCCATCCACCCAACCATCCATGCATCCATCCACCCAACCATCCATTCATCCATCCACCCAACCATCCATGCATCTATCCACCCAACCATCCATGCATCCATCCACCCAACCATCCATGCATAGGTACATGGCTCCAGAAATTCTCACCAATCAAGTGGACTTCACTCGTTTCTCATCTTTCATGGAGGTTTCATCATCATTATCATCATCGTCGTCATCATCACTTTATCATCATTATCCTCACTATAATCATCATCATCACCACTACCACCACAGGCAGACATCTATTCAATGTCATTGTGTTTCTGGGAAATAATGAGGCGTTGTGTCGATTTGAATGGTGATGATGATGATATGATGACACAAACTCCCACACACAAACACACACACACACAAACACACATACACAAACACACACACACACACACACACACGACAGAACACCCGGCTGAATACCAACTACCGTACTTCGACATGGTTCCATCTGACCCCACCCTCGAGGAGATGCTGCTCGTCGTCGTGTCGAAGAGGCTCAGGCCCTGTCTGCAGCCCGCGTGGTCCAGCACTCAGGTCCTTGCACGCACATAAACATACGCATGCACAGTGTGCCTTGAACACACATGTATGTGAATTACACATACAAAGATATGCACACATATACACATTTGATGATCAGGAAGGAAGGCTGATATGTGAATTGATTCAAGAATGTTGGATGCATGACTCAGGTGTGAGGAGGTCTTCAATCAGGGTATGTGCTAGTGTGTGTGTGTGTGTGTGTGTGTGTGTGTGTGTGTGTGTGTGTGTGTGTGTGTGTGTGTGTGTGTGTGTGTGTGTGTGTGTGTGTGTGTGTGTGTGTGTGTGTATGTGTGTGTGTGTATTTATGTGCTAGTGTATGTGTGTGTGTGTGTGTGTGTGTGTGTGTGTGTGTGTGTGTGTGTGTGTGTGTGTGTGTGTGTGTGTGTTTTTGTGTGTGTAACCACCGCCATCATCATCAGGTCAAAAAGGAACTTACTCTCATCATGAACAACCTCGTTAAAATCAATAATAATAATAATAATGCTAATAATAATGCTAATAATAATGCTAATAATAATGCTAATAATAATGCTAATAATAATGCTAATAATGCTAGTGCTCATGTGTTTGTTAAAAACTTGAGTGATGCTCTCTTCACTACCACTACTACTACCATTACTTCTAATAATAATATTCATCATCATAATAACCACATTTTCGATGGTAGTATGGTGTAAGGATAATAATCTCAATAATAATTATAATAACCTTAATAATAAAGTTAATAATAACCTTAATAATAAAGTTAATAATAACCTTAATAATAAAGTTAATAATAACCTTAATAATAAAGTTAATAATAACCTTAATAATAAAGTTAATAATAACCTTAATAATAAAGTTAATAATAACCTTAATAATAAAGTTAATAATAACCTTAATAATAAAGTTAATAATAACCTTAATAATAAAGTTAATAATATCCTTAATAATAAAGTTAATAATAACCTTAATAATAAAGTTAATAATATCCTTAATAATAATGTTTATAATAATGGTAATAACAATAGTCGACCCAGATTGTCCCACAATTAAAGAGAAGTTCACTCAACCATCCCTACTAAGACTTCATGCCACATAATGAAGAAGATAAATAATAATAATGATAATGAGGGTAGTTATGATAATCATACCAAATAATGAGAGTGATCATATAAGAAACCACACCATTGAAATCAATGCAAAGGTGAACTGCTTCGACCAACGGATTGCAATGGTGATGATAGTAGTATTGAGAAAGTCAAGGAATCGATGGGAAGAAGAAGGAGAGAGCCTTATTTTTGTTGTTCTGATTATAATTAATGTTGTTACTCCTATAATTAAAATTGCTAATGCTTTTCTTTTATTACCGTTTCATATTACAGTATCATTATATTATCTTATTGGTGATGATGATTATGATGATGGTAGTAAGAGTGATGAAAACGATGATGGTAGAAATGGCTTTGATCTGATTTAGTTTCATCATCATCTTCATCATTATCTCGTGGCTTTTATAAGATGAATATTTATATTAAAAAAATGAATTATTTAGTTGATGAATGCATCATCCTCATTATCATCGCTATCAACATCATTATCGCGACATTATCATTAGTATTCATATCTCTATCTTTATATCTACTAGTATCATTATTTGTTTTAAATCATTATTTCAAATAATAAAGATGTTAAGAAAATGGATGGTTTAATAAAAACTAAAAATTAGAGCTTTATAAATCATCAAATTGAAACACCTTATTCAAGTTTACATTGAATTTTGGGTTGTAGACAAAAAGCAGAAAGGAAACGCAGAATTACTTTGCAGAATGTCAGTTTTTTTACAGAAAAAACGTTAATTTATAATTATATTTTTTTAGATATCTTTAAAAGTGATTTTTCGGATTATGATTTAAATTATCAAAATCATTAAAAGTCCACATATATAATATAATAAACTATAAATTGAAGCCAGAAGAAAGAATTTATTGTTCTTTTCAAGCTTTATTAATCTCGATAAATCAAGCCCCAGAAGTTTCAAACGTCTCATATATGTGAAGGTTACCGTCTTAAAGATATTTTCAATTGGTTCTAGGATAGAAAGTCTTCAAAATAAAAAGTCTTCAGGATAAAATGTCTTCAGAAAAAAAATTTGCGAAAAATTAATTTTAAAAAAACGTGATTCTTAAAACTTAAAGAATAAAATTTAATACTTTCATCTCATTTTTTCTATATTTTTTTCGTTTAATCTCGAAATAGCATTTGAATAAATTTGACTTGTTTCGTCACTTTAATTGTTTGCTGGTTCTCGATCGTAGTTATAAAAAGTCTTCAATGAAATAATCGTTAAGGAAGAATACGTGTTCCTTAAAAATAAAAGTTGAAAATTTAATACTTTAATCTAATGTTTGCTTTATAAAAATTAATATAATTATATAAAAAGCACTTCTTCCCGATTATTCTTTTCCTCCTGAAGCTTTAACCACATTTCTCATAAAACTCCGAAAGTTTCATGTCTTCTATTTGATATTTCCAACATGAGCTAAAAAAATATTTTAAATAATTAGTTAGTCTTTTTTTATTATTTAATAATTAAATTTGTTTCTAAAAATTATTTTACATTAGTTAAAATTATATGAAAAGTTTTTTTCAATAAAAATCTCTTCTTGAAGACTTTTTGTCCCTTTACCAAGTGACTTTGTTAAAGTTAGAGAAGAGGGTAAAGTATTCCATAAAAAAGAATCGCAGTACGAAATAGAGCGTTGAGCAAAAGAGTGTTTAACTGGAAAACGAAAAGAACGATTAAAGGTAGATTTAGGGGGTTTTTTAATTAGATTTTAAATAAAAATTGGAGCAGTACAGTTATGAATTGTAAACATATTTAGGCTTATTGTAAAAGTCCTCCCTTGGGATGGAATCAAAGAACCGGTATCGACCAATACAGTATTGTTTGCTGTATGGCTAATTCTCTTTATATCAACCATTATTATTTGTATAGCCAAACATTAAAAAAAAGTTCGATACTCAATATAAAAACTTTTCTATTGCCACTATAAGTAGGGGGGCATAAGAAGACGAAAAATTTGACATTCGTTACGTCCACTTGGATTATGGTTCACTAGATTATTTCATGAATATTTAATATTGGAAGTTGGTACTTTTGATTAAACCCGCTCAACTCACACCCAAATAACTAAATCGAAGATTTAGGCTTTAGCCTCAGCGTTTTTAAGCTAAAATTCTGTATTCATTCTGGTCTTTGAACATAGCTTACTGTGAACGAAGGCCAGTTTCATTTAACTCACGATACTGCTTGCAAATACCATGGTTCACTTCACCAGTTAGCAACATTGTTTTCAGCTGCAAGTATGAACGCAAACCAGGAGAATCTCGATAGAACCTTTCTTGAATTTGAGGAAAGAGCGCTATAGAAAGTGATTTGATTGATTGATTGATTAATTGATTGGTTGATTGATTGCTTGATTGATTGATTGATTGATTGATTGATTGATTGATTGATTGATTGATTGATTGATTGATTGATTGATTGATTGATTGATTGATTGATTGATTGATTGATTGATTGATTGATTGATTGATTGATTGATTGATTGATTGATTGATTGATTGATTGATTGATTGATTGATTGATTGATTGATTGATTGATTGATTGATTGATTGATTGATTGATTGATTGATTGATTGATTGATTGATTGATTGATTGATTGATTGATTGATTGATTGATTGATTGATTGATTGATTGATTGATTGATTGATTGATTGATTGATTGATTGATTGATTGATTGATTGATTGATTGATTGATTGATTGATTGATTGATTGATTGATTGATTGATTGATTGATTGATTGATTGATTGATTGATTGATTGATTGATTGATTGATTGATTGATTGATTGATTGATTGATTGATTGATTGATTGATTGATTGATTGATTGATTGATTGATTGATTGATTGATTGATTGATTGATTGATTGATTGATTGATTGATTGATTGATTGATTGATTGATTGATTGATTGATTGATTGATTGATTGATTGATTGATTGATTGATTGATTGATTGATTGATTGATTGATTGATTGATTGATTGATTGATTGATTGATTGATTGATTGATTGATTGATTGATTGATTGATTGATTGATTGATTGATTGATTGATTGATTGATTGATTGATTGATTGATTGATTGATTGATTGATTGATTGATTGGTTGATTGATTGATTGATTGATTGATTGATTGATTGATTGATTGATTGATTGATTGATTGATTGATTGATTGATTGATTGATTGATTGATTGATTGATTGATTGATTGATTGATTGATTGATTTCTGTGAGTTGCATGATTACAATGTCTATGACAGCGTAATATGCTGCTCGATAATTTTCTTCTGGTACTGTTGCTACATAAGCTGGGCCAGGCAAAAATACTTTTGTGGCGGCTTTCGCACCCGAGGTACAGCAATCGGCTCGAGATCAAATACAAAAATCATACTGCTGACATCTCTGAAAATGGCGATAAACTGTTTATCTGATCGTAGGCGACGCAGTTCTTCCACAACTGAACCAGTCGCTGCAATCATTCCACTGACCTTGGCACTTGCTGATTGCAATGACTTGTTTAACTGTTCTAGAAGTGAAAACACCAAAACAACTACCTTGAGGGCCAGTGCAGAAGTGCCCTGTTGAAAAAAAGGCCTCGAGCCTTTACAGCTGTTTCATCAGCAGTACCAATGGAAGCAAATGATTCCAAGCTAACAAGTACCACTTCATAATGTCCAAGCACAGAAGACACTGCAGATACTCTGTTCAGCCATCTTGTAGGACAAGGAATTTTTATACTATACTTTTTATTCAGTGGCTCTTCAGGCAAGTCAATTATAAGAGACACTAAAGCATCACTAAATTGCTTCTTGAACTTCCCTGAAAGATTGTAAAAAGCACATAACTCTTGGACAAACTGAAGTGAATTGCTCACAAAAAGATTTGCGGCAGCTGTATGCTAGGCAACAAAATTTGCACAGTGTGCAGAACAGTGGAAAAACAATGCAAGCCGATGCTCACTGCTGATAATAGCCTGAAAACCCTTTTATCGGCCGCTCATGTTAGCAGCGCCGTCATAAGTTTGAGCTCTGAGGTTGCATAATTCTGATCAGAACATCTTTTACTACAGCAGATAATTTTTGTCTGGGCGTGTCTAGTGGGCTGAATAAACCAATAAACTGTTCAGTAACATTCAGAGCTTCATCAAAAAAACGAATGCATATCGATTCCAGCTCTAACCCATTGCAGTCTTGTGTGACGTCAACCACAACACCAAACTGGCATGATTCGGCATTAACAGTGCACACTATGCACACTATGTTTCTAAGAATAGAATGAGCTGAAAGCATCAGCAGGGTCGATATTAAGGTGGACTTCAGAACCCCCCTATGAACTTCGCCCATGCAAAATAAGTAACAAAATGTTAATCTGCAAAAAAAGAGCCGATGCTTTCTGAAAAGCATGCTGAATGTCTGCTTGCGAACATTTAAAAATTAGACATTTATTTTTTCTAAATTTAATTCAATAATTTAAATCCATAAATATAAAAAGAAGAGTAGGTGGAGGAGTATTAGCGTAAGCAAAGGATATTTTTGCTTCAGGCAGCTATCACTATAACTACGCCCACCCAAAATATATTACTGAATAAAAATTCTGTTTCATGCTATGGTTGACGATTATGCTTTTGTTAAGAAATTATTGCATTTGAAAATTTGAGGGGGGTTCATGTTAAGATGGACCGCAGATCCCAATAGCATCGCGGCCCATACATACTCACAATGTATTACCGTTATAGCATTTTGTTATGCCATGGTTGAAGATTAGGCTCGTATCAAAATAATAGTAAAAAATGTGTATTTTTAAAAGAGTGAGGGGTCTTTATAAAAGTGGACCCCAGGACCCCCTAAGGATTCCCGCCTATGCCATAGAGATAAAAAGAAAATAGGTAAAGAAGTATTTAAGTAAGCAAAGAATATTTTTGTTTTAGACAGCTATCATTTTAACTACATATACTCATAATGTATTACTGTATAAACATTCACTTTTATGCCATGGTTGACGATTATGCTCTTATCAAAATAAGAATTTTTAAAATAAAAATTGGTAAAAAGTTTTCATCCCAGGACATTCCTAGATTTCAACAAACAATTAAAATCATTTCGCGCCAAAAGTGGACCTGCTTCCTTTTGCCACGACACGGCAGTATATAACTCGATTTTCGGAAATTCTTACTCAACAGGTTTTGGAACTCACTTCTTCAATTGCTTATGTCTAAAGTATGTGAAAAAATGACTTCATTAAGAAAAGACTTTGCTTCCACAAAAAAACTTTTTTTTGTGTGAAAATAAAACGATTAAAATTTTTTACGAGTGTTTAGGAGAATTGTAGAGACATCTGGAACCTTCTAGCAGTTTCGAATTATTTTAATTTATTATATTATATTTAAAGGATGAAGCTCGGTATTGAAAGCATATTGAGAATTTTCTCGAAAACACGCGATTTTCCAAATTTCATTGTTCCAGCGACAAAAGAAAAGTTTTTCTCAAAGAACAGCGATTTTTTTTGTTCTAAACCTAAAGGTTGAATTTTTCAATTCTCTCTGAAGAAACGATCCAGTCATGAAGCGTTGGATGTGCCATGTCAAAGCAAGAAAAACTACAGTTCAAAATCTTTTATACCAACGTTTGTAACTCAGTTCATTGGTGCTATGGTGGCATTCAAACGAATGGGGTGGTGTGGTCACGAGGAAGGTGCACTCGTAGAGGAATTTCTTCAGAAGCACTTAGTAATGCAAAGCAGGATGATGACTACCGTCTGCTTTTGCATCAAGCCTCCAATTAAGGATTTTTTATGCACAATAAGAGTGCAGTAACGAATTTTAATTCAAAGAAATAATTAATTGAAAACATTTAGAATTGGGAAAAAGTTTACAATAATTTATTTACAAAACGAAAACTATTTTCAACTGCTTCTTCAAATAAGGAAGTTATAAGTAAACCAATACATATAAATTTACTCATCCATCAACCTCCACCCATCAATTTATTTTATTTTATTATATATAAAAAATATTGTTAATCATCAGCATAATTATTTTCTTCATTCTCGACATCCCAAGAATCAGCAGGCTTTGATACTGATGTGCTTCCTGTAAATATTTTTTTTTCAACCATCATCATAATTAATAAAATTTTGAACATCATCATCATCACCACCACCATCATAAATCATCATCATGACCTTTCTTTTTATGAGGCTGCTTGCAGTTGACTGCTTCACAGAAATTCTCGGCGCAGTGGCAGAAGGCTTTCTCGCATGGAGAAGTGTCTTGGCGTCCTTCCTGCGTGCATGTCTCTTCCTTCATAGCTGAGCTTCGTGCTACTGTAGATGCTGTGGTTGTTGTCGGCAATGCTATTGTGGCTGTCGTTGTTGTAATTGTTGTGCTTATTGTTGCTTTAGTGGTTGTTTTTATAGTTGCTATTCTTTTTTTAAAGACGCCGGTTTCAACAGAATTTTTTCAGTTCGATATTTTCTCTACATCGATCAGCTTTGTCAAAACTTTCTCACAAACCTTCAGCTTAATTTGAAAGGTTTCATCTATAGAGTTTAAGTTTTTATTTTTCAATTTAATACTGTTATTAAATAGTTGTATAATAATTTTCTACATAAAATAGTTTTCAATAATTTTCTTTATTAAATAGTTTTTTGATAATTTTCTTTATTAAATAGTTTTTTGATAATTTTCTTTATTAAATAGTTTTTTGATAATTTTCTTTATTAAATAGTTTTTTGATAATTTTCTTTATTAAATAAGTATTTTTATGAATAAATTATTGAATAAGTGTTTTTTATTAATTAATTATTGAATAAGTGTTTTTTTATTAATAAATTATTGAATAATTATTTTCAAATTATTTAAAACTAAGTATTTTAACCAAGTAGTTTTTTAAAGTATTTTAATTGAATAATTAAAATTTCAAGAGGTTAATTGAATTGTCAAAAAGATTTAATTCATAAGATTATTTTAGTAAGTGTAATTGATAAGATCAGTTTAATTGGTGTAATTGATAAGATCAGTTTAATTTGTGTAATTGATCAGATTAGTTTAATAGCTTCATTTTGATAGTTTTTAAAATTGGTGTGATTAAATAGGTTTAATCTTATTGCTTTAGGTAAATTATGAATAGAATTTTCAAATTTTTGACAAAGTGTTGTAGTGCGAGAAATGGAAAGGAGGTTGGAGGAGGTTTAGGAGGAGAGGCAATGCACCATCACCATCAATATCACTTGCTGCACAAACAACACCTGGGCTTCCCCGCAAATCTATCTTCCAAAGAATTGTAAGCCGATTACAGAAAAGATCGAGAATGGTCGCACAAGAAGCACAAGCAGAGGCGTCAACACCGCAATACGTTCAATAAAATATAAAAGTACTAAACACGTCGCAATCATCGACATCATCAAAATCATTATCAGGAGGTTTAGGAAGAGAGGCAATGCACCATCACCATCAATATCTATTGCTGCACCAACAACACCTGGGCTTCCCCGCAAATCTATCTTCCAAAGAAATACAGGCCGACTACAGAAAAGATCGAAGATGGTGGCACAAGAAGCACAAGCAGAGGCGTCAACACCGCAATACGTTCAAAAAAATATAAAAGTACTAAACACGTCGCAATCATCGACATCATCAAAATCATTATCAGGAGGTTTAGGAAGAGAGGCAATGCACCATCACCATCAATATCTATTGCTGCACCAACAACACCTGGGCTTCCCCGCAAATCTATCTTCCAAAGAATTACAGGCCGACTACAGAAAAGATCGAGGATGGTGGCACAAGAAGCACAAGCAGAGGCGTCAACACCGCAATACGTTCAAAAAAATATAAAAGTACTAAACACGTCGCAATCATCGACATCATCAAAATCATTATCAGGAGGTTTAGGAAGAGAGGCAATGCACCATCACCATCAATATCTATTGCTGCACCAACAACACCTGGGCTTCCCCGCAAATCTATCTTCCAAAGAATTGTAAGCCGATTACAGAAAAGATCGAGGATGGTGGCACAAGAAGCACAAGCAGAGGCGTCAACACCGCAATACGTTCAAAAAAATATAAAAGTACTAAACACGTCGCAATCATCGACATCATCAAAATCATTATCAGGAGGTTTAGGAAGAGAGGCAATGCACCATCACCATCAATATCTATTGCTGCACCAACAACACCTGGGCTTCCCCGCAAATCTATCTTCCAAAGAATTGTAAGCCGATTACAGAAAAGATCGAGGATGGTGGCACAAGAAGCACAAGCAGAGGCGTCAACACCGCAATACGTTCAAAAAAATATAAAAGTACTAAACACGTCGCAATCATCGACATCATCAAAATCATTATCAGGAGGTTTAGGAAGAGAGGCAATGCACCATCACCATCAATATCTATTGCTGCACCAACAACACCTGGGCTTCCCCGCAAATCTATCTTCCAAAGAATTGTAAGCCGATTACAGAAAAGATCGAGGATGGTGGCACAAGAAGCACAAGCAGAGGCGTCAACACCGCAATACGTTCAAAAAAATATAAAAGTACTAAACACGTCGCAATCATCGACATCATCAATATTATTAGCACTATCAAAATCATCATCAGGAGGTTTAGGAAGAGAGGCAAGGTGGCAGGAGTCAGCAACAACCTCACAAAAAATATACAAGTTCCAACCATGTCGTAACTATGGACATCATCAATACTATCAGAATCATCAAAATCCTCATCAGCTGCTAATAAATTGAAGCTATTAAAGTAATCTGATCAATTACACCAATTAAACTGATCTGATCTATTACACAAATTAAACTGATCTGATCAATTACACCTACATAAATAATCTTATGAATTAAACCCTTTTAACAATTCAATTAACCTCTTGAAATTTTAATTATTCAATTAAAATACTTTAAAAAAACTTATTCAATAATTTATTAGTAAAAATACTTATTCAGAAATGTATTAATGAAAAATACTCTTTTAAGATACTTAATTAATAACTAAGTAATAAAACTACTTAATTTTAAAACTAATTCAATTTTCAATTGATAAAAACACTAAAGTAAAAACTATTAATTAAAGAAAATTATTAGAAAACTATTTAAAAAGAAAATTATTAAAAAACTATTTAAAAAGAAAATTATTGAAAACCTATTTAACGTAGAAAATAATTTGAAAACTATTAAATAAGAGTATTAAATTGAAAAATAATGACTTAAACGTCATAGATAAAACCTTTCAAATAAGATTAAGCTGAAGATTTGTGAGAAAGTTTTGACAAAAGCCGAACGATGTAGATTGTAGAAGAAATTCGAACTGAAAAAATTCCGTTGAAACCGACGTCTTTAAAAAAAAAGATACTAAATTATATAAAAACTTTAAAACATTTTTTAAAATGTAAGTTGTAAAAAAATATAATAAAATTAATTTTAATAATTTGAGATTATTTAAAGTTTACGGTGTATTTTTACATTACGCATTGGATGAGGCCAGTATGGACCCGGATTTGTGGGTTAATGAGAACAAAGAATAACTATTTTGTAGCTAAATTTGCAATGATTACTTTTTAGCACTTGAACTTTTATTAAATAAAAAGAACTGTCAGAATGTAATTTTTCATTAAAAAAGTTTATTAAATTTTTTTCAAAAAATCACTTATTTCAATGCACTTTTCAATACATTATTTCTATGAAATTTAGTTATTAGATTGAATCAATAACTTGGAAAAATTGAATGCTAAGTAAAATTATACTTGTTGTGTCTTCCATTTAGTCATCTTAATGACATCTTAAAAAGTAAGTCCGTTTTGTGATATTTTTGCATCATCTTCACTCTTATTTTAATTATTAAATTTAATATAATTTAATAATTAGATTAGTTAAACATCAGAAAAGTTCAAGTATTAGTTATAAACTTAAATCTCAGAAGGTGAAAAACAAGAAAAAATTCAGCTTTAAGACATCAGTTGCAACTGAAAGGAAGAGTCATGTAGCTGTTAAAGATTAAATATTAAATCAATCAAATTGCCAATCTCTTCAAATATTCAAAACAAAAAATGAATGAATGACAAATGTTCCTCAAACATCAGAATGGTTTTGGGATGCTTCTTTTTTTCCTTTATGAAAATTGTTACTGCATTTCCTAGTTACCTAGTATTTTAAACTGAATAGTTTAATATTCAATTATTGTCATGATGTCAATTTCTATCCACTGATTTCTTCTTGATATATATTTAAATAAAAATTATTATTATATTCTGCATAATATTTTAAAAAAAATAAATTAAAGGTTTTTCAATAAACTTTTTTAATAAAGTCATCAATATGTCTTAAATGTAAGCATTTTTTTACACTTTAAATTCATTTAAAAAAACAAAAGTAAAAAGGTTTAAAAAAATTTAAAGATAAATAAATATCGATCGGTAAAATAATTAAACAATTGATGTGAGCAGTAAAATAAGAAAATAAAGTTGGTCAAAGATCGCGAATATAGTTCTGTTAACATACATCGAGCGGTAATCAGCGAGTTCATAGTATGACTCTGAATGCCGTAGCAAACGAGTCAGTTAATGCAAACAGACGATGAGCAACTGAACATTTAAAGTATGTTTCCGCTGAATGCAAGGTATTCAAGAAACCACGTGCTGTAATGGCTGCATCAGAAGGAGTTTTTCGATCAGCTTCTATACGCTCAAGCGTTTCCATAAGGTGCTCAAAGTTGCAAATTACGCTGTTTATTGCTGACGCTCGTACGTTCCACCTAGAAGGGCACAGTGGTCGAAGGTTAGTCACTGGAGCCGAGACGTGTTGCTCCACGTTCTCATTGTATACAAACTGACTTTGCACGTCAAGACGTCAGCTGACCGTGTTATATAGCGAATCTACAGCCTCGTAATAGTAGTAGCAGTAGTAGTAGTAGTAGTAATAGTAGTAGTAGTAGTAGTAGTAGTAGTAGTAGTAGTAGTAGTAGTAGTAGTAGTAGTAGTAGTAGTAGTAGTAGTAGTAGTAGTAGTAGTAGTAGTAGTAGTAGTAGTAGTAGTAGTAGTAGTAGTAGTAGTAGATATTTTTGCTCCATATTTTACCATGCCGGTTAGGCTTCCAATGTTTTTCATAATTTTACTAAACTGATAAATCCCACCCTTTTTTCCCCCTTTAGGCTTTAATCCTAAATACCTTACCTCATCACATTTTTTTTTGTCTATACTGTTCACAGCCTGACAGACAGGATGGGATTTATCAATTTAGTAAAATTATGAAAAACATTGGAAGCCTAACCAGCATGGTAAAATATGGAGAAAAAATATCGGGGAGTCGGTTTATCGTGGGCAGGGAGGCATGGAAAAGCTTGATTGTAAGAAAGTTAATGTATGGTGTTGCAGCAGTTGGTTGTTCAGCTAAGGAGAGAAAGAAGATATAGGATTTGCAGACTATTTTCGTATGGTCCTTCCTCTAATTACCCATTCTTGACATCCTTCCATTCCTGTGTTACCAGTGAGAACGCTGGAATGCTTTTATATCATCAAACTGAAACTGTTCACCGTCACCTGTGCATAAAATACATTATGAAGATATAGATAGAGAGAAAGAGAGATGGGAAAAGTAAACAAATATATGGTTTAGTTAGAAAATTAGTTTTAAAAAAATTAGTTTTAAAAATATTAGTTTTTAAAAAATTAGTTGAAAAAAAATTATTTTTAGAAAAATTAGTTTAAAAAAATTAGTTTAAAAAAATTAGTTTAAAAAAAATCAGTTTAAGAAAAATTAGTTTAAAAAAAATTAGTTTAAAAAAAATTAGTTGTAAAAAAATTAGTTTTGAAAAAAGTAGTTTTAAAAAAATTAGTTGCAAAAAAATTAGTTGTAAAAAAAATAGTTGTAAAAAAATTGGTTGTAAAAAAATTTGTTTAAAAAAAATTAGTTTAAGAAAAATTAGTTTTAAAAAATTAGTTTTAAAAAATTAGTTTTAAAAAACTAGTTTTAAAAAACTAGTTTTAAAAAAATTAGTTTTAAAAAATTAGTTCCTAACAAAATTAGTTCCTAACAAAATAGTTTATCAAATTTATAAGTTAGAGCCTCGAATAGTGTTGTACTTCAAACAGTTTGCCAAATGATTATCAAAGTTGATTTTTGGCTGGACCAAATACATTGTGGCATATTAGCTCTAAAAATTGGGTGGACCGTGGCCCACCTGGCCCACCCTGCTCCGCCTCCCATGGTTTGAACGCCAGGACTCCCCAGAAACGCCTTCTATGCTGAGTAGGATCCCCCAAGATTTGCAGAAGATCGCCGCCCCTGACTAATACTACTATTACTACTATTACTTCTAGTTAAAATTTAGAGGGATGATAATGAAAATATTTCATATCAATTATCATATCATACCAATTATCATAACACTCTCAAACATTATTTCACAATTTATAGAAGTGATAAAAATTTATTAAACCAAAAAGTTGTAAGAATTCATTTTTTGTTGTTGTTGTGGAAATAGAAATTCTCGTAATTATTTTAAATTCTTTAAAAATAGTGATATAAATTTACTTAAAAGTAAACCTATGTTAGTAAAACTTAGACAATAGGTTTTTGAGCTTATGTATAACTTTATTTTGACATTTATTATTTTAATAAATTAATTGTAAAACTTTTATAAAAGTTTCAAGATGTCAGACTCATCATCAGTTTTGTCAGACTCGACAAGTGAACAGGAGATCTTTGAGCACAGTTTGAGTATGTGGAGAGACAAGAGGCCCAGTAGCGGATCAGACGAGTTCAATTTCAACATGGAAGAAGAGTTTGAACCACTACTGCTGGATATCCACACGCAGTGCTGTATTGGAAACTACGAAAATGTCAGAGAGGCTGTTAAAAAGTTAAACCCTTTTTTATTTTCATTAAAAAAATTTTTTTTCATTTAAAGTTGTTTAAAATAAAAAAAACATACTTCCCCACCAACACCACTAAAAAAGTCAAAGCACGGAGCTGGACAGCAAGAACAAGGGGGGATGGACGCCACTGATGTACGCGTGCTACACCGGTCACGAGGCGATCGTGACGCTCCTCATTGCAGCAGGCGCCAACCTCAACACGAGCAACCACAAACGCATCACGCCCCTCATGCTCGCCTCCAGTTGTGGCAATGAAGGCATCGTGCGCATCCTGCTGCAGGTGGACCCAGTGGTGGTGGTGGTGGTGGTGGTGGTGGTGATGGTGGGGTGGGGTGGTAATAGTGGTGGTGGTGTTGGTGGTGTTGGTGGTGGGGTGGAGAGTGTGGTGGTAGTGGGGGTGTTGGTGGTGGAAGGAGTGAGGTTGGGGGTGAGGTGTGGGTGGTGGTGGTGAAAGTAGGAGTGGTAGTGTGGTAGTGAGAGGTAGAGAATGAGGGTGTTAGAGTGGGGGTGGAGAGTAATGGTAGTGTGGTGGGGTTGAAGGGTAAGAGCACCCTGTGGCCAGTGAGGGCTAGAGGGGTGGTGATGGAAGTGGAGAGTGAAGGGATCTGTTTTGCATTTCTGCCACAAAAAAGGGTTTACGTTGAACTCGGTAATTGTAAACATAAACAACAACAGCTGATGGCACTTCTTATTTATTTTGCAAGCGTAATTTCGAATAGTTTGCCGAAATTTCAATAAAAAATTGCCGCTTTTTGTAATTTTTAGAAACCAAACATAAGCTGATTCAAACAAATAAATAAAAAGTGCCATCAGCTGTTGTTGTTTTTGCTTACAATTACCGAGTTCAACGTCAACCTTTGTTTGTGGCAGAAATGTAAAACAGATCCGAGTGAATATGGTGGTGTGTGTGTGTATGTTTGTGAATGTGTGTGTGCGTGTGTGTGTGTGTGTTTGTGTGTGTTTGTGTGAGGCTGGTGGTGGAGATAGTCAAAGGATTGGAATTAAAGCTGTTTCATGATTAAACATTTAAATCGCCGTTAATCGTATTTTAACGCAATGTCTTTCAGAATATTCAACATTAGTATAAAATATTATTTTAAAATGTTTCTCTCACACATGTTGTAGAAATTTTATCAGAATGTTTTTATAAAAGTAATTCACATTTGAAAGAAAAAAAAGTAATCCATAAATGATAAAAAATGCAATTGTCACACATCCTTTTTAAACCAGTTACTCAAGCAAACAAGTTTTTCAACATTAGTTGGATCTAAAGAGGCTCTTTTCTTGCTAACTATGTGTCCTGACTAGCTGAATAGACGTTCACATGGAACTGTACTTGCAGAAGATGACACGTACTTTCTTGCCAGTTTGGCTCTTTCGTTTTGTTGCCACCAAACGAGAGGACAACTCTCAAAGCCTCCTTCAGATTATGTTCTATAACGTTGAATTATTGGCTCAACGACTGTGTGGGGTATCTTCAGATTCTGAAGTTGAATATGTTTGTAGTCGCTTGTTTGGTGAAGGCTGTATAGTTTTGAGACTTTCTTATCTTCTTCTAGTTTCTCCAACTCTTTCCACGTTTCTATTCTTTCATTTTTTTGAAGACATTCTAGATGTTTGAATCGGGGGTCTAATGATGTGGCAATTTTTAACTATTGGTTATTCTAATTAATCTTTCACTGCTCCAGTTCGGAAAGAAATTTTTATTTTGAGACAAATGACAGAAGCTGGATCATTTTCTGAAGTGCATATCTTTTGTGTAAAGTGACAAATTGCAGGCAACAACTATTAAACATGTTACGTAATTTCACCGCCGAGAAGTTCTGTTGCAAATCTAGAAGGAACGAGAAGTTTTTTGATGAAATGCACTTTTCTCCATTCGTTTTTAACAGTAATTTAAGAGAGTGTTTCTGTTCACTTGCAGACAATGTAGCCAACACAGCAAAAACTGTTTAACTTTGATAAAATTAAATGCATTACAATTTTTACATGCGTGAATTTTTTTTTCATTCGTTAAAATATTTAACGGGGTTAATTAATTAACGCGTTAATCGAAAGTTAACCCATATTAAAGCACAGCTCTAGTTGGAATGATATTACAGGGAAAAGCATTCTTCATTTGACTGATTGACTGAGTGAAGTCGGCTAAATTGCCTTCCACAACAACATCAACCACACAGCAAGGAGCTCAGAAAGACGCGGTCGACCTCAAGGGCTGGTCAGCCCTCTATCACGCTACCTTCTCTGGGCAGCAGGTTCAGAGAATTAAATATTAAATGAACATCATCATCATCGCCTTCATCATCGTTATCATCGTCGTCGTCATCATCATCATCATCATATTAATCTTCATCGAGTGCATCCATGCACTAATGCATCCATGCACCAATGCATCCATGCACCAATGCATCCATGCACTAACGCATCCATGCACCAATGCATCCATGCACTAATGCATTCATGCACCAATGTGTCCATGCACTAATGCATCCATGCACCAATGCATCCATGCACCAATGCATCCATGCACCAATACATCCATGCACTAACGCATCCATGCACCAATGCATCCATGCACTAATGCATCCATGCACTAATGCATCCATGCACTAATGCATCCATGCACTAATGCATCCATGCACTAATGCATCCATGCACTAATGCATCCATGCACCAATGCATCCATGCACTAATGCATCCATGCACTAATGCATTCATGCACCAATGTTTCCATGCACTAATGCATCCATGCACCAATGCATCCATGCACCAATGCATCCATGCACCAATGCATCCATGCACCAAGGCATCCATGCACCAATGCATCCATGCACCAATGCATCCATGCACCAATGCATCCATGCACCAATGCATCCATGCACCAATGCATCCATGCACCATTTCATCCATGCACCAATGCATCCGTACACCAAGCATCCATGCACTAATGCATCCATGCACCAATGCATCCATGCACCATTTCATTCATGCCCCAATCATACAGATGGTCGTACAGCACCTCCTAGAGCACGATGTGAACATGGACCTCAAGTAGGCATGCTGCTGCTGCTGATGATGATGATGTCTTCTCCTCCTTCTCTTGCATGTTGTCTGCGTATAAATTTAGCACTTGCAACACTTAACAACTCAATTCACACAGCAAATGTCATCACTACCAGCATCATTATCATGATCACTCTTTCCTCAAGCATCATCATCATAACCACCCTCCACAATCATCATTATCTTAACCGCCTTCTTCCTAAACATCATAATCATAACAATCCCTCCACAACCATCATAATCAATACCACACTCTACAAAAACATCATCATTATAATCACCTTCTTCACAAACATCATCATCATAATCACCTTCTTCACATGTATCATCATTATCATGACCAGCATCATCATCATCATCATAACAGGGAACACAGCCAAGGCATGACGGCTCTGATGGAAGCTTCTCAGGCTGGTCACGAGGGCATTGTGCAATGCTTTCTTAACAAGGTGATGATGATGATGATGAAAATAGTAATTATTATTATTATTATGATAAAATGTATTATTATTATCCTTTTTATTAGTATTATTTATTTTGTCACCATCATCACCACCACCACCATCATCACCACTACCATCATCATCACCACCACCATCATCATCACCACCACCATCATCATCACCACAACACCACCATCACCACCACCACCATCATCATCACCACCAACAACATCATCATCATCATCACCACCACCATCATCATCACCACCACCACCATCACCACCATCATCACCACCACCACCACCATCATCATCACCACCACCATCACCACCACCACCATCATCACCACCACCACCACCATCATCATCATCACCATCATCATCATCACCACAACATCATCATCACCACCACCACCATCATCACCACCACCATCATCATCACCACCACCACCATCATCATCACCACCACAACACAACGTCAGGGCGTCGACACGCGCGCGAAGAGCAAGTCAGGCAACACGGCGCTGACGTACGCCATGCTTCGAGCCCATTCCAGCGTCGTGCACGCCATCCAGCTCTACAACCGCAGGAAAGGTGCCCTAGCATTTAACTATCATTATCATACTTGACATCATCATCATCATCTTCATCATCTTCTTCATCGGCATCATCTTCTTTGTGGTGCTGTTCATTTTAGTCTTTAAAAAAGTATTTATCATTTTAGGGTTCAAAGCAGCCATCATCATCACCCTTCTCATCCTCCACTTTTATTGTTTGCCAAAGCAACCATCACCATCACCATCGTCATCAACATCATCTTCATCATCATCATTATCTTTGCCCTTAACATCATCTTCATCATCATCATCGTCATCGTCATCATCATCATCATCATCTTCATCAACATCATCTTCATCAAATCAAACAGAAGCTTTCAGGCCTCAGGAGTCACCAAAGAGCATTCTTAAACAATCCAGTAGGATGTTGATGAGGGTGGTGGTGATGATGGGGTTGTGATGATAATGATGATGATGACCGTGATGGGGTTGGTGATGATAATGATGATGATGAGATGATGGGGTTGGTGATGATAATGATGATGATGAGATGATGGGGTTGGTGATGATAATGATGATGATGACGGTGATGATAATTATTAGAGTGGTTGTTATGATGGTGATAATGACGGTGATGGGGATGGGGATGGTGATGATGATGATGATAGGGGTGGTGGTGATGATGATAGTGGTGGTGGTGATGATAATAGTGGTGGTGGTGATGACAGGTGCCTTAATGGAGGGGCCTGAAGCGGTGAAGAAACTGATGAAGAAGCTTGCATTTAAAGACGGTTGTACTGATGATGATGATGATTGTTTTTATCAGTATTATTATTAGTGGTCGTTATGATAGTGATGAGGAGGATGATAATTGTGATCATTACTCTAATTTGTATTTATATATTATTATTTTTTTATTTTATTACTAGTTTATTATTTTATTATTATTTATTATTATTTATTATTATTATTATTATTATTATTATTATTATTATTATTATTATTATTGTGGAGATTCAATTAATGCTGCAATGGCATTTGATCGCAACAGAAGAGGCATCTGACGCACAGGGCAGGGTGCTGGCGAGGGTGGTTCCCCAAGTGCCCATCCACGCGCACCAATCATCATCATCAGCATCATCCTCCAGGGAAAGCCCGCCTACTCAACAAACTATTCTCCCGCCAACAACAACTTCAACAACAACAACAACGACTCCAACACTGCAACAACTGCTGCAACAACTAGGCCTCTGCAAGTACCTGCCCATCTTCCAGGAGCAGGATGTCGACTTGGGCATCTTCCTCTCGCTGGGCGACCTCGACCTCAAGGAGATCGGCATCAAGTATGCATGAGTGAATACCCTGTTAATGATGATGATAGTAATGATAACAATAATGACAATAATAATATTAAGTACGAGTGTTCATCCTTCTCTTGGTCACCTCGCTTTTTCTTGTTGTTGTTGCTCATTGGTCTGTAGGTGGGTTATAAGGGCTCAGCAATTTAAAGGAAACTTTATTTCACTTTATTTCACTTTTTATTCTCATTGTTATTAACTAATTTAATTGATTTTAATGAAGTCACAGTTGAAGTTAGATTGATGAAACAATTAGATTGATTTATTCATAGTCTTCTGGGTCCCAGAAAGAAGATGCTGATGGCGATCAATCGTTGGCACAACAACAATAACAATAACAACAACAATAACAACAACAGCAACAATAAAAACAACAGTAACAACAGTAACAACAACAGTAGTAATAGTAGATGCCACATCAGCAACAGCACTGTTGCAAGCATATATGCGAGCCTGCCTGAAGAAATAAGGGAGTTGGTGCTCTCCCAGGACATGGTGTGTGTGTGTGTGTATATATATATGTGTGTGTGTGTGTGTGTGTGTGTGTGTGTGTGTGTGTGTGTGTTAGTGTGTGTGTGTGTGTGTGTGTGTGTGTGTGTGTGTGTGTGTGTGTGTGTGTGTGTGTGTGTGTGTGTGTGTGTGTGTGTGTGTGTGTGTGTGTGTGTGTGTGTGTGTGTGCGTGTGTGCGTGTCTAAATAGTCAATGATATATACAAGCATTCCAAGACATGGCACTTTCAAATGCCCCACCTTCGAAGCGCAATGCAACACCACGCAGAGGCGGCAGGAGCTGGAGCAGCAGTTGAAGCTGCAGACTCAACTGGCGATCGCCCTTGAGAGTCGACTGCTGCACGAACGAAGCCACCACAACGCTGTCCTCCTGAACGCTGCTGCCACCATCAGGACCTTCAAGAAGAACAGTGATGTGCTCGTGACCAACATCAACAAACTAATCGCCTCACTTACTAGTCAATTGCAGCAGGATATTCAATCTTCTGAACAACCACCCAACCAATCAGTGATTATTTCTCACTTGATTGGCCAGGACCTAGCTAACCAAATGCAAGTAGGAAGAGATGGAAGCGACCAATTGAGAGAAGGGTTGTTGAGATTGAGGAGGGCGTGTGAGGAGTTGGTGGCGTGCAACATGCAGTCACTCCAGCAACTCTCTGCTGCACTCGCTCCTGTGCACAACAACTGATTCCTGCCTGCCACCTCCATCGTGCCATCGTACTGTTCGGTATGCTCTGTCTCGTGTCGTTTTGTATCTTGACGTCGAAGTGACGTAGACCTGGAAGCTTGAAAACTACTTTAATAGAGTTCCTTCTACGCCTTGCATCACTCTATGTTTGTTATTGTTGCTTTATGAGATGGTCTTTTGAAGAGCATAGACCGCTATTTTGCAGTATTTCGATTAGAGTTGTTGATTTAACATCTTTTATACGAGACTGCTTGTGTTAAGAACTTTCTGGACACATTGAGACGACTTTTAAAGCGCCTTCTATGCAGTTTCTCTCACTTTTGTGAATTATTTACCAATGTTTTATTCTATGCTAAGAGATTTACTACAGTGAAGCTGTGTTATTAACTTGTGCTACCTCTTTTCTTAATCTTAACTTGCTTTTTCGATCAGCCTTTTACCACCTTTTGACATCTCACCACCTCCAGCTACACATACTCACCATGAGTTCTCGCGCCCTCCCTCGCTTTGCACAAGTATTGTTCAAGCCATCGACATTCGTACACTGTCTGCTTCTTGTTGTTGTATTATAAATAGTTTAAGTTTGAAGCTCGTCTGGGTTTACGCCACGTTCATAATATTCGTCGTCGTATTATATTGTATTGGAGTTTATACACTTCAGTGTTTATACACTAAATGAACACTGTCCTATATTGCAAATAGTTTATAAAATGTCTCCTTTTATTCTATGTGGTTTATAGATTCACACGGAATCTTCTTGACGAAATCGATGAAACTGAAGATGCACTCATCGACGAAGTAAGCGTAAGAGCAAGAAAATATGCCAAGCAAGCCGGTCCAAGTAAGTCGCAGTTAGAGAATAAGGTGTGAGCGTGGAAAGTCAAATGAGTGACAAGACTTGCTTCAACAAATAACACGAAATCATTTGTAACTCTTACAGAAACAACAAAAGAAACTCCTAAACAACAACAGCCATTTCAAAATTCTACAAGAAACAACAAGCTGCCATTTGAAATTTATACAAACAACAACAATGGCAATGAAATTCTATACGTTTGAGAAAGTATTTGAGAGGGTGCTTTGACAAGATGAAGATTGTGTCTGCATGTGTTCAAGAAGTGAAGAGATTCGTCCTATCCACGACCACTCTGCTCCTACCTGACTGCACTAGTGACTTGGCTGATACCTCTCTCCTTATCCGCCCCTCCCCCCATCTTCTCCTTCCCTTCACCCTCACCCACCCCACTATCTACTTTTCCTCCTCGATCCACTTCACCTTCTCTTTTCCCTCCTCCACCCATCTTGAGAGGGGGAGTGTGCATCACGTGTGTCTGGTGTCTCGAGGGTGCTTTAGCAGGGGGGGTGGTGGCATGCAGGGGGTTGATGGGCTTGAAGACTGCGTCAATGCCATTCTGAAACATGAGGTTGTTCTGTTGTGCAAGGGAGAGGTGTTCGAAGCACGTGACACGGTAGTCGTTGTGTGAGTTATTCATGAAATCCTGCCTGCTGTCGGAGAGTTCGAGGACACTGTGGTGGTTGGTGTGCTCTTGGAGGTGGTTGGTGTGCTCTTGAAGGTGGTTGGTGTGGTCTTGAAGGTGGTTGCCATTGTGGACACCTGCGGAGTCGAGGTCGAGAACCAGTTGTTCCAGCTCGACAATGCCCCGTGTGGAAGTTTTGCACTTTGCAGTGATGAGTTTGCGGTGGAAGTGGATGGCGAAGGCGAAGAAAATGACGACGACGGGCAGGATGATGACGGTCGAGGCGATGTGTGAAGCCTCACTCAGGTTGTAGAAACGCACCCACGCCAGCATGGCCATCTGCGCCAGGAAGAGGAATATGCCAACGCCCGTCGAGAGAAACCATGCGATCTCGATGTACCTGTGGTGGTTGATTTGAAGGCTGCATGAACCAAAGCATTCATCTAAAATATCTACAATTTTCCAGTGCAAAATCTATGAATTCTCTTCGGTAGAAGAATTTAAATGCTTAAAATGTGAAGACCAGTAGAAATGGTCGTGGGGGGAGTCGTGGATGAGGGTGAGCGTCTGCATCTCAGAGACGGCCTCGAGGTGGGGCAAGATGCACGTGGAGATCATGAGCGCGAGGAGATGAAGTGCCACCACCAGAGTGGTGATGATGCTGAATGCCACGAGGAGACTGGCAGGAAGATTCTGATCCAGTTGGATTTCTACCATTGCTACCTGAATGATTCAAAGTTTGCCTTTTATAATGAAATATGCAAAACACACTTGACTAATAGATAACTTTTAAAGACTCTTTATTAAAGAGTTCACTTACCATGGCGAAACCTGAGAGAAGGGCAGACGTCCTGCTAGAAGCTTTCAGCTTCGCCTTGCCTAGCAACAACCTCCTCAAAGACAAAGCTCTACTTTTGTATTGAACAGCAGAATCCATCATCCAGATATATAATTTTTCAAAGTAACTTTACAGTTTTTGAGTTTCATAGAAGGTTTTTATTATTTCAACAAGATAAATAGTTTTCATTTTGTAGAGTTTTTTAAATTTTATATAACTTTCAGAATTTCCACAGCGTAGCTAATCCATTTAATTATTTAAATTCTGTTTACAGTGTAAACTTTACACCTATCAGCTCAAGCCTTAAGAATATAACATTTTACATAACAAAGACATTTTTTTCATAAACATTTTTAATCTAGCTATACATGTAATTATAAAAATTGTATGATAAATAAAAATAATCTATAATCTTGTTTCGACATTCTATGCACTTAGTCAACCTGTCTACTTTTATCTTGACTTTCAAGAATATTCACCATTGAATTTCATTTTAAAGCGATATAAAGTACATATAAAATGCGTCTGACAATTGCCCTTTTTCATTACGTCAGAAGAAGAAAAATACCAGGGGCTCTCTTTTTAGGGTTTTCAAATTTTCATTTTACACTATCAATTTTATCTGAATATATATAAATGATTAATTATTATTTATTAATCCAATGAAATATACATCTGAATGAAGAAAGCACCAGTTGATTTTGCCAGTGACTTCAGCCATTAAAGTTGCCTGTATTAAAGATCTTATTTCACAAAAGAAGAACCTTTTATTAACACAGAAAGCATATCTTACTGAAGTGAGTGACAAAACTTGGGAATTATTGTCATATTATGTGCCTAATTATTTGAATTATTTATTACCAATATTTATAATAAATTTATCTTTTAAAGAATGAAGAAATGCATTTAGATGATATTGAAATAGACTATGAAGAGAAAAAAGACTTGGAAGAAAAACATAAAAGAATTGAAAAGAACATGCTCAAAGAAATGAAGATGGATGACTTTCTTAATCATTTGAATGTTAACAAAAACTGGGAATGAGGCTACAATAAAATACCAGATTGTACTGACACCATCATATTTGTTTTATGCACCCTTTGTTCAGGCATACATTTCAAAAACTAGAATGCCTGTGGTGGTAATTATGGTGGCTAATAATAATACTAGTATTTAATTTGACTTAGAAATGAAAGGCTAAGGAGAAAAGAACTTCATTAGTTATCAATTGAAAATTTTTGAAAATTTTGAAAAAGTCATTTAGTCAGTCTCCCATATTTTTAAAAACTGTTGGTTTATCACAGTAAAACTTGCAACCAATTTCCTCCATTAGTCTCAGTGGTCTGGTAGTTTCAAATAGTATTTTAGCTCCAACCTTATTCATTCCGCTACATTTTCTTTTTCTTTATCTGTCTTTTTTTGTCCCCCTGAACAGCGCTTTGAAAAAATGATTTGGCCAGTCCTGAGAGACATCACCATACCATCTCAGTTTTCGTCTTTGGACAGTAGGTCTTCATGGGGTCTAATAGCATTCGTAAATCTTTTGCGGACTTCATCATTGGTGACCAGGAAAGGTAATCTTTAGGATAAATACGTGACCCTTATATCCAACAAAGTTCAAACCCGAAATAGCATTGGCATAAATCAGACTTGGCTGTTGCTTCACTTCCAGCTGATCAATCTATGTCATCCGCGAATTTTAGATTTTTCTTACACAGATGCTAACTGTTTCTTCATGGTTTTCTAGAGCTTCAGTCATGATTATTTACTACCAAGGCTCAAATGAGTTTTGCAAGTGAAGAAATAAAGCAGTGCATTTATATTTTTTCTATTTTTTTACGCAACTTGAAAATTCAACAGTGGAATCTACCTTAAACCAAAACATAAGATAAAATCGTTAAATTTTAATACAATTTGTTTTTTATTTCGCACAATTAACATATAAAATATGTAAATAGAATTTATTTCATTAAAATAATAAAATTTCATTTGTCTCGATTTTTTAGCAACATAAACATAAAAAAAGAAAATTTTTTAATAAATGTGACTGAAATGTATAAAAAAATACAAATAAGAGGAATTCATTAAAAATATTGAACTTATTTTTTTCCCAATTTTATTACGAAACTTGAGATTTCAACATTTGGAATCTACCTTTAGACGAAAAAATAAGATAAAATCGTTAAATTTGTATACAATTTGTTTTTTATTTTAATATACAACGACGAATAAGATTATAGTGGCTTAAATCCAGACGGGCTTCAAGGGGATGCAGTCAATTCACCCCTTAATCGATTCACCCCTTAACCGATTCATCCCATAACCGATTCACCCCATAACCGATTCACCCCTTAACCGATTCACCCCATAACCGATTCACCCCTCAACCGATTCACCCCTTAAAATAGTTAAAACGGAATTATTTTTTAAAATAAAAATTTTAATATAAAATAAAATGTTAAATATAAAATAAAATTTTAAATATAAAATAAAATTTTAAATATAAAATAAAATTTTAAATATAAAATAAAATTTTTAATATAAAGTAAAATTTTAAATATAAAATAAAATTTTAAATATAAAATAAAATTTTAAATATAAAATAAAATTTTAAATATAAAATAAAATTTTTAATATAAAATAAAATTTTTATTATAAAATACAAGTTTAAATATAAAATAAAAGTTTAAATATAAAATAAAATTTTTAATATAAATTAAAAATTTTAATATAAAATAAATTTTTTAATATAAAATAAAATTTTTAATATAAAATAAAAATTTTAATATAAAATAAAATTTTTAATATAAAATAAAATTTTAAGTCGAACTTCATTGACAACCCTCAATGAGAGTGCTAAGGCAAATACAAAAATATGATCTGGTTGTAGGGGGTTGAGCCTGCGACCAGAATCATCGTAAGATATCCCAGATATATGACAGCTACCAAATAAAACGGAGTCAATTATATTCAGATCTGGATGATGAAGTTTATTTTTAAAATGTAATGTTAAAATGATATTGAAAAATGTATTTAATATTGAAGAATTTTTTGTGTATTTGATAATTTATTTTATATTATATAATATATTTCATATAATTATTCAATAAATGAATAATTATTCATTTATTGAATAATTATTCTTTTATTGAATAATTATTCTTTTATTGAATAATAATTTTTTTATTGAATAATAATTTTTTTATTGAATAATAATTTATTTATTGAATAATAATTTATTTATTGAATAATAATTTTTTTATTGAATAATAATTTTTTTATTGAATAATAATTTTTTTATTGAATAATAATTTTTTTATTGAATAATAATTTTTTTATTAAATAATTTTTTTATTAAATAATTTATCATTTATTTAATAATTTATCATTTATTTAATAATTTATCATTTATTTAATAATTTATCATTTATTTAATAATTTATCATTTATTTAATAATTTATCATTTATTTAATAATTTATCATTTATTTAATAATTTATCATTTATTTAATAATTTATCATTTATTTAATAATTTATCATTTATTTAATAATTTATCATTTATTTAATAATTTATCATTTATTTAATAATTTATCATTTATTTAATAATTTATCATTTATTTAATAATTTATCATTTATTTAATAATTTATCATTTATTTAATAATTTATCATTTATTTAATAATTTATCATTTATTTAATAATTTATCATTTATTTAATAATTTATCATTTATTTAATAATTTATCATTTATTTAATAATTTATCATTTATTTAATAATTTATCATTTATTTAATAATTTATCATTTATTTAATAATTTATCATTTATTTAATAATTTATCATTTATTTAATAATTTATCATTTATTTAATAATTTATCATTTATTTAATAATTTATCATTTATTTAATAATTTATCATTTATTTAATAATTTATCATTTATTTAATAATTTATCATTTATTTAATAATTTATCATTTATTTAATAATTTATCATTTATTTAATAATTTATCATTTATTTAATAATTTATCATTTATTTAATAATTTATCATTTATTTAATAATTTATCATTTATTTAATAATTTATCATTTATTTAATAATTTATCATTTATTTAATAATTTATCATTTATTTAATAATTTATCATTTATTTAATAATTTATCATTTATTTAATAATTTATCATTTATTTAATAATTTATCATTTATTTAATAATTTATCATTTATTTAATAATTTATCATTTATTTAATAATTTATCATTTATTTAATAATTTATCATTTATTTAATAATTTATCATTTATTTAATAATTTATCATTTATTTAATAATTTATCATTTATTTAATAATTTATCATTTATTTAATAATTTATCATTTATTTAATAATTTATCATTTATTTAATAATTTATCATTTATTTAATAATTTATCATTTATTTAATAATTTATCATTTATTTAATAATTTATCATTTATTTAATAATTTATCATTTATTTAATAATTTATCATTTACTTTATAATTTATCATTTATTTTGAGCGCCTCTGTTGCCTCCATAGCGCTATATAAATGAATTTTATTATTATTGTTATTTTAGATTTATCTATTTATTTTATAATTATCTATTTATTTTATAATTATCTATTTATTTTATAATTATCTATTTATTTTATAATTATCTATTTATTTTATAATTATCTATTTATTTTATAATTATCTATTTATTTTATAATTATCTATTTATTTTATAATTATCTATTTATTTTATAATTATCTATTTATTTTATAATTATCTATTTATTTTATAATTATCTATTTATATTATAATTATCTATTTATATTATAATTATCTATTTATTTTCTAATTATCTATTTATTTTCTAATTATCTATTTATTTTCTAATTATCTATTTATTTTCTAATTATCCATTTATTTTCTAATTATCTATTTATTTTCTAATTATCTATTTATTTTCTAATTATCTATTTATTTTCTAATTATCTATTTATTTTCTAATTATCTATTAATTTTATAATTATCTATTAATTTTATAATTATCTATTAATTTTATAGTTATCTATTAATTTTATAATTATCTATTAATTTTATAATTATCTATTAATTTTATAATTATCTATTTATTTTATAATTATCTATTTATTTTATAATTATCTATTTATTTTATAATTATCTATTTATTTTATAATTATCTATTTATTTTATAATTATCTATTTATTTTATAATTATCTATTTATTTTATAATTATCTATTTATTTTATAATTATCTATTTATTTTATAATTATCTATTTATTTTATAATTATTTATTTATTTTATAATTATCTTTTTATTTTATAATTATCTATTTATTTTATAATTATCTATTTATTTTATAATTATCTATTTATTTTATAATTATCTATTTATTTTATAATTATCTATTTATTTTATAATTATCTATTTATTTTATAATTATCTATTTATTTTATAATTATCTATTCATTTTATAATTATCTATTTATTTTATAATTATCTATTTATTTTATAATTATCTATTTATTTTATAATTTTTTATATATTTTTTAGATATATTTTATAATTTTAAAAAATAATTTACCATTTATTTTATCTTTTTAAAAACAAATTTATTTGTTCATTTTATAATTTTTAACTTTTTTTCCCCATTATTTAAAAAATAATAATTTATTATTTTATTTTAGCAAAATACCTATAAAAAATAAAGTCCGTTTTTAACTATTTTAAGGGGTGAATCGGTTGAGGGGTGAATCGGTTATGGGGTGAATCGGTTAAGGGGTGAATCGGTTATGGGGGGAATTGGTTATGGGATGAATCGGTTAAGGGGTGAATCGGTCAAGGGGTGAATCGGTTAAGGGGTGAATCAACTGCAATTCGTCACAACCAATGTCTCTGGAAACAATAGTTTATTTCCTATTCATTCAAGCAGTTTCTCAACCACCGCTTCTGTTGCTGTTGTGGTCTCTGCAGTCATGGCTGCACTTTTCGTGGGTTGATGATCGAGGGAATGAATGGAAGGGGTTTCGATGGTTAGTCGGTGGGTGAGTGAGATTGCTTGCTGAGATTGGGAAGTTGTTGGGAAGGTGAAAGTAAGTAAGTAAATAGACGGATTGGTGGGTGAATCCATTATTAGATTTTTGAATGGATGACTGATTATTCATGGAATGGTTATCTAATACGTCACTTAAAAATGACGTGGATGTATTTGTGAAGCCATTTCAAAACATTGCTATATACACTTAGTTTCTTTTCTGTATGTTATTTTGAATATGAATCTTTCTTCGAGTTTTATATCTACTTTATATACACACAGTCTTTCGAACGATTACTCTTATGAAACCAATCAACCGGGAAATCTGTTAAAAATCAATTAATTTTATATATATACTTTGGCGTTTTATATCTACTTTATATACTTAAATCCTTTATATATATTTTTATAGATGTATCCTTTATATATCTGGGAGTGTGGCAGTTAGTTTTAACCAATCAGCCGAAGCTTCAAGCAAATATTTTTATGCTTCGGGCAGGCGGATTCGATCCAATAGTTGTCAATTAGTTGACCTCATTGATTGCAATAAAAACGAACATCTGTAAATAGGCAGTTCGGGGCAAGATGGCGGGTCCAAGATGACGAGCTCGTCATCTTAACTCGTTTTTCAGAATTTGCAAATTAAATATGAATATGAAAATGGTGCTTTTGTGTTGCTTAAATATTAGTTAATTATTATAACTTAAATTAAGTCTCAATAAATTAAATCAAAGAAATGATGTGGTAAATTATCAATTTAATAGTTAGGCTACAATATAGCCTGGCTACATTGCATTACATTATATACCAATAAAGCTTCGAATATTTTTTCCCTATACCTAATTAATTGTATATAAACATAGGTATAGTTACTAGAGTATACACTTGTTGTTTGTAGGTTATCTATGTATATAAATAATACACGGTAAATATGTTAATCAAAAGTTTTATTCATTGTAAATAACTTGTGCACGGTATATATGTTATACTCCTTCTATAAATGTAATATCAATAGATATCTTACAAACAACAAGTAGTATATCTGTTCCATCCAAAGTCGCTGTCCCGTCCAAAGATACATTTTGCATGCGTAATTAGACTGTTTTTAGCTATTTGGACCAAACTAGAATTTGAATTTGGATTTGATAGTGTTAAGAAAAGTTGCGATTGAGAATTTGAGTTTGAATTTGAAAGTGTTAAGAAAAGTTGCGATCGAGAATTTGAGTTTGAATTTGATAGTGTTAAGAAAAGTTGCGATATAAATAATATTTAAAAAAACTTTAGGTTTAGATAGACCCTCATTATTTATGTGAATTCGCAAATTCTAGGTTGGTCCAAATACATAAAAATAGTCTAATTACGCATGCAAAATGTATCTTTGGACTGAACAGCGACTTTGGAAGGAACAATGTTCCATTGGAACATACATAAGTTATACTTGTTATATATAAATTTCACTCGTTATATAAATCTAATATTCGTTATATATAAGTTATGCTAGTTATATATGGGTTATGGTCGTCATAAACTCTCCGCTCGCTTATAAATACGAGTTTCTCGCGGGCTTTTCTTTCTTCTCACGTTTCGCTCTTTTGGAGACTCAAAGGTTATTTTAAATTCTAAAACAATGGCAAAGATGTTTCGGAATATACTTGCTTGAATTGTTAGCTTCTTCTTCATGAACCAGAACGCAAAAACGACAAGTTATTAAACTCTTCCAGAACCTCCTACCACAGAATCAACTTCCAAACCACAGCAACTAGCTGCGCACACTTCAGCAACCAAGACGACACCAAACTCCCATAACACTCACCCGATGTATCCACATCCAGGCACTAACCAACAACATGTCACAACCTCCAACACCAAACACCACGTGGCTTCCTCCAGCCGTAACTAACCATATACTGAGTAAAGTTTACTCAAATACGCCCACGATCAACAACCAGCTTCGCAAATCTTTCAGACGTTATTACTCTACACGTGTCCTTTCCAAAGCAAGCTTCTACAGAAATTCGAAATCTCAACATGAATGGCCCTCCACGCTTCGGCAGCCCCAGCAACAGACAGCCGATGTAACTTCTCCCGGGACAGACCAGCAACAACATGGCACACCTCACATCTTCGACCGCTCTAGAACCGCACAGATCTCTCAAACTGGATACAACACGGTACCTTTTACATTGAAGTCGCCTCACAGGGAAGTCGTTGCATTACGAATTATTATACTTGATTAACACTTTTCCAAAAATGCTTGATCATATTATGGATTATTTGCGCAATGGCTACGTGTGTGTTATTTAGGTGAAATTGTGGGGTTCATTTGCGTTGGAGCTGCAGATATCTATTGGTTGTAGTCAATGTTGTTGGGATGCTGGTGGTTGTTGGGTGTTTTGTGGTGATGTTGTCTGTTGGCCTGGGTTAGGGGAGGATTAGGGAGGGCTGCGAGTATTTCGTTAGTGGAGGTCGTATGGCATGGGTGGATCCACATGTGGTCCAAGCAAGGGGCAAACATTGTTCAGTGGAAAATGTCAGCGCGCATTGAATATTCATATTTTTGTTTTTACTTAATTTTACATAAATTAAAACGTCTGTGTGGTAAGTGATCTTTGGTGATGGGTATTGTCGTATTTCGTGTTTTATCTGATTGAGTATGGGTACTATAAGGAGTTTCAATTGTCTGCTGGTGTGTGATGTGTTTTTTGCACTCATCTTGCGTATGATAGTATCTTCGTTGTGTTTTTTATGGATGTGTAGGATGAGGGAGTTGTTGTGTATTGTGTAGGTCCTAATGTAAAAGAGGAATTGTCTTGCAAGGTCATCTTTATTATTGATTACACTAATGGAAGCTGTGATTGAGACTAACCTTTTTCATAAGAATAGGGGTTGTCCTGTGTGAAGCTGTATTTTTGTCTTATCGTTTTTTATTAATAGGTAAAAGAAGTAATTGTCCTGGGTGTCGTTTGGTCTTCTGATTTGTAGCCTATAGGTTTTGTAGTCTTAGACTGTATGTTCTTAGCCTCTGTGGTTTGAATGGGTTAATTCTTGTTAGTGGGTTGTGTCTATATATCTATTGTAAATTAGGGTTTGTATTTATTAATTATATGCTTGTCTAAGGTTTGTAGGTAGATGTTTGCGAGTGCTGGGTGGTGCTGATGCCCATGGCACAGCCATTAGCTTGTTGGTAGCTAGTATTTTGAAATTGGAAGAAGTTATTATTGAGTATTGAGTTTAGTACGTCTATTATGAGTGGGTCTGAGTGGTTGGGGTGTGGATTGATGGAAAGAGTACGTTTAATTGTGGTTATTTTGTTTACAAAATCTTAGCATAACTTCTTTTAACCTTGTAGGTCTCATCAACCATTCTTATGTCAGAAAATCTTCTCAGCAGATTTATCTGATCGGTTGTTGTCCATGTGATTATAAAAATCTTGTGGTTTCGTTTGGAGACTGGCTTTGTAAATGATCAGCTATTAGTGTGAGATTCGCGCCGTTAGATAACATCAATAGTGTCTGTTTCTCTAAAAATCTTTTTGGTCGTCTTTCTGAGCTATAAATTGAAAATTCTTGATTTCCATGTGGATGGTTATGAAGCCAATTTTTTTCCGGATTAAATAGCTTTGAGCTTCTTTGTCATAAGCTACATATATGGACATCTTGCATCCACCACGCTTATTAATATTCATTTTAATTCATCATTATTAACATAATTGAAGCTTGAATTTTTTCATTACGAACTAGATGAGAATTCAATCGACAAAAATCATTAAAGGATTTTTCTATAGTTTCAATATTTTCATATCTGTTATTTAAAATATTTTCAATTTTTCCTAAATAGTCCTGGTAAGAATAACATTCCCACATTGGCTTTATAGAACTCTAACTCTTTCGGAGAGCCTGCTCCGTGGGACCTGAGCCACCATTTCATATCTTGTATCGCGTGCTTTATGCACAGGATAGAGGGTATTTACGGAAAGTTATTTTTAAACCCATTACGTATATTTGTTTCATTATCTGTTACAAAAATAAGATTAACTGCTTTTTCGAATTCTGGTATTTCTTCTTTTATCATTTGAAAAATAATGAATGGGCTTTTTGTAATTTCCTTTCATGTATCATAAATGCCAACGGTAAAGAAGGCGATGACACGAATTTGTTTGATCTAAACGTCAAAACTAAATCTCTGAGTTTATACCTGCAAGGATGTTATGGACTGGAGCAGAGCGAGTGTCCATTAACATCTCAGCAGAGGGGCAGGACATGTCTCTAATGTATCTCTCCATTTGTCGCTCCATCCTGTTCCCTCCATTAGAGAGCTTACTATGTGAGGCAATAAATTTAAATTGTTATTATAAGATATTAGAGCTTCGTGAACTGCATCTTTTTTCAGAGGCTGTCCAAATACTTCTTCTTTCATTGTGGTAATACTTTCAGGATGCTTTTGAATTTCCGCAATCTTCTTTACAGCATGCTGGAATGCTGGTGCCTCTATTATGGAATTAACGAATTGATTCAATAAAAGAAAAAAATATGATAGAAAAAGTATTCCAATCCTTACCATCTCGAGATTGGAGAGGTTTTGATAGTTCCCATAAACAAGGGTCATCCAAGGCCCTGTGAGAACTTTCCCAACCAAACCAAGGACCTGCAGTTGCACCATTGTCCTTGGTTCGTTGAGTCCCTCCCACAGGGCCTTGGTCTCATCATTCTTGGTGTAACTGCTGATACGAAAAAATGACAAATGGTTTAAAATAAGTTCAGTAAATTTATGTAATTATTAAACAAAGAATCTTAAAGTATACTTGATAAGGAATCCATGTAACAATTCTCTGTGCTGGATGGCGACGCCTGCCATGTGGAAAAGGAGGTGCAGGCGGTTGCCGACGTATCGTAGAAAGATCCCTGGAACGACTTTGTTTGCTGTCAGATAGGCCCTGAACGCTCCTGGTTCACCTTTAAAGCTGTGTCTGAGAGAGAAAAAAAAATCTAACTCTGGGACATTTATAAATCAATATACAAATCATTTCAATCATTGGAACTTAATAGATATATAAAGATAGTTATAATCACCTGAGTTTTGATAAGTTGTACAGGAAAGAAACTGCTGTGCCATCCTTGTCTGTGAATCATTGAATACCTGTGAATTGATCAAAAACGGCAAGCCGTTTTCTGGAATCACCAGCAATGGTTGAGGGTGGGTGCTATGAGGGATCTGAATTTTCTGCTGGTGTGTGATGATGTGTGTTTCTTGTATTCCTCACTGGTCTTGCGAATGATTACTTCTTTGTTAGGTTTGTTGTGTGTGTGTAGATTCTGAAGTAATGTGGTGATGAGGGAGTTGTTGGAGCGTATTGTGTGGGTCCTAATGTCTAGAAGAAATTGTCGTGTGAGGTTTTTTATAGTGTCATCGTTTTTGTGGTTGATTATTGATATTGAATCTGTGATTGTGGACAATCCCTTCTCGTAGGATAAGGGATTGTCCTGGGTGAAATTGTATTTCTGTCTTATTGTTTTTATATTGGATTGGAATACTTTTTCTATCATATTTTTTGATATATTGAGTAGGATTCAGCTGTGTCATTGGTGATTGTGTCTTCTGGTTTTTAGTTGGTGGGTTTAGGTGGTCTTGGGCTGTATGATTTTGTTCTGGATTGGTTGAATGAGCTGCGTCTGTGTGATGTGTCCTGTGATGGTGTGTGTGAGTGATGGTGGGTGTGGTTGGGTGGTGATTGTAACAGAGTTCGTCTTTGGTTTGGTTGTGAATTAATGGTAGTCGGGTAGACAGGGGTATGCCTCGGTGTGTATTGGTGAGTGTGTGCTGGGTGAGGGGTCTGGTCTTGGAACAGCGTACGGGCTCTTTGAAGCTGGTGAAGGATGTTGGTGAGCTGATCTGCTGCTTGATGGGGTCAGGTCGATCGACTCGAGGGTTGTCTCTGTCGACAGGTCCATTCTGTGAGTGTTAAAAGAATAGTGCTCGTTATTATCACATTTTGAGGATAACTAACAAAATAAAATGTTTTAAAATATAATGACTAATTGATTATTCACCTTTAATATTTTAATCTTTTTTAGATTATACAAATCTTGTGGTTTCGTTTGGAGACCCTGGCTATGTAATTGACCAGCTGTTAGTGTGGGATTCGCGCCGTTAGATAGCATCAGTAGGATTTGCATTAGAATTGTCGATACCTTGACTGCATCTGTTCCAGGCCTCGAAGAGTTTTCCTTGCAATGATTCATGGTCTGCGGACTGCTGCCTTCCACACAGTGCCTTCCATCCAGGTGCTGCGGAAGTAGTTCAAGTACACTCGTTCATTTGAGTTCCTTTATCTCATCGAACAATGACGGGATCTCCCTCTCTGGGATCAACGGAAGGCGAACAAGAGAGTACAGTCGGTGATTGCTAATATAGGCGCCTCTCAGCCCAAATTCTTTGATCTTCCGCCAAAGTGCCTGCCCGAAGTGGAAATGATAACCCTTAATAGCCACATTAGGAAAAACGCCTCTGAGGGCTTTCCAGAGGCTGACCTCAAAGTCAACTACAAAGGTCTCCAATCGTTGGGTGTGGTCGACCAAGTCGCACACTTTCTGCAGCACCTGTGGAATAACAATATAAGTAGGGTTTGAAATCGATTAACGCAAAATTTGTTAAAATGAAATTATTATTGTATTTTTGTAGAAAATGTTTCAAGTTGAAATTACACGTGATTTCTGAAGGAAAACTCAGCTATAAATGAGTTTTCGCTTAAATTATAACTTTAAAAACTCGTCTTTCTGCTTCGGCATTCTGAGCATTCTTCCCAACCACTGCATCCCACTCCATGGCTTGCTTTCTGTCAGGCTCAGGAAGGCAGATTAATACAGACATAGTGGCAATAACCCCGATGTCCATGCCATCCTCGCGAACTGCCCCGATCTCTTCTTTTTAGTTGTCGGCGGGATAAGATTCATCTTGTCTTTTAGGTCATTTCGTAGGCACTGGAGGGTTCTCAGGACGTCTGACATGCCAGAGCTCAACGATGTTACTCCATTTGACATCATCTGATGTGAGGCTTGGAGTTCCCCACTCAGCTTCGCATAATGAGCCCCTATCTTCGCCTCGGAGATTTTTGAGTCCTCTATCTGGTAACGTTTAAGTGAATTTAATAGTCCAATTCGATCTGCCTCAAGAGGCACGAATGGTTGGATTATTGATTCTAAAGGAATCAATCCCGTAGAGGGGGGACTGGGCGTAGGTTTGGTAAATTGCGAGAGGGTTTATTGGTTTTTACTGGAGGGGCTTTCCCTGCAACCGGCCCAGACCGACTGGGAAGGGGTACCTCTTCTGCCAGCTCATAAGACTCCAAGTCTCTAGGTGACCACTTCGCTTTGAGAAACAGATCTGAAGATTCTTGATCCATAGATAATTGGAGAAATGTAACAGTTGTTGAAGTCAACACGCGTGCCCCCTTAAATGCACCCTCCTCTTAGTCTTTTACAATTTCGTTTCTCAATGTTAAAACATTTTTAATAGATCAAATGCAATTATAATAGGGGAGAAAGTGATGAAATAACTCAGATTGAGTTGTATAAACCATTTCGCTGATTGGGATGTCGTTAAACGGTTTGTAACAAACAACCATAATACCATTTAAAAATTACTAGTTAATAAACTTCGCTAATTAAATCAAATATTATAAAAAAAGACGAAATTAGAACAAATCCTATTGCCATTTACCTCATGAAAGAGTGGATAGTGAAGAGTTGCACAAATGGTATCCTGACGACCTTAAAGGTGCCGTCCAAATACCAGGTCTTGCTCTTCTTGAGCCTCTCGAGGTTGCAGTCAGTGGCAAATAGGTAGTGGACCTTGTTACTCACTGCCACATACTGTTAGAGAGTCGATCTTTATCTTTTGTATGTTCTTTTCTTTCAATGGTGAAGTGAGAGTCTGTCTGAGTTCTCATTTACCCTAAAGGCTTGGAATGGTCCGCTGTTTGGTATTGTAGGCTGGTGAATGCAGTTGGTGAGCTGATCTGCAGTTCGATTGAAGTAATTGTTTGGTGCTCGTTCTATTCAAATTAATTGTGGCGACCGGTTTCGGCAGATGCCTTTCTCAAGCCTTAGAATATGAATGTGCGGAAAAGACTTCTCATAGATCTTGAATGGTTTTTATAAACTTTTTGGGTATGGAATAGTATATATTGGAAGTCTATATTGATAATGTATGTATATTCATTATAGTCGTCCTAAGATGACTTTAATATTTTTCATTGCTAATCATCGAACAACGCTGAAGAGAATGGTAATGCCTTTTCTATTGCGAACTTTATCAGCTTCCATGGCGCTGACAATATTTTCGTTCACCGTCGTCGAGCATTTCTGGTCATGAAATTCAATAATCCATTAGGCATCTTGTAACTCCGTACGTGCGTCTCACTTGATTCATGCTCTATAGCCTTTTCTATAAGTTTTTTTCAATTGTTGACACCACCAGACCTGAACTCATCATTTATAATTGTCAACATTTTACAATAAAAACACTGCGTACTGACAGTCTAGGAATTCAATTCAATCCAGTTGAATTGATCGTACCACGAGAGCTGAAACAAACGATTCTGGTTTGGGATCAGAGAGTGGGTTTGGGGAAGAGACGAGTTTTTTTATGAATAGGAAAAAAATAATTTTGTATAAAACATCTGACAACTAGTTTTTGCATCCAATATTGAAGTTTGTGAGAAAGTGTTTTTAAAAAAGTAACTTTTCGATTCGCTCGTTTCACTAATTTCAATATTTTATGCAAAAGTTAGTTTTTTCAGATGTTTTGTACAGCATTTAAAAAAAAGACGAGTTTTATGATTCTTAGGAGAAAAAAGAAATGGAAATAGCATCCTTTCATGCTTGTTCCAGGAAAGACTGTCTTAAGGGCCTTCCATAAGGCTGCTTCAAAGTCCACCACTACTGTTTCTAGCTGAAGGATTGGTCTTAGCAGCTCACGCACCTTCTGAAGCACCTATATAGAGTTTTAAAAGTGCCATCAAAATACCAAGTTTTTGCTTTAAAAACCAAAATTAATAGTCTTTCAAGTTGCTAATTTGAAGCAAATACTATTTTTTTTGTGTGTGCTATTTTTCTGTAGAACGTTTGGTTGTAGGGTTTTTTTGAAAGAAATAGAAGTAGAAGAGAAGAGAAGAGATCAGTTTTTCGGCGCCGTATTGGCCGTCATGTGCTCATGAAAAAAGGAAGTGTGTGGGAGGGTAAGAGAATTTTTAATGATGGAGGAGACGCCCCAGGGGTTTGCCAACCTCAAAGGCGTTGATTGGTTTTTTTGTTGTTAAATGATCGGTGTGTTTGATGGCTTGTTGAATTTGTGTATTGGGGTATGGAGAAGGAGGGTGTTTTGTATTGGGGTGGTGGCTAATGATATGTTTACGGATGATGTTGTTAATGTGTCCTGTAAGGTCAAATATTTGTGGGTCTACTTGAGAGGGACCTATTGAGCAAGCGTTTGGGATTGTAAAGGGGTGTTTGTTGATGGGTGGGATGGGATTGTGTCAGAATATGAAATGAGGAAGAGTTTCCTTTTTACGGTATGGTAGAAATATTCGTGGATGGATGTTTTTTGTAGAGGTTTTGATGGAATGAAAAAGTACCCAAGTGAATGTAGAGAGTATGTATGGGTGGAGAGTGGGTAAGAGGATAGGTTAAGTACTGCATTAGTGGTGTTTGAGTCTGAGAAAAAACTTATAGGGGGAAGTTTCGGTATAAAAATGTTTTGGGGAGTAGAATGAGTAGTGGGGAGTGTGGAAATGTTTGGGTGGATGTCGGTGGGGGTGGGTTGGTGCAGATGAGTGAGGTAAGTTTGTATGGTATGTGTGGAGTCAATTTGTAGGGTATGTATGGTGTGTAGGTGCGCTCCAGGATTCAAGGTTCTGGGGTTTGTGAGTTTTTTGAACGCATCTTGTTGATTATTTTAGTAAAGGTGTCCATAATTTTATGTATGTCAGTTAATTGGTTTTGGGAGGTAGTCGTGAGGGTTTGTGTAATGGGATGTGCGGAAGAGTCAGTGAAGAGGGTGGAAATGGTGTATGGGTAGTTAGTGTATGTGTCTTTAAGGATTTTGCAATAATGACTTTAGGATAGTGAGAAGTCTCCATTTTATAATTAATTAGGGATTTGTGTATGTTATTCCAAGGGTGCTTTCTGGATTCGGTAAGGGTAGTGTGGGTGTCGGTGTGCGTGAACTTAGGTGGGTTAATGTTGTTGAAGCGAATGCGATTGAAATATGGAGACAAGAGAGAGTTTATTAACGAGAAGGCTTCCTTATATATGGTACGAGGGACAAAGGTTATCAAGTACGTTAGTCCTAGAAGTGCCAGTGCATGAGCGCGTGCGAAGGTTCGTGCTTATATGTGGACCGCTATAATGTAGGCCACTACATTGTATTGCGTGTTCGTTTTTCTTTTGGGAAAAGGATTTGTTGGAGGCAGTTTTTTATTTTCCGGGGCTGGTCCCATTGTGTTTTGGTGATGAATGTGGATGCTATTGTTGGGAATGGTTTTGAGTTGGTGATGAGGGCTGCTAATGATTTGGGGAAATGATGGATGAGTGTACGTCCTATTTGTGCGATGATGGTGGGAGAAGATGTGCTATTGGTGCTCATGAGAGGAAGTATTGATTTTTGGGTTGTAAGTTATGGTGTGGTTGTTAGGTGGGAGTAGAGGCTCCAGGGGGGAAGGTGGGAGGTTCGTCATTCCGGGGAGTGTTTGTTGTGCTTGTGGTGTGGTTGATAGGTGGAGGTAGATGGATAAGAGAGGTGGGTGAGAGGATATAAGGAGAGGGTATATGAAGAGGGATATACGGAGTTTTTTGGTGTAGAAGTATCTAGAGGAGTTGATTGTAGCGCGGTTGGTTGCATAGGAGTAGGTTGTAGTGGAGTTGGTGTGTAATTGGCGTTCAGGTTGTGAGAGGAAAAAGGGAGATTTATGTTTTGGTGGGAGTCGATTGAGATGGAAGTGTAGGGGGAGTCCGAAAATGAGAAAGGGTCGATCCATTCTTCGAAGATTTTACGCGGGTTAACTTTGCACTTTTGAAGATATTTATATAGGTTTTGAACTTGAATGTTTAAATTAAGATATGCCACATTCCCAGAGACTAAAAGGTTCCAGAATGAACCAGTCACTTTAATATAATTTATTGTTAGGCATGATAACATGTAAATTACGGTTTTATTTTCTAGATCTTTTTTCACTAATTTTAATCTCTTATTAAGTTTACTTGATTTATTAAGTATTTCTAAGAAATCATTATGATGATACATTATTTCAGCTGCAGTTCTAAACGAGCCGTTAAACTTATTGTCTTTATAATTACCGACATTTTTCGGAACAGTTATCCCCCCACATATCTTTCAGCCCCAGATGGTCCCCCGCTGGTCCAAATGCACATGAGGTTATTCTCACCACTCTTTCCACCACCGTTACGGTTTTGCACCCAAACTTCATACTGGAAATTGGATTTTGTCCTAGTGGCCAACTTTCTTCTGCCAGACCCACTTCCTATTTTCTTAGGTTATAGGTTTTTTAGTCTCGGACTGTATGTTCTTAGCCTCTGTGGATTGAATGGGCTAATTCTTGTTAGTGAGTTGCGTCTATATATCTATTGTAAATTATGGGGTGGTATTTATTAATTATATGTTTGTCTAAGGTTTGTAGGTAGATGTTTGCGAGTGCTGGGTGGTGCTGATGCCCATGGCACAGCCGTTAGCTTGTTGGTAGCTAGTATTTTGAAATTGGAAGAAGTTATTATTGAGTATTGCGTTTAGAAGGCCTTTTATGATTGGGTCTGGGCGGTTGGGGTGTCGATTGATGGAAAGAGTACGTTTAATTGTGGTTATTTTGTTTACAAAATCTTAGCATAACTTCTTCTAACATTGTAGGTCTCATCAACCATTCTTATGTCAGAAAATCTTTTCAGCAGATTTATCTGATCGGTTGTTGTTCATGTGATTATAAAAATCTTGTGGTTTTTTGGAGACTCTGGCTTTGTAAATGATCAGCTATTAGTGTGGGATTCGCGCCGTTAGATAGCATCAATAGTGTCTGTTTCTCTAACAATCTTTTTGGTCGTCTTTCTGAGCTATAAATTGAAAATTCTTGATTTCCATGTGGATGGTTATGAAGCAATTTTTTTTCCGGATTACATAGATACGAACTGGATGATAATTCAATCGACAAAATCATTTATGGATTTTTCTATTGTTTCAATATTTTCATATCTGTTGTTTAAAATATTCTCAATTTTTCTTAAGAGGAAAATGATAACGAATTTGCGTCGATGCTTCAATGAAAAATAAATGGAAAAACGCTATTATGAATAAGTGGATTCATGTCCATTGTATTTATCGAATCAAGTAAATGTCAGAAATTTAATTCAAATAAATGTCAGAAATTTAATTCAAATAAATGTCAGAAATTTAATTCAAATAAATGTCAGAAATTTAATTCAAATAAATGTCAGAAATTTAATTCAAATAAATGTCAGAAATTTAATTCAAATAAATGTCAGAAATTTAATTCAAATAAATGTCAGAAATTTAATTCAAATAAATGTCAGAAATTTAATTCAAATAAATGTCAGAAATTTAATTCAAATAAATGTCAGAAATTTAATTCAAATAAATGTCAGAAATTTAATTCAAATAAATGTCAGAAATTTAATTCAAATAAATGTCAGAAATTTAATTCAAATAAATGTCAGAAATTTAATTCAAATAAATGTCAGAAATTTAATTCAAATAAATGTCAGAAATTTAATTCAAATAAATGTCAGAAATTTAATTCAAATAAATGTCAGAAATTTAATTCAAATAAATGTCAGAAATTTAATTCAAATAAATGTCAGAAATTTAATTCAAATAAATGTCAGAAATTTAATTCAAATAAATGTCAGAAATTTAATTCAAATAAATGTCAGAAATTTAATTCAAATAAATGTCAGAAATTTAATTCAAATAAATGTCAGAAATTTAATTCAAATAAATGTCAGAAATTTAATTCAAATAAATGTCAGAAATTTAATTCAAATAAATGTCAGAAATAAAATACAAATAAATGTCAGAAATTGACTTTGAAACTGGGTAGTGCTGTGGAAGCAGTGGACAGGTTCTAAAAAGTGAAACTGAAGGGAAAAATGACAACGGAAGGATACTCAAATGCACGAAACCAAAACAAAAGGATACTCAAAAAAGGTAGAAGCTAAGGGAGAATGAACGAAACAAAAACAAATGGATATACCTTTTTGAGTATCCTTTTGTTTTTGTTTCGTCCATTCTTCTTTAGTTTCTACCTTTTGAGTATCCTTTTGTTTTTGTTTTGTCCCTTCCGCCTTAGTACAAACTAAAGTGTGAAAGGTCCATAAATTCCAGAACGGTAATTGAGAAGCTGGCTAGCGAATATGTCCCATGTCTCATACCAATCCCAAGCCTCCCAAAGCATACCTTCAACAGGTTTTCTGCCTCCGGATACGAGAGAGTTTACCTTCCCTTATAAAAGTGCAATTTGCAGGGACTAAGAGACCTTCTTGATTTAATAAAAAAATTAACAAATAAAAAGGTAGGTTAGATTTTCCGGCTTTTCAATTAATGCCAGCCTTCAAGGTCATTATTGGTACGAACACATCCGCGATATACCGATATGTTCTCTACCGACCAGAGGCTGCTGCTAAGCCAATTAGTAAAAATGTAAGAAAAATGATTTTGAAGTAAAAGTTTCTGCTCTTTGGCGCAGTTCTAAAAAAGAGGAGAAGATCTGATCGGCAGGAAGTGAAGAAAAAGCAAAAGTTTTCCGCAAAAGAGAATAAGTTTAACTTTTTTCAAGATAGTCAGATGTGAGGCCAGTCTTTTGGGCGTTCCTCCACAAAGCCTGACAAAAATGAAAGACACAACCCTTAAATACGGCCAGAGGAAAGACTTGTCGAAAAGCAACCCAGAGCCCAGCTTCAAAGTCAATACAATAGTGTGTACTCTCTTCTGGGTCAGCAAGGAATTCATTTTTTCTCAAACCTGTGGGATACATTTAAATAAGACTCTTAAACATAAACATAGATAATGTTCCATAAGTCGTGCTCAACCCCAAATCCTTGATTTTCCGCCAAAGGGCCTGTCCAAAGTGGAAATAACACCCTTTAATTTTTAGATTAGGGAAAACCTCTCTGATTGCCTTCCAGAGGCCGACCTCAAAGTCCGAAACAAATGTTGCAAGTTGAAGAGCGGGTCGGAGCAGTTGGCACACCTTCTGTAGCACCTTTGAAATAACAATATGAGCTTTAAGTACAATAACTCGATAAGTTAGTTATGAATAAACTCTCTTATTCACCACTTTATAATCTTTTGATTTCCTTTTGTCATCAAGACGTATACAAGTGGCGCCTGTTTGACTGAGTCATCAAACCTGAAATGGTTTAAAAAAAATAATATTTGAAATCAAGTCAATTAAATGGAATATTATAAGAGAAAAATAAAATAAAATCATATCATATCGACACATACCTCAGGAAGTGCCGTGAATGGTGAAAAGTTGCTTAAATGGCATCTTGACGACCTTGAATGTGCCGTCAAGATACCATGTCTTGCATCTCGTAAGCCTCTTGAGGTTGCAGTCAGTGGCAAATAGGTAGTGGACCTTTTACCCACTCGGTAGAACGGCTCTTTGATTACTCTCCTGAAAAAGCCTTCATCGACCTGAATAAATTAAAATCATTGTAAAAAACATCCTTTGAGATTATTTAAATGTAAGAATAATCTTACTTCAAAAGGAGTTGAGACTGGCTCATTTGGGAAAATCTTCTTTCGGTGCTAGCAAGCAATCTGGCTGAGATTCGTCGAGCTAATCACTGCTCCTGTTGGCTGCTCCCCCAAAGGGGACTTCTGCTTCGCATCTCGGACGATGATCAGGGCAGTGTCCAAGAGCCGTTCCTGCGCAGCCATCTTAATCTGGATTATTTAAAAAATATATAGAAAAAACTAAAAGAACTTTCCGATTTTTTATCGGCTTATTTAAGTACGGGATAACATGAGATAACCTTTATTCCGCTGGGGGTCAGATAATCTGTTACATCATTTCTGTGACATTTTCTGAGGTTACTCAAACAAAAAACGGATTTTTTTATTAGAACTTTATCTGCTTTCAGTTTGCAGTTTTCAGCTACTTTTTTACCAATAATTTTTACAGGTGGCCTTTTCCTAACAGGTTGTGTACCTGCTGTTTTATTGTTGGTTTCTTCAGGGTTCTCTTTCTTTTCTGCGTTGCTGTGTTGAGTTTTTTCCCATTTCTCACCAAAACGAATGGCTGACTATCATCTTCTGTTGGAGTAAGTTTATCTTTGGCGCCAAAGATTTTCTATTCCGTTTGTGTGTACGCCACTAGGCGCCACAAAGCAAACAGAATGGTTGTCGGTACTGTGTGCTAACCCAGTAACTACTGTTACTCGTGAATAGGCCCTCCACTCGTCGCTCCAGATAGTGGTCCCTGTTGAAACAAAAGTATACACTGTTAAAAAAGGATTTATAAATGAATAAACATAGTATAAATGAGAAAAAAATTAAAAGATATTTACCTGGTAAAACATGCTCTTGAATAATCGGTGATAGAGTGCAGCATCTCTTTTTTCTACTTGTACCATAAAAGCCTCCTTGGTCTCATTGTCTATCCCCCCAAAAACCCATCGTTGCCTCACTGGCCTTGCCCTGTGGTTTTTCGTTCGTTTGGCCGCCGAAATAATACTCTCATCAATCTGGACCACGTGCCCAAGACCTCCAATACGAACTGGGTGATCTCAGTTCGTACAGAGGTCTCTGAGCATATTGAACCAGTCCGGGAGAGTGGTATTACCTTTTATTTTCAAAATGCTGGCTGCCGTCGCTTGACTGATGTCATTAAAACACCATAAAAAATTATCTGAAAGGTATAATCAATTTTTTCATTAATATTTAAATATTATAAATCAAGTTTCAGTTTATTCTTATCGAAATACTTCAAATAAAGTAAAGTACCTACCATAATGCATCTATTCAGGGGAAGTCGGGAGTTTTCGAAAAAACTCCCTTTCCTTATACATTTATGGCATTGTGGACATCGCCATGTATGTCCGTCTGAAGTATTTGGGCGGTCAGTAATTAGCATGTCGGCTCCGCATGAGCAGGTTTTTGCCCGACTGAGCAGACCATGCTCTTTCGCCCAACTGATGACATTTTCTGCCTTCAATAGAATATTACCTATTTCTAATGAGCATTATGGGTTGAAGGGAAAGGACCTCTAAATTGTACACATTTTTTGTCACCTCGAGATCAGGAATAACTACTGATGGGGCCTTATACATCCCGTTCCACCCTACTCCTGTGGTTCCGTTGAACCACCAATCTATCCGCGTGGAATCTTGCATCCCGTAACTTGCATCCGAGGAGATTGCAGTGATTCTTACATAGGAGCATGTTGCTTGATAAAGTCTTCCCCCATCAACATGGTATGCGTGACCTGGCCCAGGATAAGGCTGTCTGAAATGTGAGAGTTGGTAAGGAGAGAGCTTATTTGAGGTGACTATTATATCATGGACCAAAAGACATGTCTCCCTTTCCTGGTAGCGGTAAATTTCTGTTAGATGATACATGTCATTATCAGTCGATCCTCTGAGCTGGATCTTTGTCCCCAATGGACACATCCTGAGACCTAAATCCTTCTTTACGTTGCCTTGTGAGACTATGATCACATCGCCAAGACCTGTTTTAATCCATACCTCTGAGCAGTAAATTATCAGACAAGCCTTCGCAAGCCACCAATGGTGGTGATTGGGGAGATGAGCTCTGACCCACTGCTCTTTCCCATTTTGGGCGATAATCCCCTTATGAGTTACCTTAGGGGGACTCACGGATTCTACCGGTGTCTCACCAATCCACACAGCACTCTCCCCGTTCACTTACCCCCTAGGAACATCGGGTCTAGGAGATCGAGTGAGTAGGGGTCAACTTTCACGGTGTGTACCACCGAAGAGTGAAAATGCAGGGATGTGGGGTTGTCGCTCACCATCCATGAACATATCGGTGCTGGGAAGTATGGCTGGATCTTTAAGTCTGAGTCGTCAGGCAAGCTAGTCAAACTTAGCGGACGAGGGTGTATTCTCTTCACTATGGTGAGTCTCAAAAGAAGTTTTTAGCGCATAACGCGCTCCATCAACGAGGGAAAGGGCTGCAGGCGTCATCCCTGCTGAAGCCGAGGGGCTTGCCGAAAGAGGAAAACTTAATAAATAAAGGAACTCAACAACTTTGAACGTTCTTCGAAAGTAAATTCCGAAAACCTTTCAACAGAGGTAGTGTGATCAATGGATCCAACTCGCACTACTTCTTTGCGACCGGCATAAATATAAAGAGGTTGCAAAAAATAAAGACTTGGTACCTCGATGGTACTTTTAAGATCGTCATGAAGCCATTGTTCTTTAAGGAAAAACTGAGAAAGCTAGCGTACCATTTTTTATTGAGTCCCTTCATTTGGTCAGCTTTCATCTTTCGGCAAGCATCCTTGCGTCTGTCCCTCGGCTTCAGCAGGGATGACGCCTGCAGCCCTTTTCCTCGTTCATGGGGCGCGGTATGCGCTAAAAACTTCTTTTGAGACTCAGGTTGCTGCGGACTGACTTCTGTCAGTTTTTGTCTCTCGGCCTGTAAAACGGGCACGTCATTGTGTGAATAATTTATAAGCTGTTAGAAGCTTTTCAATCAGTCAACTGAATAATAATATTAAAATAGCGAAGAGGTTCCCCGTTGGCTCTTGTGGTCCCATCTTTTTCCTCTACCTTTTCACTTTTCTTGCCCCAAGAGGCTGGCTGTTACTTGGAATAAGTCCAACCAATTGTTGAAGCTGTTCAGAATACTTTTTGTCCAGCTTCTATTTTTATCTGAATTCAAAAACAAAGCTCATATTCGGAAGTTAGAATCATAACATTAAATTTTTCAAGTATGTGAATTATTGAGTATAAATAATACCGATCATTAATGACCTGTTTGGTTCGAAGGACTCCCGGTACAGCAGGATGAATATGAGACTGACTATTTAAAACTGTCCCCTATGGCTTTATTCTGGTGGAACATCTGGTGACAGTGCCGGATTTTTAGGTACTTTGTGTGAATCTGTAGCCCTTGTTTGACACATGCAATAGTCTCATAGGCTCCTACGCTGAAGTCCTGTGGCTGCTTCATGATCCTTCAAATTCACAACGCTGATGCTCGCTCATCTTCACAACGCCTAGCTATGCGTTGTAATAGTTGGGCTTTATGAAAGTGAACTAGCTCGGTGTTGTGAATTTAAAGTGTGTGTTTGTTTGTGTGTGTGTGAGTGTGTGTGTGAGTGTGTGTGTGTGTGTGTGTGTGTGTGTGTGTGTGTGCGTGTGTGTGTGTGTGTGTGTGTGTGTGCGTGTGTGTGTGTGTGTGTTCGAATTTGAATCTCGAAGTCTACGATATTTTAATGTTGAAAATTTAACTACTTCAAGTCTTTCATTATATATATTTTTTATTAGGTAACATTTTGGTAGCTCTTCGCATTTTTAATGCATTCAGTTTGTTTTTTTTCAATATAGGACTCAATAAACTGCTAAGGTATTCTAGATGGAGCCTAACTATACCTTTAAATAATAATCTAAATGTTTTTATATCAATAAATTTAAACTCTCTCGTTAATCCCAGTATTTGGTTAGCTTCACTTACTTGCTTTTGAATATGCATATATAATTTCAAATGATTATCTATTATCACACCAAGGTTTTTTTCATAAGCAATACTTTCCAGTAATACCTGACCACCATCGTAATCCTTCATGTATAAACTCTTGATGCATTTGATTTTCGAGATATTTGTAAGAAATAAATATTTTCGGATGAAGTCTGAGTTGCCATTGTAGACTGCCATTATTTTATTTATATCTCCTTGTAGCTTAATCTCATCATCTCCCTCATTTATTTGTCCATACATTTTGCAATCATCTGCGTACATGAAAACATTTGAGTTTACATTATTTGGGGAATCGTTCACAAAACAACTGTGGACCCAAAACAGCTCCTTGGCAAATTCCACTTGTCACCCTCTCCCATATTTGTTTTATACCATTTACATCTTTGTATTCTATTATTTAGGATTTTTCCTTCATTCACACGCTGTATAACCAATACGATAGTTTGTGAATTGACCTTGTATGTGGCCCCTTGTCAAAAGCTTTGAAGATATCCGTATACGTCATGTGTATTACCCTAAAATATCTGTCAAATCATCTCTTACCTCTATTAATTGTAACATTGTTGACCGTCCACCAATAATACAATATTGGGTATTACAAATAATTCGTTTCATTCATTGTTTTTTCTTGTGTATGTGTTTGCGTCAACGAAATGAGTGTCCGAACAAATCGTCACAGATATTTTATCCCCATAATAAAAAATTACAATTACAATTCAAAATAATGTCCAATTAGCTGATACCACATTGCGTTAAAACGTGATTAACTTTCGATTACATTTATTTAACTTCGATTAAAATTGTTAATCTTGGAACAGCTTCAAATTATTTATTACTTGATATTAAAAATTGGTTTAAATATCACTTACCCAACATAAACACAACGACAAAGGTGTTCAATTACGACAGCATTGATCCTACATGACCCATTCAAACTACAAAGACATCACAGTTTATAACATCTTACAACATCTCGCCACAAAACCACACAAATAGCATGGATACCACCTATACACGCAAGTTCAAATAGTTTTCCTTCAAAGACGTTTTGATGATAAGGTGAGAAAAAACGTTTCAAATGGTTGGAAAAGAGGGTGACAAACAACTTCAGTTTCTTATTAACTGCATCTACTACTACTACTACTACTACTACTACTACTACTACTACTACTACTACTACTACTACTATTACCACTACTACTAATACTACTACTACTACTACTACTACTACTACTACTACTACTACTACTACTACTAATACTACTACTACTACTACTACTTCTACTACTACTAATGCTTTTGATGACATCTAGATTTTAATTACATTTATCATTTTCTTTGATTTCTAATGCTTTTATGGATTATGTGTATAGATTTTAATAATTGAGTTTGTCTCTTGGTTTAATAAAGAGAATGAAAGTTGTTGAGTTTTCAAAACCGGTTCATGTCATTTACTTTCATTTAGTTTGGAATTGGTCGTTTTTACTCTGTATTTTAACCTTTTACTAATTTGTAACGAAATAATTTATAAAAATTAAAAAAAGGAAAAAAGATTAATTTATAAGACACTGTTTGAATAGAAGGGATGCAGTCGATTCACCCCATAACCGATTCAACCCTTAAAATATTTCAAAACGGGCTTTATTTTTTATAGGTATTTTGCTAAAATAAAATAATAAATTATTATTTTTTAAACAATGAAAAAAAAAAAAAAATTTTTTTTTCAAATAAATGAAAAACTAAGAAAAAATTATTAAATGAATAAATAAAATTTTTTTTAAAGATAAAATAAATGGAAAATGCTTTTTTAAAAGTATACAATATATCTAAAAAATATATATAAAATTATAAAATATTAAAAAAATATATTAAAAATTATAAAATATTTAAAAAATATATTAAAAATCATAAAATACTAAAAAAACATTAAAAATTATAAAATATTTAAAAAAATATATTAAAAATTATAAAATATTTAAAAAATATATTTAAAATTATAAAATATTTAAAAAATATATTAAAAATTATAAAATATATTAAAAATTATAAAATATTAAAATAAGTATAAAATAAATAGATAATTATAAAATAAATAAAAATTATAAAATAAATAAATAAAAGTTATAAAATAAATAAAAAGTTATAAAATAAGTATAAAAAAATAATTAAATAAATGATAAATTATTAAATAAAAAATAATTATTAAATAAAAATAATAATTATTCAATAAAAAAATAATTATTCAATAAAAAAATAATTATTCAATAAAAGAATAATTATTCAATAAAAAATTATATGAAATATATTATATAATATAAAATAAATTATCAAATAGAAAAAAAAATCTTTAATATTAAATAAACTTTTCAATATCATTTCAACATTACATTTTAAAAATAAACTTCATCCAGATCTGTATATAATTGACTCCGTTTTATTTGGTAGCTGTCATATATCTGGGATATCTTATGATGATTCTGGTCGCAGGCTCAAACCTCTATAACCAGATCATATTTTTGTATTTGCCTCAGCACTCTCATTGAGGGTTGTCATTGAAGTTCGACTTTTTTGACGCTGAGGGTTTTTGAATAAGGAATTTATTTTTTAACGCAAGGGGATGTTGTCAGATCTGAAAATTGCTTTTGAAGTCCGGCAGTTTTGTTGAAGATGGATATTGATTTTGGAGCTGTGAATAGTTGTTTGAAGCTGGAAACGATTGATTGAAATATGTAATGCTAACTACATCAGTCTATACTTCCGTCACCAAGATGAAAATCTAATAAGTCCTCCAGAAGCTTTAAGTCTGAGGTTGATGAAGGTAGACGATTAAAATTAGTATACCTATACTGTATATATAATCTTCACATATTTAACCAGTTTGAAATAGTTTGGAAACGTTTAACTACTTTATTTTAGTTTAGTTAACTATTCTCAAAAATAAGTTTATATCTATTAGTTATACTACTTATTTTTAGTTTAAAATAGTTAGAGTTTAACTAAAAATATTTAGTTAGTTGCCCATCACTGTATATTATACATATGCATTTTCTAACCAATCAATGACTTCATTATTCATAGTCTTTCGAATATGTTCCAAAGCATCGAGCTGCTGAACTCTTGACCCCAGTCATCTGAAACTCAATACTTCTCTATCACCATTTCATGAATCTTTCCGGTGTTTAAACCAGTGTTTTGAACAATTTATAAAATACTTCGGCATTCATTTTTAAGTATTTGTTTTTAAAACTTAAAGATTTTGAATTTTTCATGAAAACATAAGCGAGCTGATTAAATACCTTTTTCTTCGGTGGATTCGTTGAAGTCATTTGATGAAAACTTTTTTCTCGTTACATTCACATAGTCTCGTATAGTTAATATTTATTTTAACGTTTCTCTAAGCTTTGAAATAAAATATTGTTCGAAGCTATAATCACTTGCTGCAGAAAGCTTTACTAGCCAATTCTGATCGTTTCTGATCGAATGGTGGTGCTTTTGGTGTTAGTTGAAGAGCTGTGTTGTGGTGCTGTGGTGATGGTTGAAGTGAAAACAATGATTCTGTAGCAATGATGATCGTGGTGATGTGGGCGAGGTTGGATTATTGAGTTTAATTGTGTTTTTTATATAAATTGATATACTTACGGGGAATCCAAAAAGCGGTTAAATTTAACAAAATTATTCAAAAGAGCTATATAAATAGTTTTAATTGATTGATTGGTTAATTTCTAGAGGCTTTTTCTCCAGGAGGCCGATTAGAGCTAGGGTTGAAAAAGGACTTCAGTTTGGGTCAGAGTTAGGATTAAGATTAGAGTTAAATTAATGAATTTATTTATTTTTCAAAACAAATTTTGAATTTATAATATTATTATAATAAATCAATCAATCAATCACTAATGATTTGTATAGCGCCCTTTACTAAGTGAACAAAAGCGCTCTAAACTATAATAGTACATAGTCTATAGAGCAAATATAAATGGATGTAGGATAAAAAGCCTCTCGGAGAAAAAGCCATCGGATAAAATACCTTCTACAAAAAGCCTCCCGGAAAAAAAACCTCTTGGAGAAAAAGTCTTCTTGTTAATATTTTAGTATAAATAAAACTGACATTTTATATAAAAAACGGATTTTTTTATAGATTTGTTTCACAATTTTAAATAAATAAAAAGAACTATTTTGAAAAAAATTACATTATTAAAACGAACTATAATTATAACTATAACGGACTTTATTTTTTCTATAGATTCGTTTCACAATTTTGAATAAATAAAACGGACTATATTTTTTTAAATTACATAATTAAAACGAACTTTAAATTGTCAAATTTAATGAATTATTAAATACAATACGAATTATTTAACACAAGATAAATATATTGATTGATTGTGATAGTCATCAACTTACATACCTTTTCGTATTCGTTGTCTTGGTGACTAAGAATTAGCATGTAAATTATAGTATAATTATTATACGCTTCATCTCATTTTTTATTTGAATACTTGATTAGAATATATTTTTAGTATGATCACTCTAAATTTTCTAAGGTTTTTTAAACAATATAAATATCAAGATACTGATTTCTAATTTTTATTGATTTAGATTTTTTTTCTAAATTAATTTTAGTGATGATGATGCTGATAACGATGGCTGTGGTGTTGATAATAATGATTCTTTCATATCACTTGAATTTGGTAATGTCTTAGGGTGTCAATGCAAACATATACACAAGTACAAGAAAGTTATGACGTCATTCGTAAAGGTAGTAGTATTAGTAGTAGTAGTAGTAGTAGTAGTAGTAGTAGTAGTAGTAGTAGTAGTAGTAGTAGTAGTAGTAGTAGTAGTAGTAGTAGTAGTAGTAGTGGTAGTAGTTGTAGAAGTATTAGTAGTGGAGCTTAGTAGTTTGTTTGACATGGAGGATATCATGGGCGGCGATCACTATTTTTTAGTGGGGGGGGGGTCCACCTTAATGTGGACCCCTCCACTTTTTTCCAATCTTTTTATCTATTTTTTTAAATGTTGATATGAACATAATCGTCAACCATGGCATAAAAATGAATTTTTATACAGTAATACATTGTGAGTATGTGTAGTTATAGTGATAGCTGTCTAAAAAATATTCTTTGCCTAATTAAATACTCTTTCATCTACTTTTCTTTTTATCTCTATGGCGTAGGCGGGAATCCTAAGGGGGTCCTGGGGTCCACCTTTATAAGGACCCCTTCACTCTTTTAAAAAAACACATTTCTCAACTCTCATTTTGATACGAGCCTAATTGTCAACCATGGGATAAAGAAATGCTAATACAGTAATACATTGTGAGTATGTATAGGCAGCGATGCTAGGGGGGGTCCTGGGGTCCATCTTAACATGGACCCCCTTCAATTTTTCAAATAAAATAATTTCTTAACTCCTATATTAATACAAGCATAATCGTCAACCATAGCATGAAACAGAATTTTTATTCAGTAATATACGTTGGGTAGGCGTAGTTATAGTGATAGCTGCCTGAAGCAAAACTATTCTTTGCTTACTCAAATACTCCTCCACCTACTCTTCTTTTTATATTTATGGATTTAAATTAATGAATTATATTTATTTTCAATTTTCGCAAGCAGACATTCAGGATGTTTTTCAGAAAATATCGGTTCACTTTATGCAAACAGACAGATTTACATTTGTATAAATTTTATACTATAAAAAATAATTCACATTGTGTTACTTATTTTGCATGGGCGTTGTTCATAGGGGGTTCTGAGGTCTACCTTAATATCGACCCTTTCAATTTTTAGATGAACCAAAGTTATGAATTTCAAAAGGCTTCGAACATTAACTAAAGTTGTAGTTAAATCAAAAAAGTTATATATCATATGACTGGCAAAATGAAATGCTGATGCTTTTAGCTCATTCTATCGTTAGAAACATTGTGTGCACTGTTAATGCCGAATCATGCCAGTTTGGTGTTGTGGTTGACGTCACACAAGACTGCAATGGGTTTGAGCAGAAATCGAAATGCATTCGTTTTGTTGATGAAGCTTTAAATGTTAATGAACAGTTTATTGGTTTGTTCAGCCCACCAGACACGACCAGACAAACATTCTCTGCTGTAGTAAAAGATGTTCTAATCAGAATTATGCTACCCATAGAAAATCTCAGAGCTCAGACTTATGACGGCGCTGCTAACATGAACGGCCGGTTTAACGGTTGTCAGGCTATTATCAGCAGTGAGCATCCGCTTGCATTGTTTTTCCACTGTTCTGCACACTGTGAAAATTTTGTAGCCCAGCACACAGCTGCCGCAAATCCCTTTGTGAGCAATTCACTTCAGTTTGTCTAAGAGTTAGGTGCTTTTTACAATCGTTCAGGGAAGTTCAAGAAGCAGTTTAGTGATGTTTTAGTGTCTCTTATAACTGACTTTCCTGATGAGCCACTGAATGAAAAGTATAGTATAAAACTTCTTTGTCCTACAAGATGGCTGGTCAGAGTATCTGCAGTGTCTTCTGTGCTAGGACATTATGAAGTGGTACTTGTTAGCTTGGAATCATTTTCTTCCATTGGTACTGCTGATGAAACAGCTAAAAAAGGCTCAAGGCTTTTTTTCAACAAGACACTACTGCACTGGCCCTTAAGCTAGTTGTTTTGGTGTTTTCACTTCTGGAACAGTTAAACAAGTCGTTGCAGTGAGCAAGTGCCAAGGTCACTGTGGGCTATAAAAAATGAGCCATTGTATATTTGTTTAAAACTTTGGCAAATTCGAACCGATTTGTAATTTTTTTAACTATTTGACTCAGAAATGAATGGAAACAAGATGTTATAAAATTTATTTAGATTCCTTTTATATGTATTATCTTCACCTAGTGAAAGTAAAAAAAGTGAGAAAATAGCGAAGACTGTAATGTAAAACACATAAAAATGTTATAAATTTTTTTAAAAGTTTTAATTTTTTTACAATTTTTTTTACATTTGTTATTACTTTTTCTTTTATGTTTTTTACATGACATTTTTCGATATTTTCATCTTTGTTTCAGTTTCACAAGGTAAATGTTTCTTAAATCTTGTTGCTTATTCATTTCTGAGTCAAATAGTGAAAAAAATTAAAAATCGCTTTACATTTTCCAAAGTTATATACAAATATATAGCGGCATGTTTTTTTTTGACCCAGAGTGTATATTTATCTGTCTGTTGGACTGGCTAACCAAATAAATTTTTTATTTATCGTTAGAGTGAAAATGAATCAACAAAATGAATACAGATTTATTCATGGTCTACCTAGTAAGTTATGCTTCATATTTATGTTATATTGATATTCAAATTTTTAGTGACTTGACATTTATATATAATTCTATAATATGATGACTGTAAAAACAGATTGTCCAGACATTTAATTATTATTAATTTATTCTTACATTTGACGCTATTGTAAGGAATTTCACTATTTTATTGGGACATAGGCATATGGATGCAAATTTTTTTTATATAAAAAAGAACTGATAAATAGATTTGTCAAAATAATAAAAGGATTTGTAGAACGTTTTCTTTAGTCGTTCATAAAATAATTGAAGAAAAAAAAATAAAGTAAATGAATGGAAGAATATAAGAATAATTAATTGAATCTATAAGTACGCAATGCAAAACCTAATTATTTTTTTCTAAAATCGCTAAAAACTTTAAATGAAAGTTTAATTTTTTTTCAAACTCGTGGAACGTGGTTATATTTTTAGAGTGGTGGTTTTGATATTGATAGGGTTGATGGCTAGTTTATGAATTTAATTGTAGTTGAATTTATATAGATGACCAATAATGAAAGGTATTAAAATCGCTATTGTTTTTCTTCAAATCGCTTAAAGTGGCAATAGAAAAGTATGTTTATTGAGTATCGAGCTTTTTTTTAAATGTTTGGCGATACAAATTTTAATAGTTGATACAAAAAGAATGAGCAATACAGCAAACAATACTAAATAGTATCGCTGATACTGTATTGGCCGATACCGGTTCTTTGATTCCAACCCTGGGAAGGACCCCCCCCTCCCCCAAGATTTTCCGCAGATCGCCGCCCCTGGAGGATATCATAGTTAGCTGATTATCGATAAGGAGGGTGATGTGTGAAAACGGATTATATTTTCAGATTTAACACACATAGTAGCAGAGAAACAGTACTGTAATTAAAGTACTGAAATTTCATTTGAAAATGAAGTAATTTTTAACTTTTAAATTTAAATTCTCATGTAATTTGGTAATATATACTTACAGATTACTTACAAATGTTTATAAAATAAGACAAATCATCTGATAAAGACCCTGCTCAATCTGTCGTCATTTGGATCAGATCTTCTGAACTACTTCTACTACTACTACTACTACTACTACTACTACTACTACTACTACTACTACTACTACTACTACTACTACTACTACTACCACTACTACTACTACTACTACTACTACTACTACTACTACTACTACTACTACTACTACTACTACTACTACTACTACTACTACTACTACTACTACTACTACTACTACTACTACTACTACTACTTTCTTCTAGTAATAAGTCAATGGGAATATCTGTTAGTTTTCTTGGCTGGCATCAGCAGGCATCCCTCCAAGATTTGGTCGAACTGATCACTTTACACTGGTATTGGCAAGAATAAGGAAGACACCACACACAAGTGCCAATCAATCACATGGCTCCAATCCGCTAATTGAAAACACGTTGACTTTGAATAACTATAAAATTAAACACACTTTATTGAAAACAATTTTTCAATTCTAATGAACAAACAATACATTTAATATTTGAAACTTTTATTTTGAATTCTTGATATAAAGTATTAATAATTTATATTGTATTTAATAATTTATATTGTATTTAATAATTTATATTGTATTTAATAATTTATATTGTATTTAATAATTTATATTGTATTTAATAATTTATATTGTATTTAATAATTTATATTGTATTTAATAATTTATATTGTATTTAATAATTTATATTGTATTTAATAATTTATATTGTATTTAATAATTCATTTTGTATTTAATAATTTATATTGTATTTAATAATTTATATTGTATTTAATAATTTATATTGTATTTAATAATTCATATTGTATTTAATAATTTTTATTGTATTTAATAATTTTTATTGTATTTAATAATTTTTATTTTTATTTGATAAATTTAAGTTCGTTTTAATTATGTAATTTAAAAAATTTAGTCCGTTTTATTTATTTAAAATTGTGAAACGAATCTATAAAAAAGTCCGTTTTTATATAAAAAGTCCGTTTTATTTATTGAAAATTGTGAAACGAATCTATAAATAAATCCGTTTTTTATATAAAAAGTCCGTTTTATTTATTCTAAAATATTAACAAGGAGACTTTTTCTCCGAGAGACTTTTTCTCCAGGAGGTTTTTTCTCCGGGAGGCTTTTTGTAGAAGGTATTTCATCCGAAGTCTTTTTCTCCGAGAGGCTTTTTATCCTACATTCCTACTACTACTACTTTCTTCTAGTCATAAGTCAATGGGAATATCTGTTAATTTTTCTTGGCTGACATCAGCAGGCATCCCACCAAGATTGATCACTTTATACTGGTATTGGCAAGAATAATGAAGACACCACACACAAGTGCCAATCACATGGCTCCAATACGCTAATTGAAAACATTTTAAGGAACAAACAATACATTTAATATTTGAAACTTGTAATTTGAATTCTTGATATAAAGAATTTCAACAAAAAAAGTACAATTAAAAATAAACATTTTATTTTTTTTTTAAAAATATTTTAATTAATGTAATTAATAATTTATTTAGATTAATCTAATTAACAATTTATTTCAATCATTGTAATTAATAATTTCTATTGTATTTAATAATTTCTATTGTATTTAATAGTTTTTATTGTATTTAATAATTTATATTGTATTTAATAATTTATATTGTATTTAATAATTTATATTGTATTTAATAATTTATATTGTATTTAATAATTTATATTGTATTTAATAATTTATATTGTATTTAATAATTTATATTGTATTTAATAATTTATATTGTATTTAATAATTTATATTGTATTTAATAATTTATATTGTATTTAATAATTTATATTGTATTTAATAATTTATATTGTATTTAATAATTTATATTGTATTTAATAATTTATATTGTATTTAATAATTTATATTGTATTTAATAATTTATATTGTATTTAATAATTTATATTGTATTTAATAATTTATATTGTATTTAATAATTTATATTGTATTTAATAATTTATATTGTATTTAATAATTTATATTGTATTTAATAATTTATATTGTATTTAATAATTTATATTGTATTTAATAATTTATATTGTAGCGTGCCGCATTTGTGTGCGCTATAGAGGTTGGACCGAGTACCCGCGGGTTCCCGCGGGAACGGGAATGAAAATTAATTTCGGGACGGGAAAAGTCGGGAACCGGGAATAGGTTTTTGGGACGGGAATCAACATTCAAATCGGGAACGGGAAAAGACGGGAACGGGAATCAACTTTTAAATCGGGAACGGGAAAAACGGGAATAACAGTTATTGGGATTGGATTCTTTAACAATGATTTTTCAGCAAACTTCTAAGTATGGAAATCTTTATTTCATCGATACTCCGTACTTAAAATAAGTATTAAATGCAATATAAATGTATAACGAAGCCACCATTGCCAATGTTGAAATCTCCAACACTACATTTGAAGTTGTTATGATGAGTCCAAAGATTAGGGAGATTAGAACAAATGGGTGATGATGAAAACTTTTCAGACGAAATCAAAATGGTCAGTTATATTATTGTAATTTTATAAATTAATACTTTGAATTTGAATGATTAATTTCCAAATGATCATTTCGACAAAAGAAAAGATGCCATTGATCAGCCAGACCAAGCTGCAGTGCCGTTGAGAAAAAAAACAAATGATGGTTATTCAGACCTATTATGTTTGTTTTTATAACGTAAAAATTATAATACAATTATTATACTATCAAATTATACGAATGATTTTATATTTGCAGTTGTGGAGAATAAGAATGTTGTCAAAAAACATATATCTAACATTATTGAAGAATTAATAATAATGAACGAAAAAAAAATTCAGAAGAGGATGAATTGTACAAATATTCACAATTACGTCCCAAAAAAATTGAAAATTATAAAGATGTCGTTTAACTTCAGACCCAAAATCATCTCATTTGAAAGCTGAAACTCTTAACGGTTTAACCCGTGTGAAAAGCAATAAAGACTTGATTGAATTACTCAAAAACAATGACTAACTTCAATACATTCATTTCAATAAATATTTGAAATTTAAATCGTGTTTTTTTAATTTTATTAAAAGAAATATGCTCTGACTTTCAAATAATAAATTTTAAGAAATGTTAGAACTAGCAAGTTTGGGACCAGTGAAAACGGCAGCGAAAATGAATAAAAAAACAAAAAGCTTTCGGAAACGGGTCGGGACGGAAAAAAAAATTTCGGGAACGGGACGGGACGGGAATCAAAATTCTGATGTCCCATCGGGAACGGGACGAGACGGGAATCAAAATTCTGATGTCCCATCGGGAACGGGACGAGACGGGAAAACAAATTTCGGGAACGGGACGAGACCGTGAATGAAAAATCGTTCATGTCCGACCTCTACTTGTACACTATTTTCATATTATCTTCATTTCCCGCTGTCACAATTATATTTACAATTACCGAGTTCAACGTAAATCTTTGTGGCGAAAATGTAAAACAGATCCGTTTATTCTTTTTATTGAAATCAACTTTTAGTTTTAAATGTTTAATGAAAAAAGTAGATTTTAAACTTTTTCAAATGCGACATATATTATTATATGTTTTAATAAGAACAAATTAACAATTTCACATTTTATTAGAGTATCTTGATAATAAATCATTGAAAAAATGCCTATTGAATTGTACTCAGTTGCGCCGATCTGCAATTCCTTGCAAGGCGTCATCAAGTCTTGCCTCTACAATGGCTCCCGTTTCGAAGGACATCAGAAGAGCAAAGGCAACAGATACGACGTGGAAGTTATTCTACAGGTCTTTTGTGATGGTTTTCGTAAAAAAAGTCTAAGTTTTCAAAACTCAGTTTCAATATTTTTAAATGTTAAATATACTGAGTTAAATAATAATTTTTATTTCGAATGAAGAACGTCGACATGGAAGAGTCTTTTCTATGTGGCTACTTGAAGATCAAGGGCCTGACAGACGAGTACCCAACCCTGGTGACCTTCTTCGATGGCGAGATCATCAGCGAGAAGTACCCCTTCCTGACGCGCAAGTGGGACGCCGACGAGGAGGTCGACCAGAAGCACTGGGTTGGTGGTCTGGATGTTTCCTCGGGTTGGCGCTACTAAAATTAAGGTTTTACTTTATATTGTTTCTGATGGTACTTTTAAAATGCTGTAATTACCAGTTGAAGCCTTTAAAATCTTATTAACCCGAGTAAATAAAAGTTTAAAATAATCAAATCTGTCCAGAGTCAGTTCTCAAGTTTTGAGCACTCGAAGACGTTCAATGCAGACGACTTTGACTACTCACAACTCAAGGACAAGGATGTCGTCTTCATGCGATGGAAGGTCGGGTGATGCATGGTCAAAGTCTGTAACTTATTAGGGCATCAATAATTGATTACATCTGCCAACCCTCACCAAGCATTCTTCCATCATCATTTCAAACCACCACTACCACGACCACCATCTCTACAGGAACACTTCTTAGTGCCCGACCACACCATCAAGGACATCAGTGGAGCATCCTTCGCAGGCTTCTACTACATCTGCTTCAAGAAGTCCTCCAAAACCATTGAGGGATACTACTTCCATAGAAACTCCGAAATGTTTGTTTTATTCGAAATCCATTTGTCCCATTTTCAATTGGAAATCCATTTGAACCAGTTTTAATTGGAAATCCATTTGTCCCATTTTCAATTGGAAATCCATTTGTCCCAGTTTCAATTGGAAATCCATTTGTCCCAGTTTCAATTGGAAATCCATTTGTCCCAGTTTCAATTGGAAATCCATTTGTCCCAGTTTCAATTGGAAATCCATTTGTCCCATTTTCAATTGGAAATCCATTTGTCCCAGTTTCAATTGGAAATCCATTTGAACCAGTTTCAATTGGAAATCCATTTGTCCCAGTTTCAATTGGAAATCCATTTGTCCCAGTTTTAATTGGAAATCCATTTGAACCAGTTTCAATTGGAAATCCATTTGTCCCATTTTCAATTGGAAATCCATTTGTCCCATTTTCAATTGGAAATCCATTTGTCCCAGTTTCAATTGGAAATCCATTTGTCCCAGTTTCAATTGGAAATCCATTTGAACCAGTTTTAATTGGAAATCCATTTGTCCCAGTTTCAATTGGAAATCCATTTGTCCCAGTTTCAATTGGAAATCCATTTGTCCCAGTTTCAATTGGAAATCCATTTGTCCCAGTTTCAATTGGAAATCCATTTGTCCCATTTTCAATTGGAAATCCATTTGTCCCAGTTTCAATTGGAAATCCATTTGTCCCAGTTTCAATTGGAAATCCATTTGTCCCATTTTCAATTGGAAATCCATTTGTCCCAGTTTCAATTGGAAATCCATTTGTCCCATTTTCAATTGGAAATCCATTTGTCCCATTTTCAATTGGAAATCCATTTGAACCAGTTTCAATTGGAAATCCATTTGTCCCAGTTTCAATTGGAAATCCATTTGTCCCAGTTTCAATTGGAAATCCATTTGTCCCAGTTTCAATTGGAAATCCATTTGTCCCATTTTCAATTGGAAATCCATTTGAACCAGTGTATAGCGTGTTATCCTTGCATTAAAGCTTTTGAATTTGTTTATTCTGGGTTTTTATGATGCGAACTAAGCTTCATTCTGCCTTTTATCCTCTTTTAAGGGTGCCCTTCATCCACCCTCAACCTTTGTTTGCATGCCATCTCCACTCGCTCCACCATCACAACCACAACCATCGGCATCTTATTTTTCCCACCAATAACATGATAGTACTACCTTCACCATCAATATCGTCAACCTAACCCCCACTACTACAACCACTCTTCTTCCTTCACCACTTTCACCACTCTTCCATCATCACTCCTTCTTCACCTCCACCACTCACCTCCTCCACCACTCACCTCTTCCTCCACTCCTCATTCACCTCCACCACTCCTCCTTTCCTTCACCACCCCTCTTGTCTTCCACCACTCCTCCTTCACCTTTCATCCATCAATCCTCCTCCACTCCTTCACCACCACTCTTCTCCTTCCGCTTCTCTTCCATCACTCCTCCACCTCCACCACTCCTTCTCCACAAGGTACCAGTCATTGAACCTGACTTACGTCCCTCGAAACAGCTCAGGTGTATACCAGTTCAGATGACGATGATGATGGTGATGATGGTGATGATGATGATGGTGGTGACGATGATGATGATGATGATGGTGATGATGATGATGGTGGTGATAGTGAAAATAATAATGAAGAAGAAAATGATGATGATTGCAAGGAGGTTGATGGTGAGGATAATGATGATGAAAATGACTACGAGGGTGATGAAGATGATCGTGTTTCAAATACGATACCGTTGATTTAAAAGTATTTTAACACCGTGGAATTATTGAAATTTTCTATTCAAAAGGGGGCATTACAAGCTGCAGTAGGCATGCATCGTGTGCATCTGCCTGTGTGGTCTGCAATCATTGCTGCCGTTGTCTTGTGTTTACGCACTGTTGCCATGCATCAAGCGTTTGACAGAAATTGAAAATTATTTATTTTTTAATTTAATAAAAGATTTCATAAAATATTTAGCATAGAATTATTTAAATGCTAACTTAATTGTCTAATAAGCGCGTATTCTTCCTTTGATTTCCATTTTGGTCTTCAAATGACACCAAGTGATCTAGATAGGCAGTGCAGTCGTTTCAAATCTCTCAGAGGTGCTCTTGATGATGATTACACCTCCAATACAAACATTCCGTCGTCGCCATGACAACTTAAGCAATAAAAATAATAAGAACCAATCTATGAAAAAGGGAAAATAATACAAATATGTATTTGTATTAGGATGGCATATGTTGATCTGAAGGAAGGGTGGGATGCGTAGTGACGTGTGCTTGCATTCATTTGTGTCTCTTGAGGAAGCGTTGCTTGTTGCATAAACAATATATAGAGTCTTCTATAGCTTGTTGCTTGGACAATATATAGAGTCTTCTATAGTGGCTCTGCATTACAACAACGTTGAATCACGGAGGCCTGGAGCAAGAGTTTTGATCATGATGGAGATGAATGGTGTCACGCTGGTCGCTTTTCTTTCGATGCTGTTCTTCCTGCCTGGTACGTTCGAATTGATTTGAAATAAATGTTTTTTTAAAACTTATTCAAAAAAGATTTTGTTTAACGTCACGATTTGAAAAGGAACAAAAGTTTAGCCTGTTCCAGGCATGCGTAACATGAAACCAGCATCACACAATAACAATGCCATGATAACCTAAAACTATAATCAACAAAACCAACCACATTACAACACACAGCAACATCCACAACAACACACAACAGCAGCAACTACCACAACAACACACAGCAACAAACATGGCTTCCATTCTTCCGGTCGGTTGCTACAGCAACGAACCAATCTACGATGACACCATGGTGTTTGCCTACCAGCAAGAGAGTGGACTGACAGTGGCCAAATGTAGCTCCCACTGCAGGGCGAAAGGCAAGGCTTATGCCGGTATCATGGGCGGCAGAGGCTGTTACTGCGCCGATGAGTTCGGTCTCACTTCGGCAATCAATAGTGAGCGTGGTGGTTGTTTTGTAGCGCAAAAAAACTCTACTTATTGTTTAGATTGTTATTTAAGAAAACTCAAAATAATTTATCTATACGTATATTTTACAATTTTGATTTTTCACCTCTTTTAAATATTTTATTTTCACCACAGCCACTCTTACCACTACCCCCTCAACCACCATTTCTACCTCTAGCACCACTACCAACACCTCCACCATCATCATCATCACCACCACCACCACCATCATCATCACCACCAGCACCACCACCACCACAGCGTGCAACTTCACATGCGCAGACGGCAGTTGTGGTGCAGTGGACGCCTATGACGTGTATTACTGTATAGGTCCGACATCTTCAATACTCCAACAAATCCCATTATATAATCTAAGGATTTATTAGCATTTAATATTTAAAACTGTTGAATTAATTGAATCTAAGCTCCGAAGGTGTTTCACTAGTGTGGTAGGTAAGTAAATTGTAAATTCCCTAAAACACCGACTTGACCCTACCATGAAGTTAGCAGTAAAAACACCCCCTCTTCACTCTGCTACACTTTAATATCACTCCTCACCACGATTTTTCCTATTTCTTCTCACCCTCTACTTCCTATATACTTTCCCTCCCAGACATAAGCTTCGACAGTCAGCGGAAGTTAAAGCTCACGAGCAATGCAGTGGGCTTCTTCGAGGCAAGACAGGCGTGCATCATGGGCAATGGCGACGTGGTGGGGAGGAGTTTCCAAACTGCTTCAGTCCACGCCGAGATCACCACACTCCTGCAAGGGTTTGTGCTTTTTGAAGATTCTTTTTTTAGAGATGTCGATGGCGTTTAATGTCAGATGTTTTATATCAGTCGCTAGAGCACTTCATGTAACTCTTAGAAAGATTGATTGGTTTCATTTAATTTTTAGTGATTTGCGAACACTGGATTCTACATAGATATTTATTAATATTATTTCATTAATAAAAATATTTCTTGTTGGAAAAGCATATAAAATATAAAATAATCAAATGCTTAGAATCCAGAAAGATCGTTTAAAAACGTTTAATTGATTCATTCCACATTCAAACATTCTTCTACAACTCCCATCATCTTCCCACAGCCAGCCACTAACCACTTCCCACCCACCATTCCACCAACCAACCCTTCTCCCCCTCCCCCTCCACAGAGCTTCTCCCATGAAGATCTGGCTGGGTTTGCGGAAGAGGGTGACGTCATACGAGTGGGTGGATGAGAGGGAGCCCAGTGCCCCCAACACCTACGCCAACACCGCCTATGGTGTGGCCTTTGTGTGAAGATGCTTTAAAGCCTAATTTAAAGATTTATTTCTTAACATCAACCCTACAACAAAAATCACACAACCACCACACAACAGACACAAACAACAACCACCACATAACAACCACCACACAACCACCATGCAACCACCACCACCCAACTGCCACACAACCACCACACAACTACCACAACCACACAACAACTACACAACAACCACCACACAACAACAACCATACAGCCACCAAGAAACAGCCATCCCACAATAAAAACCACACAATGACAACCACCATAGGATACCTGAAATGGTGGATGGATGGCGACCCAGGCAAGGCGTGTGTCACTTACGACTTGGCCAGCAAGCTGATGGCCTCAGAAGACTGCAAAGCTCCATTCCTCGCAGTTTGCTCCTTCTACAACGACACAAAAGGTAGCGATGTTGGAGAGGTTGTGGGGGAAGAAACTTTATTTTTAAAGTTGTGGAGTCAGTTGAGGATGATTTGGTATTATAGGTTTAGTTGGGAGAATGACGTAGGTGAGATTGAGAATAGGTTGTTAAGACTTCAATGGCAACTGCATGAGGTTGATCCAGAAACTCCTAATATCTCATCGCCAAAGAACTTCTTGGAATTTTCCCTCTAAACATCTCTTCTCTTTAAATAAACCCCCCTTCAACCCTTCAGTGTCTGGCGACTCGGACCAGACATTGACTGAGGAGGAAGTGAAGGAAGATGCCAGCAAGACTTTGGCGCTCTTCATCGTACTGCCGCTCTTCTTCATCTGCTACGGAGGCGCCTGCATCCTCTACTGCATCCACAAGATCCTCAGACACTGCTGCAAGAAAGGAGCCTACAAGGGTCACGTCAAGTTGCAGCAGAAGTTTTCTTCGGTTCGTTTGTGGTGTTGTGGATGTTTATTTTATTGTTGTGGACGTTGTTAATGTTGATGTTGTGAATGTTGTTTTTGTGGAAAATTTTTTAACAATAACAACAACTTGTAGATGATGTCGTTATATTTGTTGTGATTGTTGATAACATTTGTTTTCAACAGTTTTTTTTATTTAAATTTTGTGTTTAATTTCAAATAACATTTTTACCTCAAATCACTAATATCTCACCCTTATAGAAGTAATTTAAGATCATCCACTCAAAACCATGATTTCATCCCCTCCCTTAATAACTCTTTTGCTAAACGTTTTTCCATTATGCAGGTCCATATATTTGGAACTCATTACCTCCTTGTTTAACTACTTCAAATCATTATTTACTTTTCGTAAGGATCTGAAGACATATCTGTTTAACAAATTTATTTACGAGCGCTTTTGAATTTGATGAAAGAGCGCTATAGAATTTTATTCGATTGATTGATTTAACCGCAACCACAGAGGCCGCCAACAGCCAGGAAAAACGCTGTTCATCCATTCCCATCGGCTCCTCACCCGAACATCCCGATGACCTTCCCGATGACTCCTGCCGAGCAAATGAAGCTGCAGCTGCTTGAAAACGCTCTGAAAGAGGCGAGGAGCAGGAGAGACGTTGAGAAGCAAGCTGAATCTTTGTACGAGAGCGAAAGTAGACCGCACAGCACTAGGTCGACTGGACGTCTGCTGCCACCGATGTCGATGCAGAGACCTCCGCTGCCTCCCACTCAAGCAGGACTCTCAATCAATGAGATTCTCAGAAACAAGATGGAGCAGCAAGCGAACAAGAAGAAGCCAAAGAGAATCATCGCTACTTGAGTGGTGGTGTGGTGTTTGGTGTGGTGTGATGTGGTGGGATGTGATGTGGTGTGATGTGGTTTGATGTGGTTTGATGTGGTGTGGTGTGATGTGGTGTGATGTGGTTTGATATGGTGTAATATGGTGTGATGTAGTGTGGTGTAGCGATGGTAGTTTTTTGATAGTGGTGTGATAGTAACAGTGAGAGTAATGATAGTGGTGTAGTGATGATAACCTATTTGTTACAAAAGGACATCCAGATGAGACAAATCTTTTGACATTTTAGTGTTAAATTTGTAAAAGTATGAATTTATTTGACTAGTAAACTATAATGAAAAAACAAAGAATAAATGAAGTAAGAAAGCCGAAGAAATATGCTGATTTAATTTATTTCAAAACTAATTCAAATTTATTAAATTTCAAAAAAGCACATACCAAACAGCAAAAAACATACATACCAACATACATACAAACATACCAAACACCAACTTGCAACCTTCTTTGAACTTCTCAGCAGTTTCAACGCTGAACTTGACGACGACTCTGTGTCGTGCTTTCACTTAAAACTTGAAAATTCCATGCATTCCATTTCTGTCTTTTGAAAATAAAATCGTATAATGTCTAAGTGGCCTGTGGTTCATCTGCATTGACGCCGTTTGGATTTTAAGAATACCTAGAAATGAAGTGTACAGCTTCATGCATACCACTATCACCACCACCACTATTATAATCTTTCTCATAATCACCATCATCATCATCACCACCACCATCATCCTCATCACCACCACCATCATCATCATACTCACGGCCTAACAACCACCATCCTCCCAGCCATCTCCCTCACACCAATCTGCATTGCTGTCTCTGAATCCTTTCATATTCCTGTATTAATAACTCACCATATGCACATTTCTTTCTCCATCATTGCTGTGTGTGTGTGTATGTGTGTGTGTGTATGCGTGTGTATGTGTGTGTGTGTATGTGTGTGTGTGTATGCGTGTGTATGTGTGTGTGTGTGTATGTGTGTGTGTGTGTGTGTGTGTGTGTGTGTGTGTGTGTGTATGTGTGTGTATGTGTGTGTGTGTGTGTGTGTGTGTGTGTTTGTGTGTGTGTGTGTGTGTGTGTGTGTATGTGTGTGTATGTGTGTGTGTGTGTGTGTGTGTTTGTGTGTGTGTGTGTGTGTGTGTGTGTGTGTGTGTGTGTGTGTGTGTGTGTGTGTGTGTGTGTGTGTGTGTGTGTGTGTGTGTGTGTGTGTGTGTGTGTTGTGTGTTTGTGTGTGTGTGTGTGTGTGTGTGTGTGTGTGTGTGTGTGTGTGTGCACTAATTCAGAAGCGTATGTGGCCTGCATGCGAGGATAATGATGTCATGGGGTTACGTCATCAATTAATTGCTTCTGAGGTGTTTGCGCTGAAGCCATTGCCTGTTGGAGTGTGGTGTGGTGTGGTGTGGTGTGGTGTGATGTGGTGTGGTGTGTAATGTATTGGGTTGGGGTAGGTGTGGTATGATGTGGTGTGGTAATATGGTGTAGTGTGGTGTGATGTTGTGTAGTGTGATAGAGTGTGGTGTGGTGTGATAGGGTGTGGTGTGGTGGAGTGGTGTGGTGGAGTGGAGTGTTATGTGGTAGTGTAGTGTGGTGTAGTGTAGTGTTATGTGGTGTGGTGTGGTATAATGTAATCAAATGTTGTGGAGTGTGGTTTGGTGAAATGGTGTGGTGTGGTATAATGTAATCAAATGTTGTGGAGTGTGCTTTGGTGAAATGGTGTGGTGTGCTAGAATGATGTGTGTAGTTTGGTGTGGTGTGATGTGGTGTGGTAATATGGTGTGGTGTGGTGGGATGTTGTGGGATGAAATTGTGTAGTTTGGTTGAGTGTGTAGTGGTGTACTAAGTGTGGTGTAGTGTAGTGTAGGGGGGTTTAGTGAGGTGTGGTGTGGTGTGGTGTGGTGAGATTTAGTGTCGTGTTGCGGAATGTTAGTGTGTAGTTTGTGGTGAAAATATTGTTTTGTGGTGGGAGGTGAAATGTTGATGATGTAGTGTGGTGTGCTATGGTGGTGTAGTATAGCGTGGTATGGTTTGGTGTGGTGTAGCAAAAAAAGTAATTGAATCATTTGAATGTTGGTTTCGTGCAGTGAGGGGTTTCACAATCGAGTGGTAGGGTGGTGTGGTAGGGTGGTGTGGTAGGGTGGTGTGGTAGGGTGGTGTGGTAGGGTGGTGTGGTAGGGTGGTGTGGTGTGGTAGGGTGGTGTGGTAAAGTGGTGTGGTGTGGTAGGGTGGTGTGGTAGAGTGGTGTGGTAGGGTGGTGTGGTAGGGTGGTGTGGTAGGGTGGTGTGGTAGGGTGGTGTGGTAGGGGGGTGTGATGCGGTAGGGGAGTGTGATGCGGTAGGGGGGTGTGGTGTGGTAGGGTGGTGTGGTAGGGTGGTGTGGTAGGGTGGTGTGGTAGGGTGGTGTGGTAGGGTGGTGTGGTAGGGTGGTGTGGTGGGGTGGTGTGGTAGGGGGGTGTGGTGTGGTAGGGTGGTGTGGTAGGAGGATGTGGTGTGGTAGGGTGGTGTGGTGTGGTAGGGGGGTGTGGTAAGGTAGGGTGGTGTGGTAGGGTGGTGTGGTAGGGTGGTGTGGTAGGGTGGTGTGGTAGGGTGGTGTGGTAGGGTGGTGTGGTAGGGTGGTGTGGTAGGGTGGTGTGGTAGGGTTGTGTGGTAGGGTGGTGTGGTAGAGTTGTGTGGTAGGGTGGTGTGGTAGGGTGGTGTGGTAGGGTGGTGTGGTAGGGTGGTGTGGTAGGGTGGTGTGGTAGGGTGGTGTGGTAGGGTGGTGTGGTAGGGTGGTGTGGTAAAGTGGTGTGGTGTGGTAGGGTGTTGTGGTAGGGTGGTGTGGTAAAGTGGTGTGGTGTGGTAGGGTGGTGTGGTAAAGTGGTGTGGTGTGGTAGAGTGGTTTGATAGGGGGGTGTGATGCAGTAGGGGGATGTGGTGTGGTAGGGGGGTGTGGTGTGGTAGAGTGGTGTGATAGGGGGGTGTGATGCGGTAGGGGGATGTGGTGTGGTAGGGGGTTGTGGTGTGGAAGGGGGGTGTGGTGTGGTAGAGTGGTGTGAAGAGGTGGTGTGGTAGGGTGGTGTAATAGGGTGGTGTGGTAAAGTGGTGTGGTAGGGGGGTGTAATAGGGTTGTGTGGTAAAGTGGTGTGGTAGAGTGGTGTGGTGTGGTAGGGTGGTGTGGTAGGGTGGTGTGGTAGGGTGGTGTGGTAGGATGGTGTGGTAGGGTGGTGTGGTAGGGTGGTGTGGTAAAGTGGTGTGGTGTGGTAGGGTGTTGTGGTAGGGTGGTGTGGTAAAGTGGTGTGGTGTGGTAGGGTGGTGTGGTAAAGTGGTGTGGTGTGGTAGAGTGGTGTGATAGGGGAGTGTGATGCGGTAGGGGGATGTGGTGTGGTAGGGGGGTGTGGTGTGGTAGAGTGGTGTGATAGGGGGGTGTGATGCGGTAGGGGGATGTGGTGTGGTAGGGGGGTGTGGTGTGGTAGAGTGGTGTGATAGGGGGGTGTGATGCGGTAGGGGGATGTGGTGTGGTAGGGGGGTGTGGTGTGGAAGGGGGGTGTGGTGTGGTATAGTGGTGTGAAGAGGTGGTGTAGTAGGGTGGTGTAAAAGGATGGTGTGGTAGGGTGGTGTAATAGGGTGGTGTGGTGGGGTGGTAAGATAGTGAGGGGGGTGGTGACACTGGTTCGTTGACGTGGCACATGCGATGACTTGCAACAGCAGCAGCAGCAGCCCATGTCACGTAGTGGCCTTTCTCAATCAGCTGGCAAATATTTACATGGCAACCCTCCTTGCCAACCAGAACTCACCTGTATTGCCACTGGAGTCTCTTGGATGAACATACTTTGTAGACTTTTAAATAGATTTATGAAAGTGTCGATTCACCATTTTGGTTTCCAACTGATTTTTCTTTATTAAATATAATCTTTCTTCTCATTTTTCACTTTCTACTCACCATTCTGCCACCTATTGTTTTACAAACTCACTTGTCCATTCACTTATCAATTAAATCATCTTTCAAAAAGTAATTTAGTTTTAAATTAATTTACAAAAATTCACTTGTATATTAATTTAGTTGTCGAAAATTAATTTCAGCTAAAAATTCATTTACATAAAAATTTATTTATCTAAAAAAGCTCTCTTCTTCCACCAATCCTTTGAGTGAGTCATTCATTCACCCATTCATCCACTCATTCATCTACTACTTCATCCACTCATTCATCCACTCATTCATCCACTCATTCATCCACCACTTCATCCACTAATTTATCCACTCATTCATCCACCACTTTTTTGTCGAGCGGGTTGGCTTAGATGGTAAAGTCGTTGGACCTGCAGCTTAAAGGTCGCCAGTTCGAATCTCTGTTCAGCCAACCGTGAGCTATCATATACCTAGTGTATATGATCGACCAATCGATCATTAATTATTTGTATAGCGCCCTTTACGAAGGGAACAAACTGCGGTGTTTCACGAATTACGTCGTGTAAGTTGCATGCCTTGGCGCATTATAAATACGCATGATTTTTATTATTTAATATTTATTTTACCACTTCATCCACTCATTCAACCACCTATTCATCCACCACTTCATCCACCACTTCATCCACTCATTTATCCACTCATTCATTCACCCATTCATTCACCCATTCATCCACTCATTCATCCACCCATTCATCCACTCATTCCTCCACTCATTCATCCTCTCATTCATCTACTAATTCATCCACCCATTCATCCACTCATTCATCCACTCATTCATCCATTCATTCATCTACCCATTCATCCACTCATTCATCCACTCAATTATCCACTCATTCATTTACCCATTCATCCACTCATTCATCAACTCATTCATCCACTCATTCATCAACTCATTCATTCACTCATTCATCCACTCAATCATCCACTCATTCATTTACTCATTTATCCACTCATTCATTCACTCATTCATCCTCCCATTCATTCACTCATTCATCCATTCGTTCATCCACTCATTTATCAACTCAATCGTCCACTCATTCATCCACCAATTCATCCACTCATTCATCTACTCATCTATCCACTCATTCATCCATTCATTCATTCTCTCATTCATCCATTCATTCATCCACTCATTCATCCATTCATTCATCCATTCATTCATCCACCCATTCATCAGTGGCCGTGTGCACATAATGTACAAATGCGGCACGCTACACATCCACTCATTCATCCACTCGTTCATCCACTCATTCATCCACTCATTCATCCACTCGTTCATCCACTCATTCATCCACTCATTCATCCACTCATTCATTCACTCATTCATCCACCCATTCATCCACTCATTCATCCACTCATTCATCCACTCATTCATCCACTCATTCATCCACTCATTCATCCACTCATTCATCCTCTCATTCATTCACTCATTCATCCTCCCATTCATCCACTCATTCATCCACTCATAAACTCAATCGGTTTTTGCAAAGGCAGCACAGAATGGTTAGCAGCGAGCAGTGAATTAATAAGGGGGCTTTGAAGTGGCATGCGGAGAGTGGCCAGTCATGATGATAGTTGTGGCCAGTCATGATGATAGTTGTGGCTAGTCATGATGATAGTTGTGGCCAGTCATTATGATAGTTGTGGCCAGTCATGATGATAGTTGTGGCCAGTCATGATGATAGTTGTGGCCAGTCATGATGATAGTTGTGGCCAGTCATGATGATAGTTGTGGCGAAAATAAAAGTAATATGAGAGTGGCAGAATAAGAAAAAAGTATTATTATCAGTGGCATTGATATGTAAGGTCTTTTTTCTGGAATAAGTTGGTGATTGTATGCAAAACATTAAAAATTACAAAAAATAATTAAAAATAAAACGAATAAATAAAAGAGAAAATCCGAGCTAAAAAACTTCCACAAAAAAGAGAAATAATTGAGCAAAAGATGTGGGAGGGTCTCGTGAATCTGCGCCTGAGAGTGGACACACGGTGCCTGCATCGTCTGCCCACATGAAAACCGCTTGGAATGTTCCTGCAGTATCATCGTCGACGAAAGAAAAAAATTCGCCAGTTGAGATTGTTTTGATGAGAATTTCTGATTGAAAAAATCTTTAAAACTGTTTTATTTTTTAGAAAAAAGCATTTTTTCAACATCATTTTTTTCTATTAAGTCTTCCCGAATATTTGTTTCGTGTTGGTACCAAAGAGTAAATTTTTTTCCCCACATTTAACCGAATTTTTGCGTAACTTCAAATGAGGTCGTCATTGATTCATTCTTACAAAGATTCCTTAAGCTTCCCTTCATTGTGGTGTCTTCTGACTTTCTAGACTTGGATTCACGTTGAGTTGCCATGATGGACATGCAATGCATGTAGCTTTGAGATCTATTTGAAGCAATAAGATGAAGGAAGTTTTTGGCAAACTTATCGAGAAAAAAAGTCGCATAAATTGTCTTAAAAAAATTGGAAAAACGTTGAAAAACAAGCAAAAACAGACACACATAAGATTAAAAAAATAATAGTTAATTAAAAGAAAATAAAGAAAAGCAAGGAGACAAATGGGAGTACGCAAGGAGACAATCAGACAAATGGTGGATGCTGAAGAGGCAGCCTGCACAGCTGATGAGCATAATTTATGGCTGGTGTACAATGCGCTTTGTGATTGGCTCTTTGTATTTTGGTCTCCTTCTAGCATTCCTGTTTGCGCTTGGCAAACAAAAATCAAAACTGGGAGGCGTGGCTTGCAAGCTTGAGCGACCAATCGGCATTGAGATATCACTTGACTGGACGCCTGTTTGTCTTGAGCAAATATCGCAGTGTTTCCTGCGTGTGTGTGCGTGTGTTTGTGCGTTCTTATGTTTGTGTATTGGTGGTTATATGTGCGTATGTGCGTACAAGTGTGTTTTTGTGTTGTATGGGGGTGTGTGTGTATGAATATATGTATATATTGGGGGGGTTTAGTTGCCAAGAACAAACATTGTGGATAAGGAGTTCGACTTCAGCAGGAATTAAGGAATAAAAGTACAGCATCTACAGCTACACCAACGTGAGTACTTGTATGTGTGCCTCTTTTTGTGTCTGGCTGTCTCTTCTTGTATGTTTGCTTGTCTGCGTAAGTTTGTTCGCTGCAGTGTGTGTGTAAACATTTAATGGTAAATAAGGCATGCTGATATTAACTTTTTGTCTCGGACAAACTCGAAGCGGACTTTCCAGTTGACCATGGAGGTCATCACGTGATTATGAGACAGTGTCAACAACTCTGAGTCTTGAGCTTCAAAGCACAAGCTTTCAAGACTTTTTGTGGTATCTACCAATGGTCTAACATGCCTTCCTGATGCCCCTACTAAAAGTTTCAAATGAGGTCAAAAAGTTGTCAAAACAGTGTCAAATGGTGTTGGGATTGGGTCAACAGAGTCCTTCCTTTGAAATACTTCATGGGTCTTCAAGTCAATTTTTTGCGTGGTTCTTACTGTTAAGTCGTTGATTGCCTGCAATTAAATAATTGTCAAACTGTTTGTAGGCTCATTGAAATAACAGAATAACCAGACGATTAACTCAAAAGTCTGTTGACAAAATAAATTGTTAAAAGTTGATGAAAAGGTCGTAACATAAATCCGGGAAATGGTTTAAAAAGTCAAAATTCATCATAAGCTCCTTTTTATAAATTATGAAATATTTCTCTGTTGGGGAGGCTTCTGTCTCCTCTGAGTGACCTTCCGAGCAGCCCTCAACTCCTGCCACTTCTTTGAACTTCGTCATTTGCCGTGTTCTTCTTAGACAATAAGTCTATATGGATCTGGGTCGAAACAGAGCTATTGAGACCCCGACAGAGCTGCCTCTTCTTAAAATTGAACTACCACACATTAGAGTGAAATAGACACATGGATTGATGATGATTCAGAGTTTCCTTTTTTATTAAACTTTTCTTATTCTTTTCGGAGCGAATGCAGAAGCAGCTACAGCGAGGCAAGTTGTGCGTCAGTTCCAGTGAGTGATTCTGCGACAGATAGGGCTGAGCAACGAAGAACCGTGGACTCCAACTAATGTCTACATTCTCTCTGCTTCTCACATGTGAGTGAATCGACTGACCCAGTCCTTTTCTAGCTCAATAACCTGGAAACGTTTCCAGACAAGTCGAAAAGAATACGTTGGAGCAGCTTTCGACTGCAAAAGACTTTTGCTGCAACTGAGAAACAAACACTCTATTGCTTCCAATGACGACAAGTTCATAAGAATGCATCTCTGCTTGAATGTTGCAGATTGGAACTTATAAGAATGCTGAAGGCTGAGACTGTTATTTGGTGGAGACACACCAGACAGCCTTGATGTGGCTTGGTGTCTGTTGCTTGGTTACTGAGACTTGAAACACTCTTTGGGAAAAAACGAAATGAAGAGTGAAATAGGAAAAAAGTAGATAGAAAAGCAGAGAAAAGAAAAAGAGAGAGAAGTAGAGAGAAAAGGAGGAAAGGAAGATTTTGAAAAAGTATGCTCCCAAGTTTTCGATTTTTTTAAATGTCAATGGTCAACTTGGCGAGTTGAGATGCTTTGTTGCATGTTTGAGCCATCGATAATCATCAATACGAAGCTGCAAACTTCAAACAAAAGGTCATCGACCCCGCTCTCAACGACCACACGTCGATATTCAGCAATACATTCATTCAGGGTCTCCCATTCTTCCGAGCTCACGCCGTTTAAAAAGATTTTTTAACTGAAGTTTTAAGCATTATGGAATATTTTTCTTTTTTCTCAAACATTCCCTGTAATGATGATCATGGCGATGTTGGTGAGGGTGGATTATTAAGGTTGATTTTTTTACAATTTAAATTGATATATGCACATATAGTTTTTAGACCTAATATATTATTAATATATTGGAAGGGATCTGAAAACTTGTTTCATTTAACAAATTTATCAAAACGCGCTTTTTTATTCGTAAAAAGCGCTATAAAAATAGTTTTGATTGATTGATTGAATAATGCACCACATCATCAACTATTGAATATTCATCATCTCAAATCCTAAGCATGCGTCCCACGCACAAGCCAATACATTTCCACAGCTATTTATTATCAGGAATCCTTCGCAAACTACAACTTACCTTTTAATATATTTCAATGCTAATTGTTGTTTTTTTGCTGTTGTAGTTTTTGTTTTTGGTGTTATGGATGTTGTTGCTATTAGTGTTTTTGTGTATTTTAGTTTTGTTGTTGTTGTTATTTTTGTTGAGGGCAAGGACATGAGGCGCACACGCACAATCGGAAGAGGCATTGTTGTTGCAGCAGATCAGCGGATTAAAACTGTTTTTGGATTAGATTTCGAATGGATTTAAATCAACTCTGACACCTTTCACTCCAACCCTTTCTGATCCATCTACCCAGCCATGTTTGTGTGTGTGTGTATATGTGTGTGTGTGTGTTTGTGTGTGTGTTTGTGTGCGTGTGTGTGTGTGTATGTGTGTGTGTGTATGTGTGTGTGTATGTGTGTTTGTGTGTGTGTGTTTGTGTCTATGTAATTTTTGGATGCTTTTGTGTTTCTGTGTGTTTATGATTCCATAAAGAACAACTAGCTGAGTGGTAATAAAGTTCACACATACACGATCATTCTAGGCAAAAAAGCACATACACCTACACACATAAACATGAACATACAAACACACATGCATAGACAAAATATTTAAGCACACTTACACATAGACATACACACATGCACACTTTTAACACCCATACACCACCTTCTTGCACGCCAGCCTGTCCACAACGACTCCTCTCTAAGCACCTCCAATTACACAATGCACGCATGCGTAGCAAGTTCATCCCGCACTTTGATATCATAATCCCTCATTCACACTCCTCCCTCAATTCTCACTCAATCACTCTTTTTTCACTCCTCCATCACTCCTCCCTCAATTCTCACTCAATCACTCATTCTTCACTCCTTTATCACTCCTCTATCAATTCTTCATCCCTCTTCCTTTAATCTATAGTTTTCTCCTATCTTGGAATGCCATATCACTTAAATTCAATGGAAGTTTCTCATGAACATTATAAGGTCTACGATGTAACAAAAAGATTACAATAACTGTTAGAGAAACCATACAAAACGATATACTGTTGTCTTGAAACTTATATTCTGATATACAATAACAACACATTGTCTTACAACTAAATACACTGTTATAAAAGGCAATTCGACACTGTGCCTCAGCTACCTCAGAGAGTAAAGCTCGTGCATACAACTGATAAAGTCGCCTGTCTCGCGATGCATAAGTAGTGAAGTTGCATAAGGAAAAGTTGCCAAAGCAATGCTTCAAATGGAGCTGATGATGATGATGATGATGCTGATGCTGATGATGATGATGAAGGTTAAGCCATCGTCACAATCAACACACACGTCTATTGACTTCAATGATCAGCAGTAATGGCTTAGCGTGGTAGAGAATAGATCACTATTCTTGAATTGTTGTTTATAACACTACCCTTAGGTGTGGTTACTTGTGTGTGTATTTGGTGTCTGACTTGAACAACTTATTCTGGAAAGTTAAAATAGACATGCCAATTTTCTATGAATCTGTCTATAAAAACAATAAATATAGCAAAGTTCATCAGTATCACTGATAAGTTCAGCCCGAAACACAATTTCAGGTTGAATAATGTGAATATGAATGACAAGAAGTCCCAAATTTTTCAAAAAAAAAGTTCGCATTCACAGTGAATATTTGTTTAACATGGAAAATATTACTATTTACAAATTAAAATGATTTGGCAGGTTAGCAGTGCTACTCAGTAGCACACTAGCTGATGAATATTGAAATTACCTGGAAAGTTTTCTAAATGGTGTTCTCGACGACATTTTTCAATACTTCCCAGTTAATAACTCCACCAATTTTTAATTACGGCGAAAATCGTTCGACAGTTGAGAGCACTCCAGAAAAAGGTCACACGTTTGAGATGAATTCTCTAGGAAATCTTTGTTTTGTAAACGTTTTGTCATTCCAGACAACTTTTTGTTAAATTTAGTAGAAAAAAATGTTATAAAGTCGGGTAGCTTCGTCATCAGATTATTTAAAAGCAATGTATTTTGAGTAGTATTTTGTTCACTTAGTAAAGGGCGCTATACAAATCATTAGTGATTGATTGATTGATTGATAGCAGGGGCTTCGCACGAAGAACAGCATCCACACCAGGCGGAACCACCTGGTCATATGCAATGCAACATTTTGTTAACTAAAATTGGCATACCAAAGTTTGATGGAATGTTATATAAAATGATAAATAAAGTAAAAAATTATGATTATTGTTCAAAATTCAGCTTCAAACACCATTTTAATTTATTATACTATGCATATTATGGTCAGTAAAAATATTTTTGTAGTTAAACTTTGTTTAAACTTTTAATACAATTGCAATGGCTTTGTGTATCTGCGAAAAAATACATTTACGAATTCATATTAATTTGAAGAGATGCACCAGCTACCCACCACCACGCCATTCCATCGACCCCTCACTCACACTGCACCCCACTCCGCAAACAACCATTTCTCACGCTGCTTACAACGAGGGTACGTATGTGAGTTTGGGTGTGTGTGTGTGTGTGTGTGTGTGTGTGTATTTGGATGTGTGCTTGTGAAAGCTACGAAAGCAAATATAATTAAGTATTGTGCAATAACTGCTTTAAACACACAACGCATACACAAAACTCTACACCCAAATCTACACCCCACTCTAGACACACACGCACGCACACCACAGCCTTTAGATGCACAGCTCCAACGTTGATTTGTACAAATAAAAACCAAAAAATAATGAAGATAAAAAACTAAAAAATTTAAGCCACTAGCATGTGTTTTTTTGAGTATTTTTTTCCAAAAACAGTTTTAACTGAGCGAGGACACCAGTGGAAGTATCTTTTTAGCAACTTTGAAACGTTGACATCCAGCGTCTTACAAAATTAACTTTAAAGTTGATCTTTTATCTTTAAAGAGTTCCATTAATTCATCAACCATCCATTTATCATCTATTCATCATCCATCCATTCATTTTTAATCCATCCATACATCACGTTTTTGTCATGCATCTATTCATCGTCATTCCATCCATACATCATCTATTCATTCATCATTTATCAATTCATCATCCATTTATTCATGCATCATCCATCCTTCTTTCTTCCATTTATTCATAATCTATCCATGCATCATCGATCCATCTTCATCCATCCCACAGACCATTCCCTTTACCAACCCATCTTCTATTTCTTTCCACTTATCATATCGACTATTGAATCCACCATTGAATATTTCACCACATTCATTTCACTGTTTTCATCTTGTTGGTGCCAAATAAACTGAACTGAAACTTCGGCAAGTAGGGAAAGAAACATCTTGCCTGGATGCCTTCCCACTTGCAATTTATAGTTGTGAAATATAAGGCAAGTTGAAGTAATAAAATTAGAAACCAATGAATTGAAATGCATTAATGCATGTTGCATTGATGAGTTTTGATGAATTGATAAATTAGAATGCATTCATGGTCTCGAGCGCCTTGACTAATCTCGAACGGTTAACTAATGCACAGATGATGATGATGCGTTGATGAATTGCAATAATGACGAAACGATCAAAGCTTCGATTTAATTAATTAATAAAGTCCCATTCAGCAGGCCTCAAGTGCATGGATGTCAGTGAAGAGATATCGGAGAGATAGACTAGACCACTTCAGAACCTCTTGTCGAAATCATTGTGAGTAATACTAATGCTGCCTATGTACAGCGCTGTAGTTTTGTGCAACAATTCACTGTTCTAAAACGACAACAAACTACTACACACTATTAAAACTAGCATAAACTGAAAGACAATTAAATACTTTTAATTAAACGACCTTCTTTGAAATCTCCCAAGTACCGCACACGAGGCGTAAATGAAGATGTTCAATAAGTAAACGACTTGGATACTCACCTTGATACACATCCACAACACAACCTTCCCAGAATTCCCAGAATCTCAGCATGGCCGACCATCCATCCCCTCTCCACCACTCCACCCACAAAAACCACAATGATACTCCGCACTACTCAACTCCTCACTCCACCTCTCTCACTCCCCCCACTGCCACCACCATCGGTACGCCATTGCCGCTCCTACCACTCACTCCATCAGCCACTAGCCACTTCATGTGGCAACAATATAACCCAAAGTTCTCCTACTACTCGCAACAACAACAACAACAGCAGCAACAACAACAAAGCATTTACTTCAACAACAACGACAACGACGACGATAAAATATCCGCTGTGATTCCTGACAAGGCGAACACGCCTGAGAACTGCGCATTATACTACGGACCCGAGTACCCAGTCCTCTCAGACAAACAAGCCTCCAAGTACAACAGCAACAACTCCAGTCTTCTCACCAGCGACCCTCTCTCCTACTACTACAACCCCTCCTTCCCAGCAGCTAACCCCTCCTACTCCATCGACTCGATCGAGTCCGCGTACAGCAACCACCACCTGAGCAGTCTCGACAAGTCAGAGCAGCAGCAGCAGCTTTCAGCGATGGCGACCAGCAACAACTACATGAACCGCAGGGCGTACATCAACTCGAAACCACCCTACTCCTACATCTCGCTCATCACGCTAGCGCTCACTTCAAGCGAGAACAAGATGTCTACTCTGAATGACATCTACCAGTTCATCATGGACCGATATCCCTTCTACCGCCAGAACCAACAACGCTGGCAAAACTCTATCCGGCACAGTCTCTCCTTCAACGACTGCTTCGTCAAGGTGAGCAGGCAAGTGGACAAACCTGGCAAGGGAAGCTACTGGGCCTTGCATCCCGACTCGCACAACATGTTCGAGAATGGATGCTTCCTGCGGAGACAGAAGCGCTTCAAGTGTCCCAAGAAGGAAGCCTTGAGAAGACTCATCAAGAACTCTAGTCATGACGGCAGCGAACACAAGGGCAGGGGCAAGTGCGCCAAGGGAGAGGCAAAGTGCGAGAACGCCGAAGACGACAAGAGCACCGTCAAAAACCTTCCGCACTCAGACGAGGAATCTGACAGCGCTTCCGAGATGTCCCAAAAGTCCTTCGAGAAGGCGCCTAAGCAGTCCAAAAATGAATCCACAACTCACGCCAAGCCCCTCAAAAACACTACGCCCGCAAAACGCAACTACGAATCTCAAAACAACAACAACAACAACCCATCAACGTCCAGCAACAACACGATAGACGATAAGTACTCAAGCAGCAGCAGCAGTGAGCAGTTGGCAGGGCAGCAGGTCTCGCTAGAATCTCAATGCCCCTTATACAGACGATCTCAGTTCTTTGGAATTTCCTCCTCGCATTTCAATTCTTCACTTTTTCCTGCAGACAAATCATCGCCCCCTTCGTTTGCATTTCAAAAACCTTTCGATTCTTCTACAAACTCTTTCTCAACAACAACACTATCCTCCTACAACTACACCAACAACTTCACTGACCCTTCCAGCATTTCCCATTCTTCCAGTCTTCCCTTCTACTACCCCTCATCTTCTTGGGTGCCCTCCTACTCCAACACCCACCAAGCACTCTCCTCCCCCTTCTACCACCCTCAGAACTTCCAGAACCAACTCACCTCTGTCACTCAAACCACTTCTCAATCTCCAGCCTTTCCGTTCTCCATCAAGCAGATCATCGACCCCAATAAGTCCCCACCAGACGCTTCCAAACTGCCTGCAGAAGACTGCTACAACTACGACAACCAGTTCTACAACGAAAAACTTCCAGAAAAGCCCTACGAGTACCTCAACATCGAGAACAACAACGACAACAACCACAACGACAACTCTGAAAACCTCCGCGCAACTACTGAGTGTTTCCAACAACAAGAACATCAACAACTATCTTATCCACATACATACTTACAGTCACAACAACCACAGCAACCATCCAATCTTTTCGGCACAAACCAATTCTTCTGGAACAGTTAATGAGCAGAAATGATCGGGTTTCTTTTTATCAATTCAAACTCTAAATCCAATTTCTAAGCATTTCAATTATCATCATTCCTACCCCATCACCATCACCATTGCACCCAGTAAACTACATTTCAACGTTTTTTTAAGTTTCGAGACAGGAACCTTAGTCAAGCATGTACATAAGCAGTTACACAGCATCTGAAGCACTTCACTTTATTTTACACATGTTTCTTTAAGTTTCTTTTTGTTCCACTTTAGATTCATTTAAAGAGCTGTACATATGTTTGTGTTGAGTTTCTGTGCACCATTGAGTTCTCAAGCACCTTCGCATTCTTCCTAGTTGCAGCTTGATGACACAGCCACCACTGTAGAGAGGAAGAACGACGTGAAAGAAGCTTCCCCTCAAATGCCTCTGAGTTCTTCTGAATGTCTTCTAAAGTCATTTCAATTTTTTCAGTAATTATGCGCCTCAAGTAGGTACACCGAAGGTTTAAGTGATAAACAATTAATTTTCAGCAAAAATCATTAAACTCAAATTTCTCGAAACAACAGCCACATACCACCCATCCCAAGATACAATTCACTTGTAAAATGCACCAGGCAGCATTCACCGCGAAACTCCGATGATCAAAGGCTTGCCATCCATGAACACTGCGCTAAGCACCATCCGCGTTTTTGAGCGTTTATTTGTTCGACCCATCACCAAATATACAATTCAATCTTTTTGTATCGATGTCATCATTATTTTGGTATTTCAAAACAATATTGTCGATAAAAGATACAACTGTACGGCATCATCATCAGCACCACCTCAAAGTCACTCCTAGCTCGAGATATTGACCGGCTTGAAGAGCATTTCCTAGGTAGGTAGGTCTTCATTGCCAACTTTGACCAGCTTCCGTTCTTGTGTGGACTCAATTTCATGTCGAACTGAAAAGTGAACCTAGCACGAATTTCTAAACTCACATTTAAATTGGTTTATGAGGATTCGTTTGCGAGCACTAGGGAAATAATTATAGGCTCTCTTCTATAAAGCTGCAACAAGCATTCTTTTCTCAAAAGTTAATCTAAGTATATATCTATTTTTTAAACTTTATTACACATTTATTTTGTGTAATAGGTTATCTAATTAATTAAGATTCATTTTAAAAGTAATAAAAGTATTTTAAACAAAAAAATGGCACTTTTGTTAGCTTATTTAGCCAAAATTGAACTAAACCTTAACCCTAATAAACACAACTGTGCAATTATTTACATATTTCAAGAAAATAATGAATTGCTATTAATTTGTTCAATTAACTTTTGGAGTTTCGAGAGAGAGCAATTTTTGATGGAGCTTTATAGAATTTATTATTATTATTATTATTAAATAATAGTAAATCAGTTTTACTCTTTTATGTTAGCGATGGTGTGTGACGGTAGCGATGTAGGGGTTATATGGGACTCCCACAGTGGGAGTGACAACAAAGATGATGTAGGAGTAGGAATAATTTCTTATGAAAAGTAAATCTTCAGGTTTAAGTTGTGATGGGAAGCGGGTTGCACACTTAAGGTTATTTGTAGACTTAATAGTAGCCAGCATATTGACTAGCCAATAGTTACTCAGATTTAATGATAATTTTAGGAATTATTCAAACAATTCACCCATTTTTTAGTCTTATGCTGTCACAGTTGTTGTCACAGAAATGTTACTGTTGATCTATTCGTCCATACGCAAACGTACAACCGCCCTAACAGCCAGACTGTTGCTTAAAAAACTACACACACACACACACACACACACACACACACACACACACACACACACACACACACACACACACACACACACACACACACACACACACACACACACACACACACACACACACACACACACACACACACACACACACACACACACACACACACACACACACACACACACACACACACACACACACACACACACACACACACACACACACACACACACACACACACACACACACACACACACACACACACACACACACACACACACACACACACACACACACACACACACACACATAAATACAGACACTCACATGTGCAAACTCACACGTACAAGCAACCATACTCAATGAGACATGTAAGCCTCACGAATCTCTCAGACAAGATCTTCATCTGCTACTCCATTGCAAGTGACCATTTAATAACACTTTGGCGCTAACCTAAGTGTTAAATATCATCACAGACCACTACCATCATCATCACCCTCATCATCATCATCAACCTTATCATCATCGTCATCATGATCATCACCATCGTAATAATCATCATCATCTCCACCCTCATCATCATCACCGCCAGTTGAACTTTGTGTTGACTCTAAGTGAATTCCATCCGATGGGTCATTCATTATCATTTGTTCTCATTCCTTAAACACTCATTCACAACCATTTTGCAAGCCTCAATATTCCAGTTTTAATGGTAATCATTCCACGAATACTTGTAAGTAATTACTGCTTGTCCATGATTCAGTGATATTTATTTATAATTTACAATCTCTCTGAAACGAGCATTGATCTTTTAAATGTTTGCAAACACTTCACTTAATTCTGAAAGATTACCAACATACGGTCTTTTACGTGAACTCTATTAACATTCCATTTTTAAATTAGAGATGTGCACATTCAAAATAAAGAACACCAAACTTATGTTTGTAATATCAAATGATGACGTCAACTGCAACTTTGATTTAAGACTAAGCAATATAACCCAGTACTATTAGGAATGGTAATTTTTGACGGGGTTTTTTTTTTATTGTTTCATTTTTTGTTTGTATTTTTTTATTTTTGTTTGTATTTTTTTATTTTTGTTTGTATTTTTTTAAGTTTTGTTGCTGTTGTTCTATCAGTTATTCTTGTTTTATTTGTCTCCGCTGTTGGAGCTCATAAAACTGTTTTGTGAAGAAGAAGGAGGAGGAGGAGGATTAGGGGGTTCAGAGGCAGCAGCTTCCAGACCACTTATGCTATTACTGCCGAGTCTAATAAGAGTGCACCACTAAGCTGGCATGCAGGACTGAATGCCTAAGACCTTAACAAGGTAGACAAACACCACCTCATCCATTATTTTCTGTATGTATGTATGTATATATGTATGTATGTATGTATGTATGTATGTATGTATGTATGTATGTATGTATGTATGTATGTATGTATGTATGTATGTATGTATGTATGTATGTATGTATGTATGTATGTATGTATGTAAGTATGTATGTATGTATGTATGTATGTATGTATGTATGTATGTATGTATGTATGTATGTATGTATGTATGTATGTATGTATGTATGTATGTATGTATGTATGTATGTATGTATGTATTTATGTATGTATGTATGTATGTATGTATTTATGTATGTATGTATGTATGTATGTACTACCATAAAATACCAGATTTATCACCAGATTGGAGATCATCATTTTTGGATTTTTTTTTATTTTGGTCCTTAATTCGGACATAAAAACTAGAAAGTCTATGGTGGTAACTATGCCGAAAAATAATAATAATCGTAACTGAATTTCAAAAATAGTTTAATTGAAATTGAAACTTTCAAAAATGAAAAATATATTCATAGTACAAAGTAAAAAATTCATCTTTGCAAAATCGGGAAAACTTCTTCGATTAAAAATACCAGAATTATTTTTCCCCTCGTAACTTTCGTCTTTGTATCATAGGTTTTATTGAGATCTTTCCAAAGCAATTAAATTTTCTTTTATTCAAAAAAGAAGCATTTTTATAATGAAAATATAGCACAATGTCTCTAATTTTAAATAATATAATTTAAAATAATTAAAAACCTATAAAAAACTGAAAGTCAATATTAAGTTTATTAAAATTTTAACATCTTAAAAACTTATTTAAACTTATTATAAATGAGCGATGTTGAGAATAGAAAGACTGAAAATCAAAAAGCTTCAATATTTATAAATTTAGAATTTTTAGAATTAGTTAAAATCTTTATTTTCAAACATTGAAAAAACAATTGTTTAAACATTTGCGAATATATTGGTCTTTCACGGTATGTATGGGTGGATCAAATTCTCAATCGGTTAAGTTATTATAATATGTCGAATGTGGGTGCTTGGTGAATGCGTGTGGTAGTTAATTGCATTACGTTTTGCCCGAACTCTTAATCCGCTCCTCAAACAACAGTTAATCGTTGCGAGATCCTTTAATATCGCTCCCACACACGTCTGGACTGAACTCTCAGAAGGGGAATTTCAGCAATGCCGCTTTCTTCATTTCACAGACGACCTTCTGCTCGCTGTTCTGCTGAACCCGAGATAAAATATTGATTATAATAAATTTTTCCGTAATTTTAACTCAAATTTCTTTTTTAAAACCATATCTCTGCACTGGCACGACAACGAATGCTCTCACATGATTAGACAATAACGCCATCGGCCTCTGTCTTGGGCCACCCATGATATCGTTTGTGGCTGCTCTTTTCATGATTTGCTCAAGATAGATGTTGAAAAGCTCCGGTGACACGATGCCCCCTTGTCGGAAACCAATCTTTCACATCTCTTCCGACTCATATGGCATTCTGGGAATCTCTTTTTCAGGCTTTCCACTAGGCCATGGAATGAATGAGTCAAATTTATGACATGCTAAATCTAATTAGTCGTTTTCCGTATTTATTTGATGTTATCGTTCACTCGAGCACATTCAATCCATTTATGCTCCACAAGAGAACCTTGAACACGCCTTCGTCAGAACTTATCGTCGGTATGTCTAAAGTTTAGAATCGGTTAGAGTCTAAACACAACGTAACTTATTCTGATAGTTTCAAAGGGTTTATCTTGTCTGATCCCTGCACCATGGAGAGGCTTGTAGTCAGAAGATTCTAAAGATTTAAAAGTTCTTAGACGTACAGAAAATCAACTTGAAAACAATATTTAAGTTAAAAAACAATAACAGACTTCAATGCACATTTAGTTTATTTACAACTTAACCTCTTGACGTTTTGAAAGGCAGTTCAGCGTTTAAACTTTAAAGTATTCATTACTAAATACTTTAAAGTTAAATATTTCTATTCTAACATTTTTTTAAATTGGAGTCTTTAAGAATCTTAAGTTAAGATGGGAATTTCTTTTTCGGAGCCGATAACGATGAAGTTGAGTCGCAGGGTGGCGAGTTCCAAGTACCAGTGTGGATCGAGCTCGATGCAAGGCTGGAGAATCAGTTCAGAGACTTTATGCCTTTGTTGATCAATTCATAACACAAGTTTGAAGCCGTTTGAATTTAAGTTTGTGGCCGTTTTTATCGTTTTATCAGCTGAGTCAGAGCCGTTACACGATGAGATAAAGCGTTATAAAATAAATAAAAAAGTTTAAATATTATATATATTCCCAGCCTTTCTGACACCACATTTTAAACCACAAGAAATGGAGGACGCACACACGCACATTCTCTCTCTCGATGACTTCCCTAACATCGCCTACCTGGCTCTCTTCGACGGGCATGGAGGTACTTCTAACTGCAACACTCAAAACAACTTTACTTTTATAAAACCTAATAATTTTCTTTTGGATAATTCTTTAAACAGGCTTGAAACCCTAGCGAGTTAAAACTAAATTGTTGGATCTTCAAGTTATATATAACTTCCTAAATAAATTGTGAGAACTTGTTTAATTATAATTCATTTAGAAAAGTGGAGGAAATATAATTTTGAATACGTTCGCCACGTAGTACAATGCTTTGCAGGTGCCGACGTTTCCAACTACGCAAATAAGAAGCTGCTCAGGCATTTGTACGCAGAGATGGAGCTCAGCAGTAAATACATATTTCATCCTCTTATTTATGATGAAAAATCTTTTATGAGAGATTCAACCTTTTCAGTTTGTATGTCTTACGTATTAGAGAGTACCTTAGAGTCCAATGTATAAGCAGCAGGTGAGATTTCAATACTGAAAAGAAATAAAAATTGAAAAATAGCAATATACCACCGAAATGGTCAACACTCCACTATTAGAGGTCGGACATGGACGATTTTTCATTCCCGGTCCCGTCCCGTTCCCGAAATTTTTTTTCCCGTCCCGTCCCGTTCCCGATGGGCCATCAGAATTTTGATTCCCGTCCCGTCCCGTTCCCGAAATTTTTTTTCCCGTCCCGTCCCGTTCCCGATGGGCCATCAGAATTTTGATTCCCGTCCCGTCCCGTTCCCGAAATTTTTTTTCCCGTCCCGTTCCCGAAATTTTTTTGAGGTCTCTTTATTCATTTCCACTGCCGTTATCACTGGTCCCAAACTTGCTAGTCCTAAATTTTTTTATTTGAAAGTCAAAAAATATTTTTTTTCGAAACAAACACGCTTCAAATATATATTGAGATAAAAGTAATGAAGTTAGTCATTGTTTTTAACTAATTAAATCAAGTCTTTATTGCTTTTAACGCGCGTTAAACCGTCCAGAGTTTCAGCTTTCAAATTAGATGATCTTGGGTCTGAAGTTAAACGACCACATGTTGAAAAATTCCGTTCACAGGGAATAGAACTTGCAGGTATACTAAACAACATTTTGGCTACTTCTTGTAGTATTGGAAAATTGTTCATTTTACTCCAATAAAATAAAACATCTTTATCATCTTCAATTTTGTTGGGACGTAATTGTGAATAGTTGTACAATTCATCCTCTTCTGAATTTTCTTCCTCGTTCATTATTATTAATTCATCAATAATGTTAGAAATATGTTTTTTAACAGCATTCTTATTCTCCACAACTGCAAAAATAAAATCATTCGTATAATTTGATAGTATAATAAATGTATTATAATTTTTACGTTATAAAAACAAACATAATAGGGTTAAATAACCATAATTTGTATCTTTTTTTTCAACAGAACTGCAGCTTGGCCTGGCTGTACAAAATGGAATTAAATTTTCTCTAATGAAAGTCTTGGTATTTATTTCTTGTTCTATCCCAAACTCTTTTCTTATTATTCTTTTATACTGAGGATGCAACAGACATGCTGCCATATGAATAAGATCAATGGGCATCTTTTCTTTTGTCGAAATGATCAACTGAGCAATCAACTGGAAATTAAAAAGTCAAATTCAAAGTATTAATTTACGAAATAAAAAAAATTAACTTACCAGTTTGATTTCATTTGACAAGTTTTCATCATCACTCATTTGCTCTAATCTCCCTAATATTTGGACTCGCCATAACAACTTCAAATGTAATGTTGGAGCTTTTGACATTGACAATGCAATGGTGGCTTCGTTATACATTTCTAGTGCATTTAAAACTTCTTTTAAGTGAGGAGTGTCGATGAAATAGAGATTTCCATACTTGGGGGTTTGCTTAAGAATAATTTTTAAAGAATCCATTCCATCATATACTGATTTCAACATGAAATAAATCGAATTAAATCTTGTAGATGATTCTTGTTTAAGTGTTTGTTTTCCCATGTTTAAAAGCTCCTTTTGCTTGCTATAAAAAAATAAAATTTTATAACAAATTATGTTGAAATTAAAATATCAATTTTAATTTTTTTTTACTGTATGAAAAATGTGAAAATTAATTACCCAGTCTTCTTGACGTATTTTACAACATCTTTAGCATTCTCAATTAGTAAAGATATTGGGTTATCTGCTGCCAACTCAGAAAACTTTTTGGATAATGCAAGATTTAAATCATGAACAGAACAGCCCAGACAAATCATTTCATCAGAATTGTTAAAAGCCTTTTTTACATTTGAGGCATTGTCAGTCGTGAAGGTACAATAGTCTAATGATTGAATACCATATTCCTGGAATCATAAAATAACATTTGAAATATTAAAACATGTGGATATTTATCTTGTATAAATTATTTTTTAAATATTTATGAAAAATTGTTTAAAAAATTACCATGCAGAGTTTATTCATCTCCTCAAGAATATTTCTGGATGAGTGATTTACATTAAAAGCAATTGTTGCCAAAACTCTGTCTTGAAGCTCCCATTCTCCATTATTGTCTTTAACATAATGTATGGTGACTCCCAAATGTGAATCTCCAGAACGTTTATTCTTCCAAATATCAAGGGAAAAACTTTTAGAACCATTGTTCTGTAATAGATTGAAATTTATAAATATTTATTTTTATTAATAATTAAATGCATAAATTAATTTATAAAATTACACACCTTTGTAAATTCTCCTTTTAATTTGGTAATCACTGTTAAGACATTTTTTTCATGGTATTGCCTCACTGTTTTTTCGCAAGGCAATACATCTTTAGCCTTCAGACCCCGGCCATATGAGGCTCCAATATCGATGAGTTTTTGAGCCACCTGAATGAAACCTTCACCTTCAACCGTGACGAAGGCTCTCATGTCTTGAGCACAAAATAGGGAGATGGCCTTGGTCAAATTATTCTTTAAATTAGGAGAAACAGACTTTTTGAGAAAATGTGAGAGTATTCTGCGTTATTTGATTCACAACTGGACTGCCAGTGCATGCTTTTTTGTGTTTCAGCATGCCAGAGGTGCCACAGGAATTTAAATGCTGAATCAACACTTTGCAGTCTTTGCATTGCACGAATTCTGTATGGCACCCATCAACCAATACTTTGACAAAGCTTTTCCAAGCTATACTTTTACTAAGATTCATTGCCATTGTGGAAACACGTGCAGGATCATTCGTAATAATTTTGTCAATCTGACTTTTCTTCATTTCCTTAATAGTTATAGACTCCGGTGAAATTAATGATGATGATGATGATGATGATGACGATAATGATGAAGATAATGATAAATTCGAAGACGACGTTGCTGACATTTTGAAATAAACGGAAGTTTTGATAAAAGTAAACATAGTAAAGAGAAATCTAATTGTTGGAAAACCACACTTTTTAATATATAATAGATTTAACTTTAATTTTTCATCTTAATTTTTTGAATTCCAAAATTTTTATTCCCGCTTTTTCCCGTTCCCGATTTAAAAGTGTATTCCCGTTCCCGTTTTTTCCCGTTCCCGATTTCAATGTTGATTCCCGTTCCCGTTCCCGTCCCGAAAACCTATTCCCGGTTCCCGACTTTTCCCGTCCCGAAATTAATTTTCATTCCCGTTCCCGCGGGAGTCCCGCGGGTACCCGCGGGTACCCGGTCGAATCGGGTACCCGGTCCGACCTCTATCCACTATATATGATATCCAAAAATTTACGTGATTAGACTTTTTTAAAAGTAAAATTAAAAAAGAAAAAAGTGCGGTTTATAGATGGGAGTTTAAGGTTGCTTTAGTAAACACCAAATATGTTTTCCTTGTACTCGATTCATCCCTTGCAACACCACTCGACAACCAGACGACTTTCCATTGTCACTGACAAATTCTTTCATGAAACTGGATGAGGAGTTGAGTGGTAGGTGGTGATGATGATGATGATGTTTGCAAGACTTCCACCAAACTGCTAATACATTTAAACAGCTGTCACAAAACCAATAATTGGAGAATTATTCTCCCATTCGATTGATTCGTACAGTGCTTGACGTTTACGCATAGCAACAGCCCCAAATATCAAAACTAAAGCATAAATACAAATGCATAAAAAGCAGCACAAGCAACCATGACAACCAAAACTGCAGAGTTGAACATGCAAGCGGTAGGATCGACCGCAAACGTGCTGCTGGTTCTCGATGACATAATATACTGTGTTGGCGTGTGTGCGTGTGTGTGTGTGCGTGCGTGTATGTATGCGTGTGTAGGTATATATATATATATATATATATATATATATATATATATATATATATATATATATATATATATATATATATATATATATGTGTGTGTGTGTGTTTGTGTTAGTATGAGCGTGTTTTTGGTGTTAATTTTCTTGTGTGTGTCAAAAAAAAATCCACGACATAAATTTCATTTTCCTATAACCTCACCCAGGAGCATTCAAACCACACTCACACAAACACGCAAGCACACTCACCCAAGAGCACACAAACACAAAAACACGCACACACACACACCATCTGCAGGCAAACGTGGGCGACTCGCGTTCAGTGGTGAGTGTCGGCGGCATGGCTCTGGAGTTGAGCGAGGACCACAAGCCGAACAGCGAGAAGGAGTTGGTGAGGATCGTCGAGGCGGGTGGCTTTGTCTCCAACTACCGAGTCAATGGTTGGTGTGTGGGGTTTTCGATGGTGCTTTTGGTGTATAGCAGGTGTGGTGTTTGGGTAATTTGATGTAGAGTAGGTGTGGAAATATATTAACTCATTTCCATCTCTCCTCCACCACCACTACTGCCTCCTTGCAAGGCACTCTGGCTCTTTCCAGGGCGTTTGGAGACTTCTTCTACAAGGGCAACAAGAGACTCTCAATGGCGAAGCAGATGGTCATTGGTGGGCCTTTTAATAATCCTTGTGTTGCAATGTAATGTACTCTGAAGAAGAGTCGACTTTGTGTCTTATGACGTTTGAACTTTTAACTTTTTCTACCCATCTTCCCTTCTACCTACCAACTACCCATTCTTCTCTTTACCCACCTATCTTTCCACCTACCCACCTTCCATTCATCTACCATTCTCCACTCATCTTCCACTCAATCTTTTCACTTTTCTCCTTTCAACCACCTTTCCATTCACTCAAACCTTTTCTCCACTCAACTATTTTCTAATACTTTTCCCTTCTCCACTTCTGCAGCCCTTCTCACCTAATTTCTTCTCCACCCATATACCCACCCACCTGCCCTTCTTTCTCCTCGTGCATCCTGCAGCCCTTCCAGACATCACCAGCACAGCGATAGAGGCGTCTTATGAGTTCGTGGTGCAGGCTTGCGACGGCATTTGGGACGTGATGACCTCACAGGAGGTGGTGAACTTCGTGCGCTTAAGGATCGCCAATGGAATGATGCCCGACGTGGTGAGTGGTTGGGTGGATGGTTGGTTGGTTGGATGGGAGGTTGGTTGGATGGGAGGTTGGTTGGATGGGAGGCTGGTTGGATGGGAGGTTGGTTGGATGGGAGGTTGGTTGGATGGGAGGTTGGTTGGATAGGAGGTTGGTTGGATGGGAGGTTGGTTGGATGGGAGGTTGGATGGATGGGAGGTTGGTTGGAAGGGAGGTTGGTTGGATGGGAGGTTGGTTGGATGGGAGGTTGGTTGGATAGGAGGTTGGTTGGATGGGAGGTTGGGTGGTCAATTGGGGGTTGGTTGGATGTGGTGGTTGGGTGTATGGGTGGTCAATTGGGTGTTGGTTGGATGGGAGGTTGGGTGGGTGGGAGGTTGGTTGGATGGGAGGTTGTTTGGATAGGAGGTTGGTTGGATGGGAGGTTGGGTGGGTGGGAGGTTGGTTGGATGGGAGGTTGGTTGAATGGGAGGTTGGTTGGATGGGAGGTTGTTTGGATAGGAGGTTGGTTGGATGGGAGGTTGGTTGGATGGGAGGTTGGTTGGATGGGAGGTTGGGTGGGTGGAAGGTTGGTTGGATGGGAGGTTGTTTGGATAGGAGGTTGGTTGGATGGGAGGTTGGGTGGGTGGGAGGTTGGTTGGATGGGAGGTTGGTTGGATGGGAGGTTGGTTGGATGGGAGGTTGTTTGGATAGGAGGTTGGTTGGATGGGAGGTTGGTTGGATGGGAGGTTGGATGGATGGGAGGTTGGTTGGAAGGGAGGTTGGTTGGATGGGAGGTTGGTTGGATGGGAGGTTGGTTGGATGGGAAGTTGGTTGGATGGGAGGTTGGTTGGATGGGAAGTTGGTTGGATGGGAGGTTGGTTGGATGGGAGGTTGGTTGGATAGGAGGTTGGTTGGATGGGAGGTTGGTTGGATGGGAGGTTGGTTGGATGGGAAGTTGGTTGGATGGAGGGGTGGTTGGGTAGGTGGATGGGAGGGTAAGTAGGTAGTTGGATGGATGATTGAGGGGGTGGGTGGTGGAAAGACGGGTGGTTGGATGGTTGGGTGTATGGGTGATTAGATGAGTGGTTGGATTATACATGAGATTTAGTACATCAAATGTACGGATTGGAGGGTAAATATGGTGGATGGTTAGGTGGACGTGGGTGGGTTGACTAGTTGTGGCTGCATTGGTAGGTGGTAGATGTATTGGTAGTGGAGGGATGGTTAATGGGGGGTTGTGATAAATAATTTCTTATCACCTTTTAAAATGTTCATCTCACCCTTTTTTTCTTCTCACACCCAAGAATATCTAATCCATGGACGGCGATCCTGGGAGGGTCTTGGGGTCCGGACCCTTCCACTTTTTGGTAGTGCAGGGTCCACCTTAATGGTGGTAACCCCAGGAACCCCCCAGGATTGCCACCCATTCTTGGTAGAACCCTCCCAAGATTTGCAGTAAATCGTCGTCCCTAGTCTAATCTCATTTAACATACACCCAACTACCCCCCTCTCACGCACGCAGATCTGCGAAGAGCTGATGACAAACTGTCTGGCGCCTGACCTGCATATGGCTGGCCTGGGCTGCGACAACATGACCGCCGTCGTTTTGTGCTTCCTGCGAGGAGGCTCTTACAAGGAATTCTGCAAGACTTGCCAGTCTTTCGTTCCCTTCCAACTCACGCCAGACCCTCCCCCGGTCACGAATCTTTTTGTGAGGTACGATAACTCCATCTGGGCAAACAAACCGCCCTCGAACAACAAGAATAAGTTCAAGAAGGGTAAAAACGCTACTGCAAACAATGCTCCTGATGATGTTGCTGCTGGTGGTGTTGTTGGAGTGGAGAAGAGTGTGGTTGGAGGAGGAAAGAAAGATGAGGGAGGAAGTGAAGATGGAGTGAGAAGGAGCAAGTCTCAAAGGGTGTTGTCAGAAACTGCAAGTCAGACTGAGGCTTGGTAGTGGGTTAGGGTAGTTGTGTTGGTGGTGGAGATATGCTTGCTGCCAGAGCGTCCTTTGGTGGCTTCATCCAAGTAATTGAGAGAGGCACACGACCTTGCATGCATGAAAAGACTGAATATACTCACTTTGTAAATAGCCTCTTCTCGTTTCAATAGCACAATCCATGCATTCCAACCAGTGTTATTTTCGTTTCATAAAATAATTATAGTTTTTATTTCAGTTTCGTTTTGGAATTAATTATAGTTTTTATTTTCGTTTTCGTTTTGAAAATAATTAAAGTTTTTATTTTCGTTTTGAAAATAATTAAAGTTTTTATTTTCTTCTTAGTTTTGAAAATATATTAATTTACAACTTTGAACACTATTTTTTTATATCTAACAAAATAAATTGATCATAAAATGAAACAGTAAAATAGAACTGTATATTAACAACAAATGAGTTTTAAAAATTAAGTCAATTAAAATGTTATTAAAATTGAGTACGTAAATTAGTAGTACTAACAAATTTGAAATATAATAACAAATTTACGATTAAAATAAATAATAATTTAATTTTAATTTTAAGCGAAGCGGTAATAAAATAACGTTCTATAAATGGCGCTACTTTCATAAAGCCCAAAGATAATGTTTATAACATAGACATCTATTTTCATATAAATTAATCATTTCCATATTATGGCATACTTTGAAATTTATTTAATTTTCGTTTTGAAAATAATTATAGTTTTTATTTCAGTTTCGTTTTGGAAATAATTATAGTTTTTATTTTCGTTTTCGTTTTGAAAATAAATTTAGTTTTTATTTTCGTTTTCGTAGAACGATTATTCAGAATTGTCTTTTTTAATTTTCGTTACGAAAATAACACTGATTCCAACCAGTGATACTTACGAAAATTCTACTATCGCCTCATGTAGGACCTGCCTCTTATATGCTGGCATTTGGTGTTTCGAACTTCACTTCGCCATTGACTTTATTCAAACAAACAAAAATATAAAAAAATAAAGTTAATAATAATAATAATAAACTATTTTTGAGCGGTTCATCAGCATTAAAAGCGCCAGAAAGGCATCAAGAGGCAGCAATGGAACCTCTGCACGCAGGAACTAGGTGAGAGCAGGCAGATGGAAGTCTGGACAGTCGAAGAGCAGAGGCCTCGGCTTGTATGTGATTTCCTTGCGACTGTTGGCGTGTGTGGTTGGTGTGTTGAGGCTGGAAGGTGAAAAAGATTCAATGAAAATATTATAAAGTTTCAGATAAAATGCAACAATTAAGACTACAACACCAAATACTACAACAACTGGTACAACACCAACGAATACAAAAGCAACAACCAGAACAACACTAACGACTGCAAAATCAACAAAAACACCAGTCAGAACATAACCAACAACAATACCAACCACAACAACAACAACAACAATGAAAAGAACAACAACAGCAAAGGACTGACTCATGCAGGAGTTGGAAAGACCCAGTTCCGATCTTCATCGGGATGCCCATGATGATCGACTCACTCACGCCTGCACGTGATGCCATCATCATCTTCACCATCATCATCATCATCATCATGACCACAGCAAATAAAAAAAGTAACAATAATATAATAACACTGTAAACTATTTGTTGTTATTGTTTGTTTTTGATGTTGTTTTTCTTGTTATTATTGTTGTTTGGGGGTGGGGAAGAACCTGTGATGGCATCCCGTTGACCATGGTATGCAGCCTCGAACAAGTGGTCTGACGTCTTTTCGAACTGGCAGCGGTGGTGATGATGATGATGACTACATAGTAGTATACTGTTTATGCTATAAATTATATAAATCATATATTATAGCCTATAATATATTCATAAGAAGGTGACCACGACAACGATCATCATTGATTATATCACACAGGTGTGCATTATACTCCACTGGGAGCCGTTTGGTTTATCAGGGAGGAGACACCAATGACAGCCTCTTCAGGACAACTTGTTCTCATGTTTGCGGCACATCCGATCCGAAAGATCAAACCATCTAGCATAATCGCCTCGCAACTCAACGAGTTTGAGCGAGAAAGCAGCATCGAGGTGGCGGCTCTAAGAAGAGATGAAGAATGACATACCAAACAATAGAACATATTTTTCTTTGAAATAAGAGCATTATCAGTTATGGCGGACAAAAACAATTATAATAATAGGAACTATAAAAACAAATAAAAATATTAATAGTAAAGTAGAAATGATGGCATACTGAAGCGAGTCCCAGAGCAGACTCCCTCATCTTGGCGAGGCCTCCCCTGTTTATGCCCAGCACTTCGCCCTGTGGCAGTCATGGTGCAAGTGGTGGTGGAAGTGGAAGTGTAGTGGGGATTGATGAAGGCATGCTTTGATGCAGCGTACACCACTATTATGCCCAACCATGCCGTACAACTGCCCACCTCACAAAACACACATACAAACTAGAATTCGGACGCAAACCATTTTTCATTCTCAGTTCCGTCACGGTTCCGAAAATTTGATCCGGTCCCAACCCATCCCCAAAACTCCAATTTCTTCATGTTAGTTTCTCTCTGACTTTTCACAAATTAGCACCATTTTAGCTTTTAAACCACGACATATAAGACTCCAAGATCAATGAGCTTTTGAGCCATTTCAATAAACCCCTCAGCTTCAACAGAAACGAATGCTCTCATTTCTTGAGCTTAGAAAAAACTAATGGCTTTGCATAATCATCATCATCATAATCCTCATCATCATCATCATCGAACGGGTGCAGATAAGAGGTCAGGAGGCCTCTTTTTCCGCGGCATAGACTGCTTTTTTGAATGAGGAGAAATAGATTTTTGTGTGAAAGAAAGAGTACTTTGACTTCATGTATTTACAGATGGACTGCCAGTGCATGACTTTCTATGTTTTAACATGCTAGAAGTACCTAAAGAGTTTAAATGTTGAATTGATACTTTTCCTTCTTTGCACTGCACAAAATCAGTATGGCAACCATGCACAACAACTCTGACGAAGCTTTTCCATGCAATACTTTTACTAAGATTCAGTGCAATTGTGGAAACTTTGGCAAGATCGCTTGTGTTAACTTCTTCAATTTGACATTTCTTCCTTTTCCAACAGCTTATGTTGGAGACTCGGGTGAAATGAATGCTAATGAAAATGATGATGATAGTGAAGTCGACGACGACGACGATGACATTGGCGAAAATGAAAATTCATAGACGATAAAAACGGCACGAACGTAAGTTTTCAAAAAAGTACTAACTATAACGAGAAATCTAATTTTTGGAAAATTGAAAGTTTTTAATATAGCTGTTCGACAATTAAAAATTTTAATCGCCGTTAACCGAACGATTAAAAATTTTAATCTAAAGTTAATCGTGTTTTAACGCAATGTTTTTAGCATATTTGACATTAGTATAAAATAGTACTAAATTTTCTAGAAGCAATGATGTTGCAGTGCCTCACCATTAAGTCTTTTATTAGTTCAAATTTATTAGCTATTTGATCCCTCAAGATCAACAGAATTAAACTTCTGTTTTGATACGAATATTTAATTAGGCAATGAACAGTGGCTACGGGTCTGTTCACCCTTAATAAATAGGCCTATTAAAGTTATTAATTGAATCTATAATAAATTAGTTGAAAAATTAAATAACGTGGTTTATAATTCCTATTCTGTTTCTAAAAAATGCGACACTGACGGCCTCATGGCAGAAGTGTTAGATGACTCGGGTAGGTGCGAACTAAAATGGAACATGCTCTAGCAGCCAACCATGCTTTGTTTCGTTTTGAAATCGATGAATACGTGATTAAAGTCCTGTTGGAGTTGTAACAACTTTTCCTTAAAAAGATAGGAAGAGTTGGGCGAAGCTGGAGACACTCAAATACCTAGTGTATATGATGCGGTGTTTGCGACGTATGCATTGAAAGATGTGTACGTCGTGTGGAGTGGCGCCTGGCGCATAAGAACCATGGTTCTAAGAACCATTGTATCATGGCCTGTGTGTGTCAGACTGTGAAAAATATAGACGATAAAAAAAGTAAAAAAATTAAAATATAAAAAAACACGCCTGGTGGAAGCTGGTTGGCCGTCAAGAAGTTGAAGACGTGTCAACAGGCAAAGATGGGTAGGTTCTAGATAATGACTATGCATAATTGGACGAGGAGTAGGCGAACTGTAACGAATATGATGGCCCAATTTAAGAGCTCACAACTTAAATTTGTACGTATTGATTTTTTGAGTCTGAAGATTTTGTCTTATAATTTATAACAAATAAAAATGATTTTTCATTTTATGCTTCAAGACTTGGATTGTAAAGTATCTTCAAAGCTATTGTCAAGGGCTCGCATGCATTCCTTAACGATACCCATTGCAGCGATGCAGCACTCCTATATTAGATGACCTTTTTTGAATGAACTATAGAAATTTATTTAATTGATTGAATTATACTGGAAACAACTTTATGACCACACTAAATAGATTGGAAAAAAGTATTGATTTCAACACTTTCATAATTATTTTAAAATGAAAGTGTCTAAATCTCTATTTCAGTTTTCAAAAGATTTCAAAAGAAAAATATTTTAATAATTAGAATATAAATTTTAATTTATTACAAAAAATTGCGCCAAAGACAAAAGTGAAGCAAAAGTTGTTTCTAAGAGCAGTAGCTATTGAAGATATACCCTTTGTTACAACGCTTTCAGGCTTGTATTCGAATTCGGTGGTTGAAAATTTATTCAGGATGTAGTCAAAGCTCTCGTCTTTTGTATCATCTACATTCAATGGATACTTATCAAGGATAGGCGGTACAGAGTTGACGAAGTAGAAGAAAGTCTCATATTTCACATCTTCGTTCTTGAGAACCACCTTTACCGTCACAATGTTCACAAGGTGCAGAGGCGTGTAAAGGTAAAAATCAATGAATACTTTACCGATTTCTATGGTTTCTCCGTTAGCGAATTCCATTTGAACCCCATACCTTTCTGTATTTGAGACGTCTGCTGTTTCGAAAATTCCTGAGAAAGCAAAGTCTGCTTTCATCTGCTTGTGTTCTTTCTCAATAAGGTTGGAGTAGTAAAACCTGTTGGTTCTTTCAGCTTTCTTATAGTCTCCTGAGATGGATATTAAGTGCGTGAAGTAGCGCCTTGAGCCTGTCACTAATTGCATGTAGCCAAAAACGACATCTGGCTTTCCGAAAATGAATCTGTTTATGCGCCCTTTTTGAGTTATGGAAACGTTCGTATCAATATTCCTAATTGAAAAAAATATTAAATTTTTGTTCAAGAGTTGTCCATTAGCCATTATGTTGATGCTGAAACTGTAGGGGCTATTAACCCGCAAGTGGATAAGACTGGGAGACGTGTCATCGTCCGCCGGTGTAATCTTCCACTCTTCCTTCACGAAGGAGTGGCATAGAACGTACACATCATACGGTGACTGGGCTTGCACCTTCACTGTGCTCTCTGGAATGCCGTAAATCTGAATGACGCTGATTTTGTTGCCTACACTCTCAGTTCGTCGTTTGACATCTTCGTCTGTTTCCAGCTGAATGTTGATGACATCCTCGCTAGAAGCAATGATGTTGCAGTGCCTCACTGTTAAGTCTTTTATAAGTTCAAATTTATTAGCTATTTGATCCTTCAAGATCAACAGAATTTGGTGAGTGCGCTTCTTATATATGTGGTTTTCCACAAAGTTCACAAATGTATCTAAATCTTCTCTTTCCAATGATATGACAATCCCTCCACTCAGAACTGCGTGAGTTCTAGAGTTCTGGCTTGATGTTTCAATGCATAAAAAGAGTCCTTGAAGAACATAAAAAAAGAACTGCTTCATTGAAATGTCTGTGGAACTTTCTTGTCTCAAATGACAGTTTTTACACATGTTTCCTTCAATTTCTTTCGCAAGATAACTGAATTTTTTATTTCATACATTTATTTTAACACAATTATTCATTTTTTCTAGTTTTGGTTTGTTTTTAATATAAAAAAAAGAACTAAAGGTTATTTATTATGTATGATGACGTATCAAGAAGAAAAACGAAAAATTTTTTAACGAAAGAATATGCATCTGTAAATTTCTTTAAAAAAATTAAAATTTGGAAATTTCATTAAGAAACTTTTCTAAAGTATAGAATCTTTTTGTTTTTGAACTTCGAATGGAGACCACACAAGTAGCTGTGCACAGAAGGTCAGTGAGTGGCGCATCTTGTAGAAGTGCCGGAAATCTTCTGATTTACTTATGAGTTCTAGAAATTTTATTTGCGAATTCTTGATATGATTAGCCGTTTAAATTAGAGCTGTTCCACGATTCAAAATTTTCATCGTCGTTGATCAAACAATTAAAATTTTTAATCGAAAGTTAATGGTGTTTTAACGCAATGTTCTTAGCATATTTGACAATAGTATAAAATAGTATTTTAAATTTTCTCTCACAACTATTGAATTCTTTATCAAATTTTATTGATTAAAGAAGGAATAAAAATTCATAAATGAAAAAAATGCAACTGTCACACCTCTTATATGAGCCAGTTACTCAGACAAGTTTTGTAACATTAGTTGGATCTAAAGAGGCTCTTTTCTTGCTAACTATGTAACCTGGCAAGCTGATGAAACGTTTATATAGAACTCTACTTGCAGAAGTTGAAAATTATTTCTTGCTAGTTTCGCAAGAGCTTCTTCATGTTGTTGCCCTCAAACAAAAAAACAATTCTCAAAGCCTACTTAAGATTCTGTTTTATAGCGTTTAATTATTGACTCAGTAATCATTGATGTATCTTCATCTTCAGAATCTGAAGTTACATATGTTCGTTGTTGCTTATTTGGGACATTTTTTTTATTGGAAACGAATTTATTTTGATGAAATGCAACTTTAAAAACGAGCGATACTTTTCAAAGATATTTATTCAACTATTTTCTGTAGCGTAAAACAATGAAATAAGTTTTTTTAAATTAGTTCCAATTAAAATGTTTATCTGCGTTAATTTTTCAACGGGGTTAATTTATTAAAGCGTTAATCGAAAGTTAACTTAGATTAAATCACACTAAATAATTATTTTGATTTTACTTTTTTCTGTAATTAATTTTTTGAATGCTAATAACTTTTATTCCCCTTTTTTTCCATTACCGATTGGAAATTTAATTCCCTTCTTTTTTCATCTCCGATTTGAATGTTGACTCCCGTTCCCGCCCCTTTCCGAGAATCTAATCCCGATTTCCATAGGAGTTCCGCGGATACCCGTTCCGACCTCTATAACAAACACAAAAATTCACACACACACACACACACACACACACACACACACACACACACACACACACACACACACACACACACACACACACACACACACACACACACACACACACACACACACACACACACACACACACACACACACACACACACACACACACACACACACACACACACACACACACACACACACACACACACACACACACACACACACACACACACACACACACACACACACACACACACACACACACACACACACACACACACACACATACAGTGTGGCACATGCGGTCAGCGAGCAGCATGATGTGTCTGACGTCGAGACTGATGCCGTGAGAACCCATCGTCTTGCACATCTCTGCGATGATGGTCGCCCTGTGGTGGTGGTGATGATGATGATGGTAGTGATGGTGATGATGTTGGTGGTGGTGATGATGATGGTGGTGGTGGAGCATAAAGACTGATGTAACTACTATAGCAAAGATAGTGTTAGTATAACATGATGTTGTTGGCGTCCGTCAGTCTAAGTAGACAATGGACTTGTTAGTATGAAAACAAGAGCAATAATAGTAATAAAAATGTACAAAAAAAATAATATAAATGATAAATAGATAATTTATTATATTGATTGTTATAAAGGGCCTACCTGGCTGCCTCGATTCCCAGGGTCTGCTTCACCTCGACGATGTTGTTCGAGGAGACCTTGCTCGCCACGATGCCTGAGGAGACGTGCAAGCAGTCCTCATCTTCACCCCCTCTCCCCATCTATGCCACCTCTTCTACACCTATTTTCATCCAACCCACCTCTGCCCAACCCACTCCCCTTCCATTCCCACCAACTCCTCCCGACCAACACCCCATCCAAACCGCCCCTTCCCCATCTAACCTACGCTTTTCCCATGTAACCCCACTCACCCACTCCCCATGCCTTCTTCACCTACCCACTCATCCACCAAAAAAGTTGCTTCCCTGCGATATACTCTCCTATTGACTCCTATGGTGAACGGGTAGCTGAGTGGGCAACGACTCTCGGTTTGACCAACAATGAAAGGTCCTAGGTTCAAGTGCAACCAATGCCCTAGTAACCCAAAGGCGCAAGTGAAAATATGCAGCCTAAGTGGCCTGGAAGCCCGTTCGGGTTATACGCCACTATAATAAGGCTCTTCATTATTATTATTATTATTATTATTGACTCACCAACTAAAACTAACTTTTTACCAACTTCCCCAATAACTCCTTCATAATCCCTCTTCCTTTTCTATCAACAACACCCCTCCATCCTCTTCACTAACTTCCTAATAACGCACCCATAATGCCCTTTCCTTCCTATCACCAACCACCACCACCACTACCTACACCCACCACCAGTACCTACACCCACCCACCTACCCACTCACCCACCCACCTACTAATCCCTAGCCCCCTTCTTCCCACTACCACCCACCACCAACCCACCCACATCGCACGCACCTCTAGTGGTGATGACGGCCCTCAAGTCAACGCCTTCGACCACCAGTTCGTAAGAGGGGGCTGCTTTGTTCGCCTTGTTGTCCAGTATCTGCATCACCGCACGTCTCACGCTTGGAATGCCCTTATGTGGTGGTGGTGGGTGGGATGGTGGTTTTTGTGGGTGGGATTGGTGGGTAGGATGGTAGGTTTTGTGGATGGGATTGGTGGGTAGGATGGTGGTCGGATGAATGGGATTTGGTGGTGGAATGGAATTGATAGTGGTGGGTTGGGGTTGGTGGTAATAGAGTGGTATGAATAGTTAGTGGCAAAGCTTGACCAATAAGGGTAACAGTTTTACAAAATATTGAAAGTTACAATTTTTAGTTACAAAGTGCGCCTTATACATGGTCTTTTGGGCACACACCTTGACAACGACGGAATGCAGGGCGAGCTTGAGCTGCTTGAAGGTGAAGTAGGCGTTTCCTTTGGCGTTCGAGGGACACCTGATGACGATGAGTGACTTGCCGTGACACTCGATGTCTTGTGGCTGAGAGCGGTTGTTAGTGATTAAGAGTGGTTGTGAGTGGTTGGGATTGGTTGTGAGTGGTTGTGAGTGGTTGGGAGTGGTTGAGAGTGTATAGGAGTGGTTGGGAGTGTATAGGAGTGGTTGGGAGTGGATTTGAGTGGTTGGGAGTGCATAGGAGTGGTTGGGAGCATAAGAAGTGGTAGTTGAAAACACTTGGGATTTAATTCAGAGTCAACAAAACTCATGCGGATCAATTCCGCCAGAAGACTCTTACATCATTGACGCAGTGTGAAGAGAACTCAAAATCACTCCAACGACCCCCAAAACCCCCACCACAACCACAACTACCCACAAACAAGCACCTGCAGCTTGATCTTGAGGTTGGCGCGCAAGATGGCCTTCCTGACGGCACGTGCATCCAGCTGCAGATTCAGCAGATGGAACCTCTCCACCTCCAACTCCACCAGGATGAAGCTCTCGTCGTTGTGGTACACCTCCCTGATGTTCTTCGAGATCTGAGTGGTGCTTGGTACTTTATGTGTGTGTTTGGATGAAGAGTGGAGGAAGTGAAAAATGAAAAGTGAATGGGTGGAGGGGGAGATGAATCGAAGAAGGCATGGGTGGAGATAGGTGGGTAGAAACAGGGTGATAGGTTGTGAACAATGGGTGATTTTACTGATGATGGAAAAAGAAGTTACTAGATCGTAGCTGATGAAACCACCATCACCCAATCCTTTTACCACTTACCTTCTACACACCAACCTCTACCTCCTAACCTCTTCCCACATCAACAACCACCAACACACACCTCGCCAAGACACGTCCTCTCGACCCTCCCCTTGATGAGACGTGCAAAGTGCTTGTCGAGAGGCCTCTCGAGCGGACACACCATGATGGGCGTGCTGATGTTCTTGCTGGCGTTGATGATCTCCAGGATTCGAGGAACGCCCTGTGACCGTGGTGGGATTGTGGTGTGGTGTGGTGTGATGATGGTAGTGAGGTAAAGGAGTGATGTGGTGGTGTAAAGTGATGGAGAGATGGCTGGAGAGTACGTGTCAATGGGAGAGTCATGGGAAAAGTGTGGTAAAAGAATGTGGAAAAAGAACAAGGATTGATCAAGAACAATCACCACCAAACTACACAACATCAAACCACACTACCACACAACACCAAACCACACAACACAACACCAAATCACACAACACCAAACCACACAACACCAAACCACACTACCACACAACACCAAACCACCCAACACCAAACCACACAGCACCAAACCACACAACACCAAACCACACTACCACACAAAACCAAACCACACAACACACTACCACACAACACCAAACCACACTACCACACAACACCAAACCACACCATACCACACTACAGCACAGCACACAACACCAAACCACACTACAGCAAACCACACAACACCAAACCACACTACCACATAACACCAAACCACACAACACCAAATTACACAACACCAAATTACACAACACCAAACCACAAAACACCAAACCACACAACACCAAACCACACAACACCAAACCACACTACCACACAACACCAAACCACACAAAACAACACCAAATCACACAACACCAAACCCCATAACACCAAACCACACTACCACACAAAACAACACCAAATCACACAACACCAAACCCCATAACACCAAACCACACTACCACACAAAACCAAACCACACTACCACCCAACACTAAACCACACAACACCAAACCACACCAAACCACACTACAGCAAACCACACTACAGCACACCACACAAGACTACAACACACTACAGCACAGCACACTACAGCAAAACCACACTACAGCACAACCACACTACAGCACAACCACACTACAGCACAGCACACCCACCTGCGTGATGTTCATGGAGGCGACTCCAGCGAAGTGGAAGGTCTTCAGCGTCATCTGCGTGCCTGGCTCGCCTATGCTCTGAGCTGCCAGTGCCCCCACTGCTGTGCCTGTGTGGTTGTTTGTGGGTAGTAGTAGGTTGGGTGGTAGGCTGGTCAGAGGACCGGTGGGTGGGTGGGTGTGGGATAGGTGGGTGGGTGGGTGGGTGGGTGGGTGGGTGGGTGTGGGATAGGTGGGTGGGTGGGTGTGGGATAGGTGGGTGAGTGGGTGTGGGATAGATGGGTGGGTGGGTGTGAGATAGGTGGGTGGGTGGGTGTGGGATAGGTGGGTGGGTGGGTGGGTGGGATAGGTGGGTGGGTGGGTGGTGTGGAGTGCGATGGTAGTGGTGGGATGGAATGATGGATTATAAGAAGGATGTTCAGATAGTGGGAAAAAAAGAAAAAGATCAAAAGAGAAAAAAAGAGAAAAATAAAGAGAGAGAAGGAGAAAAAAGAAAGAGAGGGAGAAAGAAAGAGAGAGAACACGTGAACTGACTGTAGGGCAGGACAGCAATCATGCACTTGTCGTAGCACTTGTTGAGGAAGCTCTGCAGCTGTGTGCGAGTCACCCTGTTGTGCTTGCAGGCGTCTGTGAGGTGGTGATGATGATGATGATGGTGGTGGGTTGGTGGTTCATTAGTGGGTGTGTTGGTTGGTTGGTGTTTGATGGGAAGACGGAAGTTGCAAATGGTGGGATGGATGTCATTCAAGAATAATGACGTCACTGACCATTCCACATGAAGTAAGGCTTGTCGAGGTTACCAGTGAGGGAGTCGATGAACTTGCTGTGTTGTTGTTAGTGGTGTGTTGTTGTTGTTGGTGGTGTGTTGGTGTTGGTGGTGTGTTGGTGTTGGTGGTGTGTTGGTGTTGTTGTTGGTGGTGTTGTTGTTGGTGGTGTGTTGTTGTTGTTGGTGGTGTGTTGGTGTTGGTGGTGTGTTGGTGTTGTTGTTGGTGATGTTGGTGGTGGTGTTGTTGATGTTGTTGGTGGTGTTGTTATTGTTTTTAGTATTGTTGTTGGTGGTGTGTTGGTGTTGTTGTTGGTGGTGTTGTTGTTGGTGTTGTTGGTGGTGTTGTTGGTGGTCAGCTTGTTAAGTGAACTCCAACAATGTCACGAATATAAAGCGCATGCAACTACAACCACTACGGAAACAAAAATTAAATAAAAACTTTGTTATCAAATTACTTCGACTACAAAACAAACCACATTATAAATCTAAAGCAGAAACAGCAAGCAAAACAACACAAACCACATTATAAATGTGGAAGAGCAAGCAAAACAACAACAAAAACAACTACAACTGACCGCAAATGCCTCCCGAAATTGTTGGCTCTTTCAGCTGAATGGATGTTCCTTCCTTCCATCCCTTTCTCCTCCTCCATCCCTTTCTCCACCTCCATCCCTTTCTCCTCCTCAACCTCCATCTCCTCCTCTTTCTTCTCCTTCTCTCCATCACTCGTAACCTTGGCAACTTCACCCTCCTTTTCCCCTTCCTTAATGTTCTCACCATTAATTTTGCCACTCTTTTCGACGCTCCCACCACCAACACCACCACCACCACTAGCACCACCACCACCAGCACCAGCACGCAAGCGCTTCCTGGTGACCAACTTGAGGTCGAGTTTCTGTCCCCTCATGAAGGCAAAGGCCTCGTCCCTCAGGAGGGTGTTGAAGACGCTCTGCACTTGCTGACTGCTCAGTGCTGCCTCGTCCTTGCACGGGTGCTCGCGCTGTCGTCGTGGTGGTTGTAGTGTGGTTGTTGTGGTGTGGTTGTCGTGGTGTGGTTGTTGTGGTGGTGTGGTTGTTGTGGTGGTGTGGTTGTTGTGGTGTGGTTGTCGTGGTGTGGTTGTTGTGGTGGTGTGGTTGTTGTGGTGGTGTGTTTGTTGTGGTGGTGTGGTTGTTGTGGTGGTGTGTTTGTTGTGGTGGTGGTTGTGGTGTGGTTGTTGTGGTGGTGTGGTTGTTGTGGTGGTGTGGTTGTTGTGGTGGTGGTTTGTTGTGGTGGTGTGTTTGTTGTGGTGTGTTTGTTGTGGTGGTGTGGTTGTTGTGGTGGTGTGGTTGTTGTGGTGGTGTGTTTGTCGTGGTGTGGTTGTTGTGGTGGTGTGGTTGTTGTGGTGGTGTGTTGTGGTGGTTGTGGTGGTGTGGTTGTTGTGGTGGTGTGTTGTGTTGGTGTGGTTGTTGTGGTGGTGTGTTGTGTTGGTGTGTTGTGTTGGTGTGGTTGTTGTGGTGGTTTGTTGTGTTGGTGTGGTTGTTGTGTTGGTGTGTTGTGGTGGTTGTGGTGGTGTGGTTGTTGTGGTGGTGTGTTGTGTTGGTGTGGTTGTTGTGGTGGTGTGGTTGTTCTGGTGGTTTGGTTGTTGTGGCGTGGTGTGGTTGTTGTGGTGGTTTGTTGTGGTGTTATTGGTGTGTTGTGTTATTGTGGTAATTTTTTTGTGGTGGTGATGTTTTGTAATGGTGTTTTGAAGTGGTAGAGGTGTGTTTTGTTGGAGGTCATGGGTTGTGATGGTGATGGTATGTTGTGGTGATTTATTGTGCGATGTTGATGTGTTGTGATGGTGGTGTGTTGTGATGGTGGTGTGTTGTGATGGTGGTGTGTTGTGATGGTGGTGTGTTGTGATGGTGGTGTGTTGTGATGGTGGTGTGTTGTGGTGGTGGTGTGTTGTGATGGTGGTGTGTTGTGATGGTGGTGTGTTGTGGTGGTGGTGTGTTGTGATGGTGGTGTGTTGTGATGGTGGTGTGTTGTGGTGGTGTTGTTTCGTGGTCGTGGTGGTGTGTTACAATGTAGTTGTGCGCTGAGGGTTCGTTGGTCGTAGCAGTAATGATGGTGGTGCTTGAAAGTGAGGATGGTAAGAACCTTTCAGCATCAAGACCACTCACAATCATCATCATCATCTGTTCAAGGCCATTCAAGATCATCATCATCATCATTATTTTCATCATCCTCATCATCATCTTCATCATCACCACCATCATCATCATCATCATCATCATCATCATCATCATCATCATCATCATCATCCTCATTATCTTCTCCTCCTCCTCCTCATCATCATCATGATCGGAACCACTCACGACGATCTGCTCGAAGGTGTGGTTGAAGTCGATTGGTCTGTTCGCCTCAACGCCACTCGCTTGGCCTCCCCTGCTCTTCTGGTACTTCGCCTCCATCGCTATGGGGTCAAGGCCGTCCGAGCCGTACACGAATTGTACTACCTGAGGGAGAGGTGGGTGAGAGGTGGGTGAGAGGTGGGTGAGAGGTGTGTGTGTGTGTTTGTGTGTGTGTGTGTGTGTTTATGCGCGTTGAGAAGATGGGTGGTGGTAGTGATGATGGTGGTGATGATGATAGTGATGGTGGTGGTAATGGTGGTGATGGATGTTGATAGTGGTGATGGATGGATGGAGATAGATAAATAGATATATTGATAGATAGATAGATAGATAGATAGATAGATAGATAGATAGATAGATAGATAGATAGATAGATAGATAGATAGATAGATAGATAGATAGATAGATAGAAAGACAGACAGATAGATAGAGATAGATAGATAGATAGATAGATAGATAGATAGATAGATAGATAGATAGATAGATAGATAGATAGATAGATAGATAGATAGATAGATAGATAGATAGATAGATAGATAGATAGATAGATAGATATAGATAGATAGATAGAGAGACATACAGATAGACAGATGAAAGGGTATGGGAGGGGCACATACATGGTTTTCGCTGTTCCTGACAGTGCTGTCGTAGCCACAAGCCAGATCTTCGAGGGCCTGTGGTGGCATGCTGTGAGGAAGACATTCTCACAACCATACACACACACATACAAACAAGCATATGCACACAACCACCACTAGTACACATAACCAACCAACCTTCCCCACCATAATCAGCACATCAAAGCAGCACCACACCAACGACTGAACCTTCATCAAGCGCCTCTGCATGTATCCAGTTTCTGCGGTCTTGACAGCGGTGTCGACCAAGCCCTCCCTGCCTGCTGCCGTGTGGAAGAAGAACTCCGAGGCGGTGAGCGAGGAGAAGAAGCTGTTGGCAACGAAACCACGAGCTGATGGGTCCTTAGCTGTGATCGTGGTGTTGGTAGTAGTGGTGATCATCACCACCATCACCACCACCACACACCACAACCATCATCACCCCACAAACTACCACAAACAACCAACACCATAACCCCACCACCACCCCCCCTCACAAGTCCTTCCGAAGTGCGGCAGGGCTCTGGCCTCGAAGCCATGCGGAACCCTCTTGCCGCTGACCGACTGCTGGCCCACACAGGCGATCATCTGCGAGATGTTGATGTTCGAGCCCTTGGAACCACTGACCGCCATCACCAGTGGACTGAAGAAGGATGGGTGTGATTTGGTTGGTTGGTGGTGAGTGGGTTAGGGAAGAGTGAGTTGTGGGTTGATGGGTTGGTGGAGAGTGGGTTGTGGTTGGGAATTGGGTAGTTGAGTGAGTTGTGGGTAAGTTGGAACAAGTTTGGTGGTAATGGATATAGATTAATGGATTGATAGATTGGTATATAGATGGATAGAAGAATGGATGGATGGATGGTGATGGATGGAACCAGCACCTGTTGTTCTTGGGCAGCTGCATGAGACAGGCGTCTGCTGCCTGTTCTCGAATGTTCGACAACACTTTTAGAAGCACGCTCTGTCGTTCGTGTTGAGATTGTGACGTGCTAAAGAAAACTAATTATATATGCAAAAGGTATTTAAGAAGTCTAATTAAATATGCAAAGTGAAAACTAAAGAAGTCTAATTAAATATGCAAAGTGAAAACTAATTAAATATGCATTTATTCAAGAAGCAGTTACCTCAAGCGTCTCTTCTTCCGAGCAGCCTGGCATCAGTTGCAGTTGTCCATGCAGCAGCTGCTTGATGTACACGTCACACTCCTTGTAGCTATCATAATAATAATAATATTCTTATCATCATCATCATCATTATCATCCTCACTATCATCATCATAATCATTACTCATTACATAAATTACTTATCTAAATCAAGAAAAAAATATAAAATACAAAAATGAAAATCAGAAACAAGAAAAGCATCATCAAACAAAAGGGTGGTAACGACAAGATCGAACCGCCAATGTTGAGCCACCTGCCACGAAACATGCTCATCATCCTGCTGAAGATCTGCAACGAGTCCTGGCTACAGGGAACAGTCCCAGGAAAGTGGAAGCAAGCAGTGATTATTCCGCTCCTAAAGATGGGGAAGCCGGCAGACTGCGTGGAGTCATACAGACCCATAAGCCTCACTTCAGTGTTGTGCAGTCTTGGAAAAGATGTTAGGTAATAGACTGTGGTTAGAAGCAAACAGGATCATCTAGATTTGGCAGCTGGGATTTCAAAGGGAGAAATCAACGGAGCAGCACTGCATGCGCTTGTCACAAGACATGGCGTTCGAGCAAAAACTCCAAAGAGATAGTCTCAGCCTTGCTTGATTGCAGCAAATGACAGGGTGTGGCGGGAAAAACTGTTAATGAAGCTGAACGATCTCAAGATGCCGCTGAGGATGCTTGAATGGGTCAAATACTTTTTTTTGTAAAAAGCGCTTAAGGGAGGTTGAAAGCAGATGGAAAGGATGGCACAGGGTCTTCGCCGGCAATCCCAGCGTGTCACATGGTCGGCAATGGAAAGCACCCTCCAGAGAAGTATAAAACCTCCGGAGTGATGGATAAAAGACCCAAAAATTGACAGCACCACGTTTAAAAGTAGTACACCATCTGTGGCCAGAAAAGCCCTCAAAGAGATAATCCGAGCCACTTGTGGGAATTCTCAAGAAGCCAAAAAGAAAAAGAAGAAGCTCATTGCTGCCAACGACTGCGATGAAGCTCTGAGAGAGAGAGGGAGGGAGGGAGGGAGATGCTCAAGTTATTGTGACGCAAGAAGGCCTGGTTGGTTCAGTCAGGTGGAAGAGGGACTGTGGATGCAACAGTAACAACAACAACATATTCAACAACCACCACAAAAACATCATCAACTACAGCATCATCAACTACAGCATCATCAACTACAACAAAATCAACATCATCATCAACAACCCCTCAGAGAGCAGTTGCATCTTGTCGCAGATGAGTTTCCTGCCTGGAGTGACGTCCTTGATGGAGATGCTGAAGCCTCTGTAGCCTGTGTGGGGTGGTGTAGTCTGTCAGATGGTGGTGTGATGTAGTCTGTCAGATGGTGGTGTAGTCTGTCAGATGGTGGTGTAGTCTGTCAGATGGTGGTGTGATGTAGTCTGTCAGATGGTGGTGTAGTCTGTCAGATGGTGGTGTGATGTAGTCTGTCAGATGGTGGTGTAGTCTGTCAGATGGTGGTGTAGTCTGTCAGATGGTGGTGTAGTCTGTCAGATGGTGGTGTGGTGTAGATATGGTCGAGTGAAGTGGGTGATCTGATGCAACTGTGGCGTAGTAGTGTGTGGTGAATCAGTAAACTCATTGTTTCCTCCCGCCCTTAACCCATCCACCATCCACCACCCACCTTTACCACCCTCCCCCTCCCGACGAACTCATGAAGTGCGTGGTCACCCTGGTGAGACGGGACAGCGCAGACGCGGTCTCCTCCTCGCCGTAACCCTTCAGCACCGCGAAGAAAATGTTGCTCTTGGTGCCGCTGCCCAAGTTGGCCTTGTCCATGTAGCCTGCGAGCAACTCACTGTTGTGCAAGACCATGACTGTGGTCGTGGTGGTGGTGGTGGTGAGGTGGTGAAAAGTGGTGAGGTGGTGAGAGGTGGTGGAGAGAGGTGGTGGAGGAGGGATGGAGAAGTGAAGGGTGGTGGTAGTGAGAGGTTGTGGAAGAGGGATGGAGTAGTGAAGGGTGGTGGTGGTGGTGAGAGGTGGTGGAGAAAGGATGGGGTAGTGAAGGGTGTTGGTGGTGGTAGTGGAGGTGGTGGAGTGATGGTGGTAGTGGAGGTAGTGGAGTAGTGGTGTTATTGGTTAAAGGTGGTAGAGGGATAAAGTGGTGGAGATGGTGAGGTGGTGAAAGATGGAGTAGTGGTGGTGGAAGTGGTGAGAGGTGGTGGTGGTAGTAATAGTGATAGAAGGATGGGCTGGTGGATGACAGTGATGGAAGGTGGAGTGGTAGATGATAGTGATGATGGAAGATAGAGTGAAGGCTTGATAAAAGAGAGAATGAATGAATAATCAAAGATAAAATAGATAACGAATGAACGAGTATTCAAGAATAGAGAGAGTGGATGAATATTGGGAGAGGCGAGAGAGATGAAGTCACAGTTGTCGTTGGGGTCCATCTCTTCCTTCTTGCAGTGCTTGTGGTGGTAGAGGCATTTGTTGCACAACACTATCTTGTTGTTGTCCAACATCCTGTTGTAGGCGTCCTTGCAGTCGCTGCATAGGCTGCTGCTGATGTTGCTGTTGGTGTTGTTGTTGTTGGTGTTGTTGTTGGTGTTGTTGTTGAACTTCTTGACAACGACTAGGCACTCAGAACAAGCCTCAGCAATAAACAACTCTGCCATCTTTGTGTTGTGACGGCTCTTGCAGCTGTTGTGACGATAATGATGATGGTGGTGATGATAGTAGTGATGATAGTAGTGATGATGACGATGATGATGGTGATAATGATCATGGTGGTGATGATGCTGGTGGTGAAGACGATGATGGTGAAGATGATGTTGATGATGATGATAATGATAGTGAAAATGATGATGATGAATAGAATGAAAATGCATAGAAGCAGCAACAAAGGCGACTACAGCACCTGACACAAGCGTACAACTTCCTCTTGTCCTCAACCCTCTTGCCTCCGCACTTCACCCTCATGTTGATCAGTACCTGACGATGATGAAGACGATGATGACGATGATGAAGACGATGATGATGATGACGATGATGACGATGATGATGATAATGATGAAGACGATGATGATGATGACGATGATGATAATGAAGATGATGATGAAGATGATGATGAAGATGATGATGATGACGATGATGATAATGAAGATGATGATGAAGATGATGATGATGACGATGATGAAGACGATGATGATGATGACGATGATGATGATGACGATGATGATGATGACGATGATGATGATGAAGATGATAATAGAGTTGTCGATAGTGATGATGTCGAGAGCGAGTATGATGACGACGACGATGATAATGATGATAAGAATGAAGAAGATATTCTCTGTGCTGGTGGCATTATCGAATCCATTGTGACGTCATATGAAATACAAGATGACTCATACATGCACTGTCTTGAATGCGAGGGCATGGATGGAGATGGAGTGACTCATACTGAGTGATGATGATGATGATGATGATGTGTGCTGATGATGATGATGATGTGTGCTGATGATGATGATGATGTGTGCTGATGATGATGCGGTCGTTAGACGAACCTTGCACTGCCTCGAAGGCTTCAAGATCAGACCGAAGATCTGCTTGCCCGTCCACAAGTGCATTGGCTGGTGGTAGTGGTGATGGTGGTGTTGTTGGTGTGGTGATGATGGTGTTGGTGTGGTGGTGATGATGGTGTTGTTGGTGCGGTGATGATGATGTTGTAGGTTGGTGGTGATGATGGTGTTGTTGGTGTGATGATGATGGTTTTGTTGGTGGTGAAGATGATGATGTTGTTGTTTGTGATGATGATGTTGTTGTTGGTGTGGTGGTGATGATGAAAGTGTTGGTGATGGTGTTGGAGATGATGATGATGGAGTTTGGGATCATGGTGGTGATGACAGTGAGAGTTGTTTAGTGGCTTGAACTATTCATCTTATATTTTTATTAATCACTACCATCCTCCCTATTATCATCCCACACCCCTACTACTACTACTACTACTACTACTACTACTACTACTACTACTACTACTACTACTACTACTACTACTACTACTACTACTATTAATACACCTCAACTACAACTACATGCACCACCAAGACTATTTCAACCACAAAAACCACCATCCCCAGCACCATCAGCACCACCTACACCATCGCCACAAGTACCCTCGCTAAAACAACAATCACAAAGAAAGTCACGACTTCAAATACAAACACAGCCACAACCAGCATCTCAACCTCTACAACAACCATCGCACCATTACCACAACAACTCCCACCCACACAAACCTCCCACCACAACAAAAACAACAACCTCCCCCTAACCCACCCACCCAACCACAACGACAACCTTGATGATGGCAGGGGGGGGCAGGTCGACGAACTGTTCGAAGGGTCCGAGGATGCATGCAGCGATGTCTTGCGCCCTGTGTCTGTCCAAAAAGACGTCCTTCTGCGTGAGGAGGAACGAGCCTGTGTGGTGGTTGTGGTTGTGGTGGAGTGGTTGTAGTCTGGTTGTGGCTGTTGTGGTCGTGTGGTTGTAGTTGTGGAGATTTATTGATGTGGGGTTTTTTGGCTCTTGTTGTGGGAGTGAGGGTTTGTTGGTGTCGTGTGGTTTGGTTGTGGTGGTTGCGTTGTGTGGTTGTTGTGTAGTGTGAAGGATTTGTGGTTGTTGTGGTGTGCGATGGTTGTTTGGTTGTTCTGTTGTGTGAGGTTGTGGTGGTTGTTGTAGCAGATGTGCTTGAAGCATAACACAGGAACGATGTTAAGTGTGTGAAGGTGAGGGAGTGGAAGAGTGAGTGAGTGGGTGAGTGAGTGAGTGGGTGAGTGGGTGAGTGAGTGAGTGAGTGAGTGAGTGCAAAGAGGAGGAGGCATGCACCAGTGATGAAGTCCTGGATGGCAGCGATGAGAGGGTCACCATTCCTCGGAGTCCTGATGTTCGACTTGGACTGGTGTGGTGGTAATGATGATGATGCTGATGATGATGTTGATGCTGAGTAGTATACTTAGACTGAAATATGCATTTAAGACGTTACACACCCGTTCACCAAAATGTGATGATGATGATGATGGTGATGGTGGTAAAGTGGTGTGGGATGATTATGAAGAAGGTAGTCTGGTGTAGCATGTAAGTGAAAGCGAGGTTACAGAATATAATGAAACGCTGTGATATTTGTGATGGTTAAATAAAAATTGTACAAATAATTTTAAACTAACACTCTCCACGAACTGCCAAACCAAAGTCTCAAATACATCAAGACAACACAACACACAAGCAAACGACTAACACATTAACAGCAAGAGCAACAAGCTGCAACAACCACAAACACCCCCAACCCCAACCCAACCCCAACCACGCCTCCACCACCAAAACAAACACCACCACAACAAACACCCCCAACCACGCCACCACCACCACCACCACAAACACCCCCCAACCACGCCAACCACGCCAACCACCACCACAAACACCCCCAACCACCACCACCACCACCCCCACAGACGCCCATGAGGATGATGGCCTCAGCCCTGGCCTCCTCGGTCTGCGGCAGGTGGATGTTCATCTCGTCGCCGTCGAAGTCCGCGTTGAACGGATTGCAACAGCACTCATTGAATCGCAGTGTCTTGTGTGGCAGGACCTTCGCCTGTGTGGTGTGGGGGAATGTTGAGTGTGGTTTTTATGTGTGTGGTTGGTTGTGTAATGAGTTTTGTAGTGAGATAGTTGTTTGAATGTTGGTAGTTGTGTGCGGTGAATGTGTGTGATGAATGGCTGAATAGTAGAAGGTTGTATGATGACGTAATGGTTTGTGGATGGGATGGCACACTCGATGATGATGATGATGATGATGATGATGATGATGATGGCAAAGCAACAGCAGCACGCAAACATGGAAGGCCTGGATGGACAGTCTGTGCAGGGATGGTTGTCGGTTGAAGAGGATGACGTCTCGGTCGTTCATGTGCCTCTCCACCACGTCACCCACCTGCAGGTCACGCGCTATCTCCCGCTTGTATTTCGACTGCGGTCGGAAGCTGTGGTGTCGTTGTGGGATGTTGAGGTGTTAATGGGTTTTGGTGTGTTTGGTGGTGTTGTGGTAGTGTGATAGTGGTCAGGTGAGGTTGAGGTGGTGATGTGGTTGTAGAGGTGTCGTGTTATTGTGGTGATATTGAGTTGGTGTAGTGGTGATGTGTTGATTGGAATGGACGCCTTAGAGAATGGTTGCATTGATTCTAAACAATTAATAAATGCCATTTAAAAACGTCCCTCATCTATTCACCAAATAAAGCCCTTCCGACCTTCTAGAACCCTTCTCGCCAGCTTCTCCCAAAACCACCCCCACCAAAATTCCCTCTCCCCTCCAACCAACACCCCCCCCCCTATAACCAACACCCCCCTCAACCAACCCCCCCCAACCAACACAATTCCATTCTTCTTGATGACCCTATTAGCGCCAGGGTGCACATCAACTCCATTCAGAACCAGCGCCACCAACTTCTCCCTGTTCCGCTGACTCACCACCTCTGGGTACGTCAGGATCTTCGCCATGTGTAATGGTACGCCCACCTTTGTGTGTGTGTGTGTGTGCTTGCATGTGGGTGTGATTGTGGGGGGGGGGAAAGGTTTGTGTGTGTGTGTGTGTGGGTGGGTTTGATATTGCGTGTGTGTGTATGGGAGAAAAGTTAGTATGTGTGTATGTGTGTGTGTGTGGGTGGGTTTGATATTGCGTGTGTGTGTGTATGGGAGAAAAGTTAGTATGTGTGTATGTGTGTGTGTGTGTATGGGAGTAAAGTTTGTATGTTTGTATGTATGTGTATGTGTGTGTGTGTGTGTGTATGGGAGAAAAAGTTGTATGTTTGTGTGTGTGTGTGTGTGTGTGTGTGTGTGTATGGGAGAAAAAGTTGGAATGTTTGTATGTGTGTTTATGTGCGTGCGTGTGCATGTATGTATATGTGTGTCTTTAAAACACACAAAAACACACACACACACACACATACACATGCATACGTCTAGGTGTCTGCTCACCTGGTCGATGCGGAGGTTGGGGTCAGGCGAGATGACCGTCCTGCCCGAGAAGTCGACCCTCTTGCCGGAGAGGTTGCCCCTGAAGCGACCCTGCTTGCCCTTCAGTCTCTGCACCAATCCCCTCAGTTGCTTCGACGTCTGCGTGGTGTGGTTTGTGTGCTTATGTGTGGTTTGTGTGGTGTGGTGTGCTTATGTGTGGTGTGGTGTGGTTTGTGTGGTGTGCTTATGTGTGGTGTGGTTTGTGTGGTGTGGTGTGCTTATGTGTGGTGTGGTTTGTGTGGTGTGGTGTGCTTACGTGTGGTGTGGTGTGCTTACGTGTGGTGTGGTTTGTGTGGTGTGGTGTGCTTACGTGTGGTGTGGTTTGTGTGGTGTGGTGTGCTTATGTGTGGTGTGGTTTGTGTGGTGTGGTGTGGTTTGTGTGGTGTGGTGTGCTTATGTGTGGTGTGGTTTGTGTGGTGTGGTGTGCTTATGTGTGGTGCGGTGTGGTTTGGTGTGTGTTGTGTGATGTGGTTGTGGTGCGGGTAATGCTGGAAGGGTTGTGGTGGTAGTGGAAGGCAAGTGATGTGATTATAGTGGTGATTGGTGGTAGAATGGTGACGATGTAGTAGTGGTGAAAGTGTGGGGATGTGCTGGTATTAGTGGTGAGGTGTTGATGTTATGGTGGGATGGTCTGGTAGTGACATGGTGTAAGATGGTGGTGCAGTGTGGCAAAGTTGTAGGGTGGTGATGTGGTAGGGTGGTGATGTGGTAGGGTGGTGATGTGGTAGGGTGGTGAAGTGGTAAGGTGGTGATGTGGTAAGGTGGTGATGTGGTAGGGTGGTGATGTGGTAGGGTGGTGATGTGGTAGGGTGGTGATGTGGTAGGGTGGTGATGTTGTAGGGTGGTGATGTGGTAGGGTGGTGATGTGGTAGGGTGGTGATGTAGTAGGTTGGTGATGTGGTAGGGTGGTGATGTGGTAGGGTGGTGATGTGGTAGGGTGGTGATGTGGTAGGGTGGTGATGTGGAAGGGTGGGGATGTGGTAGGGTGGTGATGTGGTAGGGTGGTGATGTGGTAGGGTGGTGATTTGGTAGGGTGGTGATGTGGTAGGGTGGTGATGTGGTAGGGTGGTGATGTAATAGGGTGGTGATGTGGGAGGTGGTGATGTGGAAGGGTGGTGATGTGGTAAGGTGGTGATGTGGTAGGGTGGTGATGTGGTAGAGTGGTGATGATGTAGGGTGGTGATGTGGTAGGGTGGTGATGTGGTAAGGTGGTGATGTGGTAGAGTGGTGATGTGGTAGGGTGGTGATGTGGTAGGGTGGTGATGTGGTAGGTTGGTGATGTGGTAGGGTGGTGATGTGGTAGGATGGTGATGTGGTAGGGTGGTGATGTGGTAAGGTGGTGATGTGGTAAGGTGGTGATGTGGTAGGGTGGTGATGTGGTAGGGTGGTGATGTACTAGGGTGGTGATGTGGTAAGGTGGTGATGTGGTAGCATGGTGATGATGTAGTGGAAGGGTATTAAATCGTCAAGAAAGTATTGTCGAGAGAGGCGCAGAATCGAGCGGACATCTTGCGCGGTCTTGGGGATGCCTGCCAGTTGGCTGTTGTAGAGCTGAGCCACCTGCAGCTGCAGAAAGTCCCACATTTCCTGAAATACGAAAGAGTGACGTCCATTAGTTGTTAATATTCTATCGTTATCATCACTTCCAACACTTCCAACGTAGATCATTATCATTACCACCACCATCATATCACTAACATAAATCACCATCATCACCCCCACAACCATCTCCACCTCCATCATCATCATCATCAACCTCCTCACCACCTCCATCATCATCATCAACTTCCTCACCACCTCCATCATCATCATCAACCTCCTCACCACCTCCATCATCATCATCATCAACCTCCTCACCACCACCACCAGCATCATCATCAACCTCCTCACCACCTCCATCATCATCATCAACCTCTTCACCACCTCCATTATCATCATCAACCTCCTCTCCACCTCCATCATCATCATCATCAACCTCCTCACCACCTCCATCATCATCATCATCATCAACCTCCTCACCACCACCTCCATCATCATCATCATCAACCTCCTCACCACCTCCATCATCATCATCATCAACCTCCTCACCACCTCCATCATCATCATCATCAACCTCCTCACCACCTCCATCATCATCATCAACTTCCTCACCACCACCTCCACCCTCATCATCAACCTCCTCACCCCCACCACCATCATCATCATCAACCTCTTCACCACCTCCATCATCATCATCATCAACCTCCTCACCACCTCCATCATCATCATCAACTTCCTCACCACCACCTCCACCCTCATCATCAACCTCCTCACCCCCACCTCCATCATCATCATCAACCTCCTCACCACCTCCATCATCATCATCATCAACCTCCTCACCCCCACCTCCATCATCATCATCAACCTCCTCACCACCTCCATCATCATCATCATCAACCTCCTCACCACCTCCATCATCATCATCAACTTCCTCACCACCACCTCCACCCTCATCATCAACCTCCTCACCCCCAACACCATCATCATCATCATCATCAACCTCCTCACCTCCACCATCATCATCATCATGCACCACAGACCATGCATCTGACGACGTTGTTTCCGCTCTCGGTGGCTGAGATGAGGTTCTGGTTGCTTCTGACGATCTCCAGCAGACGCATCGTGATGTCGTCCTCTGTCCTGTGGGGTAGTGGTGGTGGTGGTGGTAGTGGTGGTGGTGGTAGTGGTGGTGGTGGGTGTGGTAGTGGTGGTGGTAGTAGTAGTGGTGGTAGTAATGGTGGGTGTGGTGGTAGTGGTGGGTGTGGTGGTAGTGATGGGTGTTCTTGAAAGATCATTTCGAAGTCCTTTGAATACAACAATCATATATCTACCCTACCTCCTAACCCTCTTCTTCCCTCCTCTCCTTCATATCAACTCTACCACCTCTTCCTCCTCCACCTCCTCTCCTTCATATCAACCCTCCCTCCTCTCCCTCCACATCCCTGTTTCCCTCCTCCTTCTCTCCCTCTTCCACCTTCACTAACGTTCCAGCCTTGATTTCCGACACGACGGATGGACGGATGATGAGGGGAGGGGCGAGGATGCGAGTGATGATGAGGTCCTCAGGCCTGCCCTGCTCCATTATCAAGAAGGGCAGGTCCTTGAGGATGGTGGGTGGATGGAGTCAGTGATGATTGGTGGGTAGAAGGAGTCAGTGATGATTGGTGGGTGAGTGGGTGGAGCCAGTGATGATTGGAGAGTAGAATAAGCGATGATTGGTTGGTGGGTGGAGCCAGAGATAATTGGTTGGTTGGTGGAGCCAGATGATTGGTTGGGGTTGGGTGGGTGGAGCTAACGATAATTGGTTGATGGATAAGTGCAGAGAGAAAGAGTATTGGTTGTTGAGTGGGTGGTGCCAGTGAGGATGATTAGTGCGAAAGAAAATATCGAAATAGTGACACAGCAGATTTTAAATTCAATAATCTCAATGAGTGGATACGAAGTGATGGAGGGGATGGAAAGCATAAGAAGACAACCTCCTCAACCATGTTGGAAAATAGCTCCAGCACTCTGTCAGGCAAAAGCATCTCCTGCAATGGCATTATTATCACCATTTTCATTGTTCTTATTTACTTTCCCATCTCTCCACTACCACATCATCTTCCCCAACCACTCAATCTCCCCTACCACTACCCTATCCCGTCCCTCCCCTAACACCACCCATCACTCATCCCTCCCCTACAACCACCCCACCACTCCATCCTTTTCCCTCCCACCACCCCACCACTCCATCCCTTCCCTCCCACCACTCCACCTGTCCCTTGGAGAGGTGTGTGGAGATGTCCTTGTTGGCCTGCATGGCCTCACTCAGGTCGTTGAGCTGATCTTCGCTCAACTTCTTCTTGACGGGGTGCTTCAGGTGCACGATCTTCAAGAGGGCTGCCTTCTTCACCGTGCCTTTGTGCGGGTGGTGTGTCGTTGGTGGTTGTTTGTGCATGGTGGTGGTTGTGGTTGGTGTAGTGGTGGTTGGTGTAGTAGTGGTGGTTGTGTATTGTGGTTGGTGTAGTGGTGGTTGATGTAGTGGTGGTGGTTGTGTATTGTGGCTGGTGTAGTGGTGGTGGTTGTGTATTGTGTGTCGTTGGTGGTTGGTGTAGTGGTGGTGGTTGTGTATTGTGGTTGGTGTAGTGGTGGTGGTTGTGTATTGTGGTTGGTGTAGTGGTGGTGGTTGTGTATTGTGGTTGGTGTAGTGGTGGTTGGTGTAGTGGTGGTGGTTGTGTATTGTGGTTGGTGTAGTGGTGGTGGTTGTGTATTGTGTGTCGTTGGTGGTTGGTGTGGTTGGTGTAGTAGTGGTGGTTGTGTATTGTGGTTGGTGTAGTGGTGGTGGTTGTGTATTGTGTGTCGTTGGTGGTTGGTGTGGTTGGTGTGGTAGTGGTGGTTGTTTATTGTGTGTCGTTGGTGGTTGGTGTAGTGGTGGTGGTTGTGTATTGTGTGTGATGTGGTGGTTGTGTATTGTGGTTGGTGAAGTGGTGGTGGTTGTGTATTGTGTGTCGTTGGTGACTGTTTGTGGTTGGTGTAGTGGTGGTGCTTGTGTATTGTGTGTGATGTTGTGGTTGTGTATTGTGGTTGGTGTAGTGGTGGTGGTTGTGTATTGTGTGTGATGTTGTGGTTGTGTGGTGTGGTTGGTGTAGTGGTGGTGGTTGTGTATTGTGTGTCGTTGGTGGTTGTTTGTGGTTGGTGTAGTGGTGGTGGTTGTGGTTAGTGTAGTGGTGGTGGTTGTGTATGGTGTGTGATGTGGTGGTTGTGTATTGTGGTTGTTGTAATGGTGGTGGTTGTGTATTGTGTGTGATGTTGTGGTTGTGTGGTGTGGTTGGTGTAGTGGTGGTGGTTATGTATTATGTGTGATGTTGTGGTTGTGTGGTGTGGTTGGTGTAGTGGTGGTGGTTGTGTATTGTGTGTGATGTTGTGGTTGTGTGATGTGGTGGCTGTTGTGCGTGGCAAGCGCTAGTGGTCGTGATGCTATTCTATTGCTCAGGGTGACGGAGTGAATCGAACCCACGCTACTGCAACTGAAGGCAAACGTTTCATTACTAGGCCAATGCATCATTCCCCTTCTTCCCCATGCCTTTGTCTCGCTTCCCACCCCCAGCACCACTACCATCATCACCAACACCACTACCATCATCACCAACACCACTACCATCATCACCACCCCCACCACCCGACAACGACAAGCCCACCAACCATTGTACTCATGGCAGTACGGACAAATGGAGACCTTCTTGCACTTGAGCACCACCTGTTTCCGTATGACCTTCTTCTCCAAGTAGGTCAAGTTCGGACGCTTTGACCTCCTTAGTTCGATCGCTCTGTCGTCTGTTTTCAGGAGAATCCTTGAACAACTCTGAGATGAGGAAAGATGATGATGACGATATTGAAGGAATGATGATGATATTGTAGGAATGATGATGATGATATTGTAGGAATGATGATGATATTGTAGGAATGATGATGATGATATTGTAGGAATGATGATGATGATATTGTAGGAATGATGATGATGATATTGTAGGAATGATGATGATGATATTGTAGGAATGATGATGATGATATTGTAGGAATGATGATGATGATATTGTAGGAATGATGATGACAATATTGTAGGAATGATGATGACAATATTGCAGGAATGATGATGATGATGATATTGTAGGAATGATGATGATGATATTGTTGGAATGATGATGATGATATTGTAGGAATGATGATGATGATATTGTAGGAATGATGATGACAATATAGCAGGAATGATGATGATGATGATATTGTATGAATGATGATGATGATATTGTAGGAATGATGATGATGATATTGTAGGAATGATGATGATGATATTGTAGGAATGATGATGATGATATTGTAGGAATGATGATGATGATATTGTAGGAATGATGATGATGATATTGTAGGAATGATGATGATGATATTGTAGGAATGATGATGATGATATTGTAGGAATGATGATGATGATATTGTAGGAATGATGATGATGATATTGTAGGAATGATGATGATGATATTGTAGGAATGATGATGACAATATAGCAGGAATGATGATGATGATGATATTGTATGAATGATGATGATGATATTGTAGGAATGATGATGATGATATTGTAGGAATGATGATGATGATATTGTAGGAATGATGATGATGATATTGTAGGAATGATGATGATGATATTGTAGGAATGATGATGATGATATTGTAGGAATGATGATGATGATATTGTAGGAATGATGATGACAATATTGCAGGAATGATGATGATGATGATATTGTAGGAATGATGATGATGATATTGTAGGAATGATGATGACAATATTGCAGGAATGATGATGATGATATTGTAGGAATGATGATGACGATGTTGTAGGAATGATGATGACAATATTGCAGGAATGATGATGATGATGATATTGTATGAATGATGATGATGATATTGTAGGAATGATGATGATGATATTGTAGGAATGATGATGACAATATAGCAGGAATGATGATGATGATGATATTGTAGGAATGATGATGATGATATTGTAGGAATGATGATGATGATATTGTAGGAATGATGATGACAATATTGCAGGAATGATGATGATGATGATATTGTAGGAATGATGATGATGATATTGTAGGAATGATGATGATGATATTGTATGAATGATGATGATGATATTGTAGGAATGATGATGATGATATTGTAGGAATAATGGTGATGATATTGTAGGAATGATGATGATGATATTGGCAGGAATGATGATGATGATATTGTAGGAATGATGATGACGATGTTGTAGGAATGATGATGATGATATTGTAGGAATGATGATGATGATATTGTAGGAATGATGATGATGATATTGTAGGAATAATGATGATGACAATATTGCAGGAATGATGATGATGATATTGTAGGAATGATGATGATGATATTGTAGGAATGATGATGATGACAATATTGCAGGAATGATGATGATGATGATATTGTATGAATGATGATGATGATATTGTAGGAATGATGATGATGATATTGTAGGAATGATGATGACAATATAGCAGGAATGATGATGATGATGATATTGTAGGAATGATGATGATGATATTGTAGGAATGATGATGATGATATTGTAGGAATGATGATGATGATATTGTAGGAATGATGATGATGATATTGTAGGAATGATGATGATGATATTGTAGGAATAATGGTGATGATATTGTAGGAATGATGATGATGATATTGGCAGGAATGATGATGATGATATTGTAGGAATGATGATGACGATGTTGGCAGGAATGATGATGATGATATTGTAGGAATGATGATGACGATATTGTAGGAATGATGATGATGATATTGTAGGAATGATGATGATGAAATTGTAGGAATGATGATGATGATATTGTAGGAATGATGATGATGAAATTGTAGGAATGATGATGATGATATTGTAGGAATGATGATGATGATATTGTAGGAATGATGATGACAATATTGTAGGAATGATGATGATGATATTGTAGGAATGATGATGATGATATTGTAGGAATGATGATGATGATATTGGCAGGAATGATGATGATGATATTGTAGGAATGATGATGACGATGTTGGCAGGAATGATGATGATGATATTGTAGGAATGATGATGACGATATTGTAGGAATGATGATGATGATATTGTAGGAATGATGATGATGATATTGTAGGAATGATGATGATGATATTGTAGGAATGATGATGACGATGTTGTAGGAATGATGATGATAATATTGTAGGAATGATGATGATGATATTGTAGGAATGATGATGATGATATTGTTGAATGATGATGATGATATTGTTGAATGATGATGATGATATTTTAAGAATGATGATGATGATGATATTGGTAGGAATAAAGATTGTGACGATAATGATAAGAATAATGATGATGAAGATGATGATGATGATGATGAAAATGATGAAGATAATGATGATGAAGATAATGATGATGAAGATAATGATGATGAAGATAATGATGATGAAGATAATGATGATGAAGATAATGATGATGAAAATAAAGATGAAGATGATGATGATGAAGATAAAGATGATGATGATGATGAAGATAATAATGATGAGGATGAAAACGATGATAATGATAAAGATGATGGTGACAATGAAGAAGAATATGATGATGAAGATGATGATGGAGGCAGAAGGGACCTTGCAGATGCACTGCAGGATGTTGAGGATGTTGTTGAGGAAGCCGATGTGGAAGCAGGGGAGAGCGAGGTCGATGAAGCCGCAGTGACCCACGCACTCCTTCATCTTCTTGCCACACGTGCCACAGTCCAACTCCTTGGAACTGGTGCCCTGTTGACGTGGTGTTGGTGTTTCGATGATATCCTTTATTGTGTGGTGTTGATGATTATGGTGGAACTGATAAGGGTGGTGCGGTTGATGATGATAGTGTTGTTGATAATGATGATGTTGAAGAAGTTTAATTGGAAATAAAAGTAGGGTAAGTGACATTCCAATGAGTTATCGATGGATCTAAAATTGAAATAGAAACCATTCGAGTGTCAAGGATGCCGTATTTGCTAGGGGTCCTGCTGTTGGTGTCATACAGGTTGACTCCTACTACGTTCAAATGACTCATCTTTCTCATCTCCGCCGCAGACGCCACTCCAAACTTTATTTCGCATCTTGGTGGATGAGAAAAAAGTGAAGTTTAGGAATTGTTCAATGGATTGTTTGCGGCAATGCTTTGGTGCATGTTAGTGTAAATGAGTGAAATTTATTTTCAAAAATAATAATTTTTTCATTGTTGGTTTTGAGATATAAATATTGTCTAAAGTAAAATTGAATAGTTTCTGAGTGAACATTTAATTATTAAATTATTAAATTTTAATAAGAAACACATTTGTTTAGCGGTGTCCGTTCCTCTGTATTGCTCTTTCATATTGCAGCTTTAAAATGACAAAAATAATTATTTAAAAATTTTTGTGAATGTGTATTCTCTCACTAGTGCATAAATATATCAATTAGTAAAGTTGAGAAATAATATTTGTACGAGCGATATTATAAATAATTTATAAAAATTTCTAGTTTTTTATTAAAAACAGAGCAAACGTTAATTTCATCAAACTTGGAAAAAAAGTAATAAACAATTTATTGAAAAAAAAATTTTTGAGAAAAAATATTCACTTTTCATCAAAGTATTTGGACTTTTAATGTGGTTTTTAAATTAATATAATAAATTATTTTTTAAAACGCATTTTTTCAAAAAATGAGTAAATAAATGTTTTTATGAAATAAGATGTTTAAACTTTTAGTTTTTGTCTTCTTAATTCGATTAAGAAATATAGACTTTCTGAAATTATAATAAACCAATTAGATTTATAAATGTAGTCGATCGACATGGGTTCTTCTTATTCGCAAACGAGTAACGAAGACGATGCAAAACCGCCGCAAACGAGGCAGGAGTGGAAGGTGAAGAGGAGTGACAGCTTGCGAAAGGGCGAAAAGCTGAATCTGTTCCAGTACTACGACTGCACGCATTGCATGTGTTGGAGAAGTTGCAAAGAAGGAAGGAGGAACGTGAGAGATCGCACCGAAGAAAGTTTTTTTCTCAAACATGAACCTGTCAGTATTAGCAAGAAGGGTGAAAATGGCCAGTCATTCGTTTCCATTCAAAACGACAGCGAGTCAAAGATCATATCGGACAATGAGATTGAGATCGTCGACTACCACAACTACAAGAGGATCCACTTCAAGGTGGACAACATTGAACTGAACTGCCCCTCCAAGAACAACTGCAATGACAACAACAACAACACTCCTAACTCATATCTCGCTTATAACACCACCACCACAGGTAACAACAACAATGTGCCACAAACACTTGAAAGCACCTACTGTGTGCATGTCAGTGAAGGCTTCAGCAATGGCACAGATCCCAACAATAACAGCATAATTAAATGCCAAAATAACTTGAATAACAACCTCAACGACGATAACTACAACAGTAGCTTTGATGGCAACAACAAAATCAACAATAATGTCAATAATAACAACAACAACGACATGAGCTGTAGCGGTGATGATGATGATCCTGGTAGGTACTCTTGTGAGCGTGACATCATCATCAACCCCATGTTCCAACAACATCTCAACGTCAACTACAACAACACTCTCAATACAACAAAACCCATTATCAACGTCAACTACAACAACACTCTCAATACAACAAAACCCATTATCAACGTCAACTACAACAACACTCTTTATACAACAAGGCCCAACAACATCAACAACAACAACAACAACATGGTGACATACAGCAGTGGCCAACGCAAGCTCTTCAAGCAGGCGTGCCTCGCCAGCACGAACAGCCTCGACTACATCGACGAAAACTACGCCGATGATGATGATGATCTCTACATTGATAAGTATTACTATGACAGCAACAACAACAACAACAACATAAACAATAGTTGTAGTAGTTTCAGAGAGGGGCATTACGACATGGATCTGGAGTACCAGTTTGAAGGCAGCAACAACCAGCTGCTCTACAACTTCTCCTACCACCACCTCGCTCCCAGCAACATACAACAATACAACTACACCACCACCAGCAACCAAAACAACAATAAAAATAACAAAAACAAAAAAAGCAACCACAACAACAGTTACGACTCAAGTGAACTGTACGAAGAGTCGATAATAGAAACTCCCAGCTTTGACCTCGCCCCCCTTGCCAGCATGGACACCATAGACATCGGAATCTCTCTCGAAGACATAGACCTGAGAGAGACCAAAGATATTACAGCGTCGTTTGATAACATAGACAGAAAACTGATGGGCTGTGATTCGTTAGATGAGACGTTTGGTTACTATAGGGAGTATGTGAAAGATGGGAAGGCTGGAAGGGAGAGTGGTGGTAGTGGTGTAAGGGAGGGTGGTGGGGGTGGAAGGAAGGATTTTAGTGGTGGGGGCAGCATTCATCCACCTCACAACGCTGTTGTTAGTTCTTCCTCTGGAGCAGGCAACTACAAGAGTCTCAACAAAGACCTTACCAACAGATTTCCCTTCCCTCAATTCAACAACCTCTTCAAGGCACCAGGCCTCACATCGAAGTCTCAATCCACCATTCCCCTCTCCAACCACCCTCCCACCAACCACCCTCCCACTCACCAACAGCAACCCTCCAGCGCCATCCACCACTGCCCTCCTTGCAAACCTCTCTCCACCTCGATCACCATGCCTCCGAGCATGCAGCACCCTTTCCACATGCCCTCACAACATTCCACCTCCACCCTCCTCCATTCCAACCACTCCATCGTCACTCCACTCATCTCGACAATCCACTCCACCAACACACTGCCGCCTGACACTGATCCAGTGTTGCCAGATTCTGAAATGACGACGATGCCAGATCTGGCCTCCCCCACCTCCCCCTCCTCCTCGCACTACTACTCCGCTGAAGGCATCAGAGACTCCCGCTATTGCTCGCCTGAGAGAGGCTGCTACGTCCACTACAACAACAACAATAACAACAACAACAACAACAACAACAACAACAACAACAACAACGATAATAATAATAATAATTATAGCTTTTTCAGCAACAACTACAACACACGCGTACACAGTCTCGATGTGGGACTACGCCGCAACTACCACAACGTCATCACCAACAGGCATGATGTCATCATTGACGCCAAAAACAACAACAATGAAAACGCAAATTACAGAAACGACATCATTGACAACGCCATAGACAACTACCACAACAATGGCGACGAGGGCGATGATAATGATGCCGAGAAGAGTTACGTGTTGATGAGTGTGGGTTCTTATGTGACCTTGATGCGGGAGTTGCTCACCTTCAAGGACACCCTCAAGAAACTGCAGAGCATCATCAACACCAATGTATGAGTGCTAGTGGTGATTATGATGGTGGTGGTGGTGATGATGATGATAATGATGATGATGATGATGATGATGATGACTGAGTGATGATGTTTCATGCGTTAAGATTAAAAGCATGGAAAGCACAAGATTAGTGATGGCGGGAGGGAGTGGTGCGAGGGAGTGTGTTTTATTGTGTGACAGTTGGCTGGTGCTTGTGGTTGGAGTATCGGGAGTGCAAGTAGTAGTAGTAGTAGTGGTGGTGCAGATAGTGGCAACCTCGATGATTAGTGACGTCACCAATCATTCGCTACTAATCCTAATCATGATTGTGCAATCAAGGAGTCTGATTAGACGATTCTAGTGAATCGATCGTTTTTGATAAACAACGCGTTATACGGGTATTTATGTCGACTTGTATTTTTGGTATTGTATTTTTTCGGTATTTTATTGTTTTGTATTGCATTGTATTGCATTATTTTGTATTCCTCTGCCACATATGCTTTTCGTTCTCACAAGTTCTACATTTGAATCTCGTCCGTCTTCCTTTGGCTTCTGCCTTTTGCATTTTGCTTTTTACGTTATTTTGAATCCATTTTGATTGATTTTCATCCTTATCACCAACAACCTCATCATCATCATCATGCGTAAGAATTCTTGTGCGTCTTTTGATACAGTGTTTTTCCATCTTTTTCTCCTCCCTTGGTGGCGTAGCCAATCTTAAGCGTTCCGAGCTGCATATGATTTATTCTTAACAGAGACTATTATCATAATCACCATGATCATCATCATCATCAGCCAAGTCATTATCTGTACGTCTGCGTGTAGCCGTCTTTTATACTTTCTGTCGACTCTGCTCTTGAATCCATTGCGCTTGCATATCATTACCGTCGTCTACATCATCATTATCACCATCGTTTACATCATCATCATCATCATCACCATCGTCATTTCCATCATTGCGTCTACCTGACCAACAATTTGTACAACTCCCCCTCCTCCAATCCATTTGTACCACTCCCCCTCCAATGCATTTGTACAACTCCCCCTCCTCCAATCCATTTGTACAACTCCCCCCCCCTCCAATCCATTTGTACCACTCCCCCTCCAATCCATTTGTACAACTCCCCCCCCCCCTCCAATCCATTTGTACAACTCCCCCCTCCAATGCATTTTTACAACTCCCCCTCCTCCAATCCATTTGTACAACTCCCCCCCCCTCCAATCCATTTGTACCACTCCCCCTCCAATCCATTTGTACCACTCCCCCTCCAATCCATTTGTACAACTCCCCCTCCTCCAATCCATTTGTACAACTCCCCCCCTCCAATCCATTTATACCACTCCCCCTCCAATCCATTTGTACCACTCCCCCTCCAATCCATTTGTACAACTCCCCCTCCTCCAATCCATTTGTACAACTCCTCCCCTCTCCAATCCATTTGTACCACTCCCCCTCCAATCCATTTGTACCACTCCCCCTCCAATCCATTTGTACAACTCCCCCTCCTCCAATCCATTTGTACAACTCCCCCTCCTCCAATCCATTTGTACAACTCCCCCTCCAATCCATTTGTACCTCTCCCCCTCCAATCCATCTGTACAACTCCCCCTCCAATCCATTTGTACAACTCCCCTCCAATCCATTTGTACAACTCTTCCCCCTCCAATCCATTTGTACCACTCCCCCTCCAATCCATTTGTACCACTCTCCCTCCAATCCATTTGTACAACTCCCCCCTCCAATCCATTTGTACCACTCCCCCCTCCAATCCATTTGTACTACTCCCCCTCCAATCCATTTGTACCACTCCCCTCCAATCCATTTGTACCACTCTCCTCCAATCCATTTGTAAAACTCCTTCTCCAATCCATTTGTACAACTCCCCCTCCAATCTATTTGTACAACTCCTCCCCCTCCAATCCATTTGTACCACTCCCCTCCAATCCATTTGTACAACTCCCCCTCCAATCCATTTGTACCACTCCCCATCCAATCCATTTGTACAACTCCCCCTCCAATCCATTTGTACCACTCCCCCTCCAATCCATTTGTACCACTTTCCCTCCAATCCATTTGTACAACTCCCTCTCCAATCCATTTGTACAACTCCCTCTCCAATCCATTTGTACAACTCCCCTCCAATCCATTTGTACCACCCTCCCTCCAATCCATTTGTACCACTCTCCCTCCAATCCATTTGTACAACTCCCCCTCCTCCAATCCATTTGTACTACTCCCCCTCCAATCCATTTGTACCACTCCCCTCCAATCCATTTGTACTACTCCCTCTCCAATCCATTTGTACTACTCCCTCTCCAATCCATTTGTACAACTCTTCCCCCTCCAATCCATTTGTACCACTCCCCCTCCAATCCATTTGTACCACTCCCCTCCAATCCATTTGTACTACTCCCCTCCAATCCATTTGTACTACTCCCTTTCCAATCCATTTGTACAACTCTTCCCCCTCCAATCCATTTGTACCAGTCCCCTCTAATCCATTTGTACCACTCCCCCTCCAATCCATTTGTACCACTCCCCATCCAATCCATTTGTACCACTCCCCCTCCTCCAATCCATTTGTACCACTCCTCCAATCCATTTGTACAACTCCCCCTCCAATCCATTTGTACCACTCCCCCTCCAATCCATTTGTACAACTCCCCGTCCAATCCATTTGTACCACTCCCCTCCAATCCATTTGTACAACTCCCCCTCCAATCCATTTGTACAACTCCCCCTCCAATCCATTTGTACCACTTCCCTCCAATCCATTTGTACCACTCCCCCCTCCAATCGCCTCTTGATCGTCACTCGTCCTTGCATCCTCACTGCTGTCTTGTCGCCATTAGTACCGTAACATTTACATTTACGAGATTACTACTTTACAAGTTGTAACATTTAAACTTACGATTACTTTACAAATGGTAACATTTACATTCACACGATTACTTTAAAATTGTAACCCATACGTTTACGATTACAAATTACATTTACGAATTCTTCCAGTCGACTCGTTAGTTCCAGCAGTCTTCCTCGTCGGTTACTTTCCAGTCATTCGTGCGTCAGCGCTTCCGAAATGTTCCAAACTTTTGCTCTTCTCGTGCGTATATATGTTGATGTATTAGATGGCACATTGATGGCGTGGCCAACGCAGGTCGCCACTGCACAACTGCAGCAGTTCTCCGCCAAAGCTAACATCTCGCAATCCCAATTCTTCGACCATTTGAAGGCGTCCTCAAGGCCACTACTGCCCTGTCACTTATTATCATTGTTGTTATTCTCGTTGTTCTTATGACTTGTTTGCGCGCATAACTTATGTTTTATGTATGTTATTTGTTGTTTTTTTATCATCATTATTGTTCTATTATCATATTATGGATGATGATGATTTCGTTCATTTGACTGAGCGTCTAGAACCTTCCTAATGCAACAACCTCTCTAGTGTGTCTCCTCCTTCAATCAGTCAATCAATCAATTAATCAGTCAATCAGTCAATCAATCAGTCAATCAGTCAGTCAATCAATCAATCAGTCAATCAATCAGTCAATCAGTCAATCAATCAGTCAATCAATCAATCAATCAGTCAATCAATCAGTCAATCAGTCAATCAATCAGTCAATCAATCAGTCAATCAATCAATCAGTCAATCAATCAATCAATCAATCAATCAATCAATCAATCAATCAATCAATCAATCAATCAATCAATCAATCAGTCAATCAATCAATCAATCAGTCAATCAGTCAATCAATCAGTCAATCAATCAATCAATCAGTCAATCAATCAGTCAATCAGTCAGTCAATCAATCAATCAGTCAATCAATCAGTCAATCAGTCAATCAATCAGTCAATCAATCAGTCAATCAGTCAATCAATCAGTCAATCAATCAGTCAATCAATCAATCAATCAGTCAATCAATCAATCAATCAATCAATCAATCAATCAGTCAGTCTTTCCATGTTAGCAATAGTCACAATTCTACTCATCTTTATTACAGTGCGTGCACTCACTGAATTCCTTCATTCATGCGTGTTTTTAATCCACATTTTCCCATCCTTTGGTTGCTGGGTTATAGCCTATACAAATATAGCCTATATAAATATAGCCTACATAAATATAGCCTATATAAATATAGCCTATATAAATATAGCCTATATAAATATAGCCTATATAAATATAGCCTATATAAATATAGCCTATATAAATATAGCCTATATAAATATAGCCTATATAAATATAGCCTATATAAATATAGCCTATATAAATATAGCCTATATAAATATAGCCTATATAAATATAGCCTATATAAATATAGCCTATACAAATATAGCCTATACAAATATAGCCTATATAAATATAGCCTATATAAATATAGCCTATATAAATATAGCCTATATAAATATAGCCTATATAAATATAGCCTATATAAATATAGCCTATACAAATATAGCCTATACAAATATAGCCTATATAAATATAGCCTATATAAATATAGCCTATATAAATATAGCCTATATAAATATAGCCTATACAAATATAGCCTATATAAATATAGCCTATACAAATATAGCCTATATAAATATAGCCTATATAAATATAGCCTATATAAATATAGCCTATATAAATATAGCCTATATAAATATAGCCTATACAAATATAGCCTATACAAATATAGCCTATATAAATATAGCCTATATAAATATAGCCTATATAAATATAGCCTATATAAATATAGCCTATACAAATATAGCCTATATAAATATAGCCTATACAAATATAGCCTATATAAATATAGCCTATATAAATATAGCCTATATAAATATAGGCTATATAAATATAGCCTATATAAATATAGCCTACATAAATATAGCCTATACAAATATAGCCTACATAAATATAGCCTATACAAATATAGGCTATATTTATATAGCCTATATAAATATAGGCTATATAAATATAGCCTATACAAATATAGCCTATACAAATATAGCCTACATAAATATAGCCTATATAAATATAGCCTATATAAATATAGCCTACATAAATATAGCCTATATAAATATAGCCTATACAAATATAGCCTATACAAATATAGCCTATATAAATATAGCCTATATAAATATAGGCTATATTTATGGGTGGGAGAGGGGTGAGAGGGTGGAGGTGACATGATTTCCTTACAACGAGTTTCGGCTTACGATTGATTTCACGGGTGTTCACTTCGGCATGCTTTAATAGGCAAGTGATTGGTGGTGTTTGAGATGTTGCAAATAAATGAGGTCCTTCTGACGCCCTATTAAGCACTAATTGAACGTAGAACAGGCCATTAAGCAGGCAATTAAAAGCTTAATTGAACATGCAATTAGAAAGAATATTGAAGAAACATTTAAACGATAATTGAACATTCAATTAGAGAGTTAATTGACGAGGCAAATAGAACATACAGACGAGTGACAAGCGCCTGCAAAGGTTGCCGGAGCGTGAGAAGAGGAGGCTCAAGAGATGCTCTACACAAAAGACGCCACACGCTAAAAGAACGTTAAAAATGTAACGTTAAAATGCCTCTGACGTCATGAATAAGTTTAAGTAGCACTGATTTGAAGAAAAAAAACTTCTAAGAGACGTTGAGAAAGGGAGGAAGGGAGAGGTGGGGGTGAATACTGAACGGTCGACTAGTGGTTGTGGTGGTGGTGTGTTGTGGTGGGGGTGGTGGTTGTGGTGGTCTGTTGTGGTGGGGGTGGTGGTTGTGGTGGTCTGTTGTGGTGGTGGAGGTCTGTTGTGGTGGTTGTGGTGGAGGTGTGTTGTGGTGGTTGTGGTGGAGGTGTGTTGTGGTGGAGGTCTGTTGTGGTTGTCATGCTGTCGTGAGTGGTCTAGAAAAAGCCCCATATATGATTGCTTAATACGGTGAAGATGCTGATGATGATGAAGATGACGATGGTAATGATAAAGATGATGATGGTGGTAATGATGGTGATTTTGTTGACGATGATGATAATGATGACGATGAGGTTTGGTGCATTTGAATGCTTGAACAAACGACAATGTCATCATTCGGATACTTGAGTCATAGATTTGAAGAGAGTAGAAGGTATGCTGTACCCATGCTGTACACACATGGGAGACTGAGTGAGTGTACCCACAGGGAGGTGGCTCAGCATCATGGGTGTTTCAAATAAATCATTGTGTTGCACTTAGGTGGATGGAGTTTGGAATCTCCAGGATGGATGAAGAGGTAAATGAGTGATGGATGAAGAGGTAAATGAGTGATGGATGAAGAGGTAAATGGGTGATGGATGAAGAGGTAAATGAGTGATGGATGAAGAGGTAAATGGGTGATGGATGAAGAGGTAAATGGGTGATGGATGAAGAGGTAAATGAGTGATGGATGAAGAGGTAAATGAGTGATGGATGAAGAGGTAAATGAGTGATGGATGAAGAGGTAAATGGGTGATGGATGAAGAGGTAAATGAGTGATGGATGAAGAGGTAAATGGGTGATGGATGAAGAGGTAAATGAGTGATGGATGAAGAGGTAAATGGGTGATGGATGAAGAGGTAAATGAGTGATGGATGAAGAGGTAAATGAGTGATGGGTGAAGAGGTAAATGGGTGATGGGTGAAGAGGTAAATGAGTGATGGGTGAAGAGGTAAATGAGTGATGGATGAAGAGGTAAATGGGTGATGGATGAAGAGGTAAATGGGTGATGGATGAAGAGGTAAATGGGTGATGGGTGAAGAGGTAAATGGGTGATGGATGAAGAGGTAAATGGGTGATGGATGAAGAGGTAAATGAGTGATGGGTGAAGAGGTAAATGGGTGATGGGTGAAGAGGTAAATGAGTGATGGGTGAAGAGGTAAATGAGTGATGGATGAAGAGGTAAATGGGTGATGGGTGAAGAGGTAAATGAGTGATGGGTGAAGAGGTAAATGGGTGATGGGTGAAGAGGTAAATGAGTGATGGATGAAGAGGTAAATGGGTGATAGGTGAAGAGGTAAATGGGTGATGGGTGAAGAGGTAAATGAGTGATGGATGAAGAGGTAAATGGGTGATGGATGAAGAGGTAAATGAGTGATGGATGAAGAGGTAAATGGGTGATGGGTGAAGAGGTAAATGAGTGATGGGTGAAGAGGTAAATGGGTGATGGATGAAGAGGTAAATGGGTGATGGGTGAAGAGGTAAATGGGTGATGGATGAAGAGGTAAATGGGTGATGGATGAAGAGGTAAATGGGTGATGGATGAAGAGGTAAATGGGTGATGGATGAAGAGGTAAATGAGTGATGGATGAAGAGGTAAATGGGTGATGGATGAAGAGGTAAATGGGTGATGGATGAAGAGGTAAATGAGTGATGGATGAAGAGGTAAATGGGTGATAGGTGAAGAGGTAAATGGGTGATGGGTGAAGAGGTAAATGAGTGATGGATGAAGAGGTAAATGGGTGATGGATGAAGAGGTAAATGAGTGATGGATGAAGAGGTAAATGGGTGATGGGTGAAGAGGTAAATGAGTGATGGGTGAAGAGGTAAATGGGTGATGGATGAAAAGGTAAATGAGTGATGGATGAAGAGGTAAATGGGTGATGGATGAAGAGGTAAATGGGTGATGGGTGAAGAGGTAAATGGGTGATGGATGAAGAGGTAAATGGGTGATGGATGAAGAGGTAAATGAGTGATGGATGAAGAGGTAAATGGGTGATGGATGAAGAGGTAAATGGGTGATGGATGAAGAGGTAAATGAGTGATGGATGAAGAGGTAAATGAGTGATGGGTGAAGAGGTAAATGAGTGATGGGTGAAGAGGTAAATGGGTGATGGATGAAGAGGTAAATGGGTGATGGGTGAAGAGGTAAATGGGTGATGGATGAAGAGGTAAATGGGTGATGGATGAAGAGGTAAATGAGTGATGGATGAAGAGGTAAATGGGTGATGGGTGAAGAGGTAAATGGGTGATGGATGAAGAGGTAAATGGGTGATGGATGAAGAGGTAAATGGGTGATGGATGGAGAGGTAAATGAGTGATGGGTGAAGAGGTAAATGGGTGATGGATGAAGAGGTAAATGGGTGATGGGTGAAGAGGTAAATGGGTGATGGGTGAAGAGGTAAATGGGTGATGGATGAAGAGGTAAATGGGTGATGGATGGAGAGGTAAATGAGTGATGGGTGAAGAGGTAAATGGGTGATGGATGAAGAGGTAAATGGGTAATGGGTGAAGAGATTGAGGCATGCATGCATGAACGGATGGATGGATGAATAAATGAAAAAATAAAATAATGGGTGTAATGATGAATGAATGGATGGAAGGATGGATGGATGGATGGATGGATGGATGAATGGATAGGCAAGAAAGTGAATCAATGTACAAAATTAACACACGATTGAATTTTCAAAGCAGAAAAACTTTTTAAATATGCTGAGTTTGAATGAATATTGTGTGTGTGTGTTTTTGTGTATGTGTGTGTGTTTGTGTGTGTGTGTGTGTTTGTGTGTGTATGTGTGTGTGTGTTTTTGCGTATGTGTGTGTGTGTGAAAGCAGTTTGTAGACTCTCAAAGGCACTGTTGGACGTGATAGAAAGATGATACAACCACGCAAGACTTCACCATTTTGCCATTTTAAATGTAATTTAAATGTAATTTAAAATGGTGAAGAAACAAAAAGATGATTTCAAGAAGTTGAAATTATTCTTCATTTGCAACGACAACGTGGAGGATCTTTGGCACGGTGACGATTATGACGATGATGATGATGAAGATGATGAGGTGGTGATGATGATGATGATGATGAGGTGGTGATGACGATGAGGTGGTGATGATGATGATGATGATGAGGTGGTGATGCATGGCAAGGAGGTTGAACGCTGAGTGCGTACTGAACGAGGAGAAGTGATGAAGTCTTGGAAGGAAACGCACGCAAACAAGAGAAATGACAGCAATTATTAATATCATTAGTATAAATACTAATGATATTAATAATTGCCAGATAAATGACCGAAATATTAGATAAATGCGCTGTCATGATTGCTACAACAGATCGGTAATATCAGAGAAATGCCATGTGAAGAAGACAATTGAAAATGTTTGTCCTACAGATTGAGTGGCTCTGGAGGAAATAAATGTATAAATATTTGTTCAAAAAGAACAAAAATTGTGCTGATGATGATGATGACTAATGGTGGTGGTGATGATTGCTAATGGTGGTGATGATGATGACTAATGGTGGTGGTGATGGTGATGACGACTAATTGTGGTGATGATGATGATGGCGATGACGACTAATGGTGGTGGTGACGACTAATGGTGGTGGTGACGACTAATGGTGGTGGTGACGACTAATGGTGGTGATACTGATGACGATGATAACGACTAATGGTGGTGATGATGATGATGATGATAACGACTAATGGTGGTGATGATGATGATGATGATAACGACTAATGGTGGTCTGGCTACTTGCTCTTGTTGCTGTGGCTCATACCTTTTGAGTGGTAAGCTTTATTATTCTTTTTATTTACATTGTTTAAAGTATTGTTTTGCGTGCTGTTGCTTTTATGTGTATTTGTATTATTAATATTATTAATCTTATTATTATTGCTATTAATATTGTTGTTGTTGTTGTGGTCAGGCTTAGTGGCGTTGACACTGAAGCTTTTAGCTTTGGCGACATGTCGTTTGATGCTTTTGTCAACGTGACTGCCACCACTGCTATAGGCGTTGTTGTTATTTGTATTGTTGTTGTTGTTATTTGTATTGTTGTTGTTATTATTTGTATTGTTGTTGTTATTATTTTTATTGTTGTTGTTATTTGTATTATTTTTAGTACTTGGTACAGCTGCGTTGGCAGTAGTTGTACACTTGTTGTTCTTGTTGTTTCGTAGCTTATTCTCCTTGTTGCTGTTGTTGCTACAAGTGCTGTGGTGGTGGTTGTTGTTGTTGTTGTTTACATGTAGGAGCCTGCTGTCCCTGATGATGATGCTCTGGCTGCCACCATCACCATCAGATTTATTGTCTAAACTTTTAACAGCAGCATCATCATCACCACCATCAGTATCCCCATCATCATCAGCATCATCATCATTACCACAACCAGCAGTTTCATTATCATCACCACCATTCATCTTGGGAACTAGAGTGATGTCACAATCGAATCTTTGTGCAAGCAAAGATGATGATGATGATGATGACGCTGAGGTTAGTTGAGATGATGATGATGATGTCGTTGTCGTTGATGATGATGATGATGTTTGGAAACCTCGGTTGAAAGTGGTGTGGTTGTTGATATAATTTGGATCAATTGTAGTGTGGTTGTTCGCGTCCCTGATGTTGATATTGTTGTTGTTGTTGTTGTTGTTGTTGACTAGCTTGCTGATGTCAGGCAGACGTCTCCTGGTTATCTTGTTGAAGTTCTGGAGTGGATGTATCATCTTTGCTGAGATCCCATCCACACCTCTTCACCATCCCATCCAAACACCTTCACCATCCCATCCACACCTCTTCACCATCCCATCCACACCTCTTCACCATCCCATCCACACCTCTTCACCATCCCATCCACACCCCTTCACCATCCCATCCACACCTCTTCACCATCCTTTCCCCCAACCTTTCCCCATAACAACAATTTCACCTCTTCAACCTACTCCATCCGCCTCAACCTCATCCAAACCCCCCCCCCACTTCAACCACCACCCCTCCCCACTCCTCCACCCACCTCCCCACTCCTCCACCCATCTCCCCACTCCTCCACCCACCTCATCCATCCCACCTCCCCACTCCTCCACCCCCCTCATCCATCCCACCTCCTCACTCCTCCACCCACCTCCCCACTCCTCCACCCACCTCATCCATCCCACCTCCCCACTCCTCCACCCACCTCCCCACTCCTCCACCCACCTCATCCATCCCACCTCCCCACTCCTCCACCCACTTCACCCAGCACCCCTCCCCACTCCTCCATCCCACCTCCTCACTCCTCCACCCACCTCCCCACTCCTCCACCCATCTCCCCACTCCTCCACCCACCTCATCCATCCCACCTCCCCACTCCTCCACCCACCTCCCCACTCCTCCACCCACCTCCCCACTCCTCCACCCATCTCCCCACTCCTCCACCCATCTCCCCACTCCTCCACCCACCTCCCCACTCCTCCACCCACCTCCCCACTCCTCCACCCACCTCATCCATCCCACCTCCCCACTCCTCCACCCACCTCATCCATCCCACCTCCCCACTCCTCCACCCACCTCATCCATCCCACCTCCCCACTCCTCCACCCACCTCCCCACTCCTCCACCCACCTCATCCATCCCACCTCCCCACTCCTCCACCCACCTCATCCATCCCACCTCCCCACTCCTCCACCCACCTCATCCATCCCACCTCCCCACTCCTCCACCCACCTCATCCAACCCACCTTCACCCACCTCCCCACTCATCCATCCCACCTCCCCACTCATCCACCCCCCTCCCCACTCCTCCACCCACCTCATCCAGCATCAGCATCTCCTCGAAGGACTCCTCAAACTCGACGGCAAAGTCGCCCTGTGTGAAGAGGCGGTGCTGCAGCAGCTGCCAACAGGTGGGTCGAGCTGCTGGGTCGAGTGAGAGACAAGCCTGGATGGGTGGGTGGGTGAGAGGGAGGGTTGGGGTGGATGGGTGAGCGGATGGGTGTTTAGTGGGTTGCTTTGTTGGTGGGAAGGTGGGTTGGTTGGTTGGTTGGTTTGTGGGAGGGTAGGTTGGTGAGTGGGTGGGAGGGTGGGTTGGTTTGTGGGAAGGTAGGTTGGTGAGTGGGTGGGAGGGTGGGTTGGTTTGTGGGAGGGTAGGTTGGTGAGTGGGTGGGCGATGAGTTGGTGTGTGGTGCGTAATGAGCAGAATAATGGATAGATGGGTGAGAAATTGATGTGATTCAGTCAGAAAAAGATGAAGATGAAAAAGGGGTGATTGATAGATGGGTGAGAGATGGATGAATAGATGGATGGATGACGGGATGGATGGATGGATAGTGACCTTGATGAAGGAGTACTCTACAGAAGAACACCCTTTGACCTTGCTCTCCAGTGGAGTGACTACCTTCACCTGCATGTACTCACCAGCATTACTCATTTTCAGATTATTATTTGTGTTATTAGTATTACTATTATTATTATTATTATTAGAAGTATTAATAGTAGTAGTAGTAGTAGTAGTAGTAGTAGTAGTAGTAGTAGTAGTAGTAGTAGTAGTAGTAGTAGTAGTAGTAGTAGTAGTAGTAGTAGTAGTAGTTGTAGTCTCACCATGGAAATGTCGAAGGGGAAGATGGAGGCGTCGAGGATTTTGTTCTCATGCTTCGAACACAAGGGACCTGGAAAACATCATAAGGGAATAAAACTACTACTACTACTACTACCATTACTACTACTACTACTACTATCTACTATCACTTCTACTACTACCATTACTACTACTACGACCATTACTACTATTACGACCATTACTACTACTACTACGACCACCACTACCACACGCACCAAGGCACTTGACGATGGAGAAGAGCTGGTCGAGGTCAGAGTCACCGGGAAAGAGGGGGTGGCCTGAGCGCATCTCAGAGTGCAAGCAGCCCAGAGCCCAGATGTCCACTGCCCTGTGGTCGTGGTGGTGGCTTGGCGTAGTGGTGGTGGTGGTGGTGGAGGTATGTAGTGAGTAAGTTGGTGGATGAAGGAAAGGATTATTGGTGGAAAGAGTGGTTGGCTTGATAGATGGATGTGGAGGGTATCAAAGGATTAGAACAGCGACTCCATCACATCATGATAACACTGCTCACATGATATAATCAGTATATCAGGATTAACCGATCTTCCTATGCAGTCACATCACACCAAAGCAACACTACAACACCACACCATACTCGACCATCACTACAACCCCCTCCCCAAACAACACAACCCAAACTCTCACCACAAACACCCCCTCACCCACCTCACCTATCATATCTGGCCTCTCCGACCAAGAGTTCAGGGGCTCGGTACCACCTGGTGGCGACATACTCCGTGTAGGTCTCAGAAGCCTCCCTTGCCAGCGTCCTCGCAAAGCCAAAGTCGCACAACTTCACGACACCAGCCCTGCTTATCAGAATGTTCTCTGGCTTCACGTCCCTGTGGATGATCTGGTGTGGGTGGTTGTGGTGTGGGTGTTGGTGGGATGGTGGTTGGTTGGTTTTATTGGTTAGTGTGGTGAATGAAGTCATTGATTAGTTAATGTCGATGGTTGGTCTAGTGGTTGATTGATGTAGATTTGGTTGGTGGGTGTGGTTAAATGATGTAGTAGATGTGGTTGGTGGATGTGGTTGATTGATGTAGTAGATGTGGTTGTGGATGTGGTTGATTGATGTAGTGGATGGTTGGTTGGTTGTTGTAGTAGTTGAATGATGTAGTGATTGGTGTTTTATAGCGGTTGGTTGGTGAGTGTGGTTGATAGATGGATCTGCTTGGTTAGTTGTTGTAATGGTTAGTTTATGAAGTGGTTGCCAAGTGTGGTGATGGTTTATTATTGGTTATGGTAGATGGATGGAAGTTGTGATGGAAGTATGGTAGTTGTGATGGAAGGATGGTGCAGGTTGAAGTGTGGTGGGTGGGAGGGGTGGGTAGGATACATGAAACTATAAGCCCTAAAGATGACGATGATGATGATAATGATGAACATGATGTTGATGAGGAAGATGATTTTGATGAAGTTGATAATGATAAAGATAATAAAACACCCCCCCCTAGCACAAGCACCTCAGCGACACCCAGCGTGCACCAACGTTGTGTAGATGGCAAAACTCCAGAGCTCGAATGACCTGGTAGATTATGACCTTGACCTCATTCGGAGGCATGCCATTGGACGAGACCTCAAGTAGGTCAAGTAGGGTTTTTTCAACAAACTCGAACACCAGGTAGAGATGCTGTTTGCGTCTGAAGACCTCCAGCAGATTGACCAGGTTGGCATGACGCAGTTGCTATGGAAACGTGATGGTGGAGAGTGATGATGGCAGAGTATTTTAAAGTAAATAAGTATTTTTCATATAGATTATACTGTATTTTGTAAAATTGATATGATAAAGTGAAGAAATAGCGATTTACAATAAAACATAATACAAAAAGGAATATTATTAATGTGGCGTAAACCCGAATGAGCTACAGGTAAGAATATTGAAAACAGTATTATGACATCAAAGCTTGCAAGTGCCTATTCCACCAATTCCTTCAATAGCCTTAACCCCCCTCACCTTCAGCAGGTGGATCTCCCTCAGGGCGATCTTCTTCACCAGCTTGTCCTCCTCACTCTCAATGAACTTCTTGATGGCGACTATTTGGCCAGTAGTCGTATCGCGACACTTCATCACCAGGCCATAACTACCCTCGCCTAGAGTGCCCAGGTGTGTGTATTTTGAGCTCGATTTGGTGATGGAAGTGGTGAGTGAGTTGCAAAGTGTGGTGGTGCTGTTTGGCAGGTTATGAGGTGTGCGATTGTTGCTCGGAGTTGATGTAAAGTTTTGAAGGCTTTTGACTTTCTGTAGGTTATGGTGGCTTTGATGACTTTTATTTGAAGTTTCTTTTTTAGAACGTTCTTTTTCATCATAATTGTTGTAACCATTGGTAGCCTTACTTTTAACTTGGCCATGAAAAGAGCGACTTAAATGAAGACCATTGTCCCATAAACTATTGGTTACATTGATGTGGCTGTTATTGTTACTTTTTTTATACTGAGGTTGTTGGCTTTTGAACGAGTTTACCTCATTAGAATGATTTTGATTGGTTTTACCCCCTTTCTTGTAACTCTCATTCAATTTTGGGTAAACTTCTTGGCTGCAGAGTTGATCAGAACACAAGTACAAGGACTGTTTACTGGACAGAGAGTCAGCAGCCATAACAAACGGAAGCTTCAAAATAAATTTATCTAAAAATATGAAGTGACTAGAATAATATAAAAGTGAATATGACAAAAACTGAGGCTTATGCGAAATTAGGTTCAGGATATCATAAGAATAATATTCTAAATAAATTCTTTTCTACAATTAAAATAATAATAATTTATATTGAAAATAACTTAGTTTGCTAAGCGTATACAGAATGATATGATGGTAATTTTTAAATTATTTTTCTTGGCCTATCTTGTTTAGTTAATTAGCATGCAAAGTGCAGCTGCAGAACGAAGTTTAAGTTTCGCAAAAATTAAAATTAAATTAGTAGCCTTAAGAAATGAAATTAATCTAAAAATACATTTCAATCAAAAATATGATTTCATTAATTCATGACTAAATAATATTTTAAAACAGTGTTTTAGTTTTAAAAACTCAATATTTTTTAAATAACATAAACTTATTTTATTTAATAAATAATCTTATTAATATTTATTTTTTTTAATCTTGAAAAATATTGGAATAATTTTTTTTAATCATATATTTAAAAAAGTTCATTAAATTTAGTTTTTGATCACAGTTTAAATTACTAGTTCTTTAAATGTCTTCATGCTTGAATATGGATTGTTTTAAAAACTAAGAATAATGTAATAATTTATGTTTAATGTGTAAATTAATTTCAAAAATTATTTTTTTATATATGAAAACTTAAAAACCGTTTGAAATACATTTTTACCTTAATATGTTTTATTATTATAATTATTTTTAAAAAGTATAAAACAAAAATATTTTTTCAAACAGATTGGGGAAAAAAACTAATAAGATTAAATTTTGGAAATTTATTTTTCTACTAAACAAATATGAAGAAAGGAGATGCAAAAGAAGCAAAAGAAGCAAAAGAAAAAGAAACAAAGGAAGCGAAAGAAGCAAAAGAAAAAGAAGCAAAGGAAGCGAAAGGTTTTATTGAACCAAAGCACATTAATAGTTAATTTAACTACATACCGGAACAATTCGGTTTATATTCAAAAATTACATGTCCTATTAAAGTGGCACAAATAATATAAGTTTTCATGACCACTTAGAATCTAAGACTCATGACACAATCAAGTTTTTATAATGCCTCTTACGCTGCAATTTATTTAGAAACAAAAATTTCTCTGATTTCCACAAATATCACCATAAATAGAAACAAATACTTCTCTGATTACCACAAATTACTCTCAAATGGCTTCTAAACTCACTTTCCTCACACTAGCGCAAAAGCTCATTCCTCCTGGAGCAGCCAAGCTCAAGAAAGGTATTCATTGATACCTTCTTAAACGTTTCAATCTTTATTTCTTCATTTCAAATTCAATAAAAAGGCATTCCAATGCATTCACTAATCATGCATTCACCAAGCATGCATTCACCAATCATGTATTCACCAATCATGTATTGACCAATCATGAATTTCACCATCATGCATTCACCAATCATGCATTTACTAATCATGTATTCACAAATCATGTATTCACAAATCATTTATTCACCAAGCATGCATTCATTAATCATGCATTCACCAATCATGCATTCACCAATCATGCATTTACCAATCATGTATTCACTAATCATGCATTCATCAATCATGCATTTACCAATCCTGCATTCACTAATCATGCATTCACCATTCATGCATTCACCAAATATGCATTCACCAATCATGCATTTACCAATCATGCATTTACCAATCATGCATTCACCAAGCATGCATTCACCAATCATGCATTCACCAATCATGCATTCACCAATCATGCATTCACCAATCATGCATTCACCAATCATGCATTCACCAAGCATGCATTCACCAAGCATGCATTCACCAAGCATGCATTCACCAAGTATGCATTCACCAATCATGCATTCACCAATCATGCATTCACCAATCATGCATTCACCAATCATGCTTTCACCAATCATGCATTTACCAATCATGCATTCACCAATCAGGCATTCACCAATCATGTATTCATCAAATATGCATTCACCAAGCATGCATTCACCAATCATGCATTCACTAATCATGCATTCACCAATCATGCATTCACTAATCATGCATTGAACCACAGCAGAAGGAAAGGACGTGCCAGAATCAGACACGAAAAAGAAAGGAAAGAAAGGCAAGGATGCTGGCAAGAAGGAGAAGAAGGAGGAGGATGAGAGGGCCTCGCAGGACTTCTGGAGGAACATCCTCACCAACATGAGTGCGCACTTCATAAATGCAATACAATACTATGCCAACTCCACTCAACTCCACATCACACTAAACCACACCAAACTGCACTGCACTTCACCACCCTGCACCACATCACACCATCAAAACTGCACCACATCACACCACTTGACAACACCAAGAACCACACAAAACGGGATCATAAAACCTCACACCACTTGACTACACCAAGAACCACACAACACGGGATCACAACACCTCACACCACTTGACTACACCAAGAACCACACAAAACGGGATCATAACACCTCACACCACTTGACTACACCAAGAACCACACAACACGGGATCACAACACCTCACACCACTTGACTACACCAAGAACCACACAACACGGGACCACAACACCTCACACCACTTGACTACACCAAGAACCACACAAAACGGGACCACAACACCTCACACCACTTGACTACACCAAGAACCACACAAAACGGAATCATAACACCTCACACCACTTGACTACACCAAGAACCACACAACACGGGATCACAACACCTCACACCACTTGACTACACCAAGAACCACACAACACGGGACCACAACACCTCACACCACACCACACGATACTTATCGTCACACCACCAAACACCAAAACACATCAAAACACACCAAACCACACAGGCAAGGTGTGGTCGACGAGGTCGCTGCAGGAGATGCACAACTTCGACAGGTACGCCTTCCTGAGGACCTACCTGCTCGAACTCATCATCTTCGTCTCTTTCATCGTCGTCGTCGTCGTCTGTCAGTCACCATTTGCAGCAGCCGATTAATTTTTTTCCATTACCGCACTGACACCACACAGCCACCCCACTACTAAAACTACCAAATCTATTCAAAATTGTGAACATTATTGCTACACTACTGCTATAACAACAATACTGTCAACTACCATCACCTTCAACATCACCATACTCAACCGCTACATACACCGTACAGCCATCCTACCACACACAACCACAACCACACTTCACTACTTAAAACCAGACCCCACCACAAACAACCACACAACACACACAACTAACCCCCCCATCCTCTGCCACACACAAACACACACTTTATCCAACCACACAACGACCTCACCATACACAATTAAACCGCACCACATACATTCACACATCTCACCACATTCTCCACTACTCCAACACTTACAAACACTCCACCACACAATCACCCCACCTAACAAATCTCATCACACATATACAATTACCCCACGCACGCACCCTACTCCACCACACACACACTCCACTCCACCACACACACACCCCACTCCACCACACACACACCCCACTCCACCATACACGCACCCCACTCCACCACACACACACCACACTCCACCACACACGCACCCCACTCTACCACACACACACACCCCACTCCACCACATACACACCCCACTCCACCACACACGCACCCCACTCTACCACCACACACGCACCACAGTGGTGACGGGTTTAAGGCCAGTGAACGTCTTCTACTTGTGCCACGCCATCAAGACTGTCTTCTTCGAGACGCCCCTCAGCACTGGCAAACACCTCGTCGTCTTCAGGGGCCTTGCCACTAAGCAGCAGTTTTGGGAGGTTAGTGCTTCAGTGTGGTCGGGTGTGATGTGGTTTGGTGTGATGTGGTTTGGTGTGGTTGTGTGGTGTGGTTTGGTTTGGTGTGGTTGTGTGGTGTGATTTGGTTTGGTGTGGTTGTGTGGTGTGGTGTGGTTTGGTGTGGTTTGGTGTGGTTTGGTGTGGTCGGGTGTGGTGTGGTTCAGTGTGGTTGGGTGTGGTGTGATGTGGAGTAGTGTGGTGTAGTGTGGAGTTGTGTGGTGTGATGTGGAGTTGTGTGGTGTGGTGTGGTTTGGTGTGGTGAAGTTAGGTAAAGGTTGTGTGGTGTTGTGTGGTTTGGTGTGGTTGTGGGGAGAGGTGTGGTTTGGTATGGTGGGGTTTTATATATATGTGTCCTGTTGTGTGTTTTAGCGTAGCCACAACTACTACTGCTACCTTTATACCACAACACACCACACAAGCATAACACCATACCACCACAAACACCACCACTACAAACCGCACCACTACTAACCACAACCGCCATCACATACACCACCACTACTACTTTGCCGCACTACACCACACCACCACACCACCATCAAACCAAAGCACACACACACAACAACAGTACATGCAGACGAACTTCCTGGACGGCATGTTCGGCAAGCCAACAGTCGCCTCGACCACCAACCACTGGATCCTCGAGCAGAACATCCTCATCGGGGAGGCTCGCATGAGACAGGTGTGCTCATGATGATGATGATGATGATGTGGTTGTGATGATGATGATGCTGTGTTAATGATTAGGATGTGGTGTGATGGTGATGATGCTGCGGTTGTAGTGATGATGCTCTGATGGTGAGGATGATGATGTTGTGGTAGTGCTGTGGTGTTGATGATGATGTAGCTGTGGTGGGGTTTATGATGTGGTGGTGGTGGTGATGCTATGGTGGTGATGGTGGTGATAGCTAGTAGTTTTAATGAAGGGATGGTGGTCAGTAGTAGTGTTGAGGATTGATGATGAAGAGGGGATGAGGTATTAGTTATGAGGGGATTGCATTGACAGATTGAAAAATAAAATCAAACTGTTGAAAAGCTGTCACCAACCAACTTATTATCCAATCACTCAAGCAACCACCCAACCACCCACCCACCCAACCACCCACCCACCCAACCACCCACCCACTCAACCACCCACCCACTAACTATCCCATCACCCAACCACCCACCCACCCAACCACCCACCCACTTAACCACCTACCCACTCAACCACCCACCCACCTAACCACCCAACCAACTAACCAACCACTCAATAACTCAAGCAACTATCCACCCACCAATCACATAACCAACCAACCACATAACAAACCACTCACCCACCCACCCACCCATCCAGCAAACCATCATCCAACTAACCAACCCCCCTCACACCCACTCACCCAAACCACCCACTCACCCAAACCACCCACTCACCCAAACCACCCACTCACCCAAACCACCCACTCACCCAAACCACCCACTCATCCAAACCACCCACTCACCCAAACCACCCACTCACCCAAACCACCCACTCACCCAAACCACCCACTCACCCAAACCACTCACTCACCCAAACCACCCACTCACCCAAACCACCCACTCACCCAAACCACCCACTCACCCAAACCACCCATTTCACCCAAACCACCCACTCACCCAAACCACCCACTCACCCAAACCACCCATTTCACCCAAACCACCCACTCACCCAAACCACCCACTCACCCAAACCACCCACTCACCCAAACCACCCACTCACCCAAACCACCCACTCACCCAAACCACTCACTCACCCAAACCACCCACTCACCCAAACCACCCACTCACCCAAACCACCCACTCACCCAAACCACCCACCCACCCATGCAATGCAGGTGAGGGTACGCAACAACAGCTGCGTGCTGCCCTCGAACGTCAAGAGCAAGATCTCCACCTGCTACGGCGCCTACAACAGCCACAACGAAGACGTCAGCGACCTGAACACGCAAATTGGAAAGTACGTCTCGTGCATTGTCTTCGTCGTTCTTCTTTGTCGTTTTGGTCGTTATTTAGAATAGTGGTCGTCGTTATTTGCAGTCTTCCTTAGTCGCTGGGGTATTTGTTTTTAGTTGTGGTCGTTGTTCTTAGTGTTGGGGGTCGTTGTTCCTAGTCGTGGAGATTGCTAACTGAAGTTGAATATGACATGTGGTCTTATCATGATCGTTGTGGGCGTGATGATGATGATGATTATGATAATGATGAAGACGGAAATGATGATGATGATTATTTTGTCGGCAGGACCTACGTGGACGAGAGCAAGGCGTCAGTGATGAAGTACGATGGCATCCTCAACTCCTACTCGGTGCTGTCTCCTCCTCCTCGTCGTTGTTGTTGTTGTTGTTGTTGTTGTTGCTGTTGTTGTTGCTGTTGTTGTTGCTGTTGTTGTTGCTGTTGTTGTTGCTGTTGTTGTTTTATTTCGTTGTGTTGTTCAGCAGTCTGGAGAGAATAATCTCAACCAGCTGCGCTGCCTTGCCAGGCTCTTGAGTCAGTTCTCTTGTGTTCCTGCCCAGTCCGTGTACTGCCCTATCTGGTTCCAGGGCTGTCCAGAGATGAGTTGTTGTCTCCGGGGCCGTCTTGCAGAGTCTGCATAAGTCTTCTTGGCTTAGACCAATTCTACATTGGTAGGCTCTGATCGCCGGGTGGTGCCCTGTACGGAACCTGCTCAGGTTGGTGCGAGCAAGTTTGGTGAGCTCCTCCTCAGCTTTCTTGAGCCTGCCTTTGCAGATGCCATTCAGTCTGTCGTTACTGAAGTGGTGTTTTTGCTGTTGATGTTGTTGCTGTTGTTGATGTTACTTTTGTTGTTTCTGTTGTTGTTGCTTTTTTTTACTGTTGTTGATTCTTTTGTTTTTGCTGTTCTTTAATTTTTTCTTTATTTTTGTCTTTGTTGTTGTTCCTGTTGTTGCTGTTCTTTTTTAATATTTCTATAGTTGATTTTGTGATTTGACAAAAGAAGTTACTGATATTGTTTGTTGTTATAGTTGTTGAGTAAGTATTGTAGTTTTGTGAACCTTCAACAACACACACACGTGTTGTTGTTGTTTCAGTGACATAGAAGCCTGTTCGGGTCATATGCCACATAATTTATAATAATAGAAATAAAAATAATAATTTTATATGTTTATTATTATTATAATTATAATTATGAATATAATTATGATTATTATTATTATAATTATGAATATAATTATGATTATTAATATTATAATTATGAATATAATTATGATTATTATTATAATTATGAATATAATTATGATTATTATGATTATTATTATGAATATAATTATGATTATTATTATTATAATTATGAATATAATTATGATTATTATTATTATAATTATGAATATAATTATGATTATTATTATTATAATTATGAATATAATAATTATTATTATTATTATAATTATGAATATAATTATGATTATTATTATTATAATTATGAATATAATTATGATTATTATTATTATAATTATGAATATAATTAGGATTATTATTATTATAATTATGAATATAATTATGATTATTATTATTATAATTATGAATATAATTATGATTATTATTATTATAATTATGAATATAATTATGATTATTATTATTATAATTATGAATATAATTATGATTATTATTATTATAATTATGAATATAATTATGATTATTATTATTATAATTATGAATATAATTATTATAATTATGAATATAATTATGATTATTATTATTATAATTATGAATATAATTATGATTATTATTATAATCATTATTTTATTATTTGTTGTTTTATTATGATTATGATGATGATGATGATGATGAACAAACGACAACACGACAGACGTCTGGCTACTTGGTCTTCCTCGAGAAGACGAGGCACAAGATGATTACCCAATTGAGGCAGCTCAAAGATGTTTGTGGTGCTGATGATGATGGTGATGATGATGATGGGAATGATGATGATGATGATGGTGATGATGATGACTGTGGGGGTAATGACAGTAATGAGGGTAGCAGAGGGGTAGTGGTACTAGTGTTGGTTGAAATGTTTATCTTGAAAGGCATATTTTTGATGGTGTAATTAGTTTTGATAATCCTCTAATTCAATTGTTCATCTATCCACCCTGCCACCC
>OX030956.1:8621024-8748524 GCA_943735955.1 Piscicola geometra
CACTCACTCACTCATTTAATCACTCACTCACTCATTTAATCACTCACTCACTCATTCAATCACTCACTCACTCATTTAATCACTCACTCACTCATTTAATCACTCACTCACTCATTTAATCACTCACTCACTCATTTAATCACTCACTCACTCATTTAATCACTCACTCACTCATTTAATCACTCACTCACTCATTTAATCACTCACTCACTCATTTAATCACTCACTCACTCATTTAATCACTCACTCACTCATTTAATCACTCACTCACTCATTTAATCACTCACTCACTCATTTAATCACTCACTCACTCATTTAATCACTCACTCACTCATTTAATCACTCACTCACTCATTTAATCACTCACTCACTCATTTAATCACTCACTCACTCATTTAATCACTCACTCACTCATTTAATCACTCACTCACTCATTTAATCACTCACTCACTCATTTAATCACTCACTCACTCATTTAATCACTCACTCACTCATTTAATCACTCACTCACTCATTTAATCACTCACTCACTCATTTAATCACTCACTCACTCATTTAATCACTCACTCACTCATTTAATCACTCACTCACTCATTTAATCACTCACTCACATTATCACTCACTCATTAATCACTCACTCACTCATTTAATCACTCACTCACTCATTTAATCACTCACTCACTCATTTAATCACTCACTCACTCATTTAATCACTCACTCACTCATTTAATCACTCACTCACTCATTTAATCACTCACTCACTCATTTAATCACTCACTCATTTAATCACTCACTCACTATTTAATCACTCACTCACTCATTTAATCACTCACTCACTCATTTAATCACTCACTCACTCATTTAATCACTCACTCACTCATTTAATCACTCACTCACTCATTTAATCACTCACTCACTCATTTAATCACTCACTCACTCATTTAATCACTCACTCACTCATTAATCACTCACTCACTCATTTAATCACTCACTCACTCATTTAATCACTCACTCACTCATTTAATCACTCACTCACTCATTTAATCACTCACTCACTCATTTAATCACTCACTCACTCATTTAATCACTCACTCACTCATTTAATCACTCACTCACTCATTAATCACTCACTCACTCATTTAATCACTCACTCACTCATTTATCACTCACTCATTTAATCACTCACTCACTCATTTAATCACTCACTCACTCATTGTAATCACTCACTCACTCATTTAATCACTCACTCACTCATTTAATCACTCACTCACTTATTTAATCACTCACTCACTTATTTAATCACTCACTCACTCATTTAATCACTCACTCACTCATTTAATCACTCACTCACTCATTCTTTCACTCACTCACTCATTTAATCACTCACTCACTCATTTAATCACTCACTCACTCATTTAATTACTCACTCACTCATTTAATCACTCACTCACTCATTTAATCACTCACTCACTCATTTAATCACTCACTCACTCATTTAATCACTCACTCACTTATTTAATCACTCACTCACTTATTTAATCACTCACTCACTCATTTAATCACTCACTCACTCATTTAATCACTCACTCACTCATTTAATCACTCACTCACTCATTTAATCGTTCACTCACTCATTAATCACTCACTCATTAATCACTCACTCACTCATTTAATCGTTCACTCACTCATTTAATCACTCACTCACTCATTTAATCACTCACTCACTCATTTAATCACTCACTCACTCATTTAATCACTCACTCACTCATTTAATCACTCACTCACTCATTTAATCACTCACTCACTCATTTAATCACTCACTCACTCATTTAATCACTCACTCACTCATTTAATCACTCACTCACTCATTTAATCACTCACTCACTCATTTAATCACTCACTCACTCATTTAATCACTCACTCACTCATTTAATCACTCACTCACTCATTTAATCACTCACTCACTCATTTAATCACTCACTCACTCATTTAATCACTCACTCACTCATTTAATCACTCACTCACTCATTTAATCACTCACTCACTCATTTAATCACTCACTCACTCATTTAATCACTCACTCACTCATTTAATCACTCACTCACTCATTTAATCACTCACTCACTCATTTAATCACTCACTCACTCATTTAATCACTCACTCACTCATTTAATCACTCACTCACTCATTTAATCACTCACTCACTCATTTAATCACTCACTCACTCATTTAATCACTCACTCACTCATTTAATCACTCACTCACTCATTTAATCACTCACTCACTCATTTAATCACTCACTCACTCATTTAATCACTCACTCACTCATTTAATCACTCACTCACTCATTTAATCACTCACTCACTCATTTAATCACTCACTCACTCAGTTAATCACTCAACTCACTCATTTAATCACTCACTCACTCATTTAAATCACTCACTCACTCATTTAATCATCACTCACTCATTTAATCACTCACTCACTCATTTAATCACTCACTCACTCATTTAATCACTCACTCACTCATTTAATCACTCACTCACTCATTTAATCACTCACTCACTCATTTAATCACTCACTCACTCATTTAATCACTCACTCACTCATTTAATCACTCACTCACTCATTTAATCACTCACTCACTCATTTAATCACTCACTCACTCATTTAATCACTCACTCACTCATTTAATCACTCACTCACTCATTTAATCACTCACTCACTCATTTAATCACTCACTCACTCATTTAATCACTCACTCACTCATTTAATCACTCACTCACTCATTTAATCACTCACTCACTCATTTAATCACTCACTCACTCATTTAATCACTCACTCACTCATTTAATCACTCACTCACTCATTTAATCACTCACTCACTCATTTAATCACTCACTCACTCATTTAATCACTCACTCACTCATTTAATCACTCACTCACTCATTTAATCACTCACTCACTCATTTAATCACTCACTCACTCATTTAATCACTCACTCACTCATTTAATCACTCACTCACTCATTTAATCACTCACTCACTCATTTAATCACTCACTCACTCATTTAATCACTCACTCACTCATTTAATCACTCACTCACTCATTTAATCACTCACTCACTCATTTAATCACTCACTCACTCATTTAATCACTCACTCACTCATTTAATCACTCACTCACTCATTTAATCACTCACTCACTCATTTAATCACTCACTCACTCATTTAATCACTCACTCACTCATTTAATCACTCACTCACTCATTTAATCACTCACTCACTCATTTAATCACTCACTCACTCATTTAATCACTCACTCACTCATTTAATCACTCACTCACTCATTTAATCACTCACTCACTCATTTAATCACTCACTCACTCATTTAATCACTCACTCACTCATTTAATCACTCACTCACTCATTTAATCACTCACTCACTCATTTAATCACTCACTCACTCATTTAATCACTCACTCACTTATTTAATCACTCACTCACTCATTTAATCACTCACTCATTTAATCACTCACTCACTCATTTAATCACTCACTCACTCATTTAATCACTCACTCACTCATTTAATCACTCACTCACTCATTTAATCACTCACTCACTCATTTAATCACTCACTCACTCATTTAATCACTCACTCATTTAATCACTCACTCACTCATTTAATCACTCACTCACTCATTTAATCACTCACTCACTCATTTAATCACTCACTCATTTAATCACTCACTCACTCATTTAATCACTCACTCACTCATTTAATCACTCACTCACTCATTTAATCACTCACTCACTCATTTAATCACTCACTCACTCATTTAATCACTCACTCACTTATTTAATCACTCACTCACTCATTTAATCACTCACTCACTCATTTAATCACTCACTCACTCATTTAATCACTCACTCACTCATTTAATCACTCACTCACTCATTTAATCACTCACTCACTCATTTAATCACTCACTCACTCATTTAATCACTCACTCACTCATTTAATCACTCACTCACTCATTTAATCACTCACTCACTCATTTAATCACTCACTCACTCATTTAATCACTCACTCACTCATTTAATCACTCACTCACTCATTTAATCACTCACTCACTCATTTAATCACTCACTCACTCATTTAATCACTCACTCACTCATTTAATCACTCACTCACTCATTTAATCGTTCACTCACTCATTCTTTCACTCCCTATTGGAGGACAGAAGTTCACAAAGTCGAAGAAGGGCTCAGGCACGAAGGTGAGGTGCAGTCAGTGGGTCACCGACATGCTCAAGTTGGTTTCACTCTGTTGTGACATCTTTTCACTCACTCACAACTCATCCACCTACCCACTCACGCACACCTCATCCATCACTTCTACCACTCACTCACACTCCATCAATCTCTCCCACCACTCACTCACACATCTCCACCCCTACCAACCACCCATCCCACCCCTACCAACACCACCCATCCCACCCCTACCAACCACCCATTTCACCTCTACCAACACCACCCATCCCACCCCTACCAACACCACCCATCCCACCCCTACCAACACCACCCATCCCACCCTTACCAACCACCCATTTCACCTCTACCAACACCACCAACCACCCATCCCATCCCTACCAACACCACCCATCCCACCCCTACCAACCACCCATCCCACCCCTACCAACACCACCCATCCCACCCCTACCAACACCACCCATCCCACCCTTACCAACCACCCATCTCACCCCTACCAACACCACCCATCCCACCCCTACCAACCACCCATCCCACCCCTACCAACACCACCCATCCCACCCCTACCAACCTCCCATCCCACCCCTACCAACACCACCCATCCCACCCCCACCAACACCACCCATCCCACCCCTACCAACCACCCATCCCACCTCTACCAACACCACCCATTCCATCCCTACCAACACCACCCATCCCACTCCTACCAACACCACTAATCCCACTCCTACCAACCACCAACCACCCCCACCAACCACCCATCCCACCCCTACCAACACCACCCATCCCACCCCTACCAACACCACCAACCACCCATCCCACCCCTACCAACACCACCCATCCCACCCCTACCAACACCACCCATCCCACCCCTATCAACACCACCTATCCCACCCCTACCAACACCACCAACCACCCATCCCACCCCTACCAACACCACCCATCCCACCCCTACCAACACCACCCATCCCACCCCTACCAACACCACCCATCCCACCCCTATCAACACCACCCATCCCACCCCTATCAACACCACCCATCCCACCCCTACCAACACCACCAACCACCCATCCCACCCCTACCAACACCACCCATCCCACCCCTACCAACACCACCCATCCCACCCCTACCAACACCACCCATCCCATCCCTACCAACACCACTCATCCCACCCCTACCAACACCACCCATCCCACCCCTACCAACACCACCCATCCCACCCCTACCAACACCACCCATCCCACCCCTATCAACACCACCCATCCCACCCCTATCAACACCACCCATCCCACCCCTACCAACACCACCAACCACCCATCCCACCCCTACCAACACCACCAATCCCACCCCTACCAACACTACCCATCCCACCCCTACCAACACCACCCATTCCATCCCTACCAACACCACCCATCCCACCCCTACCAACCACCCATTCCACCCCTACCAACCACCCATCCCACCCCTACCAACACCACCCATCCCACCCCTACCAACCACCCATCCCACTCCTACCAACCACCCATCCCACCCCTACCAACCACCCATCTCACACCTACCAACCACCCGTTTCTACCCCTACCAACTACCCATCCCACCCCTACCAACACCACCCATCCCACACCCACCCATCCCACCCCTACCAACCACCCATCCCATCCCTACCAACACCACTCATCCCACCTTTACCAACCACCCATCCCACCCCTACCAACCACCCATCCCACCCCTACCAACACCACCCATCCCACCCCTACCAACACCACTCATCCCACCTTTACCAACCACCCATCCCACCCCTACCAACCACCCATCCCACCTCTACCAACCACCCATCCCACCCCTACCAACCACCCATCCCACCCCTACCAACACCACCAACCACCCATCCCACTCCTACCAACCACCTATCCCACCTCCACCAACCACCCATCCCACCCCACCAACCACCCATCCCACCCTTACCAACCACCCATCCCACCCCTACCAACCACCCATCCTACCACACCAGTCAGGGCTACGCCGACAAGGCGGTGGAGATGGTGCTGAAGAGCCACAAGAAGCAGGGCCTCAAACTCGACACGATGCTCAACGACCACCAAGTGCAGACGCTCACGCACGAACTGGAGACCGCCATTTCGGTTCGTTTTTTATTTTTTCATTTCGTTTTTTTAATGCTTTGTCGTTTTGTCGGTGTTTTTACAATTTTTTTGCTCTTATTTTTCATCTTCACGTAATCACGCTTTCGGTGCATTTCCTCACCTTCACGTTATCTGCGCCATCTTTCTTCACCACACGCCACCAAACAACCACACTACTGCTGTGCTACTACAACCACACCTACTTCTTCTCCCACTAAGCGCACCAACTACACGACCCGACCACACCAACTACAACCAAACCACACCACCCACAACCAAACCACACCACCCACAATTAAACCACACTAACCACTTCCAACCACAACCACACCAATTACACCACACCAATTCCAACCACACTAACCACTTCCAACCACAACCACACTAACCACACGAACCATACGAACCACAACCACACCAACTAATGGAACCACACCAATCACAATCACACCAACTCCAACCACACCAACCACAACCACACCAACCACACCAACCACAACCACACCAACCACACCAACCACACCAACCACACGACGACAGGAGAGCTTCAACTACGAGTACATAAGCCAGTTGGAGAAGCACTTCAAGGACCTGCAGGACGACCTCCAGGTGGTCATCAATGAGTTGGTCAAGAGGCAAAACGCCCACAAACTCGCCATGGTCAAGTTGCTTGACCTGATCAAGAGGGTGCGTCCTTGAGATTGTTTGTGGTCGAGTGTGTGGCGATGGTGCTTTTGGTTGTGGTTTGTTTGTGGCTGTGTGCATGGTGGAGTTTATGTGTGGTGGTGAGGGCTTCAATGCTAGTTCAACCACAAGTATAGAGTGACCACTTGTGCATGCAATCTCCTTCGAGAATCTCTGCAGTTCTCAATCGAGATTGGAGTTTCGATCGCCCTCTGGCGACACTTTTTAAACATTCATCGTTGAAATTCATGCATACCACACACAGTCCAAAGAGCCAGCCGAAACCAAGGCGAACAACATCTACAACTTGGTGAAGAATGAACTGGTTGTGTGACTGTGCAAACTCTTGTGCAACCTTCACAGTGCACTCTCTCAATCTTCCACGTTACGCTGTTTTCAAAACTTTCTTACGTTTTATTTTGTACGGATGCGTTTTTAGTTTACGCCATTTCAATAATGCTAGTCATTGTGTCTTTTCGAGGTTTAAAATAAATTAACATATTTGCATCAGCTCACTAAACTTTGAAAGTTAATTTAACCCAGGTCCGCAGCCAAGATTTGTAGTTAAAGAGAAAATTATTTCAGTGAAGGAGCTGAGTTTATAAGCTTTCTTATAATTTATTTACAAAGAAAAATTCAAAAATAGATAAACATATGAACAACTAAATATATAAGCGTTAAACAATAAAAAAAATTCTAAAATTTATAAAGAATAAATAATTTATAATAAATATATGTTTTAATCAAACTGAATATATTATGCAGAACTTCGTCCATCCATTAGACGAAGACATTTAAGATCTTAATTAAATCATTCATGCTTAATTCATTTGTGATATTCTGTTCGAATTTTTTTCTTTTGTATTATTTCCTCTGTTTATAAAAAAACACTAAATAATGAAATCCAGGTTTTTTACATCATAACCTTAATCGGCTCTTATAACTTATCTCTATTTTATTTTTTCCCATGTTGATATTGATGCTGAGCAACTTGAAGCAGCAAACAAGCACACACCTGATGAAGGACTCTTCAATCTGCAGACAAACACACCAGTCCCCATATAACTCATGCAGTGTGTGTTCGCGAACAGAGGCTGTCTGCTGATAAATAATCTGATGAATATGGAAAAGAAACGTTTGTAGAGAAAGCAGTCATACAAAAAGACTTTCACACTTTGCTGGTTAACTGACCAGCTGATTCGAAAAATGTCCAGTTTACGTGACTTTTTCTCTCCAAGTTTTAGTGTTTAAAACTTACTTTTTTATATTTATTTTAGTGTTTAAAACTTATTTTTTTATATTTATTTTAGTGTTTAAAACTTATTTTTTTATATTTATTTTAACATGAAAACATTTATTTGGCGCAGATAGAATATTTACGAATGATTTATGTCTTTTTCGACATAGATTTTAAAAAATTGTTTATCTCAAAAAATCTGAAATAAACTTAATTAAGAATGATTCTGAGAACAAAGAAACCTTAACTGCGCAATAATTTCGTTTCACAATTCGCAGAAGGTAAACATTTTTTATTACCTTTTTTTACTGAAAATTTGAAATTTAAGTTTAGCAAAATAACCAAGTCGATTTCGATGACGGGTTTTGGCTCTGTGATCAGCAAAGTGCGAGAGATTGGCGGGTTTTCGGGATGGATGGAGGTAGTGACGTGTATGGAGTGGTTCAGCCACGCCCTTCCAGGTGCTTGCAGTGCCATTGTCTTCGTCAGCCCGGGGCTCAAAACGAGGACCATCCTCGCTTGAATTTTTTGAAAGATTTTATATTAAAAGTCCCTCACCACGTTCTGTTTGATGACACCTCTGCAGCTGCTCCAACTCCAGCCAGGACAGCTTCAGACACGCAACCTTCGCTATATTGATCCAAGCATCTTCAGCCAATAGTCTTGCAGAATATACGTCACGTGCCTACTTGAATATTCATGACAGAGACTTTCTCTGGGAGGTTTGCGAAGTGATATTATTTGAAAGTTTAAACATTCTTTTCGATCTTCGATTTTTCAAGACCACAAAAACTTCAGTTCGTTTCTTCTTCATTGCCGAGTTCACAGGATTCAATCAATCGACTAACATTTATTTAGCGTCTTTTTCGAAGCGAACAAAATTGCAAATTATTTATTTCGTTCAAGTCATTAGTTTTTAAATGTGCATTTGTATTCAATTGTACAATTTCATTCGAGATGAATGTTTCCAGCGAGTGGTGCAGTTGTATAGGTTCGGAAGACGCAAGGTAGTCTGATGGCTTTTAAGAGTTACCATGAGAAAGACGGTGTACGGTAGTGGAAGCATGCATCAAGTAATATTGACAGCATCAAGTCGACTCAACTCGAAGTCTGTACGAATACAAAACACTCATTCTTCAGGAATGGATTTTTTAATCATAATAATAATAACTTTTCTGATAGCAAAAAGTTTTGCGATTGGATAGCAAAGATGCAGCACCGGGTAATTGGAAGTGGAAATCAATTGGAGTCGATGTTGCGAGGCCACAGAACACCGATAAATCGATTAGGAGGCTGGAGGAGTTGCGTCGTGCTTACATCCCTCTTCCCTTTCATTATTTTGGCATTTTTGTGGAGAAGGCTCTTGATTGGAAAGTTCGTGAAAATGAACAAAAACTTTTGGTAACTTTTAAATGAAACTTCAGAGCGTTGGATGCGTTACTTCCTCTAGGTTTTCCTTGATTGAAACCATCATCATCATCATCATCAGCTTCATCAAACAAATATTTAATCATCATCATCAGCTCCATCAAACAAATATTTAATCATCATCATCAGCTCCATCAAACAAATATTTAATCATCATCATCAGCTCCATCAAACAAATATTTAATCTTTTTCGAATTTCTCGCTCTTGTTTTATTTATTTATTTTAACACTTTTTTAAAAATTGGTCATCATCCTCATCAGCATCTCCATCCTCTTCTTCCTCATCTTCTTCAACATGCATGTAGAGTAGGTAGAATGCGTGCATTCACCTAGGAACAACGGTCAGTCTCGCATATCTTGGAAGCGATACATTTGAAAAGCTCTTGAGTTTCTTTTGCTTTTTCAGCGTTAGTTGAGAAAGATTCTGCATATAATATTCATCAGAAAACACATTCTTAAAAATTCAACACTGACCGTTTGAAAAATCAATTTTTGAACCAGTGCAGTATTTCCTCAAGCTATCAACTTTAAAAAATTCAGAACAGAACAGCATAATATAAAAGCAAATTTTGTGGTTTTTGAACACTGTAGCAGCAACAATGACAGAAGAACAAGCCAAGTCGAAGGTAAGAATTGTTCTGATTCTTAAAAAAGGGAATGGAATCATAGGTACTTAAAATTCTTCTAAAACATAATATAATTTCCCCAGTCTAAATCAGGAGATTTTCAAACGAAAGTATATAGCCTCAACGTCCCTTTCCAATGAATGTTTTCTCCTCCCTTTCTCTTTCATCCTCTTCTTTATGGAACCTCGTGCCGCCTCTGAAACCGCAAAGTTGACGAAGTTTTCATGATTAAAAAAGTAATATTTATTCATAGAAAAATAACTTTTAAAAAACTGCATTTCATATTGCTTATTAGAGAGGCTCTTGGAGTGCAAACTCAATCTGCTGGCACTCGTTCTGCAGTGATTGCTCAGTCATCAAATTGCTTTCCTATCACGCCTGCGTCGAAACTTGTTCCGCCAATTTCGAAAATGCTTTATACGCCTACATATTTACGTTTGTTGGCGTTTTCAATATTGCACGAGACTCTTTATGACTGGTCTTTTCTTGATTTTTTTCATTGGCTTCTTCTTGTTGAATGTTGTTTTTGATGGATTTTCGTTCTGCACTGAATTCTTTTAACGGATTTTATCTTTAGTTTCATGTTTTGAGTTCTTTTCACACTTCTTTCCGTGAATTGAATTCTCTTTCGAGTTTTGAAGTTAACTTTTGAAAATATTCGACAAATTAAAAAAAAAGAAAATAATGTACACTGTTTTGCACCCTGTCCATTCCTGCTCAACCCCGCTCATCCCTCTTACCCATTCACACTCATTTCCACGCATCTTAATGCATCTTACCAACTCCTACCCTTCTAGTTTCTTCCCACACCACTGACATTATCACCTTTCCCCATCCATCCATCCCACCCATCCCAGCCATCCACATCTCCCTCATCTACCCAGCCACCTTCACTTATCACCACCCTTCTGTACCTATCATGCATTCCTATCTCCCCAAACCTCCATCAAACTCCACCCACCCAATCCCACCAACCCAATCCCACCCACCCAATCCCACCCACCCAATCCCACCCACCCAATCCCACCCACCCAATTCCACCCACCCAATCCCACCCACCCAATCCCACCCACCCAATTCCACCCACCCAATTCCACCCACCCAATCCCACCCACCCAATCCCACCCACCCAATCCCACTCACCCAATCCCACCCACCCAATCCCACTCACCCAATCCCACCCACCCAATCCCACCCACCCAATCCCACCCACCCAACCCCACCCACCCAATTCCACCCACCCAATCCCACCCACCCTAATCCTAACCCTAACCCACCCAATCCCACCCACCCAATTCCACCCACCCAATCCCACCCACCCAATCCCATTTACCCAATCCCACCCACCCAATCCCACCCACCCAATCCCACCCACCCAATTCCACCCACCCAATCCCACCCACCCACCCAATCCCACCCACCCACCCAATCCCAATCACCCACCCAATCCCACCCACCCACCCAATCCCACCCACCCACCCAATCCCACCCAACCACCCAACCACCCACCCTCCTCTCCATCGTTCGAATAAATCTCAGCAGCACTGAAGCACTTTCTGCATGAGGAAGCTTTGCGTGGGTGGTCGAAAAACATTTTAACACGCGAACATTACGAAAAGAATGCAAAAAGGTAAATACCAAAAATACACATTGTAGTACACATTTTAGTACACATTGTAGTACACATTGTAGTACACATTGTAGTACACATTGTAGTACACATTGTAGTACACATTTTAGTACACATTGTAGTACACATTGTAGTACACATTGTAGTACACATTGTAGTACAAATTGTAGTACACATTGTAGTACACATTGTAGTACACATTGTAGTACACATTGTAGTACACATTGTAGTACACATTGTAGAACACATTGTAGAACACATTGTAGTACATATTGTAGTACACATTGTAGTACACATTGTAGTACACATTGTAGTACACATTGTAGTACACATTGTAGTACACATTGTAGTACACATTGTAGTACACATTGTAGTACACATTGTAGTACACATTGTAGTACACATTGTAGTACACATTGTAGTGCACATTGTAGTACACATTGTAGTACACATTGTAGTACACATTGTAGTACACATTGTAGTACACATTGTAGTTAACATTGTAGTACACAGGCTAGGGTAATTATCAAGTAAATATCAGTAACAAGACAAGGAAGATAGTTTAAAATAGTGACGAGCAATGTGGAGTGCTGTGGTGTGTGTGGTGGGAGCCTCTGAAGCATCTGTCTCATGCTGGAACGAACGTCGTCTGCTGGGAGGGGAAGAGGCTTTCTACTTGGGAGATGTTCAAAACGAATCATGCATTGTGAGATGATGATGATGTTGAGGCTGATCGTGGTAATGATAGTGATGATGATGATGATGATGATAATGATGATGATCATGATCATGATGATCGTGGTCATGATGTTAAGAATGATGATGATGATGATAATGATGATGATGATAATGATGATGATGATAATGATGATGATGATAATGATGATGATGATAATGATGATGATGATAATGATGATGATGATAATGATGATGATGATAATGATGATGATGATAATGATGATGATGATAATGATGATGATGATAATGATGATGATGATAATGATGATGATGATAATGATGATGATGATAATGATGATGATGATAATGATGATGATGATGATTATGATGCTCGTGGTCATGATGCTGAGAATGATGATGATGATGATAAAGATGATGAGGATGGTGATGATGATGATCATTTAGATGATCTTGATTCCTTGAATGCTTGAGAAGGAATTTCGGGTTGTTTATACAAGCGATGAGAAACGAGATTTGCTGCAGACAACATTGGATTGTGAGCAGAGAAAGTGCTTGTGGAGTTTGATAAGCCGCTGTGGAGCTCATAACTGCATCATAACAAAACGAAATTTGCAAACGGAATTATAAAGCATGCAGAACAAACAAACGAGCTTTGCGAATGGAAAACATAATATTTATGACACAACTTTTCTCTCAAATGAATCGAGGGTGAACGAGGAAGGAAAGTAGCCGCACGAGGGAAGACTCAGCAGCCGAGCATGAGGCCTTTGGCAAACGAAGGAAAGCTCGTTAGAAATGTCGATTTTGTGGCTTCAGTGTGACTTTTCTTCGCCGTTTTTTGGTTTTTTGTAATCACCAGCTTCTCTGACAAATTCTGAACTCATTAGAGCCCCTGTTCGTGTGAGGCACCAACTAAACTCCATATAAAACTGTTTAATTTTCATTAAAAACATTACCTAACGGTGTTTCAATTTTGAAAGATTAAAAGGTGGATTGAAATGTGCTTCCTACAGGCGGATGTTGACTGAGAACCTAAACCTTTGATCCCAAAAACTAATCAAAGTTGATTAAATTTTAAAATGGAAAGTCGTTTTGATAACAAAAAAAGTTTTAAATCTTGTTGGGACTCACTATTTTCCAAGCACATGATTCTATGATACATGATAGGTATCGCAAAAAAACAAAATCGTAAGTTTGTGTTTTTTAGAAAACAGCGACATGAGCACCCGTCACTTGCATGGCATGTGATTAGCATAGATGAGACAGAGATGAAGGTGGTCTGGCATGTAGAGTTTGCGTGAACCCCTGGTATAGTCGGTTACTTGTTTGCTTAAAAATACACACATACACACACACACGCATACAAACACACACACACATAAAAACACACACACACACATACATATATACACACACGCACACACACAAACACACACACATACATACATACACACACACGCACACACACACACACACACACACGACTAATCTGCAAACCCCAGCACGTCCTTGCATAACTCAGGCCTCAGAGGCGGTCAGATGTCATTAGGCCTTCTCTTTGCAACACCATCTCCGTGACCAGTCTCCACAACAACAATGCAGCCACATTAACAATGCAGCCACATTAACAATGCAGCCACAACAACACTGCAGCCACATTAACAATGCAGCCACAACAACACTGCAGCCCCAACAACAATGCAGCCACAACAACACTGCAGCCACAACAACAATGCAACCACCTTTAACTTCCACAACAAAAACTTTTATAACTCTACCAAAACCACAAAAACAACTATCCACCACACAAAGCATTCCAATCTCTACAACGATCAGTTACAAAAACTACCACAACTAGAAGGTTTACCTAGAACCCGCCTCACATTTAATAAGTGGGCATTCGGGATTCGAGAATTTAAACGGATGCTTCAATGAATTCATATATGAGAAAAAAATGCTGAAATTAAATTTTGAAAAAACAAAAAGATGATCGAACGAAAATTTTATTAATATGTATTTGTTGGAAACATTATGTGCAGTAGTGTGCTTTGAAATGAGATAAAAATCTCCTATTGCAGATAGCATTTCTAATATATACAACATTATTATTTTCAAACGTTATTTTTTCGATTTTCTGCTCACATAAAAGTTTACAATTCAAGTTCGTTTACCAGCCGGGCATGCATTTCAAATGTTCGCATATTAAATGAGGCGGGTTCTAGGCACACCCAACTTATGCAACTACGACACAACTACCCCAACTACAACATCTACTACATTGATAAAAACTTTAAAAAACTACCACAACTATAACAACAACGATATCTACGACATCTGCCACAACTACCACTACAATTACAACTACGACAACTACAACAAGTACCATGAATACTAAAACTCCCACCACTCCCACAGGAACCGGTCTTCAAAAGCCCTCTCCCTGCAACAAACCAGCCTCTCGACAAGCACACTGTCACGTGTCCCAACATCGGACCCGTCGATGTCTTCATACAGGTTGCTTGCTGTTTGTGCTTAAATGGCTTTCAAGACTGTTGATGTTTCTGATTGGATGTTGTTTGGTTGGTCCTAGGTTCGAATGCAACCAATGCCCCGGTAGTGAGTGTTTCAGTTGCGTGTCTGGCGCTATATATAAACGACGATTTATATATTATTTATTTATTCACTCCTACCCCCTACTCCACAATCAACTCCACCATGCAACAGGGAGCCAGATCTTCAAAGGAGGTTGTCATCATGACTGTTCATGATCTGGGATGCGATCGTTAGTTGTATCTCTAGATGCTTGAAATGATGTTTAACTCATTAAGCCTCTTCTCTTCTCCAGCCCACCTCCTCCAAACCAACTTTTTTTAACCACCTCTCTCTCTCTAATAACCCCTTTTCAACCACTTCTTCTCTAACCAACCCCTTCTTCAATAATCCTTTCTTTAACCCCCTCTTAAACTAACGAACTTCATTAAGCACTTATTCACCAACCACCCTCTAAGCACTTATTCATCCACTTTCCTCCAGCCCGCCTTTCTAACTATCTTTTTTTCTAACCCTTTTTCTAACCACTTTTCTTAAAATCCTCAATCCACACCACTCTCCTATCCCATCCCATCCTATCCCATCCCATTCCATCTCATCCCATTCCATCTCATCCCATTCCATCCCATTCCATTCCATCCCATTCTATCCCATTCCATCCCATTCCATCCCATTCCATCCCATCACATCCCATTCCATTCCATCATACCCCATCCCATTCCATTCCATCCCATTCCATCCCATTCCATTCCATTCCATCCCATTCCATCCCATTCCATCCCATTCCATCCCATTCCATCCCATTCCATCCCATTCTATCCCATTCCATCCCATTCCATCGCATTCCATCGCATTCCATCGCATTCCATCTCATTCCATCGCATTCCATCGCATTCCATCGCATTCCATTCCATTCTATCCTATCCTATCCCATCCCATTCCATCCCATTCCATCACACCCCATCCCATCCCATCCCATCCCATCCCATCCCATCCCATCCCATCCCATCCCATTCCATCCCATCCCACCCCATTCCATCCCATCACACCCCATCCCATCCCATTCCATCTCATTCCATCCTATCCCATCCCATCCCATCCCATCCCATCCCATCCCATTCCATCCCACCCCACTTTCCCACCCCATCCCATCCCATCCCACCCCATTCCATCCCATTCCACCCCATCCCATCCCATCTCATCCCATCCTATCCCATTCCATCCCATCCCATCCCATTCCATCCCATTCCATCCCATTCCATCCCACCCCACCCTCCCACCCCATCCCACCCCATCCCATCCCATCCCATTCCATCTCATTCCATCCCATTTCATCCCATTCCATCCCATCCCATCCCACCCCATCCCACCCCATCCCATCCCATCCCATCCCATCCCATCTTCACCCTTTCAGACAGCATGTACTCAACATTTGTGGAGCACCCACGCATGACGCGTCTGAAAGAGAGGACGTTGTGGCTGCACGTGGACCTGCCTGGCCAGGGCGACAACGCATCAGACCTGGCAGCGGAGTGGGTGTTTGGGAGTGGAAGAGAGTGGTTTGGAGTGGGTGAAGGGAAGTGAACTGGTAGGAATCAGTGTGGGAAGGGTAGATAAAAATATGGTGTGATTGTTTAAAAGGTTTTTCTAGGTTTAACTTTCAGAAGCATTATACATTTTCAAAGCAATAAGGATAATGGAAGGGCGCATTATAAAATCAATTGCAATCTCTTCCTTCTTCTCTTTTTCCTATCTTCTCAGTTGCTTTCTCTTCTCATTTGCTTTCTTTCCCTGCAGTTACCAGTTCCCAACGATGCAGAAGATCGGAGAAGACTTGGTCAGCGTCCTCGACCAACTCAAGTGAGCCTCTCTCGTGTGTTCTATCCTCTTATTGCCCCACTTAATCATGCCTATTATCCCAAGTAATCAGACTAAGTCGCTTCACTTAATCATGCTAAATTTCGTCTCTTAATCATATTATAAAGCTAATTAATGAGCTAATGCGAGAACTAAATGATAATGAGAAATGACCCAATTAACTTCAATTTGATGGTACTCTCATGCATTGCAACCTCATAGAAGTTCGCATGTGCCTATGAAAGGAATTTTGTTTTGGTTCATAAAACGAACAGCGAGATTGATGGAAAGTAAACAAATCAAAATGTGTTCCCAGAGTATTTTTCATCGTTTTTTTGTGCGAAATGGTACGCTACTAAAATAAATAAATTCATCCTGGAATGTTTTTACGCGATATGCGTGATCGACTGCAGTCTAGCAGGATTGATAGTGATTGTTCAAACATGCAAACGAGGTGCTACGTCTGGGACAATTATCCCTTCCAAGGCAAACGAAAATTAAATTTTTCCACAAGAACTAACACACCGTCTTCCCATCATGCATCTTCCCATCATGCATCTTCCCATCATGCATCTTCCCATCATGCATCTTCCCATCATGCATCTTCCCATCATGCATCTTCCCATCATGCATCTTCCCATCATGCATCTTCCCATCATGCATCTTCCCACCATGCATCTTCCCATCATGCATCTTCCCATCATGCATCTTCCCATCATGCATCTTCCCATCATGCATCTTCCCATCATGCATCTTCCCATCATGCATCTTCCCATCATGCATCTTCCCATCATGCATCTTCCCATCATGCATCTTCCCATCATGCATCTTCCCATCATGCATCTTCCCATCATGCATCTTCCCATCATGCATCTTCCCATCATGCATCTTCACATCATGCATCTTCCCATCATGCATCTTCCCACCATGCATCCTCCCATCATGCATCCTCCCATCATGCATCTTCCCATCATGCATCTTCCCATCATGCATCCTCCCATCATGCATCTTCCCACCATGCATCTTCCCATCATGCATCTTCCCATCATGCATCTTCCCATCATGCATCTTCCCATCATGCATCTTCCCATCATGCATCTTCCCATCATGCATCTTCCCACCATGCATCTTCCCATCATGCATCTTCCCATCATGCATCTTCCCATCATGCATCTTCCCATCATGCATCTTCCCATCATGCATCTTCCCATCATGCATCTTCCCACCATGCATCTTCCCATCATGCATCTTCCCATCATGCATCTTCCCATCATGCATCTTCCCATCATGCATCTTCCCATCATGCATCTTCCCATCATGCATCTTCCCATCATGCATCTTCCCATCATGCATCTTCCCATCATGCATCTTCCCATCATGCATCTTCCCATCATGCATCTTCCCATCATGCATCCTCCCATCATGCATCTTCACATCATGCATCTTCCCATCATGCATCTTCCCATCATGCATCTTCCCATCATGCATCTTCCCATCATGCATCTTCCCACCATGCATCCTCCCATCATGCATCCTCCCATCATGCATCTTCCCATCATGCATCTTCCCATCATGCATCCTCCCATCATGCATCTTCCCACCATGCATCTTCCCATCATGCATCTTCCCATCATGCATCTTCCCATCATGCATCTTCCCATCATGCATCTTCCCATCATGCATCTTCCCATCATGCATCTTCCCATCATGCATCTTCCCATCATGCATCTTCCCATCATGCATCTTCCCATCATGCATCTTCCCATCATGCATCTTCCCATCATGCATCCTCCCATCATGCATCTTCCCATCATGCATCTTCCCATCATGCATCTTCCCATCATGCATCTTCCCATCATGCATCTTCCCATCATGCATCTTCCCATCATGCATCTTCCCATCATGCATCCTCCCATCATGCATCTTCCCATCATGCATCTTCCCATCATGCATCTTCCCATCATGCATCTTCCCACCATGCATCTCCCCACCATGCATCTTCCCATCATGCATCTTCCCACCATGCATCTTCCCACCATGCATCTTCCCATCATGCATCTTCCCATCATGCATCTTCCCATCATGCATCTTCCCATCATGCATCTTCCCATCATGCATCTTCCCATCATGCATCTTCCCATCATGCATCTTCCCATCATGCATCCTCCCATCATGCATCTTCCCATCATGCATCTTCCCATCATGCATCTTCCCATCATGCATCTTCCCATCATGCATCTTCCCATCATGCATCTTCCCATCATGCATCTTCCCATCATGCATCTTCCCACCATGCATCTTCCCATCATGCATCTTCCCATCATGCATCTTCCCATCATGCATCCTCCCATCATGCATCTTCCCATCATGCATCTTCCCATCATGCATCTTCCCATCATGCATCTTCCCATCATGCATCTTCCCACTATGCATCTTCCCATCATGCATCTTCCCATCATGCATCTTCCCATCATGCATCTTCCCATCATGCATCTTCCCATCATGCATCTTCCCACCATGCATCTTCCCACCATGCATCTTCCCACCATGCATCTTCCCACCATGCATCTTCCCATCATGCATCTTCCCATCATGCATCTTCCCATCATGCATCTTCCCATCATGCATCTTCCCATCATGCATCTTCCCATCATGCATCTTCCCATCATGCATCTTCCCATCATGCATCTTCCCATCATGCATCTTCCCATCATGCATCTTCCCATCATGCATCTTCCCATCATGCATCTTCCCATCATGCATCTTCCCATCATGCATCTTCCCACCATGCATCTTCCCATCATGCATCTTCCCATCATGCATCTTCCCATCATGCATCTTCCCATCATGCATCTTCCCATCATGCATCTTCCCATCATGCATCTTCCCATCATGCATCTTCCCATCATGCATCCTCCCATCATGCATCTTCCCATCATGCATCCTCCCATCATGCATCTTCCCATCATGCATCTTCCCATCATGCATCTTCCCACCATGCCTCTTCCCATCATGCATCTTCCCATCATGCATCTTCCCATCATGCATCTTCCCATCATGCATCTTCCCATCATGCATCTTCCCACCATGCATCCTCCCATCATGCATCCTCCCATCATGCATCTTCCCATCATGCATCTTCCCATCATGCATCCTCCCATCATGCATCTTCCCACCATGCATCTTCCCATCATGCATCTTCCCATCATGCATCTTCCCATCATGCATCTTCCCATCATGCATCTTCCCATCATGCATCTTCCCATCATGCATCTTCCCACCATGCATCTTCCCATCATGCATCTTCCCATCATGCATCTTCCCATCATGCATCTTCCCATCATGCATCTTCCCATCATGCATCTTCCCATCATGCATCTTCCCATCATGCATCTTCCCATCATGCATCTTCCCATCATGCATCTTCCCATCATGCATCCTCCCATCATGCATCTTCCCATCATGCATCTTCCCATCATGCATCTTCCCATCATGCATCTTCCCATCATGCATCTTCCCATCATGCATCTTCCCATCATGCATCTTCCCATCATGCATCCTCCCATCATGCATCTTCCCATCATGCATCTTCCCATCATGCATCTTCCCATCATGCATCTTCCCATCATGCATCTTCCCATCATGCATCCTCCCATCATGCATCTTCCCATCATGCATCTTCCCATCATGCATCTTCCCACCATGCCTCTTCCCATCATGCATCTTCCCATCATGCATCTTCCCATCATGCATCTTCCCATCATGCATCTTCCCATCATGCATCTTCCCACCATGCATCCTCCCATCATGCATCCTCCCATCATGCATCTTCCCATCATGCATCTTCCCATCATGCATCCTCCCATCATGCATCTTCCCACCATGCATCTTCCCATCATGCATCTTCCCATCATGCATCTTCCCATCATGCATCTTCCCATCATGCATCTTCCCATCATGCATCTTCCCATCATGCATCTTCCCACCATGCATCTTCCCATCATGCATCTTCCCATCATGCATCTTCCCATCATGCATCTTCCCATCATGCATCTTCCCATCATGCATCTTCCCATCATGCATCTTCCCATCATGCATCTTCCCATCATGCATCTTCCCATCATGCATCTTCCCATCATGCATCCTCCCATCATGCATCTTCCCATCATGCATCTTCCCATCATGCATCTTCCCATCATGCATCTTCCCATCATGCATCTTCCCATCATGCATCTTCCCATCATGCATCTTCCCATCATGCATCTTCCCATCATGCATCCTCCCATCATGCATCTTCCCATCATGCATCTTCCCATCATGCATCTTCCCATCATGCATCTTCCCACCATGCATCTCCCCACCATGCATCTTCCCATCATGCATCTTCCCACCATGCATCTTCCCACCATGCATCTTCCCATCATGCATCTTCCCATCATGAATCTTCCCATCATGCATCTTCCCATCATGCATCTTCCCATCATGCATCTTCCCATCATGCATCTTCCCATCATGCATCTTCCCATCATGCATCCTCCCATCATGCATCTTCCCATCATGCATCTTCCCATCATGCATCTTCCCATCATGCATCTTCCCATCATGCATCTTCCCATCATGCATCTTCCCATCATGCATCTTCCCATCATGCATCTTCCCACCATGCATCTTCCCATCATGCATCTTCCCATCATGCATCTTCCCATCATGCATCCTCCCATCATGCATCTTCCCATCATGCATCTTCCCATCATGCATCTTCCCATCATGCATCTTCCCATCATGCATCTTCCCACTATGCATCTTCCCATCATGCATCTTCCCATCATGCATCTTCCCATCATGCATCTTCCCATCATGCATCTTCCCATCATGCATCTTCCCACCATGCATCTTCCCACCATGCATCTTCCCACCATGCATCTTCCCACCATGCATCTTCCCATCATGCATCTTCCCATCATGCATCTTCCCATCATGCATCTTCCCATCATGCATCTTCCCATCATGCATCTTCCCATCATGCATCTTCCCATCATGCATCTTCCCATCATGCATCTTCCCATCATGCATCTTCCCATCATGCATCTTCCCATCATGCATCTTCCCATCATGCATCTTCCCATCATGCATCTTCCCACCATGCATCTTCCCATCATGCATCTTCCCATCATGCATCTTCCCATCATGCATCTTCCCATCATGCATCTTCCCATCATGCATCTTCCCATCATGCATCTTCCCATCATGCATCTTCCCATCATGCATCCTCCCATCATGCATCTTCCCATCATGCATCCTCCCATCATGCATCTTCCCATCATGCATCTTCCCATCATGCATCTTCCCACCATGCATCTTCCCATCATGCATCTTCCCATCATGCATCTTCCCATCATGCATCTTCCCATCATGCATCTTCCCATCATGCATCTTCCCACCATGCATCTTCCCATCATGCATCTTCCCATCATGCATCTTCCCATCATGCATCTTCCCATCATGCATCTTCCCATCATGCATCTTCCCATCATGCATCTTCCCATCATGCATCTTCCCACCATGCCTCTTCCCATCATGCATCTTCCCATCATGCATCTTCCCATCATGCATCTTCCCATCATGCATCTTCCCATCATGCATCTTCCCATCATGCATCCTCCCATCATGCATCTTCCCATCATGCATCTTCCCATCATGCATCTCCCCACCATGCATCTTCCCACCATGCATCTTCCCACCATGCATCTTCCCATCATGCATCTTCCCACCATGCATCTTCCCATCATGCATCTCCCCACCATGCATCTTCCCACCATGCATCTTCCCACCATGCATCTTCCCATCATGCATCTTCCCACCATGCATCTTCCCATCATGCATCTTCCCATCATGCATCTTCCCATCATGCATCTTCCCATCATGCATCTTCCCACCATGCATCTTCCCATCATGCATCTTCCCATCATGCATCTTCCCACCATGCATCCTCCCATCATGCATCTTCCCATCATGCATCTTCCCATCATGCATCTTCCCATCATGCATCTTCCCATCATGCATCTTCCCATCATGCATCTTCCCATCATGCATCTTCCCATCATGCATCTTCCCATCATGCATCTTCCCATCATGCATCTTCCCATCATGCATCTTCCCACCATGCATCTTCCCATCATGCATCTTCCCATCATGCATCCTCCCATCATGCATCTTCCCATCATGCATCTTCCCATCATGCATCTTCCCATCATGCATCTTCCCACCATGCATCTCCCCACCATGCATCTTCCCATCATGCATCTTCCCATCATGCATCTTCCCATCATGCATCTTCCCATCATGCATCTTCCCATCATGCATCTTCCCATCATGCATCTTCCCATCATGCATCTTCCCATCATGCATCTTCCCATCATGCATCTTCCCATCATGCATCTTCCCATCATGCATCTTCCCATCATGCATCTTCCCATCATGCATCTTCCCATCATGCATCTTCCCATCATGCATCTTCCCATCATGCATCTTCCCATCATGCATCTTCCCATCATGCATCTTCCCATCATGCATCTTCCCATCATGCATCTTCCCATCATGCATCTTCCCATCATGCATCTTCCCACCATGCATCTTCCCATCATGCATCTTCCCATCATGCATCTTCCCATCATGCATCTTCCCATCATGCATCTTCCCATCATGCATCTTCCCATCATGCATCTTCCCATCATGCATCCTCCCATCATGCATCTTCCCATCATGCATCCTCCCATCATGCATCTTCCCATCATGCATCTTCCCATCATGCATCTTCCCACCATGCATCTTCCCATCATGCATCTTCCCATCATGCATCTTCCCATCATGCATCTTCCCATCATGCATCTTCCCATCATGCATCTTCCCACCATGCATCTTCCCATCATGCATCTTCCCATCATGCATCTTCCCATCATGCATCTTCCCATCATGCATCTTCCCATCATGCATCTTCCCATCATGCATCTTCCCACCATGCCTCTTCCCATCATGCATCTTCCCATCATGCATCTTCCCATCATGCATCTTCCCATCATGCATCTTCCCATCATGCATCTTCCCATCATGCATCCTCCCATCATGCATCTTCCCATCATGCATCTTCCCATCATGCATCTCCCCACCATGCATCTTCCCACCATGCATCTTCCCACCATGCATCTTCCCATCATGCATCTTCCCACCATGCATCTTCCCATCATGCATCTCCCCACCATGCATCTTCCCACCATGCATCTTCCCACCATGCATCTTCCCATCATGCATCTTCCCACCATGCATCTTCCCATCATGCATCTTCCCATCATGCATCTTCCCATCATGCATCTTCCCATCATGCATCTTCCCACCATGCATCTTCCCATCATGCATCTTCCCATCATGCATCTTCCCACCATGCATCCTCCCATCATGCATCTTCCCATCATGCATCTTCCCATCATGCATCTTCCCATCATGCATCTTCCCATCATGCATCTTCCCATCATGCATCTTCCCATCATGCATCTTCCCATCATGCATCTTCCCATCATGCATCTTCCCATCATGCATCTTCCCATCATGCATCTTCCCACCATGCATCTTCCCATCATGCATCTTCCCATCATGTATCTTTTCCCTTCTGTTGGACTCTTAGCAAACTTAGCTGAGTTCTGATGGAAACACAGTGCACAAGGGAGAAGATAAAATTAAATGCTTCTTAACGGCCAGTTTCATGTGAAGCAAAGGAGGGATATGTTACTAATTCTAATTGTGAGATTGGGGATGAATACATGCAGCTTGAAAAATACTAATCATTGCATATGCTGATCATCTCTTGGCTATTAAAATAGTTGTTTTTCATTTTTATTGAGGTATGATTTTTTTGGAAATAACAATATCGATGATGATGCTGATGATGATGATGATGATGATGAGGATGATGATGATGATGATGATGATGATGATGATGACGATGATGATGATGATGATGATGATGATGGTAGAGATGATGATGATGTTTAGAAGAAGGAGGAAAAGGAGGTGCATAGTTGCAGTAAAGATGACGATGATGTTACAGAGATGATTGCTTCTGAATAATTGACTAATGCATCAGTCTTGGTAGAAACTATGCATTGAACTGTGTTAGTCGAGGAGGTGACAGGGTGGTGACGAGGTGAAAGAGGAGGGTGAGTGGGGTGTTCATCATGAAAGCAATTTTCAACGTGGGCTGTGTAGGTGCTGGTGGATGGAGGGAGGGAGGAGAGGAAACAACTATGTGGAAGTAAGGAAGATTAGTGGACAGATGCAATGCTGGTTTCATCTTCGAAACATTTTTGCCGCGTCGAGAATTAGTGAGTGTTGAAGCCTAATGGCAAATGACAGCGTTTTAGTGACTGTAACAATGGGGCAACAAAAAAATAAGAAAAACAAAAATAAATAGGATTAGGAAGAATACTTTTTTCCAGTATTTTTATTATTGAAACTATAATTATAACTATACTTATATATAGAAGAATGACGAGAGATTAATAATACAAATTACGAGCGTGAAATAAGAATTTGTGGCTTATAACCAGTACGAGCTTAAAAGCACTCAGACTGCAAATATTCATTCTTGCCCATGGGCTACTAAAGCCTGTGCTCACTTGAACCCAGGACCATTGACCATTGGTCAAGCCGATAGTCGATACACACTCGACCCTCAGTCGATCCCGGTATATCCTAAATAATTAGCTTCATTTGCATGAAATGGAGCATGAGAAGTTTATTTGAAGAGCGCTAATTTGACAAATCATGTTTGAAACATTCAATTTTGAGAAAGAAAATTGAATGAAAATAATTAGTTTAGAGACTACTTCAAGAGAGAACTAATAACTTAAAGTTTTCAATTAAAAAAACAGTTTTTTCTCATTTTTGTTCGCTTAAAAATGAATTTTTCCTTAAAGGTAGCTTTATAATAAATATTCATACATATTTTTTTTACATTTGGAAATTCGATTTAGATGAAAAGATATAAAAATTTGAAGTTTTATTGACATTTTTCTTATCTTCAACGCCACAATGCGTCGCCACATAGAGATATTTCAAAGCAGAAATTTTATTTTAACATTTGAAATTGAGTAAGAAAAGTAACTGAAATTGAAATTTTTATTTATTTATATATAAATAAAAAAGTTTTGTATATTTTTTTAAGAAACAGCATTTAGTACGTTGTTTTCAGCTTCTTCGATTTGCCTTAGCGTAGGGGAAGGGTTATTCATCGTTTTAAAACTTTCAAAAGTTCAGTTAGGACATGATTAACACTAACAATACAAGAAGTTTAATACAAAAATTAATTTTTTTGTTTAAAATAACTCCTCTCCCACCTGCGATTGAAAAAAACACACAAAATGGGAGATGTTAAACCTTTTATTCACTAGAAAAACACATTTTAAAAACTTTATTATTATTATTTCAAACTTTAAAAAAATTAGACTTTTTTTATTTTCAGTGAAAGAATCCTCTTTTGATTTCAACAGGCATAAAAGTTCAAGTCTATTTTGCTTCTTTCTACAAACCAGCTTTTTTTAAATTTTTGCTTTTAAAAAAACTTTGTTTTTTTTTTCTTTCACTCTAGTTAAGTTTTGACTGTTTTTATGCTTGACCCGTTGCTTTGAAGCTTCCGAAAGACGAGGTCTGTCCATCTCTTATGGCTGGCTCTTTTATAGGATGATGGATCTACTGACTGATTCAATTTACTAGTTTCTTTAGTCTATGGTTCACCTTATCCACTGCTTTCCCATTACAAGGTTGTGAAAAAGAGTGTTATTGATTTCAGAAGCCTGCTCACTGGTTGGGTTCTCCATAGGTGTCCTAGTGTCTTTTTTGCCTATCTAAAACCGTCTTGAGATGGGGCTGCATAAGAGAACTAAGCTTACTTACTCTTAGTGCTGAACTGCTGCTTTTGACACCAAGTGCACATCCAAGCAGGAAAACACCACCAGAACAACTTGAAATAGGGAGGTTCCATAACTTCTCTTATTGGACAGGCTGGGTGATTGTTTATCTGTGGGTTTTAGCTTTAGAACTCAGTGAGATCACTGAAGTGGTGAATAAAAATTGTTTTTGCTTTGGTAAAAATCCGAACTTGCTGTCTTTATAAAAGAACAGTGTACTGGATACCATTATTTATTCAAGATAGAGAAGAAACTCATTGAATCGGTTTTAGGGTTTGGCTGAGCTCGGAAGCCACTAGCTGAAGACACGTGTCAAGTGCATGTCCAACTACACTAGAATTTTTCTATAAACGTCTATTTTCATCATAAAACTTTGTAAAATCTGATATATTTTTATATCCGTTTCAACCAACTGTGGGCGGCACAAATATTTTTTACTAATATTTTTAATAAGATATTATTTCAAGTATTATATTAAGTAACCTTAATATCATACAATTTGAGTATAATAAATTATCTAATGATTTCTTTTTATTTGAAAACGCTGAGGCTCAAATCTTCGATTAAGTTTTTTGGTGTGGGGGGGGGGGGCAGTTTCATCAAAAGTACCAAGTTCCGATATTAAACATTCATGAAATAACCTAGTGAACCATATTCCAAGTAGACGTAATGAAATTACAATTTTTCGATTTTTTGCCCACTTATGCTCCCCCCTACTCAGTCGAAGTTCTTCTGCATTCTGAATCCTTATTTACTTTGACTGGTTCCAGGGGAAGATGCTTTCATTATTGATACAGTAACTGAAAAAATCCTCACCCAATTACCTTCCCCACCACTATGTTTTAAAATCCTGCTCTTTTCACCGGAGACTTTGCGAACTTATTGTCCGTGCCCCTGAGAAGCGATGCTTCAATAGCTCAAAAAGTGGCTCTTGACGTGGAGTTTTTTAAAAAGCTCTTTGATCACAAATTATTATTTATTTCAAGCAATAACTTATTAATTTGTTAAGAAAAATTAATTTCTTCGAAGTGAAAGGTATGATGTTAGAATTTACAATGTATTTATTTATTTCAAAAAATATTTTTATATAAAGTTATAGTTTCAAAAAGAATAAAAATTTTTTTCCAATAATTGAAGAAGTTAATAATAATAATAAATAATATTAATAATAATGACGAGTGTTATTATAGTGGCGTATAACCCGAACGAGCTTCCAGGCCACTTTAGGCTGCATATTTTCATTTGCGCCTTTGGGTTACTAGAGCATTGGTCCGACTCGGCTACCCGTTCACCCATGGCTACACGTTATTCATTAGAAGAAGGCAAGCCCCTGGTAATGGGCCTTGGAGATCTCAAGCTTGCTATCCCATAAATTCTATGTATAAGGCGCACTGGCTTTTGAAAAAAATAATAAAATAGAAAAGTTGCGTCTCACGTAACCCTTATGTCAAGGTTCTTAAAAATTAGTTTAATTATTTGACAAACTATGTAATAACTCTTTGATAACTCGTACAAACCCCTGTTAAAGTTATCTTTCTAAAATAAATATACGATTTTTTAAAAATATAAACATATTTTTAAAAAAAGCTTTTTTAATTTAATAAAGTAAAAATAAAAATAAAAACTCTCTAGCGAAATTGTATTTACCGAACTTTTTACAGAATAGAAAAAAATGTAATATACCAGTTTGCTGGCCAGGGTCTTAAATATATATATTTTTATTAATAAAAACCTGACAATTTAGCTTCATGTAATTTATTTAAATTATTCTTTCATAATAATAAATGAAAAATAATTTTAAAGCGCCAAAAGCCGACGAAGAAATTAGATTAAGAGTGATTCAATTGAGCAGGCAAACAAATTTAGAACTAAAACAAAATTGATTAGTTGAACAAATATCAAAATAACAACAAAAAATTTAATATTAAAATTATAATATATTTATCTTATAAATTATATAAAATATTTATAAATAATAAAAAATAATTTAAACGAATAAGAAAAGAGGAAAAAATAATTATAAGAACCCATCAGAGCGTTTCAGCAAAGTAATAAAACATCACGAAAAAAATTAAGGAAATTGAGTAAACAAACTACCGTCATCATTCCACTAATCATTCCTACATCAGCACCACATCATCCTCATTATCACTACATCATCATCATTACTACACTATCATCATCACAACACCATCATCATGTCATCAGCATCATCCCACTCACCACTACACCATCTTGACCACTCATCACCACACCATCATTATTTCACTAATCATTACTTTCTTTTCATCACTACACCCTATCTTCTCTCATCACTCCAACGAGATCATGGCCACGCCATCATCCTTGCCACAGCATCATTACTACACCATCATCCTAATTACACCATGATTACTACACCATCATTCTAATTACACCATGTTTACTACATCACCATCCTAATTACACCATCATTACTACATCATCATCATTACCACATCATCATTACTGCACCATCATCCTAATTACACCCTGATTACTACACCATCATTCTAATTACACCATGGTTACTACACCATCATCCTAATCACACCATGGTTACTACACCATCATCCTAATTACACCATGGTTACTACACCATCATCCTAATTACACCATGGTTACTACACCATCATCCTAATTACACCATGGTTACTACACCATCATCCTAATTACACCATGGTTACTACATCATCATCTTTAGGACCAATCATCACAAAAACATCATCTTCTCATTCTCAGCATCATCAAAACACCATTACCAACTTCTTCAATCTTTCTGTGACTACAACCATCCTCCCACGCAGACCACTACCCCTGACACCACCATCTCCATAACCACCTCTCCACCTCAACTAATGTTATTCTTCCACCACCACCCCCACCACCACCACCACCACCACCACCACCACCACTACCACTACCACCACCACCACTACCACCACCACCTCTACCACCACCACCACCACCACCACCACCATCACCACCACCACTACCACCACCACTACCACCACCACTACCACCACCACCACTACTACCACTACCACTACCACCACCACCACCAGCACCACTGCTACTGCCACCACTTCTACCACCATCACCATCCCCCCACCACTACCACCATCAGCATCCTCCCTCCACTTCCACCACTCCCATCCTGCAGTGTCAAGGAGGTGGTGTGTTTCGGTGAGGGAGCAGGTGCCAACATCCTGGCGAGATTCGCTGTGCGTTTGTAGAGTTTGTTCTTTGTGGAGTTTGTTCTTTGTGGAGTTTGTTCTTTGTGGAGTTTGTTCTTTGTGGAGTTTGTTCTTTGTGGAGTTTGTTCTTTGTGGAGTTTGTTCTTTGTGGAGTTTGTTCTTTGTGGAGTTTGTTCTTTGTGGAGTTTGTTCTTTGTGGAGTTTGTTCTTTGTGGAGTTTGTTCTTTGTGGAGTTTGTTCTTTGTGGAGTTTGTTCTTTGTGGAGTTTGTTCTTTGTGGAGTTTGTTCTTTGTGGAGTTTGTTCTTTGTGGAGTTTGTTCTTTGTGGAGTTTGTTCTTTGTGGAGTTTGTTCTTTGTGGAGTTTGTTGTTGGTGGAGTTTGTTCTTTGTGGAGTTTGTTCTTTGTGGAGTTTGTTCTTTGTGGAGTTTGTTGTTGGTGGAGTTTGTTCTTTGTGGAGTTTGTTCTTTGTGGAGTTTGTTCTTTGTGGAGTTTGTTGTTGGTGGAGTTTGTTCTTTGTGGAGTTTGTTCTTTGTGGAGTTTGTTCTTTGTGGAGTTTGTTCTTTGTGAAGTTTGTTCTTTGTGGAGTTTGTTCTTTGTGGAGTTTGTTCTTTGTGGAGTTTGTTCTTTGTGGAGTTTGTTCTTTGTGGAGTTTGTTCTTTGTGGAGTTTGTTGTTGGTAGAGTTTGTTCTTTGTGGAGTTTGTTCTTTGTGGAGTTTGTTCTTTGTGGAGTTTGTTCTTTGTGGAGTTTGTTCTTTGTGGAGTTTGTTGTTGGTGGAGTTTGTTCTTTGTGGAGTTTGTTCTTTGTGGAGTTTGTTCTTTGTGGAGTTTGTTGTTGGTGGAGTTTGTTCTTTGTGGAGTTTGTTCTTTGTGGAGTTTGTTCTTTGTGGAGTTTGTTCTTTGTGGAGTTTGTTCTTTGTGGAGTTTGTTCTTTGTGGAGTTTGTTCTTTGTGGAGTTTGTTCTTTGTGGAGTTTGTTGTTGGTGGAGTTTGTTCTTTGTGGAGTTTGTTCTTTGTGGAGTTTGTTCTTTGTGGAGTTTGTTCTTTGTGGAGTTTGTTCTTTGTGGGAATTTTTGAGACTGTCGGTGAATTCAATTTCATTTCAAGCAATTACCTCACTAAAACTTTATTAACATTGTTTTATTTTATTTCACTATGACTTCGTGAAAATTTTAAACCAGTACACACCACACTAGATTACACTACACATGACCACACTACATCACACCCCACACCCCACACCCTACATTGAAGTATACAACACCACGCCATATCACACCACAACACTACAACAACACAAAACACCAAACCATACTAAAACACAATACACATTCAACCACACCCTCCCCCACTCCACAACACCACACCACACCACACTACATCCTACCACACACCACACTACATCCCACCACACACGACACTATAACACCACACTGTCACACCACACCACACGACAGATCAAACACATAGACAGGGTGCTGGGCATTCTTCTGCTTCACACCACTGGAACCACCGCTGGATTCCTGGGCTCCTTGAAGGACAAGGTGATTAGTGGAAATGGAATAGTTTTCTGTAACTTGTTGTGGAGGAGATGAAGATGATGATGAAGATGATGATGAAGATGAAAAGCAATGAGTGTTTGCTCGAAAATATATAACAAATGGTTAGAACATTTTTTTAAAGAATAAACGGCGGGTTTTAATTGATGTTTTTAACGAATAAAAACAATAATAATAAATTTTAGAATCATTGAATTATAATAATAAGTAATTATTGCTCGCAGGTGTTCAACAAGAAGCTGGACAACATGGGCATGAACCCTTCTGCAGAGGCCTACCTCGTGCTGCACCGCTTCGGAGCGGTAGTGTTGTTGTTGTTGCTGTTAAAGATGTTGCTAAAGATGTTGTTGTTGTTGAAGATGTTGTTGTTGTTGTTGTTGAAGGTGTTGTTGTTGCTGTTGTTGAAGATGTTATCATTTTTTTGTCTCTGTTGTCGATTTATGTCTTTTTTATCAAATGATTAAAAAAAAATCTCTTAAAAATCTTTGAACATCTTCAAAGAAGTAGTTGATAAAATGCATATATTCATCCCCATTGCAACCAGACTGAGGTTGGCTTTAAAATACAATCGCATGCACATTTATCTTCATCTGCTTTACTTTTTTTCAAGTATTCAGTTCAATTTTTAAGTTCAATCTTCTTTTCATTTATTTAGTTTCTACATCTCATCCCAAACTCGCACACCACTCTTACTCAAGTATTTTTTTGTTTCGATTCAAAATGTTTCTCTTTTTTCATTCGATCAAGCTGTCAAAAAGCAGCACTACACACTCACTGAGGGCGTTCTCCAATGGAAAACTTTTATTAAAGATAATTCATAGTTAATGCCTCATTCAAAGTGATAATGCCTTATGCCAGAAGCTTTTGATGTCATTGCGTGCCATAAAAGGTATTGCGCGTGCCGAAGCTGATACTTAAAATTCTTCTAACGGTAAAAATAATTTTCAATATGAACCACCAAACTTACAATAAGCTAACAACCAAACGAAAAACTATCTGAAAGATCACTGAACACCACCAAATAACACCCAATTCAAATCAATCAGACCACTGAAGAATTATGAAATAGCTACAAAAATAAAGCCACCTAACATCAAAAACATCACCAAGCAACAACAAAAAAACCACAACACAACCAAAAGCAGCGACAAAAAACCACAAACAAATAACAATCATAAACACATGAGCTTGGTGAACAATCTAAAACTACAAACACAAAAAACACGAAAAACAAGCACAAACAACCATAAACGAATAACAAGCACAAACAACTCCGAAAAAATACACACAACTTCAGACAAGCACACAAAACTCCAAACAACCACAAACAACCACAAACGACCACAAACAACCACAAACAACCACAAACAACCACAAACGACATCAAACAACCACAAACACTCCAAACAAGCACAAAAACTTGAACCTGGCGAACAGTTCTCAAAGGACAAGAACACAGAGCAGTTGAACCTGGCGATCGAGACGTACCAGGACAAACTGAGAACCAAGGCGAATGCCAAGAACCTCAAGAAGTTCGTGGAGTCCTTCCTCAAGTGAGGAGGAATGAAGGGAGGGAGGGAGAGAGGGAGGGAGGGAGGGAGGGAGGGAGGGAGGGAGGGAGGGAGGGAGGGAGGGAGGGAGGGAGGGAAGGAGTGAGTGAGGGAGGGAGGAAGGGAGGGAGGGAGAGAGGGAGGGAGGAAGGGAGGGAGGGAGGGAGGGAAGGAGGGAGGGAGGAAGGGAGGGAGGGAGGGAGGGAAGGAGGGAGGGAGGGAAGGAGGGAAAGAGGGAGAGAGGGGGGAAGGGAGTGAGGGAGGGAAAAAGGGAAGAAAGAAATGGAAGAAGGGATGGGTAGATGGTTTTTTAAATAAATGGATTCATGGATGGTCAGATGGATGGATGAATGGAGGAAAGAACGGATGAATGGATAAATGATGGATGGATGGATGAATGATGGATGGATGAAGAGATAAATGAGTGAAGATATATAGTGGTATAATAAAATGGATAAATTTGCATGAAACAAATAGAAGAAGGATGATGAATGAGAAACATTCCAAGTGCTGGCTGGTGATGAAAAGTGCTTGAGTGCTCTATCGAAAGAAATTAGTCAACATTCTGCCAGAGAATTAGGCAGAGTATTGCATTGAAATGCACAAAAATAAAAAACGACAGCATGTATGCATGCCTTGGTTCTGGCTTGGTTCTGGCTTGCTCTTTTCCTATAAGCTGGTTAAGATGCAGAACTCTCGAAATGACTGAGTCCATGCTGCCTCACGAAGGACCACCTCTTATTCGCTGCTTTGTATTTCCTCTTTTCCACAGTTGCTCGTTTAATATATTTTAGATTTTTTTATCCGCCATATCTCAGTGCTGTAAACAAGTCGCATTGGCTCTAACAAGATTAGACCTTCGTCTTCTCGTGTTTGTTTTTTTTAGTTCTCGCTTTCACAAGACTGTTCCACAGTTCTCTTGGCTAGCTTTGAGGCGATGGTAGGAATCGAGCGCACCCTTGCAGTTCAAGGAAAATATCATTTTCAATTAATTGTTAATTTAATTTCTAGTTTAATGGATCATTTAATAGCTAATTTAACTTAATTGCGTTCAAATCAGAGTGCTTGAGGGAAGAATAATAAATGCATCAATATCCAAAGTGCCTTTTTATCATTAAATAAAGTTTAATGACACTTTTTAGGAGAACCAACGTGGCAGATAACATCAAAAAACTAAAGTGAGATTCCATTTAAAACTATTTTCACAATTTCAATGCCCATTTAAACCATTATTTGGTATATTTGGATTTAAACATTTTAAATATTATGGAAGGATTGTGTGACTTAATTTCTTAAATAACCTTTGACTAATTTTCGTTAAAATATTGTAACCAACATCATCCCGACTGACTTCTCACGAGATCCATATATTCATCCTTCACTTTTCTCGTTTCAATTAATGTATCCCATCTCATCCAATCCCATCTCATCCAATCCCATCTCATCCAATCCCATCTCATCCAATCCCATCTCATCCAATCCCATCTCATCCAATCCCATCTCATTCAATCCCATCTCATCCAATCCCATCTCATCCAATCCCATCCAATCTCATCACATCCCATCACATCACATCCCATCATATCACATCCCATCACATCACATCCCATCACATCACATCACATCCCAAATCATCCCATTAATATTATCCCAGTTGCCCAGTACTCTTGATCACAGGACAAAAGTCAGTCTTCAACGGCACCACCAGAGGTCTTCATCAATCCATCCTCAAAACCTGCTCTGACAAGGCCAAGGTGGATGGATGCATGCATTCATGGATGAGTGGATTGGTGCATTGATGCATAAATACATGGATGAATGCATAAATACATGGATGAATGCATAAATACATGGATGAATGCATAAATACATGGATGAATGCATAAATACATGGATGAATGCATAAATACATGGATGAATGCATAAATACATGGATGAATGCATAAATACATGGATGAATGCATAAATACATGGATGAATGCATAAATACATGGATGAATGCATAAATACATGGATGAATGCATAAATACATGGATGAATGCATAAATACATGGATGAATGCATAAATACATGGATGAATGTATAAATACATGGATGAATGCATAAATACATGGATGAATGCATAAATACATGGATGAATGCATAAATACATGGATGAATGCATAAATACATGGATGAATGCATAAATACATGGATTCAATTCAATTCAATTCAAAAATGATTTTATTCAGCAAATTAACATGGTTAATTTCTAGGAGACCCGAAGTAAACACTTGTTGGGCCACCCAAACAAAATGTAACAGAGAAATTGATTAATATAGTAAACACAGTAATCACAAAAATAATTAAAACAAAAATTAAAATTCAATGTAAACAAAATTTATATTTACTTTCCATTTATAATCGAAATTTTTCTAAAAAATATAAAAGTAAAAGTACCCAGATTTATAATAGATTTTTATTAGACTGATTGGACAAAATATCATTTATATATGATTAGACAAATAGTAAACTATTACGAAAAGAAATTTGAATTAATTAACTTGTAAATTATAACCTTATATGAACCCAGAGACAATGAATTTTTAGCATGTATTGGCAATCTATCCCAGTAATGCATCATTGAGTATAGAACGGAATTAGTAAAAAAATTTGATCTAGGTTTATTGAAATAGAAATCAAAATTATATCTTAAAGGCCTAGTACTATGTTTGCTAAATTTTATAATTTGATCTTAAATTAATTGGCAATAGTTTAATTTATATATTTTATAGAAGAGAATCAAGGAAAAAACAATGTGTAGCTGATTTATATTTAAAATTTTTGCTATGCTATAATAATTACTAATGTGTTCGAACTTATTTAATTTAAACAAAATACGCAGAAAAAAGTTTTGACTTAGACTTAACAAATGAAGATTTGATTTGGAGCTACGACCCCAGACAGGAATGCAATAGGTTAAGTAAGGGAAAATAAGGGAATTATATAAAGTCATTAAGGTAAATATAGGAAACTTGAATCTTAAACGATAAATGATACCTAGATTTTTTGATAATTTGCTAGATATATACCTAATATGATTTAACCACTTTAAGTTATCAGAGATAACAACACCTAAAAATTTTATAGAGTTTACTCTTTTAATCAATAAATTATTTAGCAATATAGTTGGATGATAGATATCTGTACGAATTTTAGGACCAAAAAAATGAATGAATGCATAAATACATGGATGAATGCATAAATACATGGATGAATGCATAAATACATGGATGAATGCATAAATACATGGATGAATGCATAAATACATGGATGAATGCATAAATACATGGATGAATGCATAAATACATGGATGAATGCATAAATACATGGATGAACGCATAAATACATGGATGAATGCATAAATACATGGATGAATGCATAAATACATGGATGAATGCATAAATACATGGATGAATGCATAAATACATGGATGAATGCATAAATACATGGATGAATGCATAAATACATGGATGAATGCATAAATACATGGATGAATGCATAAATACATGGATGAATGCATAAATACATGGATGAATGCATAAATACATGGATGAATGCATAAATACATGGATGAATGCATAAATACATGGATGAATGCATAAATACATGGATGAATGCATAAATACATGGATGAATGCATAAATACATGGATGAATGCATAAATACATGGATGAATGCATAAATACATGAATGAATGCATAAATACATGGATGAATTCATGAATGGAGGCAAGGATGGGAAGATGCGGGGCAGGATTGATGGATGGAAAGATTCAGGCATACACAGAAGTATGAAGGGATAAAGGGATGGATGGGACGATGAAGAAATATATGGATGGGAGGAAGGGGTGGTGAAGGGAATGATGGGTGGTGCATAGAAAAATGAAGGAATGAAAGGATGGAAGGATGGAATGATTGCAGGCTGAAACATAATGAGTGTAAACAACTTCTGGAATATTTTTCCCAGTTTTCTCTGTCGATACGCGAGACTAACGCTAAATCAGCCTTAATTCAAAAAATAATATGAGCTTCCGAAAAATAAAGGATAATAATGAAAAATAAATAGAAATAATAATAAAAAAGTAATAAATAATATAAACAAATAAAAAATAATAATAAATAAGATAAACAAATAAATAAGAATAAAAATAAATAATATAAGCAAATAAATAATAATAACAACATGTTAATTTAAAAGGCTATAAATTCTCACACTCGTTTGGATAACCTATGCTTCAAAATGCTGAAAATTGTTGTTGCAGTAGCTGCAGTAGTAGTAGTAGTAGTAGTAGTAGTAGTAGTAGTAGTAGTAGTAGTAGTAGTAGTAGTAGTAGTAGTAGTAGTAGTAGTAGTAGTAGTAGTAGTAGTAGTAGTAGTAGTAGTAGTAGTAGTAGTAGTAGTAGAAGTAGTAGTAGTAGTAGTAGTAGTAGTAGTAGTAGTAGTAGTAGTAGTAGTAGTAGTAGTAGGAGGAGTAGAAATAGTAGTAGTAGTAATAGTAGTAGTACACTGTGTGTATTTTTGTTTGTGTATGAGTCTGTGTGTGTGTGTGTGAGAAGAGGTCATAAAGAAGTCTCAAACGCGTGTATCTGCATTGAAGTAATGGTCCCCAAAGAACTTGTGGAACTTTCTGAATCCTTCTACAATTAAACAACTACACACAATTACAAAACCACACACACACACACACACACACACACACACACACACACACACACACACACACACACACACACACACACACACACACACACACACACACAAACACACACACACATACACACACATACACACACGAAATTACACAACCATACAGAATTACAAACACACACACACACATAAGTTTACACAACCATACAGAATTACAAACACACACACACACACACAAAATTACACAACCATACAGAATTACAAACACACACACACAAAATTACACAACCATACAGAATTACAAACACACACACACACAAAATTACACAAGCATACAGAATTACAAACACACACACACACACACACACACACACACACACACACACACACACACACACACACACACACACACACCACACACACACACACACACACACACACACACACACACACACACACACACACACACACACACACACACACACACACATACTTTTCAGGTGGAGTTTATTGAGGTAGCTGGTGTGGCCAATGTGCTGGAAGAGAAGGTAGTGGCTGGTGGTGGTAGTAGTGATGGTAGTAGTAGTGATTGGTGGTGGTAGTAGTGGTGGCTGGTGGTGGTAGTAGTGGTGGCTGGTGGTGGTAGTAGTAGTGGTTGGTGGTGGTAAAAGTAGTGGTGGCTGGTGGTGGTAGTAGTAGTAGTTGGTGGTGGTAATAGTAGTGGTTGGTGGTGGTAGTAGTGGTTTGTGGTGGTAATAGTAGTGGTTGGTGGTGGTAGTAGTGGTTGGTGGATTCAAAGCTTCTGAAACTAACCTTTTCACAGCCAGACAAGATGGCAGAAAGTTTGCAGTACTTCTTGCAAGGACTCGGTTTGGGTGAGTATTTGTATGTGGTGTTATGTATTTATAACTGTGTGTGTTTATAAATTTAAAATTAATTTTTTGACGTTTCGTTTTTCTTTAATGACATAAGACGGTGAAACAGTCAATTAAAAATAGAGACACAGAAACCGAAATGCCGACCCTTTCATAAAAAATCTTAATGAAATTTCCCATATTCGTGTTCTTGAATAAAAATGAAAAGTTGTGCATTCTTCTTTCTAGAATATTTTCAAAATTGATCGGCCTACATTTAGTGCTTGGAGTTTTATAATGAAGAACAAAAAAGTTAATTTTCAACCTTTCAAAATTCCGAATAAAGAACTGAAACTTGAATCGAGAGTAGTTTTCTGATTTAAAAACGTACAATTTCAAAAATGTTTTTGAGAACAAATTCCTTGATGTTCGTCTAGATAAACTTTAAAAAATTTTTTACATTTTTATTTTCTTCTTCTATTGCCATTTCGTCCTATTAGAAGTATTGAAATACTTTACAACCTGAATACTTCGGCTTCCGTAGTCTTTTAATTATTTTTGTTGGAACTTTCGATTTATAAAAAACATTATCTCGATTAAATTGTTTGACAGCTGTGCATCTTTCCATGCGATTATTTAATTACTTTTCTTTTGTTTGTATTTCTCGTTCATTTCAAGAAAACATGATTTGAATGCTTGAAAAAACCATTAAATATCACAAAAAATTATCAAACACCCCATCCCGCCCCCCTCACAGTCTCCTCACTGCCGATGCACAACGTGTCACGCACCGTGCCTCCACCGCTGAGACTGCGGTCGATGTCGATGGTTGAGTACGACACACCCGCCTCGCAGCGCATCTCCAAGCCTCTTGGCCCCTCGTCGCCCATCAACAACAACACTGTGGTGGAAGAAGATGTGGAAAAGAAGGAGTGAGGGAGTGAGGTGGCGAGAAGGTGGAAGAAAGATGGGTTGGTTGATTTAGTTGTCTTGGAAGGATGCTGAACGATGTGATCTTAGCGTGGTTGCTTGCAGGCCAGTTTTGGAATGCTCTGAGAAGGGAGTTTGAAGAAAGGTTTTGATCAAAAAGAAAGAATAAATACTATAGAGTTCTCAATTGACTAGTAAAGTTATTTAACTACAATTCGACGAGTTAATACAACATTTAGAGACCATGCCTACAGGCGACCACACCACATGTACTTGTTTTGGTATGGAGTATGAAATGAACCTTTAAAATTGATGAATACTAGACTGAGATGGCAGTGTTACTTTATGAAGAAGTCGGGAAAGATTGTAGTATGATCATTGAAGATTGAGTGTGCGAATCGTGTGGTGATGGAGAGACGGATACAAAGTTGGGCTAGTCTTAGAATGGAATGGTGGAGTGGGATGAAAGAGTGGTGCAGTGGGGTGCTGGAGTGGATGAGAGGTGTGATGGAAGGGAGTGGAAGGATGGAATAGATTGATGGAGTGGAGGAGTGACAGTGACTCTTAGAAGACTGCATTTAATTTCTCACAAACGGTATTCTGCTTCGCTTTTCATTGGACTTTTGCATGATAAAAAGACTTTGATGCATATTCAAATCCCTTACCTGCATACAAATGAATGTATTTTCTCTCATACACTTTTGCATACTATTTGTCAAGTAGTTTTAGTTGTATATTTTGAAAACCTCTTTTAACGTTAAATTTCGTTGTTTCTATCCTACCTTTTCATGTCCATAGAGTCCTGCATTGCAAGCATCGTTAAAAGTATATGTTTTGATTGGTTGATTGATTGATTGATTGATTGATTGATTGACTGATTGATTGATTGATTGATTGGTTGATTGGTTGGTTGGTTGATTGATTGATTGATTGATTGATTGATTGATTGATTGATTGATTGATTGATTGATTGATTGACGGCAGTAATAAAGGACTGCACTAACAAGTCCATAAACTCGCCTGCGAGGCTTTGAGATGCTGTTGAGTGGCATGAACTCATGATTTCGGCTCATCTTTGGTTTTTCTTATTATATTATTAGTTTCTTTTCTATTCTTCTTCATGAAAATTTGGAAAAATCGACTAAAATTGTTAAGAGAAGTTTTAGGATGTAAAAACTGTTTCCCTGTTGTAGATTCTTGATCTCATAAACTGCTTTTCTTCATTTATCTTTTTCAATTATGTGATTTTTTATAAAGATTTTCTTATCCAGTTATAATGCTAATTTAATAATATATTTTCAACTAACCCTAAATAATCTACGAATGAAGCTATTTTAATGAAAAACATGTTAGATATATTTTATATTTCGAAATCGTCATTTTATGTCTTCAACTAGTTTTAATGTGGCCAAGCAGGCGTTGTGTAGTAATCGAAAAACTGACTTTAACTGAAGTTAATTTTTCATTCAAAAACTCATTAAGACTAGAGGTACTTGTATGCTTAAATTTAAGCTATTTTGAGACAGGTTGTGAATTATTTTTGTTGTAATCCTGTTCACGACTGCATTTACCATCGAAACATGTTGTTAATAGACTGTATGTTGATATAAACATTTGAACCCTTCCTAGCAGACAGCTTTTGAATGTTGTAACCGATGCCCACTCAGTTCTAGCATGCATGCAATTTGGAGCTTTAATCAACCGCCACAGTAAGCTTAACATGATCCACCTTAGTTTAGAACCATTCTGAACCTTCCAACACACCTTCTCTAGACTTCTCGAATTTTTAAACTCTAAATCTATTTTTAACGCAGCGAAATTTCTATTCAGAAAGCAATATATGAATATTTTAGTGTAATATTTTGTAAGATGCCGAGTCTATTTTCATAAATTTATTAAATGCCTCTGGCACAAAGACTTCAAGAAGGTTTTCAGTTGATATTTCATGCCAAAGAATTGAAGCATCATTCAATAAACGCTCTAGCGATAGAACATGCAACGCTTGTGCTTCGTGTCATACCGCGGGAAAAGAAACCCGTTGATGACATTTTCCACAACTACTGATTATTGCAAATTGATGCAAAGTGCGTCTGTCAGGAAAGTAGATATACCATATGAAAGTTAAAAACTTTAACAACGATTGGGCTCAATTGTTCGATTAAATGGACGAAGTTATTCTAGAAAGAGTACTTGAGGAGCAAAACGAGAAACGATTAGCCAATTAGCGTCGACTCAAAAATAATAATAAAATAAAATAAAAAGATTTTAAGGATCATACGGTAGATGTTGTTTTCGAAGATAGTTTGCTTTATAAAGCAATAGTTTACTTAAAAGTAAACTAGGAAAATAATGAGTTAAGTCATTATTCTTAAAAGAGCCTAAAATACCACCACTACAGCCACTACCAACACAACTACCATAACTAACATTACAACAGCCACTATCACCACAACTACCATCACATATACTATCACAACAACCACAAAAACAGCCACAAGCAACCACCCCTAGCACATTAGAAGGCCTGCTCGAAGAACACCTCGTAGTTCCGCTCATGTTTGATGTCCAAGCAGACGCCTGCGCTCTTGCCGCCGAGATAGGCAGCTCCGTACGTGGACTTGCGCAGAGCTCTCAACAGTCTTAGCCTAGCCACCCTCCTCCTCCCACCACCAGCACTTGTTCCTTCTCCCACCACCATCTCTGCTGTGTTTCCCTTCATAAACTCTTGAACGAAGCCTGTGGGTCGAGTTGCAGTGCATATGATGAGTGTGAAGTGCATTCAAACGCTCCAGAAGCCCTTATGATGACGCAAACATTTCAAACGTGTGTCGTACAGAACTTTGAACATGCCTAATAATTAACTACATGCCTTGCAATAAAGCTGTGGAAATAAATAGCTGAAGGATCATTTGATTGGGTGGACGTCCACTACTGACGTCTGGCGGCAAGTACTTGAGCGAACACCGAAACTTCCTCTATATCAAATATCATATAGTGGTGCCATACAGTCCATATGGTGTCATACAGTCCATATGGTGTCATATAGTCCATATGGTGCCGTATAGTCCATATGGTGCCATACAGTCCATGTGGTGCCGTATAGTCCATATGGTGCCATATAGTCCATATGATGCCATACAGTCCATATGGTGCCATACAGTCCATGTGGTGTCATATAGTCCATATGGTGCCGTATAGTCCATATGGTGCCATACAGTCCATGTGGTGCCGTATAGTCCATATGGTGCCATACAGTCCATATGGTGCCATATAGTCCATATGATGCCATACAGTCCATATGGTGCCATACAGTCCATGTGGTGTCATATAGTCCATATGGTGCCGTATAGTCCATATGGTGCCATACAGTCCATGTGGTGCCGTATAGTCCATATGGTGCCATACAGTCCATATGGTGCCATATAGTCCATATGATGCCATACAGTCCATATGGTGCCATATAGTCCATATGGTGCCATACAGTCCATATGGTGCCATACAGTCCATATGGTGTCATATAGTCCATGTGGTGCCATATAGTCCATATGGTGCCATATAGTCCATATGGTGCCATACAGTCCATATGGTGACATATAGTCCATATGGTGCCATATAGTCCATATGGTGCCATACAGTCCATATGGTGTCATATAGTCCATGTGGTGCCATACAGTCCATATGGTGTCATATAGTCTATGTGGTGCCATATAGTCCATATGGTGCCATACAGTCCATATGGTGTCATACAGTCCATATGGTGCCATACAGTCCATATGGTGCCATACAGTCCATATGGTGGCATAAGGTCCATATGGTGCCATACAGTCCATATGGTGTCATATAGTCCATATGGTGCCATACAGTCCATATGGTGCCATACAGTCCATATGGTGCCATACAGTCCATATGGTGCCATATAGTCCATATGGTGTCATATAGTCCATATGGTGCCATATAGTCCATATGGTGTTATATAGTCTATATGGTGCCATACAGTCCATATGGTGCCATATAATCCATATGGTGCCATACAGTCCATATGGTGCCATACAGTCCATATGGTGTCATATAGTCCATGTGGTGCCATACAGTCCATATGGTGCCATATAGTCCATATGGTGCCATACAGTCCATATGGTGCCATACAGTCCATATGGTGCCATACAGTCCATATGGTGCCATACAGTCCATGTGGTGCCATACAGTCCATATGGTGCCATACAGTCCATGTGGTGTCATACAGTCCATATGGTGTCATATAGTCCATGTGGTGCCATACAGTCCATATGGTGTCATACAGTCCATATGGTGCCATACAGTCCATATGGTGCCATACAGTCCATATGGTGCCATACAGTCCATGTGGTGCCATACAGTCCATATGGTGTCATACAGTCCAATTGGTGCCATACAGTCCATATGGTGCCGAATGGAATGAGAGTAGGAAAATCGGTAAAACGTTGTATTCAGTAAAATGTTATATTAGGTACACCAACAGCTTTGAGGTGATGATGATGATGATGAGAACAAGCGAAGGCTCGCATCTAAGTGTCACCACACATACATTATATGGTTGGTTCTCGTTTTGCAAGGTTGTGATTGGTTGAAAGGATGAAAAAACATGCATTGATTGGTTGGAAAGATGAAAAACACGTGCATTGATTGGTTGGAAAGATGAAGAATGATTAGACGATATACCTTCCTGCAGCAGGCACCACGACTTCCACACTGAGCCAATGCACAAGACGTCCAAGCCGTCATGCAGGAGAGTCTGCAGGTGAGATGGAGATGATGATGATGAAGATGATGATGATGATGATGAAGGTGATGGCGATGATGATGGCGATGATGATGATTATGTTGCATGTTGCTGTTGCCATGTATTGAAGTGGCTTTAATAGCAACTCTCACGACATCGAGCCTATGTAAGAAACACACAAAATGAATTAATACATCAGCGCCAGATCATCTCACCACAACCAAACCGCCTCCCCTCAGTTACTATCCCACTACCATCCACAAACCACCACCACCATCCCACCATCAATATCACACCCAACATACCCTAGCACACCCCCTCATACCATTCCACTACCTCCACCACCACCACAACAACCCCCCAACCAAACAACCACCACCACAACAACCACCCAACCAACAACCACCCAACCACCAAACAACCACCCAACCAACAACCACCCAACCAACAACCACCCAACCAGCAACCAAACAACCAACAACCACCCAACCAACAACTACCCAACCAACAACCAAACAACCAACAACCACCCAACAACCAAACACCACAACAACCACCCAACCACCCAACCAACAACCAAACAACCACCCAACCACCCAACCAACAACCACCCAACCAACAACCACCCAACCAACCAACCAACAACCACCCAACCAACCAACAACCACCCAACCAACAACCACCCACCCAACCACCACCCACCCAACCACCCAACCAACAACCACCCAACCACCACCCACCCAACCACCAAACAACCACCCAACCACCACCCACCCAACCACCCAACCAACAACCATCCAACCAACAACCAACCAACCACCAAACATCCACCTCTTGCGCATGCGGTAGGAGGGCTATGACGTGACGCGCCAATAGAAAACTCGCCTGCTGGAAGATGGAGGCTATCAAGGCGTCCTTGGAGGAGGTGTGTTCTGTGGTGGAATGGTGGTTGTTGAAGAGTGGTTGTGGAGTGGTTGTTGAAGAGTGGTTGTGGAGTGGTTGTTGAAGAGTGGTTGTTGGGGGGTTGTTGGAGTGGTTGTTGGGTGGTTGTGTAGTGGCTGTTGGGGGGTTGTGGAGTGGTTGTTGGAGGGTTGTGGAGTGGTTGTTGAAGAGTGGTTGTGGAGTGGTTGTGGAGTGGTTGTTGAAGAGTGGTTGTGGAGTGGTTGTGGAGTGGTTGTGGAGTGGTTGTTTAGTGGTTGTGGAGTGGTTGTTGGGTGGTTGAAGAGTGGTTGTGGAGTGGTTGTTTAGTGGTTGTGGAGTAAATATGATGACGGTTGAAGGATGGTAATGGAGTGGTTGAAGGGTGATTGTGGAGTGGTTGTTGGATGGGACCACCTTCAGCTAGACTCTTGCACAGACCAGCGAAGAACTTCTTGCTGAAGTTGCCGTACAAGTGAGGTAGCATTTGGAACCTATCAGTCACCTGGTGTTGGTGGTGATGCTTTTGATGATGAGGATGTCTCTTTATACTCTTTTAAAGAGCTTCCAGTAATGAAGAAATCAAGGCAACAACTACAGCATCCTTGAAACCCCGAGTTTGGGAAATAATTTGAATATAAAAAAAAAGTAATTTAATCGTGAACGCACATCAAAGTATTTGAAGATGGTTTTCTGGACGTTAGTGACGTCGTGCTGGCAAAGTGCCAACTTGTCCACGTGGTCAAAGTAGGCCTTCATGCATTGGTGGCTGATCCAGTAGGCTTGGTGTTGATGATGATGATTATGAATGATGATGTATGATAATGATGATACAGTATTACAACAATCCACATTTTAAAACTTTATTGTTCCTAATTCTATCCTACAAAAGCTGTGGGAACTAAGCGCCAAACTCCTTCCATCCTTCAATCCTTCATTCCCATGCAGTACCACCTTCCCTCACCACGCCACCCCCCCTGCCCTCAAATAACCCTCTCCTGTACTGACATAGTCCTCACCTGCACTCACACACCCCTTCCATGCTCCTCATCCCACACCTCTAACCTTAACCACCCTCCCTCCGCCTTCAAATCACCCTAACCCATGCAACCGCACCTGATCCTTCATCGCCCATCATATGTCCCCATCCACCACACCGATGCATGCCACCGTCAGGATTGCTGAGGAGGGCACTAGAACCTGTGCCAGCTATCACCACCATGCCCCCTGTGCGTGCGTGCGTGGGTTGGTTGGTTGGTGGATTGAGAAGTTTTGGATGCAGGGGTTGGATGAATAGGAAGGTGGGCGGGTAAGTGGTTGAGCAAGTGGGTGCATTGATGGGTGGGTGAGTCGATGAATGGATGGATGGATTGGTGGTTGAGTGAATAGGTGGATAGGTGGGTGGATAAGTGGATAGGTGGGTGGCTTGTAGAGTGAGTGAGTTGATGGATGGGTGGATGGATGGGTGGATGAGTGTGTGGGTGGGTGGCTTGTAGAGTGAGTGAGTTGATAGGTGGGTGGATGGATGGGTGGATGAGTGTGTGGATGGCTTGTAGAGTGAGTGAGTTGATAGGTGGGTGGATGGATGGGTGATGGCGTGGCTGAAGTGTGTTGCTTGGTGGAACATGGTGGCGTTGTGAATGCATGGATTTATTGAAATATCTAAACAGTAAATAATGTATCACATTCTTCATCAATAACAACACAATCATCATCATCACTACCAACAACAACACAACCATCAAAATCATCATCCTCATCAGTACCCTTGGGGAAGACAGTAGCGATGGAGGCAACAGTGTCCACACAGATGTGGCACTTCTTTGCGAGGGAGGGATGCTTGGTGAGCAGGTGAGTCTCAAAGTCCCTGCAACTATCCTCCCCATCAGCCCCACTCATCGCTACCCCCTGTTGTTGTGTGCAAGACATTTCATATCATCCTTGTGGTGTCTAGAAATGTCTTATCATAAACATCATCATCATCATGAGTACTTAAATGTTATTCTGTAAAAAGCGAATTAAAAAATTCTAGTTATTTGAAGATTGTAGAAAATATTGTTGAGACGTAATCATCATTGTTACATACCAACGCCGTGAGAGGGGTCTCAGGCTCCAAACCACATTTGGCTTTGGCCTTGTTGGCAAGGTCAACAATGATGTTGCCAGCCTCTTCAAAGCCTACCTGCTATAAAGAGAGAAAAGTGCTTCACGAGTTTTCTAAAAAATATATTTTAATTAATGACAAGTATTTGATTAGCTCTCTTATTTTACTGAGTTGATGCGAGTACAAGGAGGTTGCAGCCTTTGTCACATGACTCTTCTGCAAGAACACCTCCTTTGGCGTCGAGCAAGACCAGCAGTCCACTCGAACCACCCCTGTCAATCAAATAATTTAAATAAGGACTAAATATTTGTAACAATTTAATAAAATTAGTTAACTTGTTAATTTAACGCCTTTCATTCACTTATACAATCATGAACAGACATATTCCATATGATATGGTGAATTAAATAATTAGTTATAATAATTATTAAAATAAGATAGAAATATGCTTACCCTTCAAAACCACCATACAACTCCATTCAGACTATTTAGGTTATTTGCAAAACTTCACTCTATTTTACTTGAATTCAATCAATGTCTTGTGATTTATTATAACAATCTCAAATTGTGACACGTTAATATAAAAAAATTGGGGGCGCGACCATTTAAAGATTAAATTATGTTCACTTTTATAAAAAAATATTTGATAACTATTAATTAAATTTTTTATATTTGTATATTTATTTATTTTATGTAAAGAAACAGCAAAAATAATTTATTAATTCATTTTTAGGTATTTAACCATTCCCAAATGTAATCTTCTCTTTTAAAAATGACTTAATTATGAAAAACATCAGGGTTTAAATTTGTTTATTTTTTTATTTCTATATAATAAATTTATTGAAATGTGATTTAACCTTCCATATCCACAACTTAATTTATTTATAAGTCTTTAATTTCTGCAGTATATTTTACCGTAAAATTTTTACGTCTTCCAACACTTCTTCTTTGAAGATTGATTATCTCAAGTGACTTGAGTCAAGTCGTACCTCAAATGCTAAACTTTCGCTAAAACCTTTTTGAAAACAAATATAAAAAATTTTCAAAAAAGAATAAAACTTGAATTTAGAAACCAAAATGTCGCACTTGTCTCTCGCATCGACCCACTATCCTCGTCTGCCGATGCTGCACTCCATAGGCAGGTGTCCAGGCATTGACCTCGAGGAACCACCGCCAGAAACTGAAACGGAAGAAGACGAAATTGAGCTGATGAAGGCTGCCAAGGACTGCACTGTCCAGAACGTAGATGCCGTCTTCAAAAAGCTTCAAGAACAATTCACCATTGTGAATCCTGGATATAACTACTGCATCAAGTTTGATGCGCTGAAATGGAGCAAGTTCGTAGGCATTCTGCACTGCTGGAAGGGTGCCGAAGTGGCGGGCAGACTAAAGCAACTTGACATGCTGATGGTGAGGAGAAGTGTCTTGGAACTGCAGCGGCTGTTGAGCAACAGTTTGCTGTCAGCTAGCAGGTTCAAGGCCTTCCTAGTGAGTTTGTTGAGGAAGGAAAACCAGGTGTGGAGCAACATTTGTGGGAACCGCATCTCGGAGGCGGTCAAGAGCAACCTGCCCGACCTGATGGAGCTCTGTGAGGACATGCGCATCCAACTGAACCAGACAGAGTCTGTCTGGAACTTTCTCTTCTGCAACCCTCGCTTCACGCAGTTCTCGAGACAGGCATACTGCATGATGGCGTCGTTTGAGAGGCGTTTTGGTGCTCTGAATGGTGCGTGCCTCGAGCTGATGGGCAGACTGGTCAGCATGGGCTTCGTGGTGCTGGGCCATTGTGATCTGGACCGCGTTGACTACAACCAACTGTGCAGCATCAGCAAGGGCATTGAGTTGTACAACCACCTTGTCAACAAGTTCAACAAGCAACATTCAAGCCATTCGGATCTCTCACAACCCATCTCATGTCTTCCCAACCTCTCCATCTCGCACCTCCTCTGCATCTTGGCACGCGAGCGCTCCAAGTATGCAGCGATGGCGTGCAAGGACTACCTCTTCGGAGCAGACGACATCATCCATCTGTGCAACCATCTTTCCTCTCGTGTTCACTGGCCCACGATGCTCTTGCACAACAAACTACTGCACAAGCACCTGCAAACCTCCAACAACTGGTCCAACTTCCAGTTCTGCAACATCCACGACAACCACACTGAAGGTGGCTTCAACTCCGAAAGAAAGGAATATATGCACTCCGAAGATGAACTATTGAACTCTGTTGAAAAGGCTCTAAATCATTTATCCACCTCCTACCCGCCCATCACTGATTTCGTCAGGCGTGAAAGAAGCTTCATTGAAAACTTCTTCCATTCCATCTGCCATGTCACAACCCTCCTTCATTCAGAACTCAGTTACCATGCCAACATTGGAGGTGCTGATGATGATAATGATTCAAACTTCACTACCACCCATGTGCAGTTTAATGCCAGAAAAAGGGACAAGCTCACAGATGTAAACTCCACCAAAGTCACAAAGTCCATCTTGAAGGTCACAAGCAACCTTCAAGATGGCAATGAAATTGGTAAAAATAACAACACACAAGACTGCAACACAAATGTAACCAACAACAACACTGCATCTTCAACAACAACATCAACAAGTGAAGGCATCGTTGACAGGAAGGGGCGCAGCATCCACTGGAACGACGCGCAGATGTCTCAGCGGGTGAACCACCTCTCGAGCGAGTACTTCAACGCCATCTGGATGCACTTCCAACAACAACTCACCTTCTTCCTCCATTCGCCCTCCTTCTCTTCGCAACTCACTCCCTCTCTCTCCCCTCACGACCCTCCTTCTCTGGGGCCTGTGCAAGTCGTCAGTGAGGCCTCTCACTTCTTCCTCTCCAAACTCCTCCAAGCGTCAGTCCTCAGAGGTTTCTCAATAATAATTATATTACTATAAGGTTTTTTAGAGTTCACTTCTTTCCTCTCTCCACCATTGCACCCTCACTGCCTCATCTCCACAAAGCTCTGTTTTGCCTCATAGTTGCAAAGCCTCTTTCTTCTCATTGCAAACCTCCTTCAGTGTCAAAGTCTTTAAAACCTTTCTGAAATGGTCGACATTCATGTTTTGTTAAATCTTTATTGAGTGAATTCGTTGAAATAGGGCATCGGGATAGCCCAAGAGTTAGACAATTGGCCTTCGACTCACTCGCATGCGTTCGATTCCTACCCTCGCCTTCGTGCTCCAGAGGCTTCATGCACTTCATGGGAAGAAGAAGAAGAAATATCAGCTTTCAAGTAATCGAAGGTGTTGCTTTAGGGGTGGTATTGCCTATAAGCTTGTGGTATTGCCTGTAAGCTTGTGGTATTGCCTGTTAGATTGTGGTATTGTCTGTAAGCCTGTGGTATTGCCTGTTAGCTTGTGGTATTGCCTGTTAGCTTGTGGTATTGCCTGTTAGCTGGTTTCGAAACGACGTTTGCAGTAAAATCATTAACAACTATCATTCATTAAAATACTGCGAAACAGCAAGTTGATAAAAAGCAAAGATACTAAATCACAAACAGCAATAATTAATTTCACACAAGAACACTGCGCTAAATAAATCGTAAAAGCTGGAGAGTAGTGGCTGCATCGCTGCAATGGCCTTCCACCTCGATGATGCTCCCAATGCAGGACTGCAACGGGCCTCTAACTAGGCTACCAACACTCTCTCTCGCTCCCTCTCCATCTATCATACTCCTACTCGCTCCATCATCATGCTTATCACCATCATCACTATCATCATCATCATCATCATGTTCATCATCATCATGTTCATCATCATCATCCTCATCATCATCATGTTCATCATCCTCATCATGTTCATCATCATCATCCTTATCATCATCATCCTCTTCATCATCATCATCATCATCATCATCATCATCACGTTCATCATCATCATCATGTTCATCATCATCATCATCGCCAACATCTCTTTCTTCATGATCGTTTATCACCGTCATCTTGTTCATCATCATCATCCTTATCATCATCATTTTCTTCATCATCATCATGTTCATCATCCTCATCCTTATCATCATCATCATCATGTTCATCATCATCATCATCTTCCTCATCATCATCATCATCATCATCATGTTCATCATCATCATCCTCATCATCATCATGTTCATCATCATCATGTTCATCATCATCATCATCCTCATCATCATCATCATCATCATCATCATCCTCATCATCATCATCGCCAACATCTCTTTCTTCATGATCGTTTATCATCGTCATCTTTTGACTCCTCTTATTCACCGCCTTCACATTTCTTTGCCATTACCACACTAGCACGTTCACAATTACTGTTATCACAGATAATGGTGATGATGATTATTATTATTTTTATGATTATGATGGTGATGCTGAGGATGATGATGAGGATTATTTTATGATTATGATGGTGATGCTGAGGATGGTGATGATGATGATGATGATGAGGACGATGATGATACCACCAAACAGGTTTGTTCCCTTCCTTCTTGAACCAGCATCTTCTGATGACATCGCTTCACCTCCACGCTACCACTATCGCATCATTCTCCACCCCACTTTCCCTCTCCACCATCCCTTTCTCTCTCTCCCCTCTCCTCCATCACAAACCAATTCTCTCTCTCCTCCACAATATTCTCTTCTTCTTCAGATTCGCCTCTACAAGTGAGTCTATCATCGTGGAGGCTGTGATGATGATGATGATGGAAATTAGATGATGGTGATGGTGGTGATGATGATGTTGGAAATTAGATGATGGTGATGGGTGATGATGATCATGATCATGATGATGAGGATGGAGATGAAGAGGATGATGGTCATGATGGTGACTAAGATGAAATCATGGTTTGCTAAAATGACTCCGACGTAGAGTGTTCTTGTGGAGCTTATTTATGGGCACTTGAGTGACGTAATCACTATTGCCTTATGACGTCAACAAAAAAAATCATAGTCATAATAATTCATATTTTTTGTATTTTTTGTAAATCTCGTTACTGGATCAAAACAATCTGCCAAAACATCTTCGAAACGATTCATTCTTTTGGTGGCTTGAGTTCTCTCAGGGTAGCTTTCACAAGCACTCATTCGTATTTTGTTCTTTTTTTTGTTTATTTCTTTTCTTCATTTTTTTTCTTCATTTTTTTTTCATTTCTTTCAGGCAGACTTTGCGTTCAAAGCCAGAGAAGGCCCAAGAATCTATCAGACAAGAACAACAACAACAACAACAAGGAAGCCAACAATATCACTATCAACATCACCACCAACACCACTCCATCATCCTTCCTCGCCCCTCTCCCCATCAACTACACCAGCTCCATCATGCTCAAGCAAATCACCGCATGCCACCATCTCCTCCACCTCTGCAACACCACCCTTCACGACATGCACTCCTCCATCCCTCACCCACCCAACCAACCATCCCTCACTCCTCACCCACCCAACCAATCCTCTTCATCTCCTACCATCGTTTCTCTCCTCATCAGCGGCGTTCCTGTGAGTCCTCGAGTTGCCTTCAACTCGCATTGTCGTCACTTCACGCCTCCGAATCTCAATTGCGAAATTGCAATTGAATTTTTAAAAAATGCATGTTGCATATAATAACCACCACTATCATAACTATTATCAGTACCAACAGCACTACCAATTTAATTATCATCACCACCACCACCACCGAAAATCCCATCAGTACCACCATCAACACTACCAGTACTATCATCACCACCACCACCACGCAGGAGTTGACGGCCTCATTCGGAGACTTGCGAGACGTCGTCAGCGATCTGAGGCTCTTCACGCGCCATGAAGGCCTCTCCAACAACCCCAACCCGGCCACTCACCACCACTTCACTTGTGTCCACCACAACAGCCTAACTCTCCCCACCATCAACACCACCACCAACACCACCACCACCACCAGCAACAACAACAACAACAGTTCTCAGCAACACAGACCTCCTCAGAGCCTGGTGCACTTGTACGATGATGTTGTCCACTCGAGAGACTCCCTCCTCCTCTCCTTCTCCACTTCTCTCCAGGCATTATTGGCTCATGTTACTCTCACCTCTCCTCTCATATCCTCCTCCTTCTCTCACTCACTCACGTCTAGAATCGTTCTTCTTTTCACTTCTGATCCAACTGATCCATTTGAAGATTGTTGCTCTTGTCGCATTCAATCTAACTCTTCGTCTCATTGCCTTCATAACCACCCCTATTCCGACCTCCACCATCATAACCATCTCCCTCGTCCTCTTCATCATCATCATCATCATCATCATCATCATCATCATCATCATCATCATCATAATCATCATCATCATCATCATCATCACAGAGCTTGCACATGCGCATCAGTGGCACGTTCACAGACGGCCTCAAGTACGACTGCCACCATTTCATGAGGACGCAACTGCCGACCGGAAAACTCTGGAAAAGCAAAGATCACAAAAGTAGGATGACTCAATTAAGCCATCATCAATAGCGCTTCGTTTTTATATAAATTGGTTTTTGTGTTCTTTGATCGAAGGCTTCTAATAACACACCTGTGTAGAACACACGTGCGATCGATGGGAAATGTCGTTTAAATGCCATCCAACTATACTGCTTCATCAATGCATGTATATAACTTTTATTAGGAATGACAAAGGGTACCCGGGTATCCTATTAATAGACCGGGTACTCTTTAAATCTTTTATCTTGGGTTTTTGAATATTTTAAAAAATTAAAATAATATATAATATACCAAGTTTGAATATAAAAATTGGTCAAGTAAAGTTTCATACATTTTAAAGTTTCATAGTTTTAAAGTTTCAATTAATATAATTTTATCGAGAGAAATTAGGTTTTGACGGGATTTATCTATGAAAAGTTGATTTTTTAAATCATGCCGAAATCGTTAAATACCATAGATCATCAAACGTAAAAAAATATTTTAATTTTCGAAAATTAGTTATATTTCATCGAATTCTTATTGGTCGCCATAAAAATTCATATTTTAAATTTTAAAATTATGCCCAAAGTTAAAGCCCAAAAAAAACAATTTTTTAGAATAATGTTGTTTTAAAATGATGATGTCCAAAGATTCTGGTATTTTACAGCTCATCTTGTATAAACGGACCATTTTAATTTTAAGAAAGTATTACAGGTAAAAAATCCGCCCATATTAATTCTTTTCGGGTGCACGACGAGATTTGTTGCCGATATTACATCCTTGGTCTGTCAGGACGTTTTCGTGCTTTCATCTCAGATTGATAGAATAAATAAGGGAGGATCGGTTCATCTGCGAGCATGCGAAGACAATTAATTGTGTGGTAGTTGATGCTTTCGAATAATTTCGATGAGGCGCTTTAGTCCGACTCGTCTGTGATGTGGTCGCTAGACTCTTGGATTCCAAGCATCGTCCGATAGCAAGTGCTTGCGAAGACGTCAAGCTTTTTTGATAATGCTGCAATGATTATCCATGATTCGCAGCCATAGAGCAAAACAGAGATGTAGGCAGCTTTAAAGATGCCGATTTTAAAATTCAATTTCATTTTGGGTGAGCGGAGAATATTTTGTAACTTCGTGAAGGCTGCCCATGCAAGGCCCATTCGGATTCTGACATCGTGATCAGTGGACCCAAAATACGACCCAAAGTGTTTAAAGTCATCCAGGATTGAGATGTTCTGGCCATCGATGAATGGCTTTGCAGCCGGTGGCGAAACAGAGGCTTTGGTTGGTTGAGACGTCTGTCGTGGCACGTGCTCCAATTTGTATTCGATTGAGTGACCTCTAATTATTATCCAAAGCATTTAAGATTTGCAAATAATTTTTTTTAAACTGAAACATTTAATTTAAATTTTATTTAACAAGCATGACATTTATTTTTTTAAAACGTGTTAGAGAAAACTCGACATGTCAAATAAATCAAATGTTAAAAACATGAAAAGCTATTTTTAAAGAGTGATGGCTTGCTAGGCCATTGTTCGTATTCAGCCTGACTCTGAATATTCGGCCAATTAGTATGTCTATACAATGTATGCAATACTATATATTAGAAATGATTTCATCCACATATATATCTTAACACACACAGGCTCACACCAGTCAAACGCCTACGTGACGAAAGGGGCGGAGCTAATCCTGAAACCACTGATTATTGCATATGATGGTGGTGATGATGATGATGATGATGGTGGTCGTGCTGATGATGATGCGTGGTTGAGGGTGGTAGAGAGAGGCGTGGAGGAGTTCTGCATGGCGTGGATGAAGGTGATCCTCGAGAAGGGAGTCAGATTCAGGTGAGGTGGAGGGATGGATGGGAGGATGGGATGGGTGGTGATGTGTAGAAGGGTGGGTGGATGGTGGTAGAGTGGAAGGTGGGAAGGGTGGAATGGCTGTTGGTGGAAGGTATGGGTGATGGTGGTGGTAGAGGGGAAGGGGGGGAAGGATGGGTGGTGATGGTGGTAGAGGAGAAGAGTTAAAGGGTGGGATGGATAGGTGGTGGTGGTGGAGGGGTGGGATGGATGGGTGGTGGTGGTGTGTGGAGGTTTAGTGTATGAAAGAGGGTGGTTATTGGCTAAAAGGGATGCTTGGAATGAGTGATGGCGGGTGCATGGGAGGGAAGAAAAAGAATTGATTGGTTAGGTGTAGGATTAGCGAAGTGACAGCGCTGACTGCAGCCACCTCCACGACGACAGCTACCGAGGAGCTTGTCTGCTCGAGAGGGACGTGGAGAGTTTGAAGGAGTGGTTGCAGCTTCAACTGACCACATCACCACAACAACCAATACATGAAAGCACATATCAACAACAACCACCCACCTTGCAAAAACAACAACCACCCACCATTCAACAACAACAACCACCCATCATTCAACAACAACAACAACCACCCACCATTCAACAACAACAACCACCCACCATTGAACAACAACAACCACCCACCATTCAACGACAACTTGAACATGCAAGCAAGCACTCATCGCTGGCAGCACACCTCCTCTCCTCACACCACATCTTCCACCAGTTCCACAACGTCATCAGCCTCCTCAAGCAACAACCCAATAACAGCAAGAAAACCACTGCAACTACCACGACAAGTGATAGTGTTGTTGCTGTTGTCGCCAAGGAGAGGAGGGATGCACACGACAGCATTGCTGCTGCTGCTGACGAGGCTGTCAGGACGTCTGACGATGCTCCTTCGTTGGCTGACTCGAGATGCAAGGGTTCGTCTCGCCGCTGAGATTCCATTCATTCGTCGTGTGTGGTGCAGATTTTGTATTCTACTAAATAGATTAGTTTACCAGAGTTTGTTTCAACCTTCCCACTACCAGACTTCCATTGCACTCTACTTCACTTGACGCTTCTCTATCTCACCTCATTCTACACCAACACCACTCTTCACCACTCCATCCTCTCCACACTACACACACACCACCTCCTTGCACCACTCCATCCCCTCCACACACACACACACCACCCCCCTGCACCACTCCATCCCTTCCACACACACATACACACACACACCACCTCCCTGCACCACTCCATCCCCTCCACACACACACACACCACCTCCCTGCAGACGACATCCACTCCACACTACACACACACCACCTCCCTGCACCACTCCATCCCTTCCACACACACACACACCACCTCCCTGCACCACTCCATCTCTTCCACACACACCACCTCCCTGCACCACTCCATCCCCTCCACACACACACACACCACCTCCCTGCAGACGACATCCACTCGAAGACCACTTCGGTCAGCACCGAGACTGAGAACTCCTCATCTGGCCACACCTCCTCCTCACCTGCCACATCTCCCAAAGCTTCTCCCGCCAAAAACCCTTTTGCCACCATTTCGTTTCCCGCCACAAACACAACCATCGCAACAACCTCAACACCCATCATTGCTAGAACAACAGCAGCAACCACAACAACTTCAAGAACCACAACGACCCCAACCACAACTACTTCAACAACAACAACAAGCGTGAGCAGCAACAACAAATTGAGACAATTTAAAATCTCGAAGCAGGACAAGGCGCCTAGCAACATCGAAAGCAATGATAAATCACCCAACAACAACAAAAACAACAACAAAAACAACAACAATAATAATAATAATAAGTCTTCTCAGGAAGGGTCTTTTTTTAAGTTTTTTAGATCTGCCAAAGTTGGTACAACGAACACCGAGAATAATCGACATAATAAGAAAGTTGTAAATAATAAAAATAATAATAATATCATAATTAATGAGGATATGAGCAACTTTCATGTTTATAGGAATAGTTCTAACAACAACAACAACAACAACAATGATAATGATAATAATACCAATAAAATAAACAGCAGCAATGCTTGTGAAGAGGTGTTTTTTGTGGGGAAAGCCAGAAGAATAAGTAAGGCTACTCTCGCAAATAACAAAAATAATGATAATAACAATATTAACAATAGTAATAAGAATGAAATAAATAATAATGAAATTATTGTTGGCAACTGTGGTGAAAGAATAGTTGGTGTTGGTGTTACACACGTCTGCGAGAACAACAACAACATCAACGACATTAAGCCACAAGATACTGACATCTCAACAACAACCAACAACAACACTATCTCGCAAAGCAGCATTCTTAATCATCCTTTAACAACACCTTGTAACAACAACAACGTTTTATCAACAAGCAACAACAACAACGTTTTATCAACAAGCAACAACAACAACAACAACAACAGCAACGACATCTCCATACAGCGCAGAAGTGAGTGGTTGTCGTTGCGAGTGCACAGGAGTTCTCGTTCGTGGCCCAAGCTGTCTCTGTGCTTCTCAGGCTCTCTGGAGCTGTAGCCATCATCACCATCATCTTCATCACCATCTTCATCACCATCTTCATCACCATCTTCATCACCATCTTCATCATTATCTTCATCATCATCTTCATCCACATCTTCATCATCATCTTCATCATCATCATCATCATCATCGTCATCACCATCATCATCGTCATCCCCATCATCATCCTGGTTTATACCACAGAGGCCATAGTATTGACAAGAGCTTTCTTCTCAGCAAGTGCTTGATGGAAGGGGGAGGGATAGTGTATAGCAGTGCAGTGTATAATGGAGTGGCAGCATAACCTGAACGTTCAGACTGAGTCAGGGTCGTTAGGCGCCATATTTAACTAGCGCCTATTCAGAGATGCTCCGATGCTTTCTTATGCACGTGGTTGCAAGTTCACTTGGAATCCTCCTTCATCTCGTGATCTCACACCTCTGTAGGATTACACGGTTCATTTGATCACTGCACTCCTGGTGACTTGTTTGAGAGTTGTCTTAAAGCCTCCTGGCTGCAGTGTTGTACCTCAGCAGGCTTCGTCGTCGTCGTCATCATCATCATCATCATCATCATCATAGTAGTTAAGGTTAGCTCACATGCATTCGTCGACGAGTGACAGCGCGCGTCTTTTAGAGCGCTCGTCTTGACACCCTCTGACCTCATTGCTTGACCTAGTTACATGATTAAGAAGTTTCAATGCACGTCACATGCTCTCACGTGACATGTGGCGTCATGATTGTAATATTTCCGCAAAGCATGGTCATTTAATTTTAGGATTCGAGTCTCCGATCGACTGAGTAATGCAGTTTGCGATTATTTGCTGGAGGGTGCTTAGGTGTGGTAGTAAAGTGCATTAGTTTCTCTCATCGGCACTTGAGAACTCAATGATGACGTCACCATTTCGATATCAAGGTGATTCGATCATGCAAGTGATTCGATTATTCGATTTTTGTGATCGTATGTGCATACCCGAACAATCATTTACCGCGTGATTCTAAATGTACAAAATATCTTTGACTTCAGTGACGTTTGCCAAGTCATTTTGTGCATTTGCTAATAATTTAATTATTTTCTAATGTGTGTGTGTGTGTGTGTGTGTGTGTGTGTGTGTGTGTGTGTGTGTGTGTGTGTGTGTGTGTGTGTGTGTGTTTGTTTGTGTATGTGTGTGTTTGTGTGTGTTTGTGAATGTTTGCCCTGGATACCTCTTCTTCGTATGTGTGCTCTCTAGTCGCTTTGGAAGATGTCTTAGAGTTATATTTCTATTGACTTCTTCGTTATCATTAATATTTTTATACCTTTCTTGAAACTATTCATCTCAAAGATTCTTTTGTTTTATTTATTATATTATTTATTTGCCATTTTGTTTTGCTGAAAATCTATTTTCAGTTCGCGGTTGTTGAAAATTAATGTCATTTGTTAGGCTCGGTTGCAGGAAGAGGTCCTCCTCCTGGAGATGCAGTATTCCTCGCTTGATCTCACTCTTCGTTTGCAGCACTTGTACCCTTTCCAAACCTTTAGGTTTTTTCATCTTTCATTTGCATCGACATCCATGGCAAGGAACGGTTGACAATGTCGTAACTTAATCATGTCCTGAGCAACTGTACCCATTTATCGCTGTCGTCATCCCCATCGTCGTCACGACAGCAAAAGACTCAATTCAACATTCTAGTCACCAAAACTCATATCGACGTGATAATGATTTTTATCATTTTACTATCATCATCATCATTATCATCACCTCCACCACCAAATGTATGTACATTAGGGTGGCAATCAAAACAATGGAAACAATTGTTTCAATTTTATAAAATAGTATGACAATATTATTAAAATATCATTAAAATAGTATGACAGTATTATTAAAATATCATTAAAATAGTATGACAATATTATTAAAATATCATTAAAATAGTATGACAATATTATTAAAATATCATTAAAATAGTATGACAGTATTATTAAAATATCATTAAAATAGTATGACAATATTATTAAAATATCATTAAAATAGTATGACAATATTATTAAAATATCATTAAAATAGTATTACAATATTATTAAAATATCATTAAAATAGTATTACAATATTATTAAAATATAATTAAAATAGTATTACAATATTATTAAAATATCATTAAAATAGTATTACAATATTATTAAAATATCATTAAAATAGTATTACAATATTATTAAAATATCATTAAAATAGTATTACAATATTATTAAAATATCATTAAAATAGTATTACAATATTATTAAAATATCATTAAAATAGTATTACAATATTATTAAAATATCATTAAAATAGTATTACAATATTATTAAAATATCATTAAAATATTATTACAATATTATTAAAATATCATTAAAATAGTATTACAATATTATTAAAATATCATTAAAATAGTATTACAATATTATTAAAATATAATGCAATCTTCTGATCGCACAAAAGATTTAGACATATCGTAATTTTAATTATGTCTTTCAAAAGACAATGTTGCGCATGTGCTCAACTGTAATGATTAAGTCTCCGGCAGAAGAAAGACTTGAAAAAAGTAAATGAAGAATACAATTAGATGCAGATGTCTAAACCTTCGGCTTGAAAAGGAAAAAAGAGAGTCTCCTGACCAATTATATTGGTTGAGATGCTCAACCTGAGAGGTAATGTAAGAGGTGCTGCAAAGACATGTAATGCTTCAAGGTCAAGTTTCGAAGAAGTCCGTCTTGCCATTTTTCGGTGTTTCTATCGCTGCTTTGAGAAAAAAGATAATGGAATACATACGATTGCTGTCGCCAACACCTTGATACGTCGTTTGACCTGCTAGACTATTTTGTGTCTTCGTTAAGGCCTCTTCAGATGAGATGTGGAGCAAGAGAGGGAGTTGAAACTGCAGTCAATCCACTCGATTGTTTCTTAGTGGAAAACCATTTAATTGTTCTAAATCTAAATTTCAGAAATGCGTCCAACTCTTTAACCATTAGACACCAACATGGGTCGATTCGACCCATACCATTATTCGATAGCCCACTGTGTTTTTAATTGTGAAGTTATTTTGTTGTAATTTCATGACTTTGTCTAATTTTGTATTTACAATCTAACACATTTTTCAGATGTAAAATATCATTTATAGTTTCAGTTTTACAGCATTGCAAAAAAAGTAACGTTCGCGACCGCGGGGGTCCGAAAGACTCATGAAATGAATAACACGAGATGAACAGCTCAAGTTCAATATTTTTTTGATTTTTCCAAAAACACAAAGTTAACAGTTTATACATTCAAAGTTAACACAGTTTATACATAATGGATAAAAACATTTTCGACAACGTTGGATAGTTTTGTTTTGAGTGCATTTTCTGCAGATAAAGCGACTACCTGTCTTGACTGATAAGTTAGAAGGGAATGGCAGTGATGGGCACTTCAACTACTTTTGAGTAGTTAAACTTTTGCTAACTACTTAACTACTTTTGAGTAGTTAAACTGCTAGTTAACTACTAACTACTTTTCAGTAGTTAAACTTTTAGGGCTTAACTACTTTTCAGTAGTTGGAGTAGTTAACTACATTTCAACTACTTTTGCTCAAAGTTTAGAATATATTATATCGACACCGGCTGTAATACTTAACAGTCAATAACTTACTTTTATATTCATATTACTGTTTATGTCTACATAGGTAAGACAGAGGAGACAAATATAATTGTCACTTATAACACTCTGTAATTTTCTTGTAATCAGAACAGTCAACACTCCTCCACATAGTTCTGCTCCCAGCATTTCCAAAACTGCCTTCTCTTTACCTTTTGTTGGCCAGTAACTTCACGCCAGATGATGACCGACTTGATCGCTGAAACGTCTATTATGCGCTGAAAAACACATTTTGTTTAACGCAATGTTCGTTTTCGAGGAGTATAGCCTATAAATTATAGGCTATATACGATTTCTATCCCGTTGCTACTGTAAATACCATATTAATAATGAAAATAGTATTAATCATCCTCATAATTTAAGAAGCTAAGGATGGGAAAAATAATAGAAAATTTTTTGCATTGATTATATTATTATTTAATTATTATATTATTTTAATATTTTAATATTTTAATATTATATTATATTATTAATTATTATATTATAATAATTATTCTTCATCCTAAGGCTGGAAAGAAGAAAAAACATAGCGGTGTTGAGACGTGCCAGAATTGTTTATGAAGTTTCTTTAAACCTGCTAGATTTAGAATTATAAAAAATATTGAACAGTGGAAAAGGCTTTAATGATTTGTTAGAATCAGAAAACAATAAAAAAGAGGGAAAAGAATATGACTGATTAAAAGATTCTTCGCTGAGAACGACGTTTGAACCAGATCATACAGCATCTTTAGTGTCTAATCTTATTTTCATTTGTTAATTGAATCCATTTGAGAATTGGAAATTATTTTTCGATTCAACAATGATCGAAATTCTTTTAAGCCAAATTTGTGGTATGCGCATAGTGACAAGAACGACCAATTCACTTTGATGTTCCACTTTGGGAAATAATGAGATTTTTAGGCATACTTCTTTATCAAGATATCATTCTGTTCCTGAATTTAACACATTACTGGAGCAATCAATTCTATGTGGATTTGAAAGTTTATACCGAGGCTTTAAGCAAGAATAAGTTGATGGCAACAAAAAAAGAATGTCATTTTACAGATAAACAATAAAGTAGCTAAAGTTTCAGTGATATATTACCACTTAAATAATAATTTGGTGATGACCATTATTTATAAACTCATTAAATATCAGTGTTGTGGCAGCAAGCAAAGTCCACTTTAACGTATCAAAGAAGAAACTCGACCACTTGTCTTTTAGAAGAGCCATAAAAATGACATTATCACAATTTGATGAAACCGAAAAATTACTAAAAAAAGTTAGTGGAGGAGCAACAGCCGATCTACCAAACTCGATAAGATTTTATTGGTTTGGTCATTAATAGTTTTCACTAGCCAACATGTGCGGTGATCCTGGGGGTTCCTGGGGTCCGGACCCTTCCACTTTTTGGTAGTGAAAGGTTCCACTTCAATGGTTTGGACCCCAGGAACTCCCAGGATTGCCGTCTATGCTGAGTAGGACTTCTCCGAGATTTGCAGCAGATCGCTGCCCCAGCTAGCTAAAGACGGTGTAAATTATGTAAAATGAATGTTAGATAAAAGTTCTCTAAATGAAATATCAAACTTTATGCGGATAAAGAGAAACTATGTGTGAAATGTACCATAAAACAATCTAGTTTTTTATAAACTTCAAACTATTTAATCCATTTTTTTCATGCACCTAATTGCGTAATTAACCAGTTTTATTCGATTTTTCACATTATTCTATATATGATGGTCATATTTGTAAAATTAGACTTGATTGATTTAATACGAAACAATCTTTAGACTTTTTTCATTAATTTTTTTATATATTTACATTTTTTAATTATTTCATTTCTGTGTTATGCTATTTTTTAATCTACGGCACCTACCAATGCTACCACCTGGTAGCAAAGTCATATTTCGTCGAAAACATTTGGATTTTAAAAATGTATTGTATATATTGGCTACTTGAGTTATAAATAAAAGATGTTTGAAAGTTGAAAAATGTCGTTTAAAAAATTCGCGGTAGAATAAAGGTTAATAAATAAATAACCTATTTTTATATTTATAACACTAGCCAACAGCCATTTGTGTGTCTAAATATTTTTAAACTTATTTTATATGAAATTGATACCCTGAATTCAAACATGGCAGTAGTTTTTTCTAGCAGTTCGATTTTTTCCGATTTTCCCCAGAGGGAAAGACTCAGGTCTGCTAGGTCAAGAGATGTAGTTGCACAGAGCTACAAAATCACCTTTATTCGTGTGAGTTAAAACATCAAAAAAAAAATTCTCGTCTTCAAATAGTTCTGGTAGTTAGTGAAAGTTTGGTATCACCACTATTTCTGAATGAGTAACCGTGTGTCTAGCAGAAACTGAACCAGAATGAGTCTACTTACTATGGCAATTTCGTTTGATTTCAATAATATTCATAAGAAAAAATTAACAATTTTTAAAATAGATTTAAGTTTTTTTCGAAACTATTGGCAATGCTAAATTTCAAAGTATTTTATCTTCCAGTAGTCACTGTTGTAAATGTTGTTCACACGTCTTACAGATCCAGTGTGGTACTCATGTTTTATCCTAATTATCAAGTTTAACATCATAGTAACCGAGATAAGCTTTCTTCATAAAATCACTCACAGTTGTTCTGTTTTCTTTTCATTTGTATTCTCCGCAAAGATAGCATAACACATCAGGATTATTTTTAAAAAAACTTTTTTAGTTGAAATCAATTTATTTATTATTTAAAAATGCAAATATAATAATTTTAAAATATATTTTTCAAGTTTAATACAAAAAATATATATTTCTGTTGCGCAGTGTTATTAAATATTGCAAAATATGGAGTAAAAACTGAAGATTAAAATGCAAATTATCTGAAAAACTAGAGCTGATAGAAGAAAAAGGATTTTATATTTGAAATCAGCACCTCAAATAGAGATAAAATCAGTTTTTAAATTCAAAATAAATATGTTTTTGTTTTGGCTTATGTATTCTTTATTGTTCAAGGCTTGACAGGCGCAAGCCATTTCAAAAATTACATTTTACAACTAAAATTGACTTTCTAACACTTGGGTCTTTCGTTATTTAGATTGAAACGTCAATACGATAAATTAAAATGGCTAATCATATCAAGAATACGCTGAGAAAATTCCTAGAACTCATACGTAAACCATAAGATTTCCGGCACTTCTACAAGATGCGCCACTCACTGACCTTCTGTGCATAGCTACTTGTGAGGCTTCTATTGGAAGTTCAGAAACCCAAAATTCTCCACTTCAGAAAATTTCTTTAATGAAATTTCCAAATTTTTCAATGAAAAATAAAATTACAGATGCATATTCTTTCTTTAAAACATTTTACGTTTTTCATCTTGATACGTCATCATACATAATAAATAACCTTTAGTTCTATAAAAATTTCATTTATTAATATTAAAAACTAACTAAATTTGGAGGGAAATGAATAATTATATAAAAATAAATGTATGAAATAAAAAAAAGTCAGTTATCTTGCGAAAAAAATTGAAGGAAACACGTGTAAAAACTGTCATTTGAGACAAGAAAGTTCCACACACATTTCAATGAAGCAGTTCTTTTTTTATGTTCTTCAAGGACTCTTTTTATGCATTGAAACATCAAGCCAGAACTCTAGAACTCACGCAGTTCTGAGTGGAGGGATTGTCATATCATTGGAAAGAGAAGATTTAGATACATTTGTGAACTTTGTGGAAAACCACATAAATAAGAAGCGCACTCACCAAATTCTGTTGATCTTGAAGGATCAAATAGCTAATAAATTTGAACTTATAAAAGACTTAACAGTGAGGCACTGCAACATCATTGCTTCTAGCGAGGATGTCATCAACATTCAGCTGGAAACAGACGAAGATGTCAAACGACGAACTGAGAGTGTAGGCAACAAAATCAGCGTCATTCAGATTTACGGCATTCCAGAGAGCACAGTGAAGGTGCAAGCCCAGTCACCGTATGATGTGTACGTTCTATGCCACTCCTTCGTTAAGGAAGAGTGGAAGATTACACCGGCGGACGATGACACGTCTCCCAGTCTTATCCACTTGCGGGTTAATAGCCCCTACAGTTTCAGCATCAACATAATGGCTAATGGACAACTCTTGAACAAAAATTTAATATTTTTTTCAATTAGGAATATTGATACGAACGTCTCCATAACTCAAAAAGGGCGCATAAACAGATTCATTTTCGGAAAGCCAGATGTCGTTTTTGGCTACATGCAATTAGTGACAGGCTCAAGGCGCTACTTCACGCACTTAATATCCATCTCAGGAGACTATAAGAAAGCTGAAAGAACCAACAGGTTTTACTACTCCAACCTTATTGAGAAAGAACACAAGCAGATGAAAGCAGACTTTGCTTTCTCAGGAATTTTCAAAACAGCAGACGTCTCAAATACGGAAAGGTATGGGGTTCAAACGGAATTCGCTAACGGAGAAACCATAGAAATCGGTAAAGTATTCATTAATTTTTACCTTTACACGCCTCTGCACCTTGTGAACATTGTGACGGTCAAGGTGGTTCTGAAGAACGAAGATGTGAAATATGAGACTTTCTTCTACTTCGTCAACTCTGTACCGCCTATCCTTGATAAGTATCCATTGAATGTAGATGATACAAAAGACGAAAGCTTTGACTACATCCTCAATAAATTCTCAACCACCGAATTCGAATACAAGCCTGAAAGCGTTGTAACAAAGGGTATATCTTCAATAGCTACTGCTCTTAGAAACAACTTTTGCTTCACTTTTGTCTTTGGCGCAATTTTTTTTAATAAATTAAAATTTATATTCTAATTATTAAAATATTTTTCTTTTGAACTCTTTTGAAAACTGAAAAAGAGATTTAGACACTTTCATTTAAAAATAATTATGAAAGTGTTGAAATCAATACTTTTTTCCAATCTATTTAGTGTGGTCATAAAGTTATTTCCAGTATAATTCAATCAATCAAATAAATTTCTATAGTTCATTTAAAAAAGGTCATCTAATATAGGAGTGCTGCATCGCTGCAATGGGTGTCGTTAAGGAATGCATGCGGGCCCCTGACAATAGCTTTGAAGATACTTTACAATCTAAGTCTTGAAGCGTAAAATGAAAAATCATTTTTATAAATTATAAGACAAAATTTTCAGACTTAAAAAATCAAAATGTAAAAAGTTAAATTGCGAGCTCTTAAATTGGGCCATCATATTCGTTACAGTTCGCCTTCTCCTCGTCCAACTATGCATAGTCATTATCTAGAACCTACCCATCTTTGCCTGTTGACACGTCTTCAACTTCTTGACGGCCAACCAGCTTCCACCAGGCGTGTTTTTTTATATTTCACTTTTTTTTACTTTTTTTATCGTCTTTATTGTTCACAGCCTGACACACGCAGGCCATGTTACAATGGTTCTGAGAACCATGGTTCTTATGCGCCAAAGTCGCCACTCCACACGACGTACACATCTTTCAATGCATACGTCGCAAACACCGCATCATATACACTAGGTACATGATAGTTCACGGTTGCTTATCAGGGATTCGGACAGGCAACCTTTGAGTCGCAAGTCCGACGTCTACTATCTAAGCCATCCCCGCTCCCGTTTGTCTTGGGCGAGTGTCTCCAGCTTCGCCCAACTCTTCCTATCTTTTTAAGGCAAAGTTGTTACGACTCCAACAGGACTTTAATCAAGTATTCATCGATTTGTAAACGACACAAAGCATGGTTGGCTGCTAGAGCATGTTCCATTTTAGTTCGAATCTACCCGAGTCATCTAACACTTCTGCGATGAGGCCATCAGTGTCGCATTTAAAAAAACAGAATAGGAGTTCAAAACCACCTTTATTTATTTTTCAACTAATTTATTATAGATTCAATTAATAACTTTAATAGACCTATTTATTAAGGGTGAACAGACCCGTAGCCAGAAGGAAGTCAAAGAAAGCTCTGTCTCTCTAACTACATTTTTCAATCTTCATCTTCACCTTAAACTCAAATTTGCGAGTTTAGTCTAGTTTCAATATTATTTGGGGCCATCCATGAAAGACGTCCACAATTTTTTTGTTTTTTTTACCCCCCCCCCTCCCCCCTTGTCCACTTTTGACTTAACCCCCCCCCCCCCCCCAGTTGTGGACGTCCAAAACATATAATTTACCGAACTTAAATCAATGAATATTTTGGGGAAATTTACAACAAAATGTGTTTACAAATATTTATTTACAAATTCCAATTATTTTCAGGAAAAATTGTTAATTAAATAATAACTATTCAAAATCGTTTTAGTAAATCAGTGTAATAAAAATATAATAAAAAAATTATCCACCATCGTTCAATCAACAGAAAATTCTTAAGAATTTTTATTTGAGATTTTATTGTATTTGACAAATCAAACTTTAACAACATATTTAAAAAATAATATTCAAGCGTATTAATTATTATTGAACCTATCGTTTCTAAATATAACCTGTTTGTGAAAGATTTAGGTTTGCATCCCAACTCTTTTGTCATTAAACTAGAAGTATTTTGCACTAAATTTATGCAAAACTACTGCACTCAAAATACACTACGATGTGGATATCCACTTTGTCCTAAAACCCTCCCCCCTTGTCCACTTTTTGTGTGGACGTCTTTTGTGGATGACCCCTTTTCAGATTCAACGTTACCATTTATTCATTTGTTTCAATTTCATGGAAGTTAAATTGAAACAGATAATAATGGCGTCAAGAATATTTTTATGTATTCGCTTTGAACTAGAAATCCACAGAATTTTTTTTAAAAGCATATTCGTGGGAAAATGAATGATTTTCAGGGGCTACTTGCAGAAGAAGGAAATTGTGACACTAGGTTTGTGGCGAGAAATGGAGATCATTAAAACTGCATATACTTGGAAGAGGTTGTCACGAAATCGAGATCAAAGCATGGCGGTGATTCTGGGGGGGGGGGATCTTGGGGTCCGGACCCTCCCACTTTTATTAAAGGGGTCTGCCTTAATGTGGACCTCTCCCTTTTTCCTATAAAAACATTTTAAACTTTTGTTCTGATGCGAACAGAATTTTTCATAGTAATACATTGTGAGTATGTGTAGTTATAGTTATATCTGTCTAAAACAAAACTATTCATTGCTTACTTGAATATTCGTATCAAAACAGAAATTTAAAAGGTTTTTTGTCTGGATCCCAGGACCCCCAAAGATAGCCCATGCTGGGTAGGACCTCCCCAAGATTTGCAGCAGATCGCCATCCCTGGATCAAAGGTAGGATCGCACAAATAACAGCAGCTTTCACAAAAGTGAAACCTCTCTGGAGGACACTGACGAAGGCTTGAGAAAAGTGGTTTATCTCAACGAGTAACGGCTATATTAAGCCAGTGCTTTATCGAACCAGTTACTTGTTTTTAAAGGCACAGAGCTTGAAAACAATGGTTTTGCTAGCGTCGTTTGAGAATAATGCTGAATCTGATGGTGCTAAGATGGTGGTCAGTCTAGCAATCAGTCCTACCAATGTCTTAGTCTTGTTTGTCTTTCGTCTTCCGGATAAGTCGAAACCGATAAGTTGCTGGTGTTTTATAGCCATTATAGAGGTCTAAACTAAACTTGATTAGGGTTCAGCCAGGTTTGTATTTACGAGTGAATAAACCGGAGAATGTGTTGGCGATGAGAGGTTTTTGGCATGGCAGTGTAAAGGCATTGATTGTTTGATTCCTCGCTGATTTCAACCGGAGCTTTTGATAATTGTCCTATCATTCAATCACTTGGGAGCCCAAACAGCTTGTCGACATTGCAGAGTTAACGTCTGCTTCACGTCTCAATAGTGATGGGCATAGTTTAACTAAATAGTTTCAAACTAATAGTTTAACTATTTTTTTCGTTTCTTGCATAGTTTAAGTAAAATAATATACTTTAGTTAAAATGACAATTTAACTAAAGTATTCCAGTTTACAACTAAATAGTTTAACTGAAATATTTTAGTTAGCCCTTTTTTAAATGATGAATTTTAATTTTTTTAAATGCAATACAGTTGAAGTTTTTTATATTTTTCAAACCAAGTAGGGGAGACCGGGGCAAGATGACGAAGGTCTTATACTTTCAGTTTTTCAATAGTAAAGATCATGAAACGAACACTACTGGCTCTCCTACCTCCCTTTCTTTAAACAATAGTATGCAAACGCTGAAATCACTGTTTTTGTTTTAGTTGTGAAGCTTGGATTGTTTTCCGCGGTCACGTATAACTTTTATGCACGTTTAAATGAATACTGCTGCCGAAATAGGTAACATACTTCTATAAATAACTCTAATAACGATCAATTTACTTCTACAGCTTCCTTTTAGGCGCAGAAGATTTATACTTTTCGATCCACGGATGAAGGGTGACGAGCCAAGAACCCTTCAACAAACCCTCTTTTTACACCATTTGAAATTAATAATTATGGCTAAGATAATGATAATGATGATTGTGATGATAATCATGATGATGAGGGTGATAAAGATGATGATGAGGAGGACAAGGGTGATGATGATGAAGAGGGTAAGGATGATGATGATGATAATGATGATGATGATAATGATGATGATGATGATGATGATGATGATGATGATGATGATGATGATGAGGATGAGGATGAGGATGAGGATGATGATGATGATGATGACGATGATGATGATGACGATGATGATGATGATGATGATGATAATGATGATGATGATGATGCTGACGATGATGATGTTGCTGATAATGATGATGATGATGGTGGTGGTGGGGGTGGTGGTGATGATAGTGATGGCGATTAGGATAATGATAATAATGAAAGCTTCTACATGCACCTTAGTGGCAGTGTTTGGTATGTGGCCTGGTGCTGATGATGATGACGACGTGTGTCTGTGTGCGCTTGTGTGTGTCTGTATGTGTAAGGGTGTGGGTGTGTGTTTGTTTGAACCCGAAGGGCTAGTATAAACTGTCTCAGAAATGTTTGAAAGAGACAAACGAATGAAGAACCAATGAGTGAAGAGATAAATTCTAGATTTTGTACTTTACTAACTCGAGAAACAGATGGGTGTAGAAATGAAGGCATAGATGGATAAGTGGATGGAGAAGAAGAATAGAGAATGGCTAGATGAGCGGGGCAACAGGCTTGTTTGGAATGTGTCATTATCGACTCAAGCGCATAATGAAGTGACTGTTTAACATTACTTTTTGTGCATTGAGCAATTTTTACGTTGTTATAACAGTGCTCGTGTTTGTTTCTTCTAATTTTAATAAAGAAAAAAGTTTAACCAATTTCAAGTCAATCTAATGTCGATCAATGAGTTAATCTCGATCAGACATGAGCCTGAAACAAGGCGAATGTCGAAGCTATGATAATCTATCGATCACCTTTCAAATACCTGTGTGGACGTTTTAAAGTCTCTTATCACAGCCTGAATCTTATTTGTAATTAAAGTTTTTATTCTCATTTTGATGCGTTATATGTTTCTTATGACAACAAATACTGTAAGTTGCGAAGGGAAAAAGCCTTCTGAAAATTAAGCCTCCTTATTAAAGTTATAACATTTATTTTTAGTAACATATTTGTATAGTTCAAATGTATTATATTTTATTTAATAAATTTTATTTTACAAATTTAATAAATTTTATTTACAAAATTTAATAAATTTTCTTTAAAAAATTTAATAAATTTTATTTACAAAATTTAATAAATTTTATTTACAAAATTTAATAAATTTTATTTACAAAATTTAATAAATTTTATTTACAAAATTTAATAAATTTTATTTACAAAATTTAATAAATTTTATTTACAAAATTTAATAAATTTTATTTACAAAATTTAATAAATTTTATTTACAAAATTTAATAAATTTTATTTACAAAAATTTAATAAATTTTATTTACAAAATTTAATAAAATTTTTTTTTTTAATTAAATAAATTTTATTCAAAAAAGTTAATAAATTTTATTTAAAAAAGTTAATAAATTTTATTTAAAAAATTTAAAAAAAATTATTTTTTAAATTTAATAAATTTTATTTTTTAAATTTAATAAATGCAAAAAAAATTATTTTTACAACTTTAAACATTTTAACAATTTTATTTTAACAATTTTATAAATTTTATTTTAAACATTTAATAAACATTTATATATACAAATTAAGCCTCGTATGTGTGAAGATTTACATGATTCAAAATTTCATTTTAAGGTCATTCAAATAAGGCCAGGTACAACAACCTAATCAGCGTTTGCAAATGTCTCAAAGTAATTGAAGAAATGTCAAGAATCTGCAGCTTCTTCACTTCTAAATCGCCTGTAGGCGTTAAGGATGGTCCCAAAATGTCAAGGAGTTCTCAGAAAGTGTTCAGTGTGCTTGTTCGTAATGTCAAATTACCATTATGACAAGCATTCATTCATGATCACCGATTCATCGATTATGAACTCAGTATAAAATTTATTCCGTTCTCTATTCACTTTATTAACCCTTCAAGATGCTTCATGCTTCACAGTGCGAATGCCAAAGTGTTGTTCCATTTATGGGGTACTTGAGGTTATGAAAAGGCTGGGCGTGAATTATCATCATCACCATCACCATTATCATCATCATCATTATCGTCATCTAGATCAACATCATCTAGATCAACATCATCTAAATCAACATCATCTAGATCAACATCATCTAGATCAACATCATCTAGATCAACATCATCTTGATCAACATCATCTTGACCAACATCAGCTAAATCAACATCATCTAAATCAACATCATCTAAATCAACATCATCTAAATCAACATCATCTAAATCAACATCATCTAGATCAACATCATCCAAATCAACATCATCTAAATCAACATCATCTAAATCAACATCATCTAGATCAACATCATCTTGATCAACATCATCTTGATCAACATCATCTTGATCAACATCATCTAAATCAACATCATCTAAATCAACATCATCTAAATCAACATCATCTTGATCAACATCATCTTGATCAACATCATCTTGATCAACATCATCTTGATCAACATCATCTAAATCAACATCATCTTGATCAAAATCATCTTGACCAACATCATCTAGACCAACATCATCTAAATCAACATCATCTAAATCAACATCATCTAAATCAACATCATCTAAATCAACATCATCTAAATCAACATCATCTAAATCAACATCATCTAAATCAACATCATCTTGACCAACATCATCTAGATCAACATCATCTTGATCAACGTCATCTTGATCAACATCATCTTGATCAACATCATCTTGATCAACAACATCTAAATCAACATCATCTTGATCAACATCATCTTGATCAACATCATCTAAATCAACATTATCTAAATCAACATCATCTAGATCAACATCATCTTGATCAACATCATCTTGACCAACATCATCTAAATCAACATCATCTAAATCAACATCATCTAAATCAACATCATCTTGATCAACATCATCTTGATCAACATCATCTAAATCAACATCATCTTGATCAACATCATCTTGATCAACATCATCTAAATCAACATCATCTAAATCAACATCATCTAAATCAACATCATCTAGATCAACATCATCTTGATCAACATCATCTTGACCAACATCATCTAGACCAACATCATCTAGATCAACATCATCTAAATCAACATCATCTAAATCAACATCATCTAAATCAACATCATCTAAATCAACATCATCTAAATCAACATCATCTTGACCAACATCATCTAGATCAACATCATCTTGATCAACATCATCTTGATCAACATCATCTTGATCAACATCATCTTGACAAATATCATCTAGATCAACATCATCTTGACCAACATCATCTAAATCAACATCATCTAAATCAACATCATCTAAATCAACATCATCTAAATCAACATCATCTTGATCAACATCATCTTGATCAACATCATCTAAATCAACATTATCTAAATCAACATCATCTAGATCAACATCATCTTGATCAACATCATCTTGACCAACATCATCTAGACCAACATCATCTAGATCAACATCATCTAAATCAACATCATCTAAATCAACATCATCTAGATCAACATCATCTAGATCAACATCATCTTGATCAACATCATCTAGATCAACATCATCTTGATCAACATCATCTGGATCAACATCATGTAAATCAACATCATCTAAATCAACATCATCTTGATCAACATCATCTTGATCAACATCATCTTGATCAACATCATCTTGATCAACATCATCTAAATCAACATCATCTTGATCAACATCATCTTGACCAACATCATCTAGACCAACATCATCTAAATCAACATCATCTAAATCAACATCATCTAAATCAACATCATCTAAATCAACATCATCTAAATCAACATCATCTAAATCAACATCATCTAAATCAACATCATCTTGACCAACATCATCTAGATCAACATCATCTTGATCAACGTCATCTTGATCAACATCATCTTGATCAACATCATCTTGATCAACAACATCTAAATCAACATCATCTTGATCAACATCATCTTGATCAACATCATCTAAATCAACATTATCTAAATCAACATCATCTAGATCAACATCATCTTGATCAACATCATCTTGACCAACATCATCTAAATCAACATCATCTAAATCAACATCATCTAAATCAACATCATCTAAATCAACATCATCTTGATCAACATCATCTTGATCAACATCATCTAAATCAACATCATCTTGATCAACATCATCTTGATCAACATCATCTTGATCAACATCATCTAAATCAACATCATCTAAATCAACATCATCTAGATCAACATCATCTTGATCAACATCATCTTGACCAACATCATCTAGACCAACATCATCTAGATCAACATCATCTAAATCAACATCATCTAAATCAACATCATCTAAATCAACATCATCTAAATCAACATCATCTAAATCAACATCATCTTGACCAACATCATCTAGATCAACATCATCTTGATCAACATCATCTTGATCAACATCATCTTGATCAACATCATCTTGACAAATATCATCTAGATCAACATCATCTTGACCAACATCATCTAAATCAACATCATCTAAATCAACATCATCTAAATCAACATCATCTAAATCAACATCATCTTGATCAACATCATCTTGATCAACAACATCTAAATCAACATCATCTTGATCAACATCATCTTGATCAACATCATCTAAATCAACATTATCTAAATCAACATCATCTAGATCAACATCATCTTGATCAACATCATCTTGACCAACATCATCTAGACCAACATCATCTAGATCAACATCATCTAAATCAACATCATCTAAATCAACATCATCTAGATCAACATCATCTAGATCAACATCATCTTGATCAACATCATCTAGATCAACATCATCTTGATCAACATCATCTGGATCAACATCATCTAAATCAACATCATCTAAATCAACATCATCTAAATCAACATCATCTAGACCAATATCATCTAGATCAAAATCATCTTGATCAACATCATCTAGATCAACATCATCTAAATCAACATCATCTTGACCAACATCATCTTGACCAACATCATCTAAATCAACATCATCTAAATCAACATCATCTAAATCAACATCATCTAAATCAACATCATCTAAATCAACATCATCTAAATCAACATCATCTAAATCAACATCATCTTGATCAACATCATCTTGATCAACATCATCTAAATCAACATCATCTAAATCAACATCATCTAAATCAACATCATCTAAATCAACATCATCTAGATCAACATCATCTTGATCAACATCATCTTGACCAACATCATCTAGACCAACATCATCTAGATCAACATCATCTAAATCAACATCCTCTAAATCAACATCATCTAGATCAACATCATCTAAATCAACATCATCTAAATCAACATCATCTTGACCAACATCATCTAGATAAACATCATCTTGACCAACATCATCTAAATCAACATCATCTAAATCAACATCATCATTATCATGATATGAATTCGCACCAGTTCCTAATGAAGCACGGCTAAACCTGTGAAGCAGCTGCGAACAGAATTCTCAACAACAAACATAAACATTAAAAAAAGTACGATGATAAATAAACAAACACATAGATACAAATGCCACATCCGAAAACACACACAAACAAACAAAAACCAACAGAAATACATTCATTTCTACACAAACATAACGCCCACACATTCATAAATACCATCACATCTCTAGCAAGCACACCTATCAATGCAAAAAGACAAACACACAAACACACCTAGATACAAGCAACCCACAAACAAGCAAACAAACACACAAAAACTGACATTCTGTCGAACAGAACACACCTTGATTACCGGTGACAGCCTGTGGTATATAAGGGTCTCAGTGGAATGAGAAGCAGTGAACGACAGAAAACCTGCTACTTTAAGTGAGTCACACTTTTCGGTTTAACTTTTATTCTTTCATTTTTAATATTCGCTTTGCAGTCCAATGTTAGATTGAAAGAGTAAATCGTACTTTAAATTTTAGCACTTTAACATTTCATCACTCAAGCTTTGTGCCAACTTTAAAAAAGATTGTTTAATTTTAAAATACTTGAATACCGTAATATAACAACATATTCACAAGTTGTAAAATAATTTTTCATAGCCCAAAAATAGAGGTATTGCTTTAAAGAATTCTTATTGGCCGCCAGAGACATTCAAGTTTTTAAATAGACGTTTGAGTGTATTATGTACAAAATAAAGGTTAAAAATTAATATTTTGAAGAATTAGGGTGTCCTAACATTATAGATGTTCCAAGATTCGGGTATTGTAGGGTAGCTCACTTGTTTCACGAAATAATTAGTTATGCAAGAAAACGAACACAGCATCGTATGACGTAGTCAAGTGCATTGAATCAACTTATTCAGGCAACTTAAACTCTATATAACTAACAAACACTACACAAATACTTCCAAGCGAAAACATCTTACTACGTCAACTAGCCAAGCACTCAATTTTTATTAAAATAAAACCAAATTCAACGAAGAATACTATTGACGTGGCGTAATCCCAAACACTTCAACAATGTGACACCTTACATAGCTTTTTCAAAGCCCTCATTCGATAAAAGAGTTCATTTTCTTTTTATTCATCCCAGAAGAAGCACAATGGAAAGCAGAACGAAGGACAAATACAACGACAGCACCTCGCCCAACACCACCGAGATGAACGAGCCATCTGCTTTCAGGTTTGACGAAGTGCTTGAACACTTTAACGATTTTAAATCTTTTTTATATTCATGAGGCAAGAAATAAACTTGAAGTGAGACGAGTTCTTACGGCGCCAGTGTCTCTACTCTTCATCCCATTCATTTTATGTAAAACCATAATTTTCTTTGCACTCCTTCTCACCATTTCTTTCTTTCACCATCGCAACTTATCCCAACCTTCCTCTCTCACCACCTCTCTCACCACCTCCACCAACAGATTCAGCACCAGCGTGGTTTCAGTGCATCTGCATCGCTCGTACACGCACTACCACTCGAAGCTAGCGATGGCGACCGGAGGCTTGCAGATCTTGCTCGGTCTCTTCAGCATCGCTCTCGGCATCGCGCAGCCCATCATCGAAACCACCTTCGGGAGGAGTGGCATTGGCATCTGGTGTGGAGTTGTGGTGAGTGGTGGATTGTTGAGATGTTGTGGTGAAGTGTGGAGTGGTTTAAAATACTGCAATGTGGCATTGGTAACTTAGAATTTTTAGTACAAGATTGAGATATTTTCGTTCTGCTTTAAACAATTATTTGGCACACAAAACTATAGACAAGAAGCATCGGAAAACGAGAAAAAGAAACGCTTTTGAGAGTAACTCTAGCGATGGCGAAAGTGAAACCACCACGGTTGGTGGGCGAGGTCTTATGACACCTAGGAGATTAGCATTGAAGGCCATAAAGCTCTTGCGGTGATTAGGTACTTAAGTTGTCGAGAGGCCGAGACTTGAGTTGGTCGTCATATCAAGTCTAGTGATTTAATCGAGCCATCAAAGAAGAGGTTTTTTATAATGAATTTAAATTTATTTTAAATTTTAGTGTGTGTGGGGTTGAGTTTTTAGAGCAAATGATAAGGTTTATTGTGTCTCTTGATGATGATTTGATTATGACGATGATGATGATGATGATAATGATGATGATGATGATGATGATGATGATGATGAAAATGATGATGATGATGAGGAGAAGGAGGAGGATGAGGATGATGATGATGATGATGATGAGTATGATGATGATGTTGATGATGATGATGATGATGATGATGAGGATGAGGATGAGGATGATGATGATGATGATGATGATGATGATGATGATGATGATGATGAGGATGATGATGATGATGATAACCCATTGATAAAGTTTGTTTTGGCCGGCTTTGTGGGCATCGTCAGTGGAAAGAAGAAAGAGCCTGAATGGGTGAGTGGCAGATTGTTTGGTGACGACTCATACTCTCTGCTGGTTTAGAAGCCGTATTTGAAACAAACCCATTACATCATCACCTAATCCATCACCCCCAACCCATCACCACCAACCCATCAACCCACTCCAAATCACCACCATAAAACCACCCCATTACCATCATCACCAACCCATCACCCCCAACCCATCACCACCAACCCATCACCACCAACCCATCACCACCAACCCATCACCACCAACCCATCACCACCAGCCCATCACCACCAACCCATCAACCCACTCCAAATCACCACCAACCCATCACCACCAACCCATCAACCCACTCCAAATCACCACCATAAACCCCTCCCATCACCACCACCATAAACCCACCCCATTACAACCATCACAAACCCATCAGTACCCAAACACCATCCCAAAACACCAATAAACCACCATGAACTAATCACCACCAACTCCCCACCACCTACTCCAAACCACCACCACCACCAACAGATCGTTCCGCACATGATCTTCTCCATTCTGGCTTCTCTGCTGGCAGGCCTTCTCTTCGCTGTGGTCGTGACCGCTGCAGTCTACGACAACCTGAGCTACCTCTCTAACCAACCTAGACTTTTTGTTAGCTCTCACTTCTTTACTCTTCTTAATTCAGCTTTACAAATTCATGCCAAGAAAATGATTATTTCTAATATTTTATAAGATCACTCGTAGTTTGGCGTTATTTCCTTAACTCGTGATTGGGTCTTGGGATGGGTGTCGTGAGAAATATATATAAAATAAAATCGAGCTAGTAAATTACCAAATGCATTAATAGGCTGCACCAGTTGATTTTCCCTTCTTCATTATTCATGCAACCTCATTTGCATACTATCAACGCTGCACCCTTCTCCTTCATTTGCATGTTGGGCCTCCACTGCATGAGTCATCTCCCATGAAACTGATGTGTGTTGTGTTGTAGAGAGGCTGCAATAAAGTTAAGCACGCTCAGAAGTTCTTGCTTCGATAGTTGTACTTCTCGCCATAGTTTCTATTTTTGTAACCACCACTGTCAGAGTCACCATCACTCCCCATAGTGGCCTTATAACCACCTGTCGTCCCTGCACCATCATCTTCACTACCATCTCTACGCTTAGGATCATCACCCTTACCACTATCATTTTCACTATCCCACTCCCCCCTCCTTCTTCCACCACTACGTCATCACCATCATCCCAACCACCACCATAACCACCACCATCACAGGAAAGTAAACCGATAGCGGGAAACAACACAGTGGCCGTAGATTGTCTGCTTGCGATTGCAGCTTTCCTCGAGGGCCTCGTCTCGATCACCGCAGCTGCCATCAGCTGTCGTGTCACCTGCTGCAACAACAACTTCCATGCGTCACAGAAGGTTTTTTAATGATTTTGTTGTTGTTGCTGTGGTTGTGATTGTGCTTGTGGTGGTTTTGTTGTAGTAGTAGTAGTAGAAGTAGTAAAAGTAGTAGTAGTAGTAGTAGTAGTAGTAGTAGTAGTAGTAGTAGTAGTAGTAGTAGTAGTAGTAGTAGTAGTAGTAGTAGTAGATTTAGTAGTAGTAGTAGTAGTAGTAGTAGTAGTAGTAGTAGTAGTAGTAGTAGTAGTAGTAGTAGTAGTAGTAGTAGTAGTAGTAGTAGTAGTAGAAGTAGTAGTAGTAGTAGTAGTAGTAGTAGTAGTAGTAGTAGAAGTAGTAGAAGTAGTAGAAGTAGTAGTAGTAGTAGTAGTAGTAGTAGTAGTTGTTGTTGTTGTTGTTGTAGTAGTAGTAGTTAAAATTCGATTAACGCACGATTAAAATTTTTAACCGAACGATTAACGCACGATTAAAATTTTTAATCGCTGAGCAGCTCTAGTATTAAACCATTAACAACAATATTTATCATTTATCTTTTGTTTCCTTTCGTGGCTATGCTCATTATTTTCATTATTCCCTTCAGGAAGTAGAAAACCCGAACATTCTGAGCTACCAGGTGACAGAGGCGCGCAAGTACACTGTCAACCCCTCCCGATTCTGAATACGTCAATAAGTCTCTCAAATAGCTTTTAGTGATGGCGATGGTAGTAGTTATTTTATTAAAAATAAAAATTATAATTTAATAATAATGAATTATTAAATAATGTTATATTACTAAATTTGTAACAAAATATGTAATAACAATAATTATAAATTGGTGATTAGTGTTAATGATATAAATAATAACTCCATGTCTCCCAATGAACACTTTCTTGATGATTGAGTGCTACTAGTAACCTAGAAACTTCGTAGTTTAAAATGTTAAATGTTTTTATACTGTTACATCCGTCTCGCCTCCAAGACTTTCTTTCAATGCAAGCAAACTTCAACTGAGTAATCGCATTTATTTAGTATGTTTTCTTCGATTGCTGATTGTAAATTTTCACAAGAAGTGTTTTCGAAATTGATATTTAATAATTATTTTAAATATTCTTTTCAATTGATTTGTTTTGCTTTCTCACAAAGTAAATCTTGAGTTTGTTTCATAATTCGAATATTATTGCCAAAATCAAAATTTCTGCTTTTCTTTTTCCCATTTAAGTTCTCTAAAATTTCTATGTCTGTAAAATTTTAAATTGTGCAGTGAAAAGAATCAACACTTAGAAGTTCATTTTTTTATTTCTGGTTTTTTAGTGAACATGAGGATCAGACTGTCTTCTTCTTCACATATTGTACAGGAATCCTCCGGAGCATAAACGCACATAAACACTATCATTGAATAACAAATAAATAATAATAAATATATGAACATATATTTTTAAAACAAAATAAACTAACCCAGATGAAAATATATTAAATAGATTTGAACTGTCTTTAAAATTCAGTTCACTGAATTTCTGTAAAAAAACGGTAAAATTTAAAAAAAGGGCAAATAAATACAATTCATAGAGATACGCCCTTCAGTGGATGCTCCCTTCACGCGCTCGTCCGTTGAAGAGGCAAAACCCGCCATATATATCCCTGCCACTTGTCTTCGAATCATTGGAGAAGGCTGCCAGTGTATGCGTTGAAGTTGATAATACTTTTAAGTTTTATAAATAGAATAATAAGACCCTCTCTGGATCTCCCTGGATATTTGAGAATATTTCTGCAACTTCAGTAAAGTAGTTGAACATTTGAAAAAAATAAATATGGAGAATGGAAAAAAGCATTGATTAGAATAAAATAAAGTACAATACAATGGAAAATATCATTAACGTGGCGTGAACCCAAACGAGCTTCAAGACCACTCGGTTATGAGATCAGGTTGAATAATAATCGGATGGAAGCATGAGGAAGTAGAAGATGTTGTTTTCATTGTTGCTGATTTCTGCCTCAGTGTTGATTGTTGCAAGAAACGATCGCAACTTCAACAACCACCACCTCAACAACCACCACTTCAACAACCACCACTTCAACAACCACCACCTCAACATCCACCACCTGAACAACCACCACCTTAACAACCACCACCTCAACAACCACCACATCAACAACCACCACTCCAGCAACCAACACATCAATACCCAACATTCCAACAACCACCACTCTAACAACCAACATTCAAACAACCAACACATCAACACCCAACATTCCAACAACCACCACTCCAACAACCAACGCACACAACATGAACATCCGAACAATTACACTCCCACCAAAAGCATGAGCAATGTTCTCAACAACACAAACAACAAATCAAAATCCTTCAAAAACTATCTACACGTTCATAACACCAACAACTCCAACACTCACAACTACAACGTCTTCATCAACAAAATAAGCGTTGATCATAAAAACAACACACAAAAACAAAGAGATAAAAGCGAACTCAACAACGCCCTGGAACACAAACAAAGAGACACGCATACAAACAGGCATACACTTGAACATCCTGTGCCCATTCAAACAGAAGACAAAATCTTTCTTCCCCCTCACAGACACACCCTTCCTCTGAGCAGGGTGCTTGCTTCTAGCCTCCGAAACGAAATTAGAATCAATGACGTTGTATATAGCGATGTCATCAAAAGGCCGAGAAATGAATATATTAGCAACAGCAACGAAAAGAACCACATTCAAAACAACAGCAACAACCACATTCACAACAACAACAACAACCACATTCACAACAACAGCAACAACCACATTCACAACAACAACAACCACATTCACAACAACAACAACAACCACATTCACAACAACAGCAACAACCACATTCACAACAACAACAACCACATTCACAACAACAACAACCACATTTACATCAATGAGCGTCCAAAAGATGCAAACAACCACGCCCATGCGAACAACTCCATCATCATCATCACCAACGACGACGAATCTCTTCCACACCCTACGCCCTACATCTATCAAGTTAGCGCTCACGCCCTTGCTGAAGACACCCTGGTGTGATTGTGCTTGTCTTTTTGAAATGAACTTTTCATCTTTCATGTGTTAGAGCGTTTAAAGTTTCCACTGAATACGTTTGCAGTTCCTTTTAAGTGACAATAATATGGTGTTCCATTCTTGGGTAATTAGCACGATAATGATTATGATGAAGGTAATGATGAAGATGATGATAATGATGATGATGATAATTTTGTTTATTATAATGATGACGATGATAGTAATTATTTTTCTCATTATTTTTTTTTCTTGTCATATTGATGAGATTCAAAACTAATTACATCTTCAATTAGAGATATTAAGATTTATAGTTGTACGATTAATTTTATTATGCATCTTCTCACTTTTAATCCACCACAACGATAAACCATGCCCATCCCTTACAGATCCTTCAAAATATGTTTTCTTCGTCATCAACATCATCATCATCACCACCACAACCATCATCATCATCATCAGCACTACCACCATCATCATCATCTGCATCATCATCACCATTTTCTCTTCTTTCATCAGCGGCATCTTCATTAAAACCATCATCATCATCTTTATCAGCATCTTCTTCATCATCATCATCATCACCATTATCATTATCTTCGTCACCTCCCTCATTACTCAATCTTTCGCTCTCAAGTGCCTGGGCGTATCCGAAACAATTAGCAAGAGAAGGAAGTGACAGAAAGTTGAAGGTTTCGACTGGAAGGATGGAGGAGATGAATGAAATAAAAGTCATGAAGATGAGGAAGATGAAGATGATGATGAGGAGGGCGATGGTGAAGATGATGATGAGGTTGGAGACGGCGACAGATAGTGAAATAAGTGGCATACTTGACAACGCCCAAAACAATAAAAGCAATCATAAGAAGCAAAACAGTCGAAACGGTGGCAACAATCCAAAGAACAAAAAGAACATAGTTTTAAAAGGTGTTAAGGATGTGGAAAATTATTTCAATGGAATGAAGTACAAAGAAAGTATTGCGGGTGTTGATGATGATGATGCTGATGGTGATAATGATTTGAAAGCCAGATCTATTGTCTCGCTTCTTCTAAACAATCACACAACAACCACTAATGATACTGCTGATAGCACAAGTAGTATCACAAACAATGAGGTGTTGACAACTGAAACAAGTGCCAACACTACTTATGTTACTACTCCTACTACTAGTACTAGTAATTACAAAAGTAACCTTCTTTCTTCTCATACCATTCTAAAAAAAGAGTCATCTACCACCAAACGAGAATCTGACGTTGGGGCAGTTGACGATGAAAAAGACAAAGCAAAAACAAGTGCAACTGATGCTCCTTATGACGATGATGATGATGATAATAATAATAATGATGACGATGATTCAGATTTTTTTCTAATCAATCAATTCAACCACACTTCAAGAATTTCAAAAAATGATTTCACTAACAAACCAATCGACCTTTTAAACGACGAAGAAATAACACCCTTAGATTCCACCATTGCTTTCTCAAACGCTTCTAGAAACCTGGACGCCATGGTGCCTCAACTCATCTCCCTTTCCAACCCTTCCAAAATCAATGTCGAAAGTCAAGGTGCTAGCGCCAGCCACAGACCTTATTTCCTATTGATTATTTTGACTAGTGTTAGTTTCGGTGTAGGACTAATTAGCGCAGTTGGCTGCATTGTATTCAAAGTAAAACGATCTCATTTTTTCATTTTATGAATTACTATTTAATATGAAATTAAAGAGAAATTAATATTTATTTATACGATGTGAAAATATTTAGATTAAATAAAGAGAACGCATCCGCTTTTTGATTACTACGTAATGTAATTTTCAAACACAAAAACAAAAAACATCAAAAAATCTTTATAAAAAGTTTTCTAATAAATAAACCAAAAAAAGTTAGTGAAATCTAAATTATTTTAGTTTTCTTTTTCTATGTTATGGTTTCTATGCAGTCGAACTTGACAAACTATTATCGCTTGCTTTTTGCGACTTTTCGCTCTGTGGTATAATAATAAAGACTGTTTTTGTAAACTTATAAGCAATCAGTATAATTAATTAATTAATTTAATAATTTTCACAGACAGCAAAATGTCTTTAAGACAAATATGCAAGAGGGTAGGCACCCCGATCCACAGCATGTTTAAAAAGTTGTCATATCCCAAAGCTCTGAGCAGATCAGCGCCTTTAGGTGCGGTTTCGAAGTCTGCACAGCTTTCGTGTCCCAAGAGAGACCACCATGTGCTCAAGGCCACCAAGTCGGCATGGGAACACTCGCAACCACTTGAACTCAAAGGAACCAAACGCTTTTGTTCCAAAATCACTTCTCACGTGATCGACGTCAAAGACACACAAGACTTTCGCAAGAGAGTCCTCAACAGCCAACTGCCTGTCATCGTCGACTTCTACGCTGAGTAGGTGTTGTATGTGTGCATTAAGTCCTAATCATTAGGATTAAACCTATTTTGTAACCTTATGATCATGGGTGTAGATAAATGCGAAACGGCGAAAATTAAAGTGGTTAAAAAGCGAAATATCTATAATTTCCATTAAAATGTTTAGTTAGGGTTACGGTTAGAGTTAGTGCTAGAATAAGATAATTTTCTCAAATTTTCGCCTTTTCAGCCATGTTCATTTTCGTCTTTCGCATTTTATCTACACCCGATGATCATGTATGTCAGTTTGATGAATAATTACTCAAAACTAAATACTTTTGAAACAGTGTACCCCCAAATTAGCATATAAAATTGCTTGCTATAACTTAAAAATGTAAATTTTTTATAATGAACACTATTTAACTGTTAGGTTATATTTATAATTAATATACATCAGTACATTACTATTATTTCAAATAACTTCAGAATGAAATGTGTCTTTTCTGCAGACTGAATACAGTTCCTGCATCACCTTTATTGCACATTCCATACACTGGTTTCATCTTGGTATCTTCAGTGCTGATGGTTCTTGTTTTGAGTTTATTCCACTATCTGTAACACTTTCTTGAAAGCTGTCAGTATTTGTGACAAGTTTCTGTAGTTTGAAGGATCATATTAAATAATCTAACACCACCTACTTTTGGGTGGATTTACGTAGTTAAGGGGTGGAGCTTTAAGGTTAGGGTTATTATTAAAAATTACTTTTAGTTGGTAAAAAATCTTTAAACTTCCTTCTTTAACTACGTAACTTTGTGGTGTTAGATTATTTAATATGATCCATTTGCCTTGTTGTAAAGTTGATGAGCAAACCAATACTTTGCCCAGTAATACAAAGTAAATTTGCAGGTTTTTTTGCAATCTTGGCCTTGTGATGGCATGGCACCCATTCTGCTGAAGTTCCAATAAATTATGGGCCCATTGTTCATGTTCTTCTCTCATCATCATTGAGTCAGATGCAGATAAGAGGTCAGAAGGCTTCTTTTTCAGCTGCACGAAGAGCTTATGAGAGGATATCTGGGTTAGACAGCAACCTGAAAAATAAAATTAAACAAAGGGCAGATGAGCACATTATAGTGTCAACAGCTAACCCGAGAGCAGTAGGCAGTTTCATACTTTTATGGAAAAGTGAGACATTCCCATTCTACCAAGGGAAGCGCCTCAGACAAGTGCTATTACCCTTCAGTTTCCCAGCCAGTGTTATCGCCCTAATGCCTTGCAGGTTAGGATTTGGGTAATCAAAGGCTAGTGGAGGTGTCACAAAAATCACTGAGCTGAGAAGTTGCAACGAATGCGAAAGACGAAATGTTCTTCTACAGTGCTGAAACTTGCCATGTGCGACATTGTCCATTAAGTTACATTAGACTTGAAAGATACAAATCAAAGTTAAAGAAAGTTTCTACGTTACCATATCTACGATTTCTAATACGCAGCAGTATTAACAATATGTAGCATGTAACAATGTAACATTGTAGCATTATTATATTTGTATTCTTTGACGATTTTGGGTGATCTTTTTTTGAAAATCTAATGAAGCTGTTAGTTTTTTATTGTTTTTAGGTTAAAGCTTATCCAATTATGATACAAAAAGTTTAATATTATAAAAAAAGTTTTCTAGTGTGCATTTATCTACATATACGTTTATGTATACGAATGTATGTTTTATTTTTATCATATACTTTAACTGTTATAGTTTGAATCAATAGTTTTGAACATATTTCTTTCTAAGCAGTAAATTGTTTACGGTATTCTTTTGAAGTACCTCTTAGAGTCTATAGATTATAAGGAGTTGAAATAGTTTATGTTTTCACAATTATTTATTTTAAATTTGTAAAATAGTTATATAGTATTATTTCAAATAATTATTTAAAATATAAATCTTTCAATAATAATACTTGAAGATTCTTGAAATGTTAAAATTATATAATATAATATAACTTATATAAATTAAAATAACTTGTTTTTTATTAGCAAATAAAGTGCGAATTAACATTTTAAAACAGAAATATGAGAGTAAATAAGAAAAAGAAAAACTATCAATTTTAATCTCACAATATGAGGTTCTCATGAATCTATAGTTTTCAATATGAATCACTTAGAAAACTTCCGAAATGATACAGCAAAAAATAAAATGTCAAAATAACCTCTGATCAAATCAAGCACTTTCATGCCTATATATAAGCTCTACAGCATGTAATAAGTTTTTCACACTTCAATAAACGATCCACCAGTTGGTGTGGTCCGTGCAAGTTGTTGGTCCCGAAACTGGAGAGTCTGGTGAGCAAGAACAATGGCAAGTTGGTGCTCGCGAAGGTGAACATCGAGGAACAGGCAGAACTGGCCGAGGAGTACCAGGTGGGTGCATGTGAGAGGATGCAGTCGTTTCACCCGTAACATACACGCCCAAAATTACACGTTCATCTTGTACACAATTCACCTGTAACACGTTTGACTGCAAGAGATTCATTTTCAATCCGATCGAGCTGACAAAAGAGCATGCATGAATTGTTATTGGTTTACTCGTTAATGATTAAGTTGACATTTCCATGCTTGCTCTCTCTCTCCCTCTTTCTCTTAAAAAATTAATATAAAATAGGAAAGTTTTTTATAACGATTTGTTAGGACAGTTTTTATTGGAGTTATTACTACGTCGAGTTTTCAAATCTCCAAAAATTGTTGCGGTTGAAATTGTTGTGGTGTGGGTATTTGGGTTGAAGCTCTAGTTGTTTAGATCTATCAGTTGGGTGCTTTGTCGCTGTGGGGGCGGGTCAATAGTGGTTGAGTGGCGGTGAGGGCTTGCGCCGTCAATTGCCACTGGGGCCAACTTTCCACTTCTCAAAATTGATCCGAAAGAATCGTTATATGATATAGTCTATGTAGCATATTTCTAAAATACCTTCAAGTCATTCAAGTCGCATTAGATTGAAAAGATGTTTAATAAGTTATAAGAACATCATAATCGACTAGGAACTCGTTAAAAGGTAGTTTAAACAATAACACATGGTTATTATACATAAGATCTGTTAAGATATTTGCCAAAAGAAATGTTAGACGAGTGCGAGTTCTGTAGAGGGTAGGAACATTTGAGGGTAATCAGGGAGGATGAAAGGATTGTTTTGATGGCTTATAAAGTAGTATATTAAAACTTCTGAAAATCTGAAAATAGAACCTGAAATAAAGACTGACATAAATGTATTTTATTTGTGTTTGTTTATTATTCTCTGATGTATGTGGTTTTAGGCAGTTATTTTTTCAATATGTCTATTTCGATGATTAGTGATGCCTCTCATTGCATAACTCATCTCTGGATCTTTTTAATTGGCCCTGCTTTTTGACCTTTCAAATGTATATATTTTAGAGTTGTACCTTATGTTCGTACCTAATGAAGTTCATACCTTCTAGGACCGAATAAGTAAAAAAATTATTATTCGTTGTTCGGCTGAATACTAGCTTTCAGGACAAATGGGCATCACCTTACCTCGACTCTAGTGAAATGATTCAGCTCATGATTTATAATCATCATCACATCATCATCATTGAGCGCAGATATTATTTATAAACCCATCACCTATTTAAAAAACTCTACTGTATTATTTCCATGTTCACTTTTCTGTACCACATTTAAATCAAAATTTCTGTGTGAATACATCATGATGAAGTTTTTAAAAGCACATTTCAATCACTAAACAGTATTCTTTGTCGATATAATAGTTGTAGTTGAAGCTGTGCCGTATACCGGATTACTATTCCGAATGACTAGAATTAGTAATCAAGGGGAGGAAGGCACTTGCCCTCAATGCCCCACCCCTAGATCCGCGTCTATTTTTGATGCAGCTATGCTATTTAAACGCTTTTTAGAAAAAATATTTTTGAATTATTATTGAAGAACACCTAATTACACCAGTGGCACCACGCAGGTGATGGCAGTGCCGACGGTGGTGGCGATGAAGAACGGCAAGGAGATTGACAAGTTTGTTGGCTTCAAGGATGACGAGGCCCTTGAGCTCTTCATCGACAAGCTCATCCGATGAGGTGCTGGTGTCTGGAGGGGAAGATGAAGGTGTGGAAGTAAAGATGAAGCCGAGACTGCAGTGGTGCCTGGTGTTTTAGGAAACGCTAAGTGGTCTCAGGAAGTGGTTGTTATGGCGTTGTACAGATTAATGCTGACTCAAAGCTTCCGAACTCCATACTAGAGCTAGAACTTTTTTCTCTCGTTTCTTTTCTTTCTGAGACAGCTTTAATGGTGGTTATGACGACATCATGGTTATGATTGAAGTCTCATCAGCCTATTCAAAAACGAAATTTGGCGAATATGGTATACACACTAGTTAGATTTGTTAGTCAAGACTTAAGGAAACTTGCTTGTTGATGATGAATATGCATTGATAAGGAGTTGTGCATTGATTGTAAGTTTGAGGCTGTTTAGAACTTCTAATCATTGATTTTATTTTTGGAAGTTTCATATGCAGGAATGGTGGTTTTGACGCATTAGTTGTATCAGCGTTTTTGATAAAAGATTGGTTTAAAAATTATGACATCTAATTATTTTCTTTAAATAATTCCATAGTGTACAATTCTTTACTTTAAATTATTTGACCATTAAGTTCCATAAAATGAATTGTAAAAGTTTGATGAAGCAGAAACTTCAAAGTTATCAATGAATGCAACTAATTGAACGGCTTTAATAATGCAATTAACTTAATTTATAGAACTAATGTTGAACAATCTTTGTAAATTAAATAAAAGTCTGATTCTTCATGTATATATTACATAAATAATTCAAAGTTTTTTGTGCTTCCATTCTTGTCATTTCCAACACTGTGGAGATACTTGGTTGGAGAGAGCTTTGAGTGATTCCATATATGAAGGGTCTTGCTGTTCTAAGTTTGTAGATACAGTTGTGTTCGTATTCGTTGCGGTTTCATTATTATTTTTATTATTATCAGTATTCATACTCCTAATGCCAATATTTGCTTCTTCATCTTTGTTCTTGATGACATGTTTGTCAATGTTGCAATGATCTCTTGCATACAAAGATTGCTCCCTCGAAGTGCTCTCTGTAACCAGCTGCAGGTCTCCCTTCTCCAGATGGTTCTTGAGGTGCTTTGAGAGACTGAACAGGTTCTTAAAAGTCTTGTTGCACCTCACACAGCCGTATACACTTTTGGATTGTTCAACATCTTCTGAATGTCTGATTTCAGAATTGTGCGTTGGTGATGGAGTGAGTGCCCCAGTGTGACTTGCATCCTCCAAGAGTGGGACATTATCGCTTGCGCCTTTGATGAAGGCTCGTTTATTCAGAACTATTATACTTCTGTTAAATAATATATTGCAAATTTAAAGTTTAAATGAATAAAAAAAAAAATTAATAATCATTCAATTATTAATTCAATTGACTCAAGGGCTTTGAGCTTCAAATTTTAAAGTTTAAACTTTAAATAAACTCAATGTTTGCACATAATATAGAAGTGAAAACTTATTTGGAAACGCACTTGACTTGCTCACTGCCGACGACAGAGTGAGCCTTCCAGAGATGCACCTTGATCGACTTCCAGTCCAGAAAGACTGCCTTGCAGAGGCGACAAGAAAGAGACTTTTTCCTGTGCAGACGAGAATGAGTTTCAAAGTTTTTGCAACAAATAAACGTTGCATTACAAAATTTGCATTTGAAAGGTTTTTCTTTTGTTTCGTTCAACATTTTCCAATAAATTTAATCTTTTCAAAAAGTTCTTAGTTAGAAAAACTAGGGTCTGAGTAATAGACTATCTATTAAAGAAACTTTAAAGCCTATGGCTTCAATATTTCAAGTTATTTTTAAAAATTAATAAATTAGAATTAAGATATATTAACGAGAATTCAAATGAAAGTGAACAATAAAATCATGAGTTTCTAAAAAATGTATTTTCAATACATATGTGCTTATATTTGAAAAAAAGATATTTTTAAATCATGAAAATAATTATAATTACCATAAACAGGGCTCGCGCTGTCAAGTGCCACTATGGCCAGTTGTTCCAATTTTTCAAAAATAGCATGAAAGCATGGGCGGCGATCCTGGGGGGGTCCTGGGGTCAGGACCGCCGCCCATGTGAAGGGGTATTTAAGTAAGCAAAGAATATTTTTGTTTTAGACAGATATCACAATAACTACACATCATGGTCAGGACCCCCCCAGGATCGCCGCCCATGCATGAAAGAATCCTGGGATCTTTATTACAAAGCGTGCAAACAATCTGTTTCTCTCCAAACTCTCAATATTTTAGAAATCTATATTTATAGATTAAAAAACGTAAAATTAGGAAAATTGCTTCATAGTTTTTTTGTAGATTTTGTTATTCTTAACAATTATTATAATAATAAAAAAATTTTACAACGTAAAATTGGGAAAATTAAATCTAAGTGTTTTTTTCAACTTTTTATTCTTAATTATTATACAAATAAAAAGTTAAGAAAACACAACTAAGTAACTAACAACCATATACAGTAATATAAACTATATAGAAATATATAATATACTATATATATATGCTAACAATCCATCTAAATATGTTTAACAAAATTTTTTTTATAGTATAATATAGTTCTGACAATTATTTATCAAAATATATGAAAATTTATAATAAATAACTCTTAAAAATCTTTTTTTAATTGCGAAATCATCTTTGAAAAATGCGATGTGGAATTCGACCCATGCAGACGCCAACTTTATTATTTTCGACTGGTGTTTGAGGTTTAAAAAGGTATAACCCCATTTAGGGAACATACTATAATGTATTACTAAATACGTCACAATGTGTCGTTGTCACATGTAAATATATTCTTAAGTGTTTTTTTGCGCCTGTGCATGAATGCATCAATTAACGATATCATCATAATTGATGCTCTTCGTCCAGTATAGCCATTGCTTCACTTGCAACCAGAGTGAACCACCAACGCAATTTATAAATCGTTTTTATGCAGCATGTTCACTGCATCAGAAAGTCTTTTGACCACTACCAAGCCATCCTGCCGTAGTCAACTTATACAGACTGACTCTACTCTTTCAATCAAAACCAGATCTTGTGCTCTCACATGATCCAAGGTCAAAAGCGGCAGACTTTCCAAAAAAATCTTTATATTTGTGAAACTGATGAAAAATTGAAAATAACAAAAAAGTCAGTTATGAACATGAAAACCTAAGTAAAACAGATGTAAATTCAACACACTTTAACAGTCCGGACATGATCTAGCACACTTATGAAGAAGCTAAGTGAAATAAATAATTCTGTTGAATTTCTTTGAAAACTTCAAATTAATTGAAATTTCAAAATTTATACTCAAATAGATGACAGGAGTTATTGATTTTTAATTTTGAAAGCCATTATTAACGCTACAATTCACTTCACTTGCAAACAGTCATCAAAAGACTTCAAAGTCTGCTCAACGTTGTTTGACGCAGATGTTAGTGTCTACATAAATTATCAACATCGTCTTATTGCTATTTTTTTTACTTTGACCGTTTCAACGAAATCTATTCGAATTTATTTTTGTATTATATTATAATTAATCCTTTTACTAATTTAAAAAGTATTTTTATAGTTGAAAAAATTATTTGAGAATCTAATTTGATCAATGGTTTTTGTGTGACATTTTTTAACAGATCTTGATAAACATTCTTATCGATTTATCCATTTTGTTTGTTGGTCTCAAGAATTCGGATTAAATTGTGTTAATGAAATACTTGTTAATGATTTAATTTATTATAATAACAAAAAACTACTAACGTGGCGTAAACCCGAACGGCATTTCAAGACCACTCGCGAGTTATTAGGAATTATTATTATTATTATGAATAATGATACAGCTTAAACTGTTTATAAGTACCAACGAAAATTATCAAAAATTTTACCCCCCAAAAATATACTTCTTTTTTTTTACAAATAAAACAACTCTAATACATAAATATTTAAAAACAACTAACTATTTATAATAAGTAAATAAAAGTATCAGTTCTAATAAATGAATGAATAAATAAATAATTAATAGAAATTATGTATTATATATGTAATATTAACTTATTAGGAATGCAATCTGTTGTGAAGGGGTCCACTTCTATGGTTTGGACTCCAGGACCCTCCCCAACAAGATTTGCAGCAAATCAGGCGGCCCCCTGATTTAACCATCATAACCCTGCTTAGATAACCAGATTCTTCTGTCTCTCCAACGGCTGCAAATCTCTCAAAAGGTGATCAGAAAGTTGCAATCAATTAAATCTATTTGTATAGCGTTTTCATTTTAATCAATTTAAACACTCTTCACATACAACCTCACCCTCTTCACCCTCATATTTTGCGAGCGGGTTGACTTTTGGTGTGCGGATTGGTCTAGCTGGTAGGTCCTGCAATTCAAAAGTTGTGAAGTAACAGTCGCCGTCGATGTCATCCTTGCAACGGCAGTTTATGAATGTGCTGTTGTAACTCACGTTAAATTGTTGGCTTTGAACAAATTAAAATAATAATAATTATTATTATACTTAATAAAATAATTATCATTTTGAACTTTCTTGAAGTATTTTTAATTTAAATTGATTTCTATATCAATATCAATAAATCAATAAATGTGGTTTTGATCATTTTTTTTATTATTTCTTACTGCAAGAATTAGATCACACTTCCAGCTCACGTTGCGTTGTCGCAAAATTTTGCTCCATCAAAACTTATGAAGCAAATGTTTTGAACTTTGCTTGAGTTACTATTTAACTATATTGTCAAAGTCTACATGTAAAAATTAGAGTAACATTTTTCTTTTCGGGTAGTGGCGGTAAATTGGTCAAATTGTAAAAGTGTATAACTGGCTGTCAAATGATGGAATCATATGATTACATCGTTTAACCCGCGTTTTACTAAGATGAAAACTGATTGGGTATTTAGATCTTGAGCTTTAAACCCGTTTCATCTCTAATTAAAAAAATGGTCTGATGATTCATACCAGGAATGTTTAAGCCTCACATACAAAGCCCGTAAAGACTGAACACTCGCAATAGTTCAGTGGTACAAGGGATCGATGGTGGGTCCGTGTGGCGACATTTGTTCCAATCTGTCGCCTTATGCACCGCCTAATTTAATGCTTTTGTGGGACATGAATAACCGTCATGGCAATAATCAATTGTTATTATTGATGAAGGAGATCAACAAAAAGTGAAAACGATGATTGTTTAAGAGTTCAAAGCGAAAGTGTTCGAAAATCGAGAATGGTTCGATAAAGATGGTTTTGAAAATGCTCAAACAGCTCCAAGGTTTTGTCTCACCTGCGATGCGCTGGAGGGCCTAAAGAGGTGCAAAAGGCTTCGATATAAAAGAGAAAATTTCGAACTGAGCAAGGAAAAGGCAGCCAAACTCATTAATATTTCTTTATAAATCGATCAAATGAATGATTAATCAGTAGCCCACCTTGACTTCTTGGCCAATCAGATACGAGATGGTTATCTTGCTGTGTTGTCATTGGTCGGGGAGCTTTGCATATATAGGTTTTGAGAGCCGACGATTGTCAGACGTAGCTAAAATCTTGGTGAGTTCTGGTGACTTCTTTCATTTATTCATTTCTAATAATTTGCCAGTTAGTCTTTTATACATTTCAGAGACCTTATATTTTAGAATTTATTAGAAAACTCTGTTTTCTGACATGAAAATCCATCTTACTCTCTCGCCAGACACCATCTTATCATCAACTACTCACCCCCTAACACACAACTACTCACCTTCTTACCACCTTGTTCAAGCTAGCGACTTGATGCATGAGCAGACAGTACAGGTTCATTCAAAGCTTCATCTTCAAAGTTATTTCTCCAAATCACGCTTAGTTATTTTCAACATGATTTTTAATTAATTAATTTTTTTTCGCATCACCAGCCATTCTTTAATTACGTTATATAAATTAAAGAATAAAAAGGAACAATAATGCTCACACAGCGTACAGGCGATATGAGATTTGGCACTTTCGAGCAGACCCATGCATTATTCATCAGCATTCGAACCATTCCTAGCAGGTTGTTGTGCTTTAGTGCTTTTTCTAAACGATCCTTTTTTACTTTAAAAATTCTGGAGTAAAAGTTTGCTTGAATAGAAATTTCCAAATGATGATTCAATAAATTAAGCGCTTTTTCATAAGTTCAAGAGCACTGTCAGTGATTTCAATCAAGGGACCGAAGTCGTTTGCAGATTGTAGTTGAGAGATTATTTTTGGCACTGCATGAATCAGTTGATGGCAACTATCTCAATGATTCTGCATCGCCATCGATGGTCCCTCTAACCCCCGCTTCACTCTGCGTTTAAATCATTCAAAAGCACTGCAACACTCTACACTTGAGTCATTGTATGCCTGGATGACTGTTTGGTTAGGCAATGGCATGGCTAGGAGTTGCCTACTAAGTAGATTCATCATTGTATCCCACGTGTAATCTTCCGACAAAAAGAATCAACTCGAAACAAATTATGTAGGCTTTCACCATCAGTTATGTATTGTTTGATTTGTAGCTTTTAAATTTATAACTAATTTATAATTAAAAACCAAACTCACAAATTCCCAGCATCACATTCTAATGTGATTAAATCATCTAGAAGCAATTGAGAGCACTTTGATCAAGTGGCCAACGTTTGAGTGGGGCAGACGCCATCGTTTATGTTCAAACAAGGAAGACAAACGAAGAGTTACGTTCTAAGCAACGAACACACTTGCACCGACTGGTGATGCTGGGGTGGTGCTCGTGACAATTCGCAACATCCCACCATGGATGTTTCTACACTGGAGTTGTGATGCAGTCGATAGGCTCATTTATGTAGTGTGAAACTTGTTGGGGTGATTCGGGTGATAGTTTGTTTGGAATAAAAACAGCAAACCATCTTGGTTGGAGTCTTGAATTGTTTCGATACTGCTGTTTGTCTCGAAATCGCTTATGACTAGGCTACAAATCTTCAAACAAAAGTCGTGAAACTGCGTGTAATAACGAGATGAGTAGACAGAATTGAAGGACAGAACGAGAAACGAATGCTCTCGAAATTAAGTGCCCAGAGAATAGAAATTATATCTTAATGAAGTATGTACAGACATTTGATAATAATAAAACGAAGAATGATAATAGCACGAAGTCATAAGTGGTCACTATTGCAAACATGCAGTAGGTTAGACCTGACTCTACAGCATGCAGACCGAATGCTTGAATGGTGGAGGTGGAGCCAATGCCATCAAGCTGCTGTGCTGACACCGCATTGCTATTGTTTGGTTGTTGAGGAATGGATGGGGTTTAGGAAGAAAAGAAGTAGGAGGAGAAGGAAGAGGAGAAGGAAGAAGAGGAGGAAGAGAAGAAGAGGAGGAAGAGAAGGAGAAGGAAGAGGAGGAAGAGGAAAACTGATGTTTTTAAATGACTTTCATTAATTTGAAATGGTTTGATGCAAGAGAATTATTTAGATGCTGAGTGATGACTACGCAACAACAGCAAGCAGCAGCAGCATCTGGTGTGACAACTAGTTGACAAACGTCTGATGCCTGCATGCCCAAACGATTGACCAAGTGGCACACCAGCACCACCCCGCTATGCCTGCGCTATAAAAGTCAAATTGGGTGTTCTAATGTTTTATTTACACAATTAAGAAATGAGGTGTCATTTAGAGTGGTGATGATGATGATATTAGAATTGTTTTCTGACGATCATGATGAATTTCGAAAAAGGAGATTCCGTGTATTTACAGACATGTATAAACTAACAAGAGGTTCAAAAGAATAGACAAATACTTAAAGACTATCCTAAAACACCCACCCACCCACACACACACACACACACACACACACACACACACACACACACACGCACGCACACACACACACACACACACATACACACACACACACACACACACATACACACACACACACACACACACACACAGAAAGGTATGAACAAGTAGTTTTGATTTGGTTCATGCTACCACAAGTGAAAAAGTTGCTTGAACATCAGTCTGACGTCACGAAGGATGGGGCATGACGCCTACAAAATTGGACCACGTAGTATCAGTATCAGGAGACAAGCACAGCACTGTTGGAACAACTACTGGAAAACCCTGGAGCACCATCCTCAACCCCATTTTAAGCCACTTCTAAACCCCTTTAAACCACTCCTTAACCATCCACAACCCCCTCTAAACCACTTTTTAAACCACTCCTTAACCATCCTCAACCACCTTTAAACTACTCCTCAACCCCCATTAAACCATCTTTAAACCCACCCCTCCCCCCTTTACCACCCCTAAACCACCCTAACCACCTTTAAACCACATTTAAACAACCTCCAAACTATCACTCAACCACCCTTAAACCCCCTCAACCCCCTTAAACCACCCCTCAAACATTCTTCTTGGGCATGTCGGGGGTTCTGGCTGCCGTGAAGTCGTAGGGCGGCATGAAGGAGGAAGAGGGCGTGGCCTGGTTGAGGGGGTATTGCAGAGGGAAGTAGTTCTGTTGTCGAGGGGGCGAGAGACCGGGGTGGGAGGCGGTAGAGATGGAGGAGGAGGCTTGGTTGTAGTAGGTGGGGTGCTTGGAGGGGGGCAGCGGGTAGGGATTGTAGGAAGATGGAGTGTGGTAGGCGGGCATCATGGGGTAGGAAGAGTTTTGTCTGTACGACGACGATGCACCTCTGATACCGTTGTTATTGTTATTATTATTATGGTTATTGTTGTTAAGTCTGTCATCTTCATTGGTCATGAGGAGAGATGAGAAGGTGGAGTCGAAGGAGTTGTTGAAGGGGGGGAAGCAGGAGGGGTCGTGAGGGGGAGGGTCACTGGGTGCGAAGGAGGGGAAGTCAGTGGGGGGCAGAGAGGGATACTCCGAGCCGAAGGGATAAGTGGGATCTGAGGCAGGCATCCACATGGGATTGGATATCCAGGAGTAGGGATTGGCTGCGATGTTGTAGGGCAGGTAGGAGGGGGGTGGCATGGCGTGGTGCAGGGGGGAGGGTGCGTGCTGGGGAAAGGATGGCTGAGCCTTCGTGGGGAATGACCTGGATGACTGACTGCTGTTGTTGTTGCTGCTGTTGAAAGGTGCATGCTGCTGTTGTTGTTGTTGTTGTTGTTTGTGTTGTGGAGGTAGGTTGTTGTTGTTGTTGGCGGCGGTTTTGAAGTAGTTGGTAAAAGGATCATCGATGTTTCTGGAGTGGTTGGCAGTTGAGTGCGCTGGAATGTTGAAGTCGTGCGGCGTGGAGAAGGAGTTGGACTGGTTTGTCTTCTTATTCCACTCCATGAAAGTATTGTTGTTAGATGCTTGTTGCGCTACTGACGTGGCAATGTTGTTGTTGGGAGGGTAGCGGGGTGGAGATGCCAACTTATTGATGTTGTTGGAAGGGGATGGGAAGTTGTTGTGAGCTGAAGAGGGCGACTGGTTCTTGTTTTCCTTCTCCTTCGCCTTTCTGGAACTCTTCGAAGGCTTCCTGGCATCGGTGCAGTTTGTGTAGTTGCTGCCCTTGCTGTTGTTGTGGCTGCTACTACCACTGTGGCTGTTACTACTACTATGGTTGCTGGGCAGAGGTACAGCTTGACTAACAGGCGCTGATCTGATTGCATCAGCTGTTGCAGCACTACTATCAAGACCACTAGAGTTCCTGATGGCACTCTTGCCGTCTGAAGACGATTGGTTACTGCTGAAAGTTGTTGTGAAGTTGTTATTGTTGTTGTATGTTGCATTGGGTGGTCGAGAGTGGTTGTTGCCGATGGGAGTGTTGTTGTTGATGAAGCGTGGAGTGTTAGGACTATCGGAGATCTTCCTCGAGCTGGCTGCAGTACTTGTTGAGGTCGCTGTGGTGTTGTTCTTTGTCGCAGCTACGTTTGTGGTGGTTGTGGTAGACAGTGGTGGTGCTGCTGCTGTGGTGGACGTGACTGCAGTGGTGGTGGTGGTGGTTGCAGTCGTAATGCACTCAAGTGGGGTGGTACAAAAATGAAAATAATAATTTAAAGTCACTTCAACTAGAACTTCGCCGAGCATCTCAATGTCATTTGCTTCAGAGCCGAACAGTAATCCTAGAAGCTATTTGGCATTCGGCCGAATACTTGCGTTCAGAAAAAATAAGAAGTGTCAAATGATGTACAGAATAAAAGATAATGAAAAATAAAGACAAAACTGAAAACGGACTTAGTTACATTATTCTATTTATAGGCAATTTCATTCATAACTTTAAGCTGTTCTCACCAATGAAACTTTTCTATAATGAAGAAAGATTTATAATGAATATTGATATAGGCGAAAGCAGGGCGAGATGCGCATGCTAAGGAATTTGTAATACTACTTTTAAGAGATAAAGGCATTAAATACCCCAACATCTCAGCTATGTTCACTATTATTTCCACTTTTCTAGGTTAAAAAAGGAGTCTCCCAAAGGCACTGCAATGGGCGTCTTGCCACGCTCTCCCTTAACTCATTTTAACAAAATGTGGCGTGGTCCATTCCTTCGATGTAGTCGTCAAATATTTATATTCTGTATAACATTTCAAAACGGAAAGCACAGCGCTACTCACATAATCAATGTTTTTATATGAAATACACGGTACAGCATCGTATTCATTTAAATAGTTGCTTGCTATTTGCATTCCGCCGAAATATAATTATCATTTGTCTGGTACAACTAAAGCTCAGAAGACTCACCTTGACTCGAGAGAGGCGGAAGCTCTTTGCCTGCGTCAGCACTCTGCCTTCCCTTGCTCCCCTTGTGCCTAACACCGCTCTCCCCCCTCACTACCACCCCCTCCGCCTCCTCCACCTCATCATCATCATCATCATCGATCTGCATGACGTCATCATTAGCATTCTTCTTGCTGCATGAAGCCATCGACGTGGTTGTGGTACCAGTTGCAGTAGTAGTAGTAGTAGTAGTAGTAGTAGTAGCGGTAATAGTAGTAGTAGTGGAAGTGGTGGTAGTGGTGGTAGGAAGCTTGGGGGCGGTCCTGACGGCGAAGATCTTGCCCTGACTGGTGCGTATGTAGACTCCCTTGGGCGTCTTGATGACGAGCACCTTCTCTCCGGCGGGAATCTTGTTGCTGCCTCCGCTGGTGGAGTCGGAAAGGGTGGTCGTGCCTGGGATGATGATGTCTGCGGGGCGGTTGGTTGGTCGGTCGTTTGTGGGTGAGGGATGCTGCGATTGTTTCATCTCTGCAGCACTCGAAAACCATCCACAACAGCTACAACATCAACGCATCAGTTGCTTGCCATGGCGCTATATAAAATTAACATCATCATCATCATCATCATCATCATCATCATCATCATCATCATCATCATCATTAGGAGTGCGAAGGATTCGGATCCGCTGAATCCAACTCTAGAGATTCCCTTCAAACGGTTCCGTAAAGAATGTCCTTTTAAAACTCGTGAAATACTCGTGCTCATATTTTTCCATCGACGTAACGTTAAGAATCTTATACATATATGTTATAGTTATTTAATTATTATCAATTTTATAGGCATTTAGTGGATTTTAAATGCTTGCTACTCGGATCCGTACAGATCCACTTTCAAGACTCGGATTCAAATACTCGGATCTCAAATACTCGGATCCGTACAGATCCACTTTCAAGACTCGGATTCAAATACTCGGATCTCAAATACTCGGATCCGTCGCATTCCTAATCATCATCATCAACAAAAGCACTCGAACCAGTAGTTGTTTGTATTTGCTGCACAGACACTCCGGGCTTGAGACCAGGCGCTCTGAACTGGTTGTTGTTGCGGTGGTTGAGAATTCCAACGCGGTTGACGGCAGAAGTGCCGCCGAGGCCCGATGGCAGCATGGGTCGAACGCTGGCGACAGGCCGTTGACCGAGTCTGGTGTTGTTGTTGGTGGGTGAGTTAGTTGGGAGGCGGTAGTTTTGGATGGAGACAGTAATGAAAAAGATGAAAGCATCAACCACAATAACCACCACCACAATAACAACTACAAGCAAAACTACAACAAGCACAACAACAACAAGCACCACAACAAGCACCACAACAAGCAAAACCAAACAACAAGAAAGTCCCCAACAACAACAACTACAACAACAACCTGAGCATAGAGACGCCGTCGAGGGACTTGGCGTAGAGGGATGGCTGCTTGATGCCCATCAACGCCATCTTCTTCTCCATCTCGTAGCCTGTGTTGGTGTTGGTGGTGTTGAAGATGTCAGTGATGATATTGTTGTTGGTGGTGGTGGCGTTGTGGTGAAGATGTTGTTGTTCGTAATGTTGTTGTTGTTAACATAGATATTTTAAATGGTGTTGTTGTTGGTGTTAACAGAGAAATTTTAAATGGTGTTGTTGTTGATAATGATATTGGTGTTGTTATTGTTAACATGGTTATTCAAATTGATGTTGTTATTATTAATTTGTTGTTCTTGGCGTCATAAAAGTTTGATGATGACGCTCCAATGATGTTGCTGTAGCGAGGTTATTTTGATTGTTTTGATATTATTGATTGGCTAGATTGATGAAGTCGCAGTAGTTGCAACAACAACCTTGCTTCGCCAACTTCTTCTCCCTCCTCGTCAACTTCTGGTCCTTCCTGTCCAGCAGCAACGACTCGTGTGTGAAGGGCTCCTGGTGATGGTTGTGTTGGGAGTGGTGGTGGTGATGATGATGGTCGTGATGGTAGTGATGATGATGTGGTGTTGATAATGATTATGGTAATGATGCTGAATGAGAGTTTTTTCATTAAAAACACCTGTAGGTAGACCTCAAAAAGAGCAAAAACACCACCAACTCAACAACACCAACAACACCACCAACAACACCAACTCAACAACAACAACAACCTTGGTGAGCCAGTGCTTGTGCCTGCTGATCACCTTGAGGAGCACCTGGTCTGCACACTTCTCCTCGAAGCCCTTCAACGAGATCTCGCCAGGCTCTTCCTCCTGCAGTGGTGGTGGTGGTGGTGTAATGGTGAAGTGGTGTAATGGTGAAGTGGTGTAATGGTGAAGTGGTGTAATGGTGAAGTGGTGTAATGATGAAGTTGTGTAATGGTGAAGTGGTGTAATGATAGGTGGAATAGTGTAATGTTGGTGGTGAAGTAGTGTATTGGTAGTGGTGGTGATGAAGTGGTGTATTGGTGCGTAGTAAAGTTGGAGTGGAGTGGTGTGTTGGTGATGGAGGGGTGAGGTGTGTATTGGTGGGTAGTAGGAGTGGGGGGGGAAGAGGGGTCGAATGGCGGGTGGTGATGAATTTGTGTATTGTTGCGTGTTATTACTGGTGGTGTGGTGATGATGAAGTGGTTTATTACCACAATTCCACCCCCATTAAATTATCACTCTTCACTTCCCTTCAAAAAACTACCACCGCTACACCACACTACATTACCCCCCTCCCCAAACTACCGCCACTACACCACACCACATTACCCCCCCCCCCAAACTACCACCACTACACCACACCACATTACCCCCCCCCCCAAACTACCACCACTACACCACACCACATTACCCCTCTCAAACCACCACCACTACACCACACGACATTACCCCCCCCCCCAAACCACCACCCCTACACCACACCACATAACCCCCTCAAACCACCACCAAACCACCACCCAAACCACCCAAGCCACCCAAAGCACCCAAACCACCAAACCACCCAAACCACCCAAAGCACCCAAACCACTAAACCACCACCAAACCACAACACCCCCCCCCCACCTCAGAGCGCATGAGGACGTCTACTTGCTTCTTAGCGAGCAGATTCTGCGGATTCATCTCGTCAACCACGCGGTCCGAGATGCCCTGCTTGTTGATCTGCCTGTCGTAGATGTTCTTCTCCATCGTGTTGTCCGACACCAGACGGTACACCGAACAGCACTTGTTCTGGCCGTATCTGGCGTGTGGGGTGTTGGATGGGGCGTGTGGTGGGTTAGAGTGTTGTGTGGTGTTGCGTGGTGGTTTTTGTGGAGTGATGTTGTGTTGTGGTGTTGGGGTAGGATGTGATTTTTCGGCGTGTTGGGATGTTGAAATGTGGTGTTTCTGGATGTGATATGGTGAAGTATTGTGGTGTAGTATGGTGAAGTATTGTGGTGTGGTATGGTGTGGTAGAATGAGGGGTGGTTGTGTGATGTAGTGAGATTTCTTGTTGAGGGATAGTGGATTGTAGCGCGAGGTAGCTTAGTTCAGTGTATTCGTGTGGCATGGTGGGTTGTGATGACGGCGTGTTTTAGATAGATAATGTGATGTAGCATGGTGTGGTATATTGTGGCGTAGTGAATGGTGTGGTATCATATATTACGGTGGTCGTGCTGTAGTGCATTGTTCATTACAACCATCACCATGATCTTTGAAAGCTTCCAAAACCACAATTGTATCAACAACTCCTCCCCGACAACCACCATGCCACAACCACAACCACCACCACCACCACAATCACCAGCACCACATGAGCACCAGCACCACACTCGCACCCACCCACCTGTACACCCTGCACACGGCTTGGCAGTCATGGCACGGGTTCCACGAGGCGTCGAAGATGACCACCCTGCACGCCCCTATCAAGTTGATGCCCAAGCAGCCAGCCCTGTCGCCATCATCATCAACATCATCATCATCATCACAATAATAATAATCAATATCATAAGCATCATTATCATCATTAAAACAAAAATAATCATCATCCTCACCATAATAATAAGCATCATCATCCTTATCACCATCATCATCATCATCATAACTACTGACAACGCCACAATAGGATAGTTTCAATGGACTGATTGAAAAGCAATGAAGGATGGGTGGATGAATGTATGGATGGATAAATGGGATGAATGTATGGATGGATGGGCAGATGGTTGGTAGGGTGAATGTATGAACGGATGAGACCTGGTGGAGAGGAGGAAGAGGTGAACGGAGGAATTGTTATAGTCGTTGAACTGGTTGATGAGCTTCTCTCTCTCTATTCCAGCAGTGCCTCCATCCAAGCGGAAGTAGTTCTTGTTCTTCTGCCAGTGCTCCTGCCTGCCTGGCACCCTGCGCTGCCACAGGTACTCCTCGATCAGCGTCAGTGTGTACAGGCTCTGACTGCGAGGTGGGTGCTTGCGTGTGAGAGGGTTTTGTGAGACTACCACCCTTTCTAACATCACCCTATTACACCCACCTGACTTTCCACCATCACTACCTCAACCTTCCTACATACCATGGTAGCCATCCTCCCTTCCTCACCACCACCAAAACCATCCAACCTCCCCTTACCACAACCACCCCAAAAAATCTCCAAACTTCTTTCGACCACCACCCCCATCTAACCATCCAACCTCCACTTGAACTCCTCACAACCACAATCATCCAACCACCACCACAACCATCAACCTCCCCTTACCCCATCTAACCACCATCCAAGCAACCACGAAACTCCACAACCATCACCACCCTCCACTCACCCACCTACCCACCCACCCACCCACCTACCCACTCACCCACCCACTCACCTACCCACCCACTTACCCACCCACCCACCCACCCACTCACCCACCTACCCACCCACCTGAACGCGAGTATCTTGTCTCCCACCTTGACTGCCTCATCGACGAGGTCCATCAGGATGAGCATCTTGCCGCTGTGTTCCTCCCTGCCCACCTGGTAGTCCCTCATCGCATCTATCGCCTGTCGTCGTCGTCGTCGTTCGATGGTGTGGTTGAGTGGTGATGTGGTGTGGTTGAGTGGTGGTGATGGTGTGGTTGAGTGGTGGTGTGGTGTGGTTGAGTGGTGGTGATGGTGTGGTGTGGTTGAGAGGTGATGGTGTGGAAGTGTTGGTGGTGTAGTGTGTTCGATGGTGTGGTAGTGTTGGTGGTGTGGAGTGAGAATGTGGTGGTATTGGTGGTAGTAGAGATGGTTGTGATGTCGTGGTAGTGTAGGGTGGTGATGGTTAGAGTGGTTTGGTGTGTGGTAGTGTTGGTCAAGTGTCGTCAAGTGTAGTGTGGTACGGTGGTGGTGGTGTGGTGGTATTAGTAGTGGTGTGGTTGTAGTGGTAGTTGTGTGGTGTAGCGTGGTGATGATGTTGCTTAGAAGAAGATCTCAAGAAATGTTAGTGTAGTAACTGGATCAGCTGAAAAGCCAGACATGCACGCACCCAATCATAGTTGATGGCTTGAGACTCCTTCCTCTCATTGGTCACAGTCGCACCAATAGCAGCATTGGTGGTCCTGTCGTCTGCTGCGTCGTCAGGTGTCTTGTTGTTGCTGTCCTCGTTGAAGATGCCTCGATTTGATTGGTTCGAGCCGTTCGAAGGCCCTGATTGGTGGAGATGGCAAAGCAATATAAATATGCATATATTTATATGTTCACAAGTTATATAATAACTATAGAAACATCTATTGATTGTTAAAAAAATGGGAAGAAATCTCTCTTGATCAGGAGTCATTATCTTATAACACCTCGATTAACATGCCATAAAGTTGCACAAACACACGAACCAGTGGCTCGATTAGACGCACCCCTCCTGCACTTGCGAATGCTCGTCTGCAGGGACGGGTCCCCTTTGGCCTCGTCAAGGTCGAGGTCATTGTCGTCCTTGCGCTGTTCCACCACCTGGTACAAGATGTCTGGGTGGTTCCAGATCTGTGTGGGCAGGGTGGTCGTGGGTATGTGAAGTTGTTATGGTAGTGGTGTGGGATGGTGCTTGTGGTGGTTTAAGTGGTGCCTGTGGTGGTTTGAGAGGTGCTTGAGGTGAAAAGTAGTTATGGCGGTGATGGTAGTGGTTTTGGATGAGTGGGGTTGATTAAGCTCGATTAAGAATAAGGAAACCCAACACACAAACTCACCTCTCCCACACACAAACACATACACACACATATATACTCACACAAAAACACTCCCCTCTCCACCCACACTTCCACACACACAGACACACACACACACACACACACACACACACACACACACACACACACACACACACACACACACACACACACACACACACACACACACACACACACACATACAAACAAACACACACAGACACACACACACACACACACACACACACACACAGACACACACACACACACACCTACCTTGCAGCAGACGGAGAATGCTTTGATGGGGTTGTTGGTGTTGGACCAGCAGCCCAGGTTGCCAGAGTCCTTGATGGCCGCCATGAAGTGGTTGTAGAGCGTGCGTTGGATGCCCGAGAGGCGGATGAAGAGAACGTATTCGTCCTTTTGAGGCAGTGCTGACTGTAGTACCGCGTGTCCTCGCCTGTTTGTTTATGTGTGCGTGTGTGTGTTGTTGTATGTGTGTGATACTCTGAAACTGACAGAAACCACAAACGCAAAAAAAATGCACACATACACATATTACACACTCACACACACACAAACAAAAAACCGAAACAACACAAACCCACACACACACACAAAACACGCCCCCCCCAGACACACTCTCCCCAGACACACACTCCCCCCAGACACACACTCCCCCCAGACACACACCCTCCCCAGACACACTCTCCCGAGACACACACTCCCCAGACACACTCTCCAGACACACCCTCCCCAGACACACACACTCCCCAGACACACACTCTCCCAGACACACACTCCCCAGACACACACTCCCCAGACACACACTCCCCAGACACACTCTCCCCAGACACACACTCCCCAGACACACACTCTCCCCAGACACACACTCCCCAGACACACACTCCCCAGACACACACTCTCCCAGACACACACTCTCCCCAGACACACACTCCCCAGACACACCCTCCCCAGACACACTCTCCAGACACACCCTCCCCAGACACACACACTCCCCAGACACACACTCTCCCAGACACACACTCTCCCAGACACTCACTCCCCAGACACACACTCCCCAGACACACTCTCCCCAGACACATACTCCCCAGACACACACTCCCCAGACACACTCTCCCCAGACACACACTCCCCAGACACACTCTCCCCAGACACACACTCCCCAGACACACTCTCCCCAGACACACACTCCCCAGACACACACGAACCTTTGAACGAAGCCCTCGAGCAGCGAGTGCAGCACGTGCGCTCTGAAGCGCATAAGTTTGGCGTCTTTAGCGGTGCTGTCGGCGCATTGTCCGTTCATGATAGGTCGTTCGAACATGTTGCAGAACTCCTGCTTCGAACCGAGGTAGTTTGGCCGTACAAAGTCGACCATGCACCAGTACTCGAGCAGGTTGTTCTGGAGTGGGTAGCCCGTCAGCACGATGCGACGTCTGTTCGTGTGTGGGTCGATAATGGTGGTGATGGTGGTGGCGGTAGTGGTGGTGATGGTAGGAAAGTGGTTGTGGTAAAATGGTTGGGATAATCAATATAACAAAGAAAAAAATAATCTTATAATCAAAAATAATAATAACAAAAACAGTCCTTTCATCCTTCCTTTTACCTACTTCTTCTTTGCATGCACCACTACCTCACCTTACTTCACAACCACCATAAACACTACTACTACCGCATCACAATCACCATCATCAGACACAACAACCACTCACAACCCCCACTTCTACCACCACTTCCACAACCACCACAATCAACCACAACCCCCACTTCTACCACCACAATCAACCACAACCCCCACTTCTACCACCACTTCCACCACCCCCACCATCAACCATCAACCACAACCACCACCACCCCCACCCTCAACCACAGCCACCGAAACTCACCGCGTCCTGATGTTCTTGAGCACTTGCGAGATGCTGGCGTGAGAGTTCTTGATGCGGTGACCTTCGTCACACACCACCAGGTCAGGCCCCGGCCTCACCAGCGCCTCGTTCAAGTCTTCGCGGAGAGGGAGGGTGGTTGTGGTGGGGGAATGAAATGTGGTCGTGAAGTGGTATGATGGTGATGGAGTGGTTAGAAGGTGGTGGTGGGGTGGTAGAAAAGTGAGAGTGGTAGTGGGGAACGAAGAAAAAACTGATAACTATTATCAAATAATAAGTTGATGATTGAAATATTGATAATAGTAGCAGTAATGATAGTAAAAACAAAAGCAACTGAAACAATCAGCGTGGAGACTGACTAAGAGAGAAGACCTTGGCACTTCCGGTGACAAATCAATCGCAGCATTTGCATCAAGAGTGAATATCGAGTCAAAGCATTTCTCCAAAAAGACAATAGCAACAAAATCCATCGGGAAAGCAAGGTCTGAAACACCCATAACCTCAAGAGCAGTACTGTCGCCCATGCACTTCGGCATTAACGACCTTCCTAACGACAAGTTAATCCAAGATCCGACGGTGTTCGCGTTCACAGACGACCCAGCCTTAACGAACACGAGTAATACTGAAATGCTGACCAAGACAGAACTAAAAACCGGAACCAGCACTGCCGCTCTGAAAAACGTTCCGTCCTTGCCTGACAGGGCACCTCTGAACAGAACACCAAGCCCTGCACGTGGAACGGCTGCAGCACGGAGCAGGCAAGCACACCTCGAACTAACTCAAGAGCCTGGCAGAGCTTGGTCGAGCCAAACCTCACCAGACTGCGCAGACCAGCAACAAAACATAACATAAAGAAAAGTAACAAAAATAAAAGGTATAAACAACAAGAACAATAATAACAACAACAATGATGGCAATAGTAATAGTATTGAAGATTGAGGAGAATAATGAGAAGAGAGCACCAACTCTTGAGCGCCTCCTTGTTGCCCTCCTCCTCGTCCACGTCGATCACCACTGGATCGTTGCTGCTGCTGCTGCAGGCCATCTTCTTCGCCCTGCGAGACTTCGGAGCTGAGCCTGTGCGGGTGGTCGTGTGCAAGGTGAGATGCATTGTGGGTGGATGGATGATGGGATGCATGCATTAATGTTGGATGGATGGATAGTGGGATGCATGCATGAATGTTGGATGGATGGATAGTGGGATGCATGCATTGATGTTGGATAAATGGAAGGATGTTGGATTTATGTTGGATGCATGCACGAATGGATGTAAGATGGATGTTGGATAGATGTATGCATGGATGACTGGAGCGACCTCTCGTCTTGATCAGCAGACGGTACATCTCGTAACCTAGCAACAAGACACCCCCTGTCCTGTGCCAATCCACTGAGGAGATGGTAATGATGATGGTGATAATAATGATGATTGTGATGATGATGATGTTGATGATGATAATTATGATGATTATGATGATTGTGATGATGATGATGATGTTGATGATAATGATGATGATGTTGATGATGATAATTATAACAACAGCAATAGAAAATTCATGACACAACAATGAATAGTTTAGAATCACAAACACACACACACATACAGCTTCAAAAACAACAACCAAAGCACAGCAACAAAAACAACACTTGAAACAACAAAAACACAACAAAAACTACAACAACAAAGTGTCCTAGTAGCAGGCGACGCTAATCGAAGAGAAAAGAGCAGCTGGCACTAACTGACGATACGCGTGCGACTGCTGCAGCTCTTGAGGTTGTCGTTGATGATGTACAACTTGAACTCCCTGGGCCACAGGATGTCCTTGTCGATGGCGCCACACCCACCTCCCCCGCCACACGCCCCCCCTCCCTCCTCCTCCACCACAGGCAACCACATGTTGAATTCGTTCAGCCAGTTCTGGAGCGTGTTAACCGGCACTATTATCAAGACCGATCTCGCTTCTGTGTGTCGTAGGAAGATGTCCACGAAGGAGACGACCTGTGTACGTGTACATGTGTGTGTGTGTCTATATTTATGTGTATTTAGGCGTGTGTTAATGTAATCAAAAGCCTTACATTCAAATATGCTCATTCAGAAAAAAACTAACACACCCACAAATAACACAAACAAACAAACAAACAAACGAACACAGCAAACGAACACAATGAAGACACCTGTATAGTCTTGCCGAGACCCATGCTGTGCGCGAGGATGCAGCCGAAGCCATTGCTCGTCTTGTACCTCTCTAGCGACTCGACCACGTTGTCGTACATGAAGCGTATGCCTCCGATCTGAAAGAGATGGTAGTGGTGGGTGAGTGTTGAGGGTGGGTGGTTGAGTGTTGAGGGTGGGTGGGTTGGTTGGTGAGTGGGTGGGTTGGTGGGTTGGTGGGTGGGTTGGTGGGTGGGTTGGTGGGTGGGTGGGTGGGTGGGTTGGTGGGTGGGTTGGTGGGTGGGTGGGTTGGTGGGTTGGTGGGTGGGTGGGTTGGTGGGTGGGTGGGTTGGTGGGTGGGTGGGTTGGTGGGTGGGTGGGTGGGTTGGTGGGTGGGTTGGTTGGTTGGTGGGCGGATGGGTGGGTTGGTTGGTGGGTGGGTGGGTTGTTTGGTGGGTGGGTTGGTTGGTGGGTGGGTTGGTTGGTGGGTGGGTGGGTTGGTGGGTGGGTTGGTGGGTGGGTTGGTGGGTGGGTGGGTTGGTGGGTGGGTGGGTTGGTGGGTGGGTGGGTTGGTGGGTGGGTTGGTGGGTGGGTTGGTAGGTGGGTTGGTGGGTGGGTGGGTTGGTGAGTGGTTGAGATGGGTGGTGGGTTGGTGGGTGGGCGGGTTGGTGGGTGGGCGGGTTGGTGGGTGGGCGGGTTGGTGGGTGGGCGGGTTGGTGGGTGGTTGAGATGGGTGGTGGGTGAGACAGTGGGATGGTTGGGTGTGGGTTTGATGGTTGGGTGTGGGTTTAAAAATAGGTGAGTGGGTTGAAGTGGTTCGGTTAAAAAGAATGGGTTGGTTGGGTATAATGAATCTGTGGATAGTGGGATATGAAGTGGAGGATGAGAATGTAACAAAGGTGCATGCTGGATGGACGGAGACAGCACCTGGTGCGGCTTGACGGCACTGGCGAGTTGGGGAGCGAGGAAGATGTCATCCTCATCGGCTGGATGACCCACATTCACCAGAACGCAGCCGTTGACGTCAGGTCGGTTGAGCAGGTCGTTCACGTGACTGCCACTAGTTTCCGCGTCTGCAGCGCCATCATCCTCTTCCTCCTCCTCCTCAGACATGATGATCAAGTCGTCGTCGTCGTCGTCCTCCTTGTCTTTGTTGTCGTCGTCGTCCGAACTGCTGATCTCCACCACGTCTGCATCACACAATAGTGCGGTGGGGTGGCTTAGTAGTAGTAGTGGTGGTGGTGTGGTAGTAGTAGTAGTAGTAGTAGTAGTAGTAGTAGTAGTAGTAGTAATAGTAGTAGTAGTAGTAGTAGTAGTAGTAGTAGTAGTCGTAGTAGTAATAGTAGTAGTAGTAGTAGTAGTAGTAGTAGTAGTAGTAGTAGTAGTAGTAGTAGTAGTAGTAGTAGTAGTAGTAGTAGTAGTAGTAGTAGTAGAGAGATTGGGTGGACGAACCATGCTGCTCAGGCTTGTCAGTCTCTGAAGAGGGACATGGTGATGTTCTCTTGCCACCTGTGGTTATGATGGCGATGGTGTGGTAATCATGGTAATGATGGTGATGGTAGTGATAGTGGTGATGGGTGGTTAATGATGATGATGATGATGATGTGGTAATCGTGGTGATGATGGTGATGGTAGTGATAGTGGTGATGTGGTAGTGGTGATGATGATGATGATGTGGTGATGGTGGCATGATGAGTGGCTCAATAAGACAACGACGACAATGACGACAACGCCTACTTTCAAGGAGACTCTTGAGAGACATGGTGGTGGTCAAGGCTTCCTCCCGGGCAGCCAGTCGACCAGCAGCCGACCTGCCCTCCGCAGCAGCCTTGCTGATGGCGGCAAGCTTCTGAGCGGCCAGGTCTCGTTCCCGCTGCGCCCGCAACTCGATCGCCTGCTGCTTGAGCTTCTCCTGGATCTCGAGCAGTCGCTGCTTGCGCTCCATCTCCTCCTTCTGCGCCACCTTCGTCTCCTCGTCGAGGTTCTCGTCCTCAAAGATCTTTCTGTTTTCGTGTGTGTGTGGGAAAGGTGCTTGTGATGATGATGTCTATTCTATATAGTTGATTGATGTTTGCAGTTCTGAGGTGCTTGATGATTGGTTTTTGAGTGATTAAAAGGCGTGTTGAATGTTATGAGAATGAATTGTCAGCAGTCTGGCACACACAGGGCACCAACCGGATGTTCTTCCTCTCAAAGATGTTCTTCTTCATCTCGAGGCGCGCCTTCTTGTCCTCACCACTCCTCTTGCTCTTCTTCTTCCTCTTCTTCTTCATTCTCTCCTCGCCTGCCGCCACCACTTCATCACTGCCTCCTTCCCCTTCTTCACCATCTTTCATCCTTTTCTTTTTCTTCTCTTTTGACTTTTCATTCTGACTTATTTCATCATTACTATTTACAGCTTCGTCTTCATTGTTATTTACACTATCATTATTACTATTTGTAATATCATTAATAATGTTACTTTCATCATTGAATTGACTCTCATTCCCATCATTATGCCTTGTATGGTCATAGTGGTTGGCAAAGAATGGTTGGCAGTTTTGAGAGAAGTTGCTAGTGAAGTTGCCACTCATACTGACACTGTTGTCCTCATTGTTGTTGTGGTTGTTGAAGATGTTATGATTATAATTCATTGAGTCATTTGATGCTTGTGGAAAGGAATTATGGGTTGTATTAACTTCGCCATTGTCAATTTTGTAAACATAATTAACACTATCATCAATTTTCTCGCTTGGAGTCTTAATTTCTTTATTATGACTATCAATATCAACTTCATCTTCATCCTCATCGTCATCATCATCTTCATCTTCTTCTTCATCTTCTTCATCCTCATCTTCCTCCTCCTCATTCTCATTAGATGTGTTGTGTTCAAGTAGGGATTCCTCCAAGACTGCTGCATGGCCATCAAAAGAATTGTCAGGGCTGCCGTTGATGTGGCAAGATGGAGGACAGTCTTCAGAGACGTGACCTCCATTCTGTAAGTGGAACTGTTCAATGGTGCTGGTCAGTTCAGTCGAGGTGTCTTCTTTGTCAGCAAGGTCGCATTTCCTGATGGAAGGTGCATTCCCAGTGATGGGATCTTCTTGCAAGGGCTTCTTCTCGACATCATCTTCTTCTGTATCCTCGTCGTACATCTCACTTGCCCCTTTGGCGAGGTCACTGTTGCAGTCACCAGCAAATACAGGTCCCCTTTCGTTGTCAACGTTTTCTATCTTTACGTAATAATCCAAGTCATCGTTGTAAGCAGTGCCATTTGATATCTGCTTCTTAATACTGTTGCTTTTAGCATCCAAATCATTTTGTAAGTACTGTGCATTTGTTTTTGAAGAATACTTTTCTTCATGGCATGCCGATGATGCAGGAAAGTTGTTGCTGAAATTAAAACTGCCGCCATTTTCGTTGGGAATACTTTTGGGCACTGCAGGGGATGGCTCTTCTATTTTAATGGCGTTTGTGATATTCAGACTTTTTAAGGAGTCTGTTGAGTTGATATCAGGTCTTGAGTGGTTATTGCAGTCATTTTCTTTTATGCTTGTCTCTTCATTTTCACTCTTCATTGAGCACACGTACTTTTGCTCCTCCATCTTAGAGCTGACATTTTCAAACTTTTCCATACTTTGATTGTACAAATCCATTAAAATATTCAACTAGGGGATTTTATTCTGAATGTACGAAATAGGTTAAGAACAGCGAAAATTAAAAAGAAAGACTAGTTTCAATCTCAATTTCCTACATTCATCATTCAGAACGTTTTCACAATTTTATTTTATTTGTTACCCTTTAAATACATTTCTCAATTAAAATAACTTTCTTTTCTTTTATTATATCATTAAATTTTGTAGAAATATCTAAACAAAAAATCTCGCCATTTTTATGTTATTAGGAAAAACACTAAATAAGTCAATATAGTTATTAAATTTATTTGAGAACATTAACTTTAAGGAAATTAAATAAATATTCCGTCAAATATTATTTATTTTATGAACTTTATACCATATAGGAATTAATTACTACAAACTTTTAAATGATCGAAACGAGTCTTAGAAACTGGAAAAGAATAAAGAATTTGTACACTGCAAAGTTATTCGCTGCTGTAAGAAACCACGTTTGAAAAGTTGATGGACTCGCTTTTCTATAGTTCAGTCTTTTTCTGAAACGAGTAAAAGGAAAACACTTAAAATATTGGCGTTAGTATAACTAAGAAATAAAGTTATACTTTCATGAAAGTGTGAAAAATAAGAAAACTCAAACCTTGCTTTTCTTAACAACAACTAGCTTGTCATCATCAAGGTTGTCAGGAATTCCATCATTATCATCATCATCGTCAAGGTAGTCTGGTACACCATCGCCATCTTCATCGGCCTCCATCCAGTCGGGAATGCCATCGTTGTCGTCGTCTTCATCCTCATCATCAGGCACGCCATCCCCATCCGAGTCGACGTCATCATCATCATCATCATCATCATCCAGGGCGTCAGGGATGCCATCGCCATCGGAGTCAGTGACGTCATCATCTTCGTCGTCAGGCACTCCATCACCGTCATCATCATTGTCCAGGTGGTCGGGAATGCCATCATTATCATCATCGTCGTCCATCCAGTCCGGAATGCCGTCGTTGTCGGTGTCTTTGTAGTCTGCGTCGTAATCATCATCAACACCATCGCCATCGTCATCGTCGTCTTGCGAATCAGGAATGCCATCATTATCATCATCGTCATCCAGCCAGTCTGGTATGCCATCACCATCAGTATCTCTGGTGTCAGGGTCGAGTCTGTTTCTGACTCCGTCTCCATCACTGTCTCCATCTGCTCCATCGGGGATGCCATCACCGTCATCGTCGTAGTCACTCACGTCAGGCGTTCCATCGCCATCGGTGTCTCTCCTGTCCACGTCGTACACGTCCAGAACGCCATCCCCGTCAGAGTCCTTGTCCAGATGGTCCTTGATGCCATCATTATCATCGTCGTCGTCCATCCAGTCTGGTATGCCGTCTCCATCGGTGTCCTTGTGGTCAGGGTCTTTGGCATCCTTCACGCCATCGTTGTCGTCGTCGTCATCGTCATCATCTCTTACGCCATCATTATCATCATCGTCGTCGAGTAGGTCAGGAATACCGTCACTGTCAGAGTCTCTGGTGTCTTCGTCTAAGAGGTCAACCACGCCATCATTATCATCATCGCCATCCAGCCAGTCTGGCATGCCATCCTTGTCACTGTCTTGCTGCTTGTCTGCGATGCCATCGTCGTTGTCGTCATCATCTTCGAGGGGTGGAGGAGGGGAGAAGGGCAAGTAGATAAATGAATGGATGGATGGGTCCATACATGAATGGATGGATGGGTTCATGCATGAATGAATGGATGGATGGGTTCATGCATGAATGAATGAATGGATGGGTTCATGCATGAATGAATGAATGGATGGGTCCATGCATGAATGAATGAATGGATGGGTTCATGAATGAATGAATGGATGGATGGGTCCATGCATGAATGAATGAATGGATGGGTTCATGAATGAATGAATGGATGGATGGGTTCATGAATGAATGAATGGATGGATGGGTTCATGCATGAATGAATGGATGGATGGGTTCATGCATGAATGAATGGATGGATGGGTTCATGCATGCATGAATGGATGGATGGGTTCATGCATGAATGAATGGATGGATGGGTTCATGAATGGATGGATGGATGGATGGGTTCATGCATGCATGAATGAATGAATGGATGGGTTCATGCATGAATGAATGGATGGGTTCATGCATGCATGAATGAATGAATGGATGGGTCCATGCATGAATGAATGGATGGGTTCATGAATGAATGAATGGATGGATGGGTTCATGAATGAATGAATGAATGAATGGATGGGTTCATGCATGAATGAATGGATGGGTTCATGCATGAATGAATGGATGGGTTCATGCATGAATGAATGGATGGGTTCATGAATGAATGAATGAATGGATGGGTTCATGCATGAATGAATGGATGATTTGACGAATGAAAAGATAACTGAAAAAAAATTTTTTTTTTTTAAGTCTACATGAATTCATCCAGAACATTCGAGTGATTTACTTTTCTTTAATTCATCACCCATTCACCACACATGCATTCGCCATTCACCTAGAGCGTCAGGAATGCCATCATCATCATCATCGTTGTCAAGGTAGTCAGGGATGCCATCATGGTCAGTGTCTATTGTCTTGTCCACTGGACTCAGCCTCCACTCCAGCAGGTCAGGAATGCCTGTGGCGATGTGTTGGTGGTGGTGGTGGTGGTGGTGGTGGTGGCAATGTGTGGGTGGTGGTGGTGGTGGCGATGTGTGGTGGTGGTGGTGTGTGGGTGGATGGTGGTGATGGTGGTGGCGATGTGTGGGTGGTGGTGGTGGTGGATATACACGACCAAAAAAACCTAAAAATAATAGATCTTTAAAAATAGCCATTAAAAATTAGACCTTGGATTAGGATTCAGGTTAGGTTTAGAGTAAGGATTAGGGATAAATTATAATTTTAAAAATATATTTGATCAAAGGTCTGTTTTGGGTAAGGTCTATTCGTGGTGATGGGGTTGGTGTCAGGTGTTTTTGGAGTGGTTGTTGAGTGATGAGATGTGGTGTGGCTATGGAGTGATGGTTTATCTCAACTACACTTTAGGTATCATCATCACCACCAATCCTACCATTATCGTTATCATCGAGATCCAAATGGTCTGGGATCCCGTCGCCATCATCATCATCATCATTGGCATCTGCTACTCCATCTCCATCTGTGTCTACATAGTCTGGATCGTACCTGGTGGTGAAGGAAGATTGGAGAATAAACAAGTGAAAGTGGTTGAAGACTAATGATGGAATAATAGATGCTGGTGAAAGATGGAGAGATGGGAAATAAATGAATTATGGACGTTTAAAAGGCGTGAAGCATGAGCTGTTGAACCTGTTGGGGATGTTGTCACCATCGCTGTCGTCGTCTTTGTCGTCAGGGATCGAATCGTTGTCATCGTCGTCGTCGTAGATGTCAATGACGCCGTCTCTGTCAGAGTCTCTGTGTGCACGTTATGGCATTGTATGCTATGGCGACTTTTAACTGTGCTGAAAAAGCGTTTTTAATGTGAATAAGGGTAAAAGTGATGTCACTTCCAAGCACCTGTTATCAGGATCCAGAAAGTCCGGAATGCCATCCCCATCGTCGTCGTCATCGTCCTTGTCAGGCACTCCGTCGTTGTCGTCGTCATCGTCGTAGTAGTCTGGTGTGCCGTCGTTGTCGGTGTCTCGGAAGTCGTTGTCCAAGTCGTCGACGATTCCGTCACCGTCTTTGTCCGCGTCGATGACGTCAGGAATGCCATCATTATCATCATCGTCATCCAGGAAGTCAGGGATGCCGTCGTGGTCGGTGTCTCTGGTGTCGAGGTCCAGCCAATCGGGAATGCCATCACCATCATCGTCATCGTCATCCTTGTCCATCACTCCATCACCGTCATCGTCGTCATCAATGATGTCTGCAATGCCGTCCCCATCGGAGTCCTTGAAGTCCGGGTCGTGAGTGGCGTCAACCAGCCCATCTCCATCCTTGTCGTTATCCTTGCTGTCTTTGATGCCGTCGTTGTCATCGTCGTCATCATCTTCATCTTGCAGTCCATCGTTGTCACTGTCTCGTTCCTGCAGCATGTCTATCACTCCATCACCATCCTCATCCGCATCCAGGTAGTCAGGCACGCCGTCTCCGTCTTCGTCTTGAAGGTCGTCAGCCACTCCGTCACCATCCTTGTCGGTGTCCTTGTAGTCAGGCACTCCGTCGTTGTCGTCGTCGTCGTCAAGGTAGTCTGGAATGCCGTCGTTGTCAGTGTCGATGGCGGTGTTGATGCCTCTGAGTGACTTCTCGTACTTGTCCGGGATGCCGTCGTTGTCGTCATCGGAATCTTGCTGGTCTGAGGAAGGGAAAGAGGGTGGTTTGAGAGGAGGAGAGGCATGGCTCAACGAAAAGGAAGAGACGGTGGTTTGAAGGATAAAGGCTAGGGATGTTAACTATAACATTTTTTGAAATTTGATTTGAAGGCATGGTTATTTATTCTGTTCCAGATGGTTTTGAAATATACTGTGCGAAAATTAATATTATTTAGGGATCGTTTAATGGTCTTTAGTTTTACAAAATGACCTTGCGCTGTTGGCTGTTTTGTTTTTCAATACTTCAATACTTTCCAAAGTGATGAATTTCGGTATAAAAAAGCAGTTTTTAAATTGTTTAGAGTTATAACTGACACTGCTTCATATTACGTTTCTCCTGTAGACTCAATGTGACAATCCATAAAAGTAATAAACTATTTTAATTTTACCGCGTCAAATGACATATATTTATATTTTCCTCTTCCTTAGGTGACCTTTCAGAATTATCCAAAACACCCAAGATTTCGCAAAAATGTTTTCCATACTTAAAAACAACATTCAAAACTATGCATCCCTGAATTTAATTGGATAAAATAATTAATGGAGGTGGCCTGAGAAAGAGGGGGTGTTGAGAGGGTGGTCTGAAAGATATGAGTGGATGATAGAGAGAGAGATCTAAGAAGAGAAAGTTAAGTAGAGTGGGTAGAAAGAAATAGGGATGTAAAAAGTAAAAAAACTTGCATTAGGAATTGTTGACCATGATTCTAAGTGATAAAGGAATTCGAAAAAATTTCATACAAACTGAATAGAGTTTGTTTTTTTTATCTGACAATTTTTATTTTTTCACTGTTATAAACTTGAAGTTTATACTTTTTACGTAGGTAGTAACCTTTTCAAACCATGCAATTGAGGCGACGTAGCGAAACCCGTGCAATAATAAAGCCCTTTTAGCCGTTAAGCAGAAAAAATAAAAAAATAGAAAAAATAGAAAAAAATAGACTGTTTTAAGCACGAAACCTTGGAAAAATATGTTCAAACATCCATCGAATCGGCAAACAACTTTTTCTCGTCTAACTGTTTCTGCATCTCATCACGATTCACTGCTCCAATTGATCCATTTCTACCAAAAGCAGGTTGAAACAAACACACATACAAATCCACCTTCCAAATGAATAGTTTGTGTGCTAATGCAATACAGCAAGAGTGCCTTATTGTTGTCCGTTATCGAGGCGTTTGCAGTTATTAACTGCTGTCTGCTTACTTCTCAGCATCTTAGTACTTGCTTGTTTAAGCATTTAAAAACAAATTATTATTATTTATTTTTAAATTAAAAAAACAAATTTTGGATTTTTAAGTGCGGTATATACTCTATGCCCTTCCACACCATCTCTTCCTTCCAAATAAACACAATATGCATTTTGCTTATCGTATTACAAGAGTGTTTCTGTGCTCAAAGCTTTACGGATCAGTTTGTTACATTGAACCACATGCACTATAAATACATTTTCACTAGTGCCCCTTCTCATTTTTTACCCACCTCAACTTCCATTCTTTCATCTATCCATGCATGCATCCATCCATCTAGAGACCGATCGAAACAGATATTTTTATTTCGGCCGAAACCGAAATTAGGCCAAAATTAAAATCCCATTTTCGACTGAAACCGAAATCAAGCCGAAATTGAATATCAATTTTCGGCCGAAACCGAAGCCGAAACCTAAATTTTTTCCAACTTTTATTAAAAATGAAAAATAGTATTTAACGATGACAATGCCAGTTTAATAAGTAAATCCAAACAAGCGTATATTTTAAGCCAAAAAATGAAAGTTTTTCAACAACAAAAATTTTTTTTTGTTGACAGGCTTTGCTTTGGTCAGACTGACATTTTGTAAAAAACTTCCAAATAGGATTCAACGATATTCTTACAATTTATTTTTGAATTAATTAATCGAAGCCAAATCTTCTCGTTCTTTCGACTTATGTATAGTGTTTTTCAAAGAAAGGATATCTAGAATTGTTGTATAAATTGTTGTTCCAGATGCTTGTATATGTTATTCGAACAATTAGTCTTTTGTCACCCATAAATCAATTAACTACGATATCTAATAGATATCTAATAGAGATGAGAATCGAAGCCAAACTTAATAATTCGAGTTCGATTGAGGATATACAGATACTTACTTTTGACAATAACATTTTTTAAAACAAATGTTTTAAAAAATAGAATCTGCTTACAAACAGTTTTGTTAAATATCATCATTGAACGTATCCCAATTTACTTAAAATTCAAATACATGATTGTTGTTCCAAATGCTTGTATATGTTATTCGAATAATTAGTCTGCTGACACCCATAAATCAATCAACCACGATAACTAATAGATATCTAATAGAGAATCGAATCTGAACTTAATAATTCGATTGAGAATACAGATATATCAGATAAACTACATAAATAAATAAAAATTTCGGTTTTTCGGTAAATATGAGATCCATTTCGGCCAAACCGAAATTGAGCCAAAATTACAAAATTATTTGCGCCGAAAACGAAAAATTGCCGAAATTGTAAATCAGATTCGACCGAAACCGAAAAATTGCCGAAACTAAGAAAATTGGCAATTTCATCGCCGAAACCAAAACCGAACCGAATTTCGGTCGGTCTCTACATCCATCCAACCATCCATCCACCCATCCATGTACCCATTCATGCATCATCCATGTATCCACCGCTTTATCTATCTATCTATCTATGCCTCCATGCATCCATGCTGATGCATCCGTGCATCCATGCATCCATGCAAATTCATCCATTCATCCGTGCATCCATTCATCCATCTTTCCATCCATCCACCCACCTGCTACTCCATCATCGTCATCATCAGTATCGTTCGTATCTCTAGTTCCATCTCTGTCGGTGTCATCATCATCACCACTGCCGTCATGGTCGTCCAAGTAGTCCGGAATGCCGTCCTACCCACGTAACGGGGAAGACCATTTGATGAAAAGTTAGTTGTGAAAAGTTCTTTAAAAATAAAATGAATGATCAAAACTGTTTAAGTCGAATAAAGCCTTACAGATCTGCAAATTGACAGGTTAAATAAAAATCAACATGGAGTTAAAATATATCCACCTCACTATACGTTTGCTTTCATCTAAAAGTCATCAAACACAGTTGGGAATCACAATCATAGACCAATCCTTTATAAAAATTAGAATTCTGACTAAAGAACAGCACTAGCCCACAACAACATCACAACACTACCCACAACATCATCTTCACATTATCACAACACTACCTCCGAATATCTTCACAGCAACAACACTACCCCCAAACAATCTTCACAGCAACAACACTACCCCCAACAATCTTCACAGCAACAACACTACCCCCAACAATCTTCACAGCAACAACACTACCCCCAAAAACCCTTTACAACATCAAAACCCTAGCCACAGCAACCACAACACCACAACACTGACCCCAACAATTCTACCCACTACAACAAACCCTTCACAACACAGCAACAACACCACCCACTGCATCTTTATCCTGGTACTTGTCGAGGATGCCATCTCCGTTGCGGTCAAGGTCAACTGCATCTAGGACGCCATCACCGTCGTCGTCGTCGTCCAGGTGGTCTGGCCTGCCGTCGAAGTCTGTGTCGACCTTTGGGGAGGGTCGAAGGAGTGGAAAGAATGGAAGGGAAGAAAAAAATAAAAATGGTGGACATTGTGGAGAGGTGGAAATTGTTAAAGAAAAAAGTGAAGACGGTGGAGAGAATGGAAAGGGTGAGTGGAATGAGAAACTATAGAATATAAGTGAAAATAGAAAATAATAATTTTTAGGGGCGGATCTAGAAAATCACAACTAAAAAGAATATAATATAAGGCGTCAAGAAGTCAGGGCACATTCTTTCATTTTACTTTTGCCTGCTCCCATTAGGGATTGCCAAAGTTATTTATTTTTCACCATAGTTTTTTATTTCTGCATCCGCCTCTTGTTCACAATTCCTTCAAATTTTTTCTCTCCTTAACCATGTACCTTTTCTTTGGTTAGCTACTTCTCTGTCTTGATGGCTTAATCATTATTTTCTAGCAATAAGTCGACTCTATCTTTTCCACGAGTCCAAACTTCTCCTCCTTCTTCCTATTTTATCCTTAATTTAAGATTTTGTCCGCGAACATCTTGTTCCAGATCCTGTCTTACTTTATCCGTCAACCTGTCCATCACCACTGCACAAAAAAAACTCAGGGCCGGTTTTTGATGGAATCCAACCCTCACTCTGAGCCAGTCTGTTTTACACCTGCTCTTACACTCTTTTATACGCAGGGGATTTCGGTGCTGTATGTTACAGGGTTTTTATGTTACAAGTTGAATAACTCTTTTAATGAAAAATAGAAAATAAAATAAAATTTTGTTTTAATTCTTGGTTTAACCTTCACCTTTCATAAAAAAATAGTCGTTGTATTCGTGTTCTGAAACATTTTATAGCTTTTTTTCTTTATGGAAGACTTTATAAGTTTTAAGAGTTTGATTATTTTTGTTATATCTTAATTAGCATTTGCGTTCAATTGAATTTTGTTTAAAACACCTTTAAAGCAACCTTTAATGAAAAGTTTTAAAGTAGGTTTCAAACCAGATGTTTCAAACCATGCAGTAGAGCAGTGGTTCATAAACTTTTTGAAGCAACGAACCACTTGGAAATTTTTTATAGTCTTCACGGCCCACTTACCCAAAACATGAAAACGGAAAAGCAATATCTATCTAAAATTATAAATAAATGTAGTAGGGGGAGGTTGCTCAAGATGAACCAGCTCCAAAGATGGAACGATCTTAATTACAGTTATGCGCTTTAAAAATTAACAATAATTTTATTTGATATCTATGCATCCGTCCTATATGCACATTTGTATGTTGGTTTTGTTTCTAAAAGTTGTCTCATTCAATTAGAATACTTGAAAATCTGATTTATAAGAGAATTGTTTAAATATTGGGAGATAAAATTTTGACTTATTTTTCTCAAATTTCGAAGGTATATAATTTTAATTTTGTATTAGTAATTAGATGATGCAATACAGCTTTATTGTGTGCAAATTGTATAAAAAAAATTGAGTGCTTAGCCTGTTATGAGCATAAATGTGTAGCATGGACTTAGTTGCCTAAGATGAAATTTAGAATAAGACTAGAAGTTGATAAGTCTATATACTATAAACTCTATACCGTCTATATAGTATATAGACTAGAAAGATTATATATTTTATTTAGACTATAGAGAGTATATATTTTATATAAACTATATATTTATTTAGACTATAGAGAGTATATATTTTATATAAACTATTTATTTATTTAGACTATAGAAAGAATTTATTTTATAAAAATTAGTTAAAATTATTATAAAACCAATAATTTACTTTATAACTATTAAAAAACCGTTAGCATTCATTTTACATCGGCTTTCTAGCACTTCATATTTGAAATGAAAACTAGAAAGCCTAGAGGAAAAATGTTTAATTTGTAACCTAAAAGCTAAATTTAATTTAGTTAAGTAAATTTAATTAAATGTCAATTCACATTAAAATAAAAACTAGTTTATTTCTTTAGATAACTAAACAAGTTTGACGATAAATACAACGTTTAAGTGACATTTTTTTAAATACAATATAATTTCCTTTTAGGGAACTAAGCATTCCATCTTGGGAACCTAGTTGCTTAAGATGGAATTTTTCACTTTTCCTGTTTGAAGTAAAAAAAACTTGTTTTTATTTTATATATTATTTTTTGTTTGAGTTCACATAACTAGACAAGGTATCAATAAAAATAAAAATAAAAATAATTTCTAATGCAATTGAGCTATCAGACTACGTTTAAAAATCGTTCCGTCTTGTGCAACCTCCACCTAGTAGTCATAATTAATGAGATGTATGAGTTTTGGTTAAAAACTAATGAGCAAAAATTTTCGAGGTTTGATGTCAGTCAAAGTGATTCGCAAGAAACTACGGACATTCAAAAAAATTTGTTTTTTATTAGTTTCATTTAAGAGAATTCTAATTCACATTTGTAGTTCAGGATATTCAATAATAATAATAAATAATAATGCCTATTTATAATGCGCCAAGGCATGCAACTGAGGCGCCACTTACACGACATAATTCGTGAAACACCGCATTTTTTTCACTTCGTAAAGGGTGCTATACAAATAATTATTGATCGATTGATTGATCACATACACTAGGTATATGATAGCTCACGGTTGGCTGAACAGAGATTCAAACTGGCGACCTTTAAGCTGCAGGTCCAACAACTTTATCATCTAAGCCAACCCGCTCACCAAAATATTCAGAACGCACACTGATCCAAAAATTTTACTTTTTCCAAACACTTTTTCAAAACCATTATCCTTTTCAAATTCAATTAGTTAAATTCATTTGAATATTTTCATGAAGGATAAATGGTTTTCTTATCCATTATTTCCCAGAACAGGGATCTTCTTCACTAGAAATTATTCTTAAAAAATATTCAGAAAAACTTTTTAATGATTCTTTACTGTAACAGTTAGCAATGCCAGTTCATTCTCAGATATTCTTTCGTTTTTTATTGCTCCTGATAATGCTGAAAACATGAAATCTTTTTCCCCATGTTGGTCAGCCACTTAACAATCTTCTGATAAAATGCACGGACTTTATCTATGAGACGAAACAAGTTGGTACTCTTGCCTTGCACTGACAGAGTGACTTAGTTGAAGTTAGAGAAGAAGTTAAAGAATTCCATAAAAGAGGACCACAGTAAGAAAAAGAACGTTGAGCAAAAGAGTGTTTAACTGAAAAACAAGAAGAACGCTTAAAATCGATGATCTTAGACCAGATTTAGGAGGTTGTTTAATTAGATTTTTAAGATAAATTGGAATGAATTTTAAACATATTTAGGCATATTTTAAAAGTCACTCTAGATCTCAAATGTAACCAATGAAACAAACGAAGATAAGGAGAAATGTGAGAAAACTTAGGAGCACGAGCAACAAGACGAGCAGCACAATTAAAGACTTCATTTAGAAGAGCTAAAGTAGTATCAGGGAGGCCATAGTAAAGAGAGTTGCAATAATCAATCCTGGAGAGAACTAGAGAAGATACAAGAAGCTGCAAAGTAGAATCATCAAGAAAAGGAAGAAGCTGTTTAATACGACGAATGTGGAAATAACAAGATTTAGAAACAGATAGAATTTGAGAAGCTAAAGACGGGTTAGAATCGAAGATAAAAACAAGGCTACGTATAGAAGATCAAGGGTTTAGAGATAGTGAGGAAGGGGGGGGGGCAAAACTGAAAAAAGAAGGGATAGTAAAGATTTTGATTTTAAAAATTGAAATATATGAGTTTAAATTTGTCAGGGTTTAGTTTGAGAAACATAGATGAAGCTCAAGAAATTATAGATTGAAGACAATTATTGGTAGCAAGGTCAAGAGAAGAGTCAGGGAAGGATTTATAAATATAGGAGTCGCCAGCATAAATTTGACTATTTAAGAAAGATGTAGATATAATATAAGGTTCTTTAGAGGTGTAGAGAACAAAAAGTAAGGGTCCAAGGATTGGGCTCTGTGGAACACCACAAGACACAGAAACAGATGAAGAAGAGAAGATTCTATTGATACATAAGAAGTTCGCTCAGAAAGATATGATTCAAGGCAGTGAATGGAAGATCCAGACATATTAAAGAAAGAATCCAAAACCAAAAATATAAGAATACCGAAAATATCTAAATGTATGCGACAAGATTGATATTGTAGGAGCTAAAAACATCCGCCAGAGCAGGTTTTCGTGGCTTTCTGTAGGCTTTAATTTTTATCAAAGCAAAAATATACGAGTAAGAACTTTTCATGAGAAAGCCTTCTGACTTCCGGATGCAAAATCAAAGTTATTTGTTCCACACCGATATCATCACACAGTGCAAAATATAAACGAGTATTCAATCCACTTTCTTGGATAAAGTTTTCTATTTTGACATCGTGGAGCTCATTTTTTTGCTACGAGCATACCTTGGTAAATAATGTAAGGAGCAGACTTAGATTTGGAAGCTAAAACTCTTTTCTGGCAGTAAGTCCCAAGTGTTAAACCCCGGTTATTAGATTTTGTCTTTTTCGGACTTTTACTTTTTTCCAATGAATAACAAACCAGTTTTTTGTGTTTTCACTTGTGACTAATAGAATTCTTAGTACATACAACAATTTTTGAAATAACTGTTTAAAAATAACGAACTTATAAAAACATTTGTAAAAAGTGTAACCTTCAGTCCAGGTCTCCTCTATTCTGCACCAACCATAAGTACTTTTCGGTCACAACTGACTTCTTCATACAGTACTACAACTTTCTAAACAAATCTACAAACACGTGGTATAGTTCCTTCTGCCCTTCTCTGTACTTTTCCATCAGGATTCTCAAGGCAAATGAAGGGTCAAGGGTGGTTTTATTGGCATGAACCCATACTGCTTTTAGCTTATCCCAACCTTTTCTCTTAGTCTGCTTCCACTACTTTTTCCAAAATATCAGAATGTGGTTTGTCAATTTCATCTCTCTGTCATCATTACAGGTTTGCACATTTCTTTCTTTAGAAACTGGCTTCAACACACAATTTCTTTATTATTTCATCATTTTTTATATCCTTCACAGTCCTATCTAAAAATTTTATTAGAAAAACGACGACAGTTTCTCCTAAACACCTCCATGCCTCCACCGGTATCTCATCTGACCCAACGGACTTACTACACTTCATCTTTCTAGTTGCTTCTTTACTTATCTTGTTCACTTCCCGTTCAACCAACACCACTTACTTTAACCTTCTTTTCTTTCGTATTTTTTACATTCATAAGTTCTTCAAAACACTTCTCACATCTTCTTAACACACTTTTTTTTTGGTAAAAACATTTACATTGTTATCCTGTATTGCTCTCACCTAAGGTACACGTTTTTCCGCTTTGTGTTTTTGTCTAGGCTACGAGGGTTTAGGGATAAAATCACACTTTGAAATGTTTTTTTTACAAATCACATTTAAATTTAAACTTTAACTAAGCTTTAATTCGTCCGTAGAAAATGAAGTGATTTATTACGTGGTTTTAAATTTACCTGTAACTTCAACAAATGTATTTCAAGAAAGTCTAGCTTCAAAACCACAATTTTGAGATTGCTTTTTTTTGTCAGAAATTTTATAATATCTGTTCAATTGTGTTCCCCCAATGCCACGCCCCTGGATCTGCGCTTGGATTTTGAAGGTTTTTGAATAGTTTGGTTTTGAATAAGTGTTTATAAGTGGTAAGAAAAAGCTAGTGGAAAAGAAGACTTTTATGAGGCGTTTGAAGGAAAGCAGGTGAAAATGAGAGAAATGTTTGCGAAAGAGATATGATGACAAACATCACATAAGATTTTTGAAAG
>OX030956.1:8753524-8877244 GCA_943735955.1 Piscicola geometra
GTTGGTAGGATAAAGATTAATATTAATATAAGGTGAGAGCCTGTCTGTCGAGCTTTAGATTTGAGTATAAGATCTGAATTAATTCACAGAGACGACCCTAAAACATAAAATCTTTATTTGTTATGTAAATTAAGTTTTTAGTAGTGGAAACAGTTTTTTAAATTAGCAGATCTGAGATCATCCTCCTTGGGAGATTTCATGATGAGACCGCTATTATGCGACCTAATTAAAGATGCTTTTGTACATCAAAAAATAGTATTGGGTTCAATCTTCTTTTTTAAACTAGTAAAGATCCTTGAGAATAGGGCTGATGTGGGTTCCGGTTATGAGCCTCCCTGCAATTTTGATTTTAAAATGAATCTTCAGCAGTGTAAAGAAAGTGATGATGAAATACCCAATGCAACTAAAATGTGATGTTCTTAGCGAATCCAAATAGATTGCTAGTTATTTGATAAATGTCGTCTGGGTGAGGTTATAAATTATAAATAATAACTGCTTCTTACGTTCATCAGGACTTTTAAAAAGCTTTTTCAGCGGGTTGTTGCTGGATAGACAGAAGTTTGAAAGGTTCCAGCCTCCTGGAAATGTTTTCAAACTATTTGAAAACCAAAACTTACGTTGAAAGCATCATTTCTAAATAATTTCAAAACCCCTTGGAAAATGTTTTAATTCTCATTCTGGCTAGTTGACTCGACAATATCTTAAATTGGTTATTTATCATCTTTTAGGCAATGACTATTTCTTTTCGGTATCGTTTTCTATGGAAACCAATACTTTAGAATTAAAATTATGAAGATCAATTTGGATTTAATATCATTTATTAATCATGTGAAACTCTATTGTATAACAAATGATGGTGTAAAGAAGTGTCATGGAATGTGTGTGGAAAAAGTTTTTATGTAAGAATGGTGTGTAGTCAATGTGAGAAACTATTTTCGAATGCTGGTTGATAGACACACATCTACATTCGATCAGAAGAACTGAAACACTGCTTAAAAGGGGAAACAGGTTTTAAATAAAAGGTACCCTTAAACTCTGAAGGAAAGCAACAATCGAACGATGAAGGTCAAGTTGATGAATTAAGATGAAATGGTGCACTAAAATTCCCACATAAAAGTTAATTAATAGGGTTATTGTTTATTAAACGTTAGTCTCATTATGTAGGCAGCGCCGTCATTGAGGATGCAATTAAAACCGGGAAAGCACTATGACTTCTGAAGCGCTTCACAAATGATGTTATTAAGGATTTGCCGTATTTACATGTGTATGTGTGTGTGTGGGTTGGTATGTTGCAGTCAAACGGGAAATCAGACTACTCGTATAAGACCGATTCAATTAATCATTACGCGTAGTGACTGAAAAATGCGACGAGTTAATTCAAATTTCAACTAAAACGAAATCATTGTATTTGTAACAATTTTATTAAGCACTTTTCATTCAATGCGCGTGAGTTAGGTATTAGGCGTATCGCCTGATTACGCGTTTTGACTGCAACAAGAATTCTCTTTTTCAAGATACAGCGCTAAGTTCCTACGTGTAACAAATTACTCCCTGAGTTAATTGATTATAAATACGCTAATGATGATGATGATGTTAGAAAGGATGATATGGGATGGTAATGGCGATGATGATGAGAGAAGAGATGATAATGATAGATGGGGATGACTACATGATGGGGTTGATGATAATCGAAATAAGGAAAAGAAGCGAGTCAGGACAAAGAAGATGGTCGCCGTTATTAATAGAATCATTTATGTTAGAGTACCTATTTTTCTCCATGAATTTTTTTATGCATATTTGTGGGTTTATGTGTATGTATGTATGTTTAACGTGTGTGTTTCTGTATGTGTCTGCTAACATTATTGCACGGAAGTATGTACAGTTTGTAGACGTACTTACGAAAAAAAAGTATAACAAAAGTTAATAAGGATCTTTAGAAACAATATGGCGTTTTTATTACAGAAGACAGATGTCAAATCCTATGATATGATGTGCTGAGTGCATGGAGCGAGAGGAGAGATGGGAAGGTTGTTGAAAAATAATCTCAAACAACCTTCGAATGGAAATTAATTATTTAAAGACAAAGATAATTAAAATAAACTGGATGAATCATAAGAATTCATGAGAAATTTGCGACTTCTCTATATGCAGACTTTATGCTGTGAAGTGAACTCCCAAATAAACTGATAAAAACTAGATTACCATGGGTTTTAGTGAAAACAAAAAAAATTTAACAATTCTAAATGCGTTTCCAAAATAATGGGAATCTTTAAAAACTATTAAAATTATTTCAAGAATTATATACAAACAACATAAACAACACAGATAGTGTGACTCAACGAGCAGTGTGACAATACGTTTTTGCATACAAATCAATTGCTTCTGAAAGAATGTGAAATAGTAGTAAGAGTTGATGAGGCGGGTTGTTGTAGGAGATGTTGGAAATATGAGAAGATGAAGATTTAAAATCAAGAAGGAAACAAAAAGGGATGAAGTGGAGTGGGGAAGAAAAGATGAACAAATGGATGGAATTGTCGTATTCGGTTTCAAAACAATTAGTTTAGTTAGATTTCTTTGTATTGATTTCACGAATTTGATTGCATTTACCCATCTGATAACATTTCAAATTTCCCGGCCTTCACAAATAACGAACAGACAATAGTTTACTTCAAAACCACGTGAGAAAAAATTCGCCTAACATATATTTGAAAGAAATAATTTGAAACATTTGTAAAAAAATCATTTAAAATATTTATAATAAGTAGTTTAAAATACGTTAAAATAATTATTTTTAAACAACTTTTAATAAACAATTTGAAATATTTTGAAATAAAAAAGTTAACAAAATTTTTAATAAATAGCTTTATATTTTTAACAATAATTAAAAATAATAGTTAAAATAATAATTGTTTTGAAACAATAGTAAAATAATAAATATTTTGAAATAATAGTTTAAATGAAAAATATTTTGAAATAATAGTTTAAATGAAAAATATTTCGAAATAATAGTTTAAATGAAAAATATTTTGAAATAATAGTTTAAATGAAAAATATTTTGAAATAATAGTTTAAAAACTGTGAAAGAATGTCTCAAACATTCCCCTAAACCGTTCTTTAAAATCTTAATATGTTCTAAAGCTTTACAAATATTCACTTTTGAACAAAATTTTGTAAAACCACATCTTAAACTATCGCAAGTTTGAATTTCCAACTAATATCTCATCCAACCCCCAACGCAGTCTTCTATCCAAAACCCATTCCAACTGCCTTTTTCATCACCTATCCAACGGATAGTATCCATCCACCTACCAGCCAAACCATTCATCACGACAACAGACAACCCCAACACATTTTTTGGGGGTAATCGGGTGCATAGACGTCCATCTCAGTGCCGAAGACCCAGAACTTTCCATCTAAACCGTCCCAAAGGTAGGAACTCTCTGCCACCGAGATTGCCCTCAACTTCTGCCGCTGTGGGAAGGATTGGAAGGAAGGAGGTGAAGAATTGATGTTGGAAAAAAAATTCAAAAATAAAAATGAGGTATGTAAAACAATAAATATTTTTAAAAGAGAAGTTGATGAACTTTTTCTAACTAACAAAAATAATACAAATAAAACAAATTCTATGAGTTAAGTTTAGTCTTCTCAATGCATAATCATCATCATCATCATCATCATCATCATCATCATTATCATCATCATTATCACCATCATCATCATCATCATCATCATCATCATTGAGCGAGTGCAGAGGTCAAAATGTTTTTTTTTCCACGGCACGACGAAAACCTTCAAAGCAGAATCAAAAGGTCAGTAAAGTTTTACAAATCTTCCAAAGACCACCCCTCGAACCTGCCTCAGCACCCTGGTGTTTCTGCACTTGAGGATGTGCTCGTGCAGGACGTTCCTCGACGTGTTGAAGATCAATTCTTCGTAGTTGGTGATCGGATGCACCTGCGTGGTGTAGTAGAGTGGGTTGGTTGGGATGGTGATGGTTGTAGGTGGGTTGTGATGGTGATGGTTGTAGGTATGTCGTGGTGTTGATGGTTGTAGGTGGGTTGGGATGGTGATAGTTGTGGGGTTGGTTGGGATGACGATGGTTGTAGGCGGATTAGAATAGTGATGGTTGTAGATGTGCTGGGGTGGGGATGGTTGCAGGTGGGTCATGGTGTTGATGGTTGTAGGTGTGTTGGGATGATGATGGTTGCAGGTAGAGGTCAGACCGGGTACCCGCAGAACTCCCGCGGGAACGGGAACGAAATTAAATTCCGGGACGGAAAAAGTCGGGAACCGGGAATAGGTCTTTGGCACGGGAACGGGAACAGGAATCAACATTCAAATCGGGAACAGAAAAAAACGGAAACGGGAATCAACTTTTAAATCGGGAACGGGAAAAAGGGGAATAATAGTTATTGGGATTGGATTCTTTAACAATGATTTTTCAGCAAACTTCTAAGTATGGAAATCTCTTTTCATCGATACTCCGTACTTAAAATAAGTATTAAACACGATAGAAATGTATAACGAAGCCACCATTGGCAATGTCAAAATCTCTAACACTACATTTGAAGTTGTTATGGCCAGTCCTAATTTTAGGGAGATTAGAACAAATAGGTGATTATGAAAACTTGTCAAATGAAATAAAATGGTCAGTTATATTATTTTTATTATAAATTATTACTTTGAATTTGAATGATTAATTTCCAAATGATTGCTCAGTTGATCATTTCGACAAAAGAAAAGATGCCATTGATCTTATTCATATGGCAGCATGTCTGTTGCATCCCCAGTATGAAAGAATAATAGAAAAAAGTTTGGGATAGAAAAGAAATAAATACCAAAACTTTCATTAGAGAAAATTCAATTCTATTTTGTACAGCCAGACCAAGCTGCAGTGCCGTTGAGAAAAAAAACAAATGATGGTTATTTAGACCTATTATGTTTGTTTTTATAACGTAAAAAGTATAATAAAATTATTATACTATCAAATTATACGAATGATTTTATATTTGCAGTTTTGGAGAATAAGAATGTTGTCAAAAAACGCTATTGAAGAATTAATAATAATGAACGAAGAAAAAAATTCAGAAGAAGATGAAACCTAAAAATATTCACAATTACGTTCCAACAAAATTGAAAATTATAAAGATGTTTTGTTTTATTGGAGTAAAATGAGCAATTTTCCAATACTACAAAAAAGTAGCACAATTTTGTTTAGTATACCTGCAAGTTATATTCCCTGTGAACGGAATTTTTCAACATGTAGTCGTTTAACTTCAGACCCAAAATCATCTAATTTGAAAGCTAAAACTTTTGACGGTTTAACCCGTGGGAAAAGCAATAGAGACTTGATTGAATTACTCAAAAACAATGACTAACTTCAATACTTACATTTCAATTAATAATTGAAATTTAAATCGTGTTTTTTTAAAATTTTATTAGAAGAAATATTTTCTGACTTTCAAATAATAAATTGTAAGAAATTTTAAGACTAGAGAGTTTGGGACCAGTGAAAACGGCAGCGAAAATGAATAAAAAAAAGAAAAAAGTTGCGAGAACGGGACGGAACGGGAATCAAAATTCTGATGTCCCATCGGTAACGGGACGGGACGGGAAAAAAATTCGGAAACGGGACGGGACCGAGAATGAATAATCGTCCATGTCCGACCTCCAGTTGCAAGTGGATTGGGATGATGATGGTGGGTTGGGATGGTGATGGTTGTAGATGGGTTGAAGTGGTGGTGATGAATTAAAGGGTGATGGTGGAGTTGACTTGTAAATAAATGCATACAGTCATGGTGAAGGTTATAACTGAAGAGACACCGTGTAAATTCAAATTCAATTGATTAAAGAAGATAATGAACGAGAAGTGGGGAAGAGTGCAGTGCTTTCGATCAACTAGGAATTGGTATTTGTACTTGAACTAAGACAGAAAGCGAGATAAAGCCGTTTGTTTGATTGCATTCCTTTGCTTCAATCGCCTTTTAATGTATTGCCCTTTGATCACATTCGTTTTTAATGTGTTGTATAGTGTATTCTATTGTTTTAAACTGAAACCTGCTTTCCTTGAAACCACACTGGCACATGCAACCACACTGACACATACAACCACACTGACACATGCAACCACACTGACACATACAACCACACTGGCACATACAACCACACTGGCACATGCAACCACACTGACACATGCAACCACACTGACACATGCAACCACACTGACACATGCAACCACACTGACACATGCAACCACACTGGCACATGCAACCACACTGACACATACAACCACACTGACACATACAACCACACTGGCACATGCAACCACACTGACACATACAACCACACTGACACATACAACCACACTGGCACATACAACCACACTGGCACATACAACCACACTTGCACATACAACCACACTGACACATACAACCACACTGACACATACAACCACACTGGCACATACAACCACACTGGCACATACAACCACACTGACACATACAACCACACTTGCACATACAACCACACTGGCACATACAACCACCTTCTATTATATAGAACCTCTGGTTTGTATGCGTACTTTGCAATAAGCGGTTGAAAGGCAGAAATAAGAAAGGTGATAAAGCAAGCCGGTGTAATGGCGGCCTAAGTAGAAAATAAAAGTGGAACAGATTTCGCCTCCAAAAATAAAACGGGCAATAAGTTTTTAAATAATTCCGAATCGATTGGACATCAAAGCACCCTGTTTAATGTCTCATGGATGACGTCACGCCCGCAGGCTGCAAGCACCAACTCCTCGGGAAGCTCGTACCTCTCCAGCACCTTGTCCGTCACGTGTGTGAAGCTGTTTGGTTGTTGGTGCTTTAATTGAGGTTGTTGTGGCTGGTGTGTGAAGCTGTTTGGTTGTTGGTGCTTGTAATTGAGGTTGTTGTGGCTGGTGTGTGAAGCTGTTTGGCTGTTGGTGCTTGTAATTGAGGTTGTTGTGGCTGGTGTGTGAAGCTGTTTGGTTGTTGGTGCTTGTAATTGAGGTTGTTGTGGCTGGTGTGTGAAGCTGTTTGGTTGTTGGTGCTTGTAATTGAGGTTGTTAAGGCTGGTGTGCGAAGCTGTTTGGTTGTTGGTGCTTGTAATTGAGGTTGTTGTGGCTGGTGTGTGAAGCTGTTTGGTTGTTGGTGCTTGTAATTGAGGTTGTTAAGGCTGGTGTGTGAAGCTGTTTGGTTGTTGGTGCTTGTAATTGAGGTTGTTGTGGCTGGTTTGTGAAGCTGTTTGGTTGTTGGTGCTTGTAATTGAGGTTGTTGTGGCTGGTGTGTGAAGCTGTTTGGTTGTTGGTGCTTGTAATTGAGGTTGTTGTGGCTGGTGTGTGAAGCTGTTTGGGTGTTGGTGCTTGTAATTGAGGTTGTTGTGGCTGGTGTGTGAAGCTGTTTGGTTGTTGGTGCTTGTAATTGAGGTTGTTGTGGCTGGTGTGTGAAGCTGTTTGGGTGTTGGTGCTTGTAATTGAGGTTGTTGTGGCTGGTGTGTGAAGCTGTTTGGTTGTTGGTGCTTGTAATTGAGGTTGTTGTGGCTGGTGTGAAGCTGTTTGGTTGTTGGTGCTTGTAATTGAAGTTGTTGTGGCTGGTGTGTGGGTGTTGAGGTTGTTGGTGCTTGTAATTGAGGTTGTTGTGGCTGGTGTGTGAAGCTGTTTGGTTGTTGGTGCTTGTAATTGAGGTTGTTGTGGCTGGTGTGTGGGTGTTGAGGTTGTTGGTGCTTGTAATTGAGGTTGTTGTGGTTGGTGTGTGGGTGTTGAGGTTGTTGGTGCTTGTAAGTGAGGTTGTTAAGGCAGGTGTGTGGGTGTTGAGGTTGTTGGTGCTTGTAATTGAGGTTGTTAAGGCTGGTGTGTGGGTGTTGAGATCGAGGTTTTTGGTGTTAATATTGTTTTTGAAATATATATTGTTATGTTAATAATTCTAAAAAAGTTTTCAACATAGATTTCATCATGCTTGCAGACAAAAAACATATGAATACGAACCTAAACATACACATACACACAAAAACACACACACACACACATACACACACACACACATACACACACACACACACACACACACACACACACACACACACACACACACACACACACACACACACACACACACACACACACATACACACACACACGCACACACGCACACAAATACATACACACACACACACAAACACAAAATGTGTAAAGTATGTTTTATGATGCACATTAATTTGGAATTTACTGGAGGCAGGGCTGCAAGATTGATGGAAAAAAGCGATGGAGAGTGATGGGGAAGAGTGATAGGGAAGGGTGATAGGGAAGGGTGATAGGGAAGGGTGATAGGGAAGGGTGATAGGGAAGGGTGATAGGGAAGGGTGATAGGGAAGGGTGATAGGGAAGGGTGATAGGGAAGGGTGATAGGGAAGGGTGATAGGGAAGGGTGATAGGGAAGGGTGATAGGGAAGGGTGATATGGAAGAGTGATATGGAAGAGTGATAGAGAAGGGTGATATGGAAGAGTGATAAAGGGAGAAATGGTGAGAAAAAGTGATATTGCATTCAAGAAAATAATTGTTTGCAAACGCATGTGACCGAAAAACTTTAGCACTGCTTTGACATTTGTTTTAAACCTAAAACGTTAATAAATTAAAGGCTTCTTCAAGGTTTGAAAGTCATAGTGAAGATGATAATGGTGGGAATGATTATGATGATGGTGGGAAGGATTATGATGATGGTGGGAAGGGTTATGATTATGATGATGGTGGGAAGGATTATGATGATGGTGGGAAGGGTTATGATTATGATGATGGTGGGAAGGATTATGATGATGGTGGGAAGGGTTATGATTATGATGATGGTGGGAAGGATTATGATGATGGTGGGAAGGATTATGATGATGGTGGGAAGGGTTATGATTATGGAAAGAATGATTATGATTATGTTGGGAATGATTATGATGATGATGGGAATGATTATGATGATGGTGGGAATGATTATGATGATGGTGGAAATAATTGTGATGATGGTGAGAATGATTATGATGATGGGGATAATGATTGTGATGATGGTGGGAATGATTATGACGATGGGGGGAATGATTATGATGATGGTGGAAAGAATTATGACGATGGGGGGAATGATTATGATGATGGTGGTAATGATTATGATAATGGTGAGAATGATTATGATGATGGTGGGAATGATTGTGATAATGGTGGCAATGATTATGATGATGGTGGGAAGGATTATGATGATGGTGGCAATGATTATGATGATGGTGATAATGATTGTGATGATGGTGGCAATGGTTGTGATGATGGTGCTAATGATTGTGACTATGGTGGGAAGGGTTATGATGATGATGTGAAGGATTATGATGATGGAAGGAATGATTGTGATGACTGAAAGAATGATATTGATAGTGACGGTAATGATTACGACGATGAGAGAAATAGTGATGTTGATAATGATGGTGCCTGAAAAGCAAGAATTTTTCGTAAATCTGACAATGATTGGCATTGTGTCTGTGATGCTGACGATGGAGTTTATGATAATGATGATGGTAGACAAGAACGATGTTGATGATGATGATGATGATGACGACGACGATGATGATGATGATGATGATGATGATGATGATGATGATGATGATGATGGACCAGAATGAAAGGCAACAATGAGGATGATAATATGATGATAATTATATTAATAAAGATGATGTAGAGGAATGATGATGGTGAAGATGAAGAGCTGGAAGGTTAAGGCTGATCAGATGGTAAAGAAGACGAGAGACGTGATGAAGATGAGGCGATTGCATGAGGCTGCTGTGGAGAGGCGCGTCTTTTTCTTTCTATTTTTCCTATTTTCTTCTATCTTCATACTGTTTCAGTTCACTGAACGTATTGAATTTCATTTTACAATTTTCTTCTGCACTCATCAACATTCTCTCATCCGTTCGTTTCTCAGTCTTCAAATATTTTCCAATAACCTTCCCAATAAGAACGCGACGATGATGATGACGATGATGATGGAGTCGCTAATAACTTTATGTGGACGAATATAATGATGATGATCAAGAAAATGATGAAAGTTAAAATATAAATGATGATGATGGAGATGATGATGATGATGATGGAGATGATGATGATAGAGATGATGATGATGATGATGGAGATGATGATGATGATAGAGATGATAATGATGATGGAGATAGTGATGATGATGGAGATGATGATGATGATGGAGATGATGATGATGAGGGAAATGATGATGATGATTATGTTCATGATGAAGGGAATATTATTGAAGGGGTTATAATTAGAGGATGCAATTAATGCCGGGTCAAGGCAGGCAGCCTGGTGAGGGTTGCCTATAAGTCGAGCTGCCTCTGCTGTTACATGATTAATGGGCCCTCAAGGGAAGGGGTGGACGGAAGAGGGGTGGTAGGGGTGTAGTAGTAGAGATAAGAGTAGGGTAGTGGTGGTTGATATAGGCAGTGGTGGTTGAAACTGGCTAGTGGTAGTAAGAATGGAATAGAGATGGAAAAATTGAGGTAATAATGGTAGAAATTGATTAGAGGTGGTAATGATGGGATAAAGATCATCAAAGTCGTTGAAAAAGAAGATCAAAGAAGGTGGAAGTTGATGAATAATTAACAGGAAAGAAGTGGCTGTGTTGGGATTTCAAAACAAAACTTCAAAAAAAATATGAAAAATGACTATCACCAAAAAAAGAAAGTAAAATTTTGACTTACTACTCCACTTTCAGCTTGATGCAGCACTTGAGGCTTCGAAAGCCTTGGCACGTTGAACACACCACCTTGCCATCGCCGTAACACACCGAACACCTGAGAGGTGGTTAAAGAAAAAAATGTTGAAAAAATGTTGGAAAAAAAGTTGGTTTTTGAAAATGATTTATTGTTTTTTTTAAAGTGTTGAAAATTTAACATTTTGAAAAATTGGTTAAATTAATTTTTTTAGTTGAGAAAGAAACGGGTAAGCGATCGAAAGAAATGTGAGTTGTAGAGAAGAGATTGGAGGAGAGTGAAAATGGTTTCAAAAAAGTAAAATTGAATTTCTCGCTTATCCAACTTTTCAATTAAACTCAACTCTTTTTGTCATTTTCACTGGCAACTTAACACCTACTCGATCACCACCACCTCCAACTCTTCTCTCAACGCCCTCTTCGGAGTCCTTAAATCATCTTCCTCGAGGACTAACAAGACAGACGAATCGATCGGGCAATCTTTTGCTGCATGCCACAGCCATCGACCAATTTAGACGCCCTCCATAAATCCTCGTTAGTCCTACAAAATCGACTGCATTCTTTTTGAAATTATTACGCCACTTTTAAGGGCTTGCTAAGACACATCTTCAAATCTAAAGCGTTTGACAAAGCTATCATTCATCTCTTACACACTCCCCATCACAAAGCACCCTCTTGCCTACCAACCTCCGTCTGCCAGTGCCATGGCAGTGCCAGCAAGTGCCTGTTTGTCGGTGGCCATAAACATCAGAAGCAGCCCTGTGACCCGAACCACAGCAGTTCAAACACCTCTTGATGCCCTCGCCGGAACAACAGTCGCACCGGTACCAGCCACTCGACGTGCACACGAAGCAACACTGGCATGAGGAGAGGGGTTAGTGGCTTGTCGTTTGCTTGAAAATAGGCATATTTTTATAGAATAGAATATTTTGAGACGAAATCATTTTTCCAAATGCACCACCACCACCACCACTACCCACCGTGACTGATGAGGTATGAGGCACCTCAACCATCAGCACTTCATTGACAAATTCCTTTTTCGGAGCACAATCGATCTCCCAAGGCAGTGGAGGAATGGGTTGTTGTGGTTGTTGTTGTTGTTTTTGATGGTGGTGGTGGTGGTGTTTTCCGCTGCGAGATGTTTTCGAGGAACTGTTGGAGCTGCTTGGAGAGTTTTCTAGGAGATGGTGTCGTTGCTGGAGAGGTTGTTGAGAAGACTTTCGAGGTTCTATGCAAGTTTCTGGTGTGGATTGTTGTAGTGATGGTTGCTGTGTAGGATTTTGTGGTGGGTAGTGTTGTTGTGGCTGATGTAAAGGCAGTTGTTGTCTGGATTCTGATCGCTCGTCTTCTTTCAATCCTGTAAAGTCATGAATACAACGTGTCACAGTTGCGATATAAGGTTTTGAGTGATTCGCCTGAGGTCAAATGATTGGCAATGAGAGTTTTATTACAGTTAAACTGTGGTTTTGTGTTTTCACCCGGGCTCAATGAGCATTGCTCGTGTGTTTGTTTTGCTGTTTTTCGTTTGCCCTAAAGCTCATTTTAAGTGCTGAGCTTTTTTAAAAATAACTTATTTCTAGACTTTAACCTTTCAAAATTCTACGTTCTTTTCCCCTACTTTCTTTCCATACCTCTGTAAGGCTCGTGACAAAAGGCTAGAGTTCTGGATTCGCTGAACGTTTCAAGTGTGTACTGGAAAGGGTTTCAAGATTTATCAATTACTTTTTTCTTCATCTTCATTTTTTTGTTTTTGTGTTTTAACATTTTTCACACTCATCAGATTATTTCACGCTAGACCCCATCAACATTACTCCCTCTTTCCACCACACCTCTCGATCTCACCACTCCATCACACCATTCCACATCGCATCTTTTGACCACAACTTTTCACCACACCATATCATACAACACCACACCATACAACACCATATCATACAACACCACATCTTTGCACTAGCACCAAATCCCAGCACACTAAATAGCACCACGGCACAAAAAACCACACAAGACCAAAACGCACTACAACTATTCCGCACTAGCATCACACCAGCTTCACACTACCCCATATCACACAGCAACCAGACCATGGAAATAAAGTACAGCCCATCCTCCCACACCAAATGACACTAAATCCTCCACTAACATGATATGCAATGTAGGGCAGAATGTCGAATATTTCCATGTTCCTTGCGGCAGACAGTCCATAGCAACAGTTGCTACTCAGGCTCTTTAGCAACGCCTCTTGAGCTTGTTCCGGTGTTACATGGTTACTGAATTTGTGTGATTTTTGATTTTCAGAGTGTTTAATCTAGATAGATTAAAGTTATTGAATTGATAATGTTTTATAGCCATTTCGACTTTAATCAGCCTGATTTAGAGCCAAGTAAGTGCAAACAGAATCAGTGATTCAGAATAGTTATGGTATTCAAGGCATATCACAAAGCATTCATTACTTTGCAGCGCACAGTGCGTAAGAATTGCCTTTCAGCGAAAGCGCTTCTAATTGAAACCCTAAATCAGTGCGTGCTGCAAGCGCAGAGCATTCTATCGGATAAACTCAATTAGTAGTTGTTCGTCATCGCTGGATAAAACACTGGCACGTGAGGAACACTGGGCGTGAAAGGATGTTGAAGAGGGTGGGTTGGACTTATTATATGTATTTATTGTTATGTTTTTATTTTAATTTTATGTTAGGCTTCGTTCACAAAGAGTGTTTAGATTTAAGGCGTAATTTTGTTTTATCATACCAAAGACTGATTGTACATTTCCCTTTGGAGACGATGGAACAACAAATGTTTTCAAGATGGGTGAATGAAATTGGAGGTTTTGAAACAGGTATATTTAAACTTTGAAAAAGTTATTTGCATCACATCAGTCCTTCTCCAATTTACCTTCAAACGGCATCAGTGTAATGAGGTTGTTGCAGTTTTAGAAGCCAATTGAGTGGGTAAACGCTATAGCTTCCAGCCATTTTTACGTTCCTTGCGTGCCACGTGACACTCAGTAGTATCACGTGATCTCGGTGCGTAATTATCTGCACGCTTGGAAGCCACCATACACCTCCAAGACTTTACGGAAATTAAGGTTTCCTAATCAATGGCATATTTTGCTTTTTACGAGTTTATTATTTTTTATTTTTGAAAGCTTGTTCCAGTACTGAGACAGAGCATCATAAACTATTTTTCTCAGCGTGGATGAAAATGTTGAATAACTTTAAGGGGGGTAGCCATGTCAGGCTGGGACAACCTCACGGATGATTCGAGTTTCTGGGGAAACTGGAGAAAAGTGCCTTTTAGGTGTCAGACCCATCTGGAAGGCGAGAAACATGATCAAACAGCTTTGGCTTCTTCCTCTTGAACATGCTGCAGATAGGAATTTGTTTTGTTCTTTCAAGGACGGCTTCGTTTGTCACCCTATTTGAACAACGAATACTAATTTGATCAGAAACATTGGAAACTAAAAGCAACCAGTTTTCTGACGTCTCTTTTTTAGAAGAGTCAAGTTCCAAAGCTATGAAGCAAAACTGTGATGGATAGCCTGACTTTCGTTCCCTCTTATTACAATAGAAGCAATTTTTGAGCTCACTGAAAGTACTCTGTACCAATGCCAAACAACGTGTTATTTCCTTCGAGCTATCACAGGAGCCATCTATAATAACCCAAAAGTACACAAATTGCTCCAAAAAGTGCTCCACAACTGGAGACCATCCGTCTGCAAATCAAGTTTTTTTAATATCATTGAGAGATTGAGTCTTCTTTTTATAGTTGAGTTAAATACCCAAAGTTGCAGCATCTTTGGTGAAAATGTTGAGAGCTGATTTGATGGCCCTATAGAGCTCTGATAATAAAACAAGGTCATCTGCTAAAACAAGGTCTGTAAAACTGGCAACCTTCAACCGTCCCTGAACTTGAATTGAATTTGAAACCAATCATTAAAGAATCCATCATATTTGACGCAGCCTTCAATATCTACGAGTTTGATAAGTAGAAAATAAAATCTCAATATTTAGTATTAAGTAAAATAAAAGTTTTTTAAATCAATTACCGTTCTGGGAGTGATGACGATTAAGGTTAGTCTTGTTAATGCTTTTGAATTGTTTGTACGTATTTAAACCAAAAAAGTATTTTTATACGCTTTTGAAATCATCCTTTTGAATCAGTTTCGCAGATATATTGGAACTAGATCGGCACAATTTCAGAAAATCTGCAATAACTTCTATTTTTTATTCAAACATATATATGTGGTTTTTCCATTCTAAAATATTTGGGATTTTAAAAATCATAATCGTAAAAATATTTTCGAAAGTCCTATTTTCATAGGAGAGTTTAAATTATACTCGTGTGCATTTGTCTGGCAAGTGGATCAATCGCTCTGACGCTTGAATAATGCTACTGTCAAAGTGAGTCTCAATCTTTCTTAACACACCTATACACGCATACACACAGACTTACCTACACACACACGCATGCACACACACACACACACACCACACAAACACACAGGCACACATACACACACACACACACACGCACACACAAGCGCACGCAAACACACACACAAACACGCACACAAAAGTCTAGCACAAAACGTAAAATGAAGCTTATCAAACAGGAAAATTATATAATCTAATCTATAAAATACTTCACAAACACCAAATGGGAGGATAGCGACTCTTCCTACTAGCAAAATAAAACGCTAACATTTTTCCTACTGCTTGAAATGATTACTATACTTTCGCTAAGAATTAAATTGACTTTTTAAAAAAATACTGCTTAGGAGTGCGAACAAACAGATATACGTGATGCTGTGCTCATGCCATTGGGATGGTTTCGGTCGTAGTAAAATAAAAAAGTTAAAAACTACATTTATCCCAGTTCAAATGCATGTTTGAATACATTGAAGATGTATTATGGAAATAATAAAAAATGAATTCAAAGAAACCTCAGTAAGGAATCGTCGAGTTCGTAGTCAGTGAAGCTGTGCTCGATGCTGCTGGTGGAAGACAACTCGTTTGTAGTAGTTCTGGTGGCTCTGGTGGCTTTTGTGGCTTTGGTGGTTGTAGGAGAGGACGGTACAGAAGTTGCGATGGCTTGGAAGATGGTGTTGATTGAGATGTTAGTTGTGTCTAAAGAAGTGCAAGAAAGAGCTGGGCTGTTTGGGACTGGTGTTGTTGTTGATGTTGCATGGCTGTTTTTAGAAACTGTAATTTTATTTTGAGAAATTTGTGATTCTTTGTTGAAGGCTTTGTTTGAGTTTTTGGGAGGGGCTTGAGAGATTGTTTCAGAGGGAAGTTTTGAAGACGATGAATGAATTGAGTGGGAGGTTGCTGATGCAAGAAGGGTCGTGAAGGCAGGTTGAATGCACGTCTGAAGAGATTTGCTAGCATTTGGGGAGGTCTCGTGCACATGTGTGCATGGCGTTTGTTGTTTTTGTTGTTGACGTTCATGAGTATTTATAGATGGTTTTTGCGGTTGCGAGTGGTGAGGGAGTGGAGAAGGCATGTAGCTGTTGGATGAAGTATGCAGTAAAGAGCATGTGCCGAACGATGCATCAACTCGAGATTCTCTTCTTCTGCCTTTGCCAACATCTCCACCTTCCCCACCTTTCTCTATGCGTTCTTCCTCCAACATCATCTTTCTTCTTTCATTTCTTCTCTCAATCACCTTCAAAGCCCCTTCTGACGTGCCCGCCTCAGAGTCCTTCAAAGCAAACTGCGCCTCGTCATCTGCAAACGACACCCTCTGCGCACTTTTAATTTGTATAGCGTTTGATTTCGATGAATGTTTGTCGATACTGCGTAATTGTACCTTCCGTGAATCAATGCCTTTGCTGGGTGCATTCAATTTGTTATCTCGTTTCGAGAGGGAAGCATTCGAGGATGATGGCTGGAGCTTTTGCGTGCAATAAGACGGAGAAGTAAGGGTTGTTGAGGGGTTGAGTTGGTAGAGTTGGTAGTCAGGGTGGCAAGATGGGTGGCTGAAAATAGTGTTTTCTTCGGTGTGATCGGTGGAGGGGTGTTTGTAAAAAGGGGCGTGCTTGCCAAGGGACCTCCGGACTCCCCAGGCAACCATGTTTCTTGCTTCTGTCTTCTTTCCTACGTATTTCCCCTCCTCAAACTTCCACTTTCTTTCTCGACTGTTGCACACCACGGGTTCAGGGTCACTTTCTGAGAAGACAGCACTGTTGTTGTTGCTGTCGTTGTCAATGCTGTTTTGAATGTACTTTTTTCTTTCGCTATTATCTTTTACTTTTGATCGTGTATTGGATTCATTCTTTAGTTCCCTTTTGAGAGTGTCACTAAAATTATCAATACTTTTAGAGTTTCTACTGTCGTTTTCATTATTAATGCTTTTATTTTTATGTTTGTTCTTAGTAGTGACTTTAACGGCATTGATCGACTCTTCGGGTGGAGGGATCTGTTTTTCTGATACTTCTGAGATGAGGAAATAACCAGCGAATTTTATATTGAATTTTTTTAAAATTATTTATTTATTTTTGTACTCAGTCATTTTTAATCCAGTCATACATGCATCGAATTCATCGTTCAATCATCCACTTATCTCAGTCACCTCCTCCTCATGACAAGGTACCTCTCAAAGAGATTTATGCTGCGTAATAAAAAATCTCCGTCAAGGCTTTTAGTAGTGTATGTGTAGTAGGGTGTCATTTTGCAAGGCTTCTAGAGTAATTTACGAATTGTCAGAAAATATCTCTCGTGCCATTGATCAAAAGGAAATTTCTTTAACTGAGTAATGTTTATCGCAAGAAATAAACTGCAAAGGTGGAATGGTAAATTCGCAAAGTGTGTATGTATAAGCATGTTTCCGACAAGAAATGATGGATTGGATTAGCGGATGAATGATTACTAGTCGTAGGTTTGACGGGAAGATGGACGACTTGGTGTGTCTGAAGCAATAATATTATCTGCGCACTGGAACGAATTTCTTGCCGCATAAGGACTTTTTCAAAAATAACAAACCAAGCAGTTATGAATGTTTAACTCGCTAAAGCATATCAAATAACTCAAATAAAACTTTATATGTCATTATATTTCCATCTCAACATTATCTTCTTGCCTATTTGAGCCTAAAGCCCCCTAATTACTTGTCTATGAATTCTTTTGTATGGGGTGACATCATGTTCCATCGATCAAGCTATCTCGCCAGATCTGGCTCGGAAAAACAAAGAAACGCCTGAATAAATCACACTGCATACGTGTCGACTCAAGCCAGGCCAGGCAAACAATCCATTACCAATAGGCAATTAATCATAGCATTTATTATTTTATTGACTTTCCTGCAGCTGAAGACAGACTGGAGAAAATAGTTGGCGAGATTGTCTAAGCATGCTGTATGTATTGATGCTGGTGTGAATCTATGGAGTGGTGAGCTACTTAAGAGTAAAGAGGAAAGAATACTTCATTTTCTAAAAGACCAACATTATTTTTTAATCCAACTGAAATGTAATACCAAATAGATCCAGAATCATTCTTTTTTTCTACCATCCTCAACAAAGCACCTCTATTGACCACAAAACCCATTTTATCTCAACCTTTGTTCCATCGCCTCAATCAAAGCATATTAACAATCAAAAACGTTTTCTATAACAGTGTATCTGTTCGCCCGAGTCATTTTGCAAGCTTTATTTGTGAATTTATGACTTCATTAAAAGCATGCTTCTATTTTTAGACGACCATATATGTTATAATGATCATTCATGCTCATGAAGCATTTTACCATTCTTGTATGTTTTACAGATGCTGATTCAAACTAAAAAATAAACTAGCATATTTTTAATTACCCGAGCATTTGAAAATCATTTTTATTTAAAATCTGCTAATTCTCAACCCTAGGTTCTTGAATTTGAGGAAAGAGCGCTATAGAAATCTATTTGATTGATTGAATGATTGAATTAATGTTGAGAGCTGAGATACAGCAAAAACTAAACTCAAATTGAGTTTGCAAATGAAATACCTAGATGATAAACTGACACCCATAAAGACATTCATACTAGCCATGCAATCACACAAGCAACCATACAGACAACCACACAGACAACCACACAGACAACCACACAGACAACCACACAAACAACCACACAGGCAACCACACAGACAACCACACAGACAACTAAACAGACAACCACAAGCACACCTTCGTAGCCTGGAATGCGACGTGAAATGAAATAGTCTCTGATGAAGTCTTCGGAGCTTTGATTGGATAGCTGGTCGTGATCACGTGCTATGGGGTAGAGACCTCTAAACATCGGGTCATTTGATTGGTTGGTTGGTCACTTGCTTCACGTTCATTGGTCAGCAGCCTGCTTCCGTGACCGATGCTGGTTGCCTTGGTGAATGAGTGGAAGAGAAAGGTCGCTTGGCTCGGCAGAGGTACGTTGAAAGGGGGTGGTGTTTTCGTAGAGTTTTCAACTTCTGTCATACATGAAAGATTAATAGTTATAGAAACTTTATTTACAATTTGTATATTAAGAACCGCTTTATGAATTAGCAGGAAAAACAAACAGTACCGAAGGCAATAAGAGGCAGATTAAATTATCAAGAAGACAGAATGAGTGAAATATTTCCAAGCAATTAAACGAAAATTAATTTTCATCGCATAAATTCTTTAAAACCCATTGTGGTATCGAAAGGAAAGTACATGTGTTTTATAGGCTATAAACTACAGCTCTTGTAGCGCTCATCCTTCAGACTTCTTTGCGGCTTGTCATATGAGATTATATTTATACGAAAGTTTTGCCACTAAATGTATGTTTCTGTATAAAAGCAGCTTTTGGTGGTGCCAGGGGGCTGTTATAAAGATGCTTTAACCAATGCTTTTCAGGAGAAAATTCATCTAAATGGATAGCGTCTGCAAGTTAATTCGATAAAATTTTCCGTTTTAAAATTCAAACCGAAGATTCTACAACGCACTCTAAATTAATTGCACAAGAATTCATAAGAATTCGAATTTTCACGTCAAAAGGATAAAATTAATTTCCCTAGAAGACATGTCAAAACAAACTTACGACCCCTTTATGAACTAATTTCTGCATAGACTATTAGAGCTATAGACTGTCGAAAGACGTATGCGAGGGGGAATGAGTGAAGTTGAATGGAAAAAAAACTAAAAAGGAAATGCCTTTACTGTAAGCCTTTTACCGAAGTTTTAAGCTCAGACGACAACTGCGTGACCTCATCTGGAGTCTCGTTCATTTCCAAAATCACTCTTTGGCATTACTTGTAATGATTTTACATTTTAGAAACTTTTTTAACCTTGTTTCATCGATACTTCTTGTTTTCCCTGATTCCACCAAGGTTACTTTCGACACAACATTTCCACACTTGCTTCTTGTCTTGATGCGCATTGTCATTCCGACAGGCACGTTGCTAATAAATGAGAGCGCTCATGCGTCGCCACCACTTCCTCCCTCCCTGCAACAACCACACGCATTACCAGACATCGCAAGCATCATCATCGTTTTCGTCATCTTTTCATCTTCCCGCTCATCATCTCCATCATCATTTTGATCTTGTGTTTAGTTTGCATCTTTTATTTCAACATCATTATCACTGATTTGATTCTTGCAAATTTCACCATTCATTTAACATAATTCAATTTAATTAAACATAAAACAAATTTTCATCTCCAGTGTTGAACATGCGCTTGCATAAGGCTGGAGAGGCTTCTGGGAAAGCCCTTTATTCCTTCCTTGATTGAAAGATTGAAAAGAGGATTTTATTTGTCGAACTCTTTCCGGAAAAGTCTTCCATATTAAAGGATGGCTTGATAAATTCCTTCCTAGCCTGTCCAAACAAAGATCTTTTATCTGACGTTTTTAATAAAACGACAACTCTTTGTGTCTACTTTGCGTGTGTTTGTGTGTGTTTCCATATGTGTGCGCGTCCGTGAGTGAATGTGTGAATGAGGGAAAAGTATGTGTGATGGTTCGTGAAATGGAATGGGATAAATTGAACGTGTGAATACACAACGTGAGCATGTCTATTTATAAAGCATATTGTGCGTGTCATCGCTTCAGCGTGCGCTTGTAGGTCTTCGCATAGTAGAAGCACTACGAGTCCTCACAATGCAATTACATTTCTTATATTTAATAAAATATGAGTTTATCTTTGCAATTTATTTTTTTCTTTTTGCACAGAAAAAGCCTCTACACCCCTGAAGCGGTGTTTAAGATTAATGCCACACAGCGCACTCAATCAATCAAGCGAACACGCAGGCACTCGATTGTGCGAATAGAGCTTTTAAATTGAAATGATTTGAAAAATGGAATAATCATTTGAATATGTGAAGGTGATGAGAGGAAGGTGAACTGAGAAGCTGAAGTGAGGTTGCGTTGAGGGGAGGAAGAGGGAATGAATTTCTGAAAGTTCAACAGCTTGAGAAACTTTAAGAAAATTTCGAAAATATATTTTAAGTTCTTAAAAGCTTTCTGAAATTTGAAAAAAAAGTCAAAAAGATGGCTAATTATCAATTCGATGGTGACTGCAGAGACATGAATAATTTCATAAAGTAACGATGAATGAAGCGTCAAAAGTGAAAATTCGTTTGGAGAGGGATTCTGAGAAGGGCAGTGAGCGAGGAAGGAGGGGCTCGCAAATAATGTATAATTACGCAGGCATGAATGTCTGGGATGATTAGAATTGGGGTCGAGGCCTGCTTGCTGACAAATTATTGCTGCCTTCGCATGCAGCGCTACATCGTCGAACCATCTTCAAAGCTTCTTCGCCTCTGAAGCATTGATGGCTCATCGAGTTTCAAGTCGTCTAGAAATGAATTTTTTACTGTTTTATATTAAATACGTATAGGTTGCTTTTTGGAATGAGTTTAATGGCTTGGCTCACTATTTGAAGTGAATAATTTGGCTTCATTCTTTTTTAAAAAAATTTAAAGTCACTTGCCCTCCTTTCAATTGTGAACAGAATTTACATTTACATTTGAAATGTTTTACTCTCTGAATTTCGAGTGCCTTAAGCCGGTTACCTACAACTATCATTTCTCTTGAAAGCTTCCCCATGCATCCTCTCATGCGGCAGAGTTGAGATTTAATAGTAGAATGATCAAAAAGCACCTATATCTTCGATAATTAATATTTTAAAAACATACTTTTTCAAACTGAATTATTGAAATTAAAAAGCAAGAAGGTGGAAAAATGCGTTTTATTTCTTTGAATTAAAGCCGAAGCACCACTGATCCGCACAGTCTGACACGTCTTCAGTCTTACTCACCTCACGAATTTAATTTAATAAATCAAAATAACTCCACACTAACCCAATACCTCTGCCTTTAATTGAACAGCTCAAAAAAGAACGTGATATAAACCACTTATAAATCATTTTTCCATATCACTTTTTCCAGATACATTGCTTGTCAGACAAGAACATAAGAAGACCTGAATTGCCTGATTCGACTTCAACAAGTGTGAAATTCGATGGTAACCTAAAAAGCTCTTGAAACCAATTCTACTTTATCGTTCATTATTTTCAGGGCTTTCATGGCAAGATAGGTACAAAGGCTCTTGGTAGCACATGCCATTTCTATGTGTTCAATTGTGAACTTTATTAGCCTCACAATGCCTTCTCTTAACAAGTGGTGCTTTATGCGTTCCGCTTTCGACTCAGTGACGTGTGTGGCGAGTACGAACGAAGGGTTTATGGCAATGTTTTGTAAGAAGAAACGATCACGGCAACATGATTTGTGTAGCTTGCAGCTATCCATTTTCTTATCCCATCTATCCATCCACCTATCTATCCATCCTTTTATCCACCTACCTAATAAACCATACTCTTTTAATCCAACCATCCATCATCAACCGACCCACCAAGAAGCCAATCTGAGGGTGCTTCGTCAACCACAATACTATGAATGATGTCACAAAGGTAAATGACGTCTCAACAAACTTAATCAAAAGACAACTGAGATCTTTAATCTTCTTCTGAAGAGATTTCTCAGTGAGCAAACACCAGCCTCAATCCATTTGTTTTCCTTCCACTCATACCTTTCTAGCGCTTGCAACTACAACCATTTCATTCATTTATTTTTTTAATCATAACAAATCTTTAAAAACATTAGTTTCCATTCTTTCCTTAGTTTCCTGTTCGAGTGTTACGCTTCCTTCTTTAAAACGTTCTTTAGACTCCATCGCGTAGGCGTTATTGATTTTGCAAGGCCGTTTTGTGTTTACATTGATCCAATAATTACGGAAACATCTAAACAACTTTAACATTATTTGACAACTTTACAATTTTTTTTATATCATTCTTCATAGCTTTTTATCATTTTTTTTCCAAAATTTTTCTTGCACCATTATACACCCAATCACAGTTTGGCATGTTATTTACAATCTCAAGCTGAATTTGAAGGCTCCATCTTATGGGATAGTCTGAATGATGAATCGTGTGCATCTCAGTCGCTCGATGAACGTGCTCATGCAGGCCAGCTCGGAGGCCTTTGGAGACATTCTGCACCATAACATTTTAAAGCCCTTAAAAGCGCTTCCCTTAAAAAGCACTTACGAAAAGATAGGCGTACCAAAGATGAGAGACGCTGAATCTATTTCAGAAAAAGTATTTTAAAAAGAATTTAATTCTTTGAAGCTATTTTATCGTTTTAGAGCGACATAGGCTGCTTTGCGTAATGAAAAATCCTTCAGTAGATTGGATAAAACGCCCTTTTCGACGTCAACTCGCAGGACTGCCTTGGGTTACAGACAACATGTGGCAGACTCTCAAGACACATATCGAAGGAGATTGACACGGAGAAATCGAATTTGTTATATATTTTTGCTGTATATCGTCAAACTGCCATTTCATTCTGGGTTATCGTAAATTGGCATTAAGGGCTGCTTTAGGGTGGAGTAAATTTCCTTGCTTGTTTTATTGACAATTATGGAAATCTGTTTTAACCTAATGTTTTTATAATTATCAGCCTATTATATTTATTATTCAAAAAAATTATGGGTATTCATCTTTGCTAATAATACAAACCAAATAGTTTGAATGCTAAATTAAAATTCGTTCACAGCACTTGAATGCACCGAAGGTGAATGAAATTCAATTACATCGATACGCATACCACTGCCTCCATTTCCCGCTTAATGCCTCTTAATCTAATTATACCTTTCTTTTACTCTCGTGCCCATTTTTGTTCCGATAATGGCCACCTAAATTGGATATCTCAGCGCAAATGCACTAACGCCAGCACTGACGTGGCCGAATTATGTCACCGGAAAAGACTCGTTCTTCACAATTTTCAAGAGTTGGCATTTCTCAAAGGTAGGCAAGCATTGTGAATATTTGACTTCATTCAATTTGCATTTTTCATTGAAAAAACAAATAATTACTTTAGAAGTTTTTCATTAACTTCCTTGCCATTTCCCATTCATAAAGCCCATCGTTGATGGAACTTTCTATCAACATTGCTTAGTTTCCCAGCTTGAGAAGCAGGGTGTCCTGGTAATGCTTTTCATCAAAAGTCTGCTTACATACTTTCAAAGCATTTATATAAAAGCTGCATCACTGCCTCCTTAATGGGTCTGTCAGTGACTGCATTACTTTGTGCATTTTTGATTCAGTGTTTTGCTCACGCTTGACATTGCCAGAAAGATTTGTGCACTTTAATCAGTGTGCAAAACCATGAATTTGAAGTTGAATAATTGACTGTAGGCTAAACATCAAAGCTGTGAAGTAAGACATTGGTAAGGAGCTCCCTGGGAGCGTAATTTGTTAAAAAGTTAATTTCAGAGTTTGCAATTTCGTGATAAAAATATTTAATTTAGCAATTATTTGTCGTGGTCATTCCAACTATTAGATCAATTCGATATACCGTTTAAGGGCAAGCATGAAATGTTACGGAGAATGGTGCAAAAGATAAGAAAGTGATAAGGGCGCTGAAAGATAAGATGGACGTTCCCACCCCTAAGCCCACATTTATCGACTCGAGAGCTGCCATAAAATAATCAATTGAATTTAATTTTTCGTTCCTCCTACCACTCAGTAGGTACAATCCCGTATATTAAAATCAAATTACCATGTTTTTCACTCGTTTCTTCCACTTCGAGTTCTCTCTCTCGCCATTACAACATTGAGAAAGAGTGTCTCAAAGCTCTTTTATTGAGGAATCGATGCTGGCCTTGAGTATCTTTAAGTGCTTTTTTGTGTGTTTTAATGTGAATATTGTATATGTCTCTGTATTTGTGCTTGTTTGTGTGTTTTAATGTGAATATTGTATATGTCTCTGTATTTGTGCTTGTTTATATCTCTGTATGTGTGCTTGTTTATATCTCTGTATGTGTGCTTTTATCTATCTTTTTATGTGTTATTTTAGGTATTTTTGTATGTGTTTTTTATGTATCTCTGTATATTTACTTGTCTTTTTTAATGTATCAGTGTAACGGTCATCTTGAGTTTTATCCCTGCACTCATTACCACTGCGTTTCCTTTCCACATATGCCATTTCTCTTTCATCTCATTGTTACTCATTACTCTAATTATTTGTATACCTCCTTTCGCGTAAAAAGGTTTTTACAGAACTCATCATGATTACTACGAGCCTTGTCAATCAATGCTTTTCGCTGATTAAACTTTGCGGTGTGATTAAACCTTTAGTGGAAACGGATGGAGGTCGTTTTGTGAGTTGGCACTCCATCTATCGATCTATCTCTACTGACGTGTGAACGACTGCCAAACTATGATTTTAAAAACTAAAAATATTGAAGTTGTTAAGGTTGTTTTGAGGGATTTATTTTCACAAGTTGAAGGATGATACTTTTAGTTACAAAATGCCATACAAACCATGACCAGAAATATACAATATAGGTAAAGCACCATAAACATGCACTAAAAAGTCTCTAAAAAGTATGTTCTTAAATTGAAACCTTTTGGGTTTTGACGCTGTTCTTGATTGATGAAACACTTCAAACACTGCTTAACAAGCTTCGTAACGAATCGTCTGGAAACGTGGGAAGAGCCGTTGAGCGTGTAATTACCAAAAAGCCCTGGTTCGCATAAACTTCATGCCATAAAATATGATTTTTTTAAATTCTTATATTAAAATTGTACATTTTTTTACACATAACTTTTAGTAGTCATGAAATTAGAAATCTGAAAAGCCAAAGAATTCATGTTTTTTGAGAAGTCAGTTTAAACAATCAATCAAACTCAATCTTTGGCAAGAGTAAGCAATGATTCACCTTCGTCACTGCAGCAAGCAAGGCGTCTCAAAACGAAGCATTTCGCCTATCCGAAGTTCTTGCAGCGGAACACATGAAACTTCAACTGACACAACTTTTCAAACTAATTCAACTTTTCATTCACAATTTTCAAGTTACTATGTCTTTATAATTTTTTAAAAAAAACTTATGTTTAATTTATTTTGAAGATCGTCCAGAAGTTAGTGCAAGCACTGAAGCCTCTTGTCCCTCCTTGTCGTGCCACACTCTCCTCGTTTATATGCAGCCTCCCATGCATGTATGCATTGCATCCCTTCAGATTTATAAATAGCTTTATACATTTTAGTATATGTGTTTGTTGTTGATTTTGGTTTATCAATATATTTTTTTGTTTATTCATTAATTAAAAATCCGTTTTCAACGTTTAACACTGTGTCGACCGTTGATTCTAGACTTTCGAATTGCTTTATAACAGCAATAATCCTCTTCAAACCAACATATTTATATCCTTATCAAGTTTCACATCACAACTACCTCTCCAATTCACTACGTCACAATCTCTTCACTTTTCTTCCTTCTTTCTCAATCACCATCTCATCCTCCCACCACCACACCAAAAATTCCACCACCATACAAAAAATTCCACCAACATACAAAAAATTCCACCAACATACAAAAAATTCCACCAAAACCACACAAAACATTCCACCACCACACCCTCTGGATACTCCATCACTTTCAAATTTCACCACTTCATTCAGCTATTGTGATTACATGCACTGCTCCATCACTGAGTTTCCTTCGCAGATGAGACTTTCATGCTCCATGAAGGAACTTTTATGAACCAGCCTTGTAAAATAATATTAAACTTTGTTCAGAAATCATTCTTATCTGACTTGTTTTGGACTTGCAAACATTCTTTCCAAATCGAAAGTCGTTTATCGTCGTTTTGAATGATGTGCCATCAAGCCTCAACATTTCGTTTCCCTTTATCGACACGACGAACAAACAGCTCGTTATCGACCAGCACCAACTCCATGCATTTAACAATAATCCTTTATTATTCCCTCTGCTTCCCACATCGAAGTTGTATTCAAATGCTTGTTTCTTATGCATTTTCAAAATTAGCTGTTAAAATGAAACACCAAAATTTTATGACATTTTACCTTATGTAAGCTGAAAGGACGATTTAATACTTTAAGCTTTTAATGCATCCGAACTGGCTTAACGCAGATACCATTCGATACCAGCCTAAGTAGCCCTGGTGCAGCGTGCAAATAGCTTTAGGATCGATATTCGAAAGATTACAAATGCTTGTGTGTAGATGCCAAAAGGTTGGAGAGATTAAATATGTTTAAACAAAGGACTTAATCAAACTAACCTACGCATCTAAAAAATGAGTTTTTGAGCAGTTTTTATAGCGGATTTCACATCACATGATCGATTTCGAAAGTGACAGCCAAAAAAATTAAGTTTTATTCTTTACAAATCTTTTAGGTAAACGTTTTTCTAATTTTCTCAGCAAGGCCATTTCGAGATGAACCTGAGCTTTCTGTGCCTAACTTGACTTTTGATTGATATTTACTTGTGATGAAGCAGCAGTGAAACTTAACTTTTGAAGTCTTAACAAATTAATTAGAAAATATAAATTTCTATATAAATCTCTGCGCTTCATAAAAACTTTTCGTGCACTTATTTTGAGAAACTAATCTTAAAGAAGTTTGAAGCACTATTACATATGCTTCAACACATGGGTCCGGACCACCCCACTCTAAAAAACAGTTTTAAACTCTTGCTTTGATGCGAATATAATAGTCAAACATGGTATAAAACACAATTTTTACATAGTCATACATTGTGAATAGGTGTAGTTATAGTTATAGCTGTCTAAAACAAAACTATTCATTGCTTACATAAATGTTCGTATCAAAACAGAAGTTAAACAATGTTTTATAAGTGGGGGGAAAGAGAATCCGGACCCCAAGACCCCCCTGGATCATCCATGCTGGGTAGGACCCTCCCAAGATTTGCAGCAGATTGCCGCCCCTGCTTCAACATTCAAAAGTATGTTGGTTTTTATGACACAAGAAACTTTAGCGCAGTGATTCTCACTAAAAAGCGCCACAAACTTCCGTTTCTACAAAATTTGATAATTTATATTTACAATGCACACAAACGTTGTCATAGAAGCAAGTATACAACACCAAACATACAATCACACACACACAAACGTACAATTACCTGGTGCCGTTCAAAGCGAAGCACTCAAGAAGTAGATAAGACGCCAGTACGCGAACAAATAGCACCGTCATAACATTCTCTAGTACCTCCTCAAACGCTTACGCCATTAACGTAATCAAAATCCTTCTTGCGGCGTTTAGTTCGGCCCGCTTATGATCATATCAGGAGTATTACTGCATTTCATGGTCTCTGCTACGACTGATGCACTTCTGAAGTCAACATTATCCACCACTGATACGAGTTCTTACTGAAAAATATTCTAATGATTCGAGATTTGTGAATTAAAGGTTATAGTGGAAAAGAAGGTGGTGGGAGAGTTGCATTGCTGATCAATGATGGCAGTCTGAGAGGCTTCGTTAAAGTGCACAATAAACAAGAGTGCGAAGGGGGTTGTGAAAAGACAAAACTTACACAATCATATGCTAAATAATACACACAGACTCAAAACACACATGCACTCACACACACACACACACACACACACACACACACACACACACACACACACACACACACACACACACACACACACACACACACACACACACACACACACACACAAACACACACACACACACACACACATATACACACACACACACACACACACACACACACACACACACACACACACACACACACACACACACACACATATATATATATACACACACACACACACACACACACACACACACACACACACACATATATATATATACACACACACACACACACACACACACACACACACACACACACACACACACACACACACACACACACACACACACACACACACACACACACACACAATATGCGGTAACTTCAAGGTGCAATGGAATGGTGGGACGATCGATCGAGTTATCATGCATCCTCCGAACAATTACGTTCGCTTGTTTTCCATTGTGAGCCTAATGCTCCCACTCTTTTGAGTTCCACTTCGCAACAACGTTTTGTTCAAGATTTATGGCCAACTGTTTGTGGAGCGTAAGAAGCAGAAACTCCTACACACCCATGTTCAGCATTTACGTGGAACTAGCCGATAACATTATGGCTATCCTGAGAATAAAGATAATAGAAACCTACAAAGCCCTGGTACGGCCAATCCTGGAATACGCGTCGACTGAAGGGGACCCATGAATGGGTAAGAGAACTACGCAGTTTGAAGCAGTACAACAACAAGCTGCAAGATTCGTAAAAGAAAGTTACAGAACAAGCAGCAGCCCAAGCCATCTCTGCAAACCTGTCGTAGTGACTCATGACGGCTACTAACGTCCAAGATCACTCACAAGGTGTCTTAAATAACTGCCGAAATTTACCTCCTTTTAGCTACTGTGAACTTACAGAGGTAGAAACGTTTGCTTTCAAGTCCCATTCTGCCGGACTTATACGTACAAAAATTCATTTTTTTGCAACTATATGACTCTGCTAAGGGCAACTAATTTCAGTCAGCACAGACAATTCTCTAGCAAATGTTAAAACTTTCTTAGTCGCTCTGTAATGAACTACAAGCACAGTGTTTATCAATTTTTTCTGTTCCCACCTGTTTTATTCGTATATATTTCACCCTTTTAAATAGAATTTACATATTTTTTCAATGAGACCTTGTGCACAATATGAGAAAAAAAAAGAAGAAGAATCCGCTCATGATCAATCAACCAATCAAATAAATTTCTATAGCGCTTATTCCTCAAATTCAAGAGCGCTCGTAAATAAATTTTTAAACAGATCATTACGAAAGTAAATAATGATTTAGAAGTAGTTACATAAGGAGGTAATGAGTTCCAAATATATGGACCTGCATAATGTGATGATAAATAGGAGTACGGCTATCGATTCTAGCAGCATAATTAAAATGGTTTTAAAGTACTTTCAAGTAAATTATAATGGAGTGAATTACAATAGTCAATTCGAGATAGAAAAAGTGCAGAAACTAACATCTTTAAAGTAGGGTCATCTAAGTAAGGTAATAATTGTCTTATACGTCTGAGATAAAAATAGAAAGATTTAGTAACAAATGGAATTTGGTTTGATAAGGTTAGTTTTAAGTCAGAAATAAATTCTAAGCTACGACTATGATTAGATGGAACAATAGTATGAGAGGAAAAATTAAATGGATCATTAAATAGTTTAACATTTTGATCAAAAAATAGAAGTTCAAATTTTAGTCGATTCAATTTTAAAGAACAGTTTTTAATAGATAATAGGAATAAACACAGTGATGTGTAGAAGATTCTTTCTGACAGTCTGTCCTTCATCTGCAGAGCTCATCTGCCTTGTGAAGTTGGTAGCCAGTGGTCTTTGCAAGCTGTGCACTGGTGCTCAATTTGAGGCCCTGGCACTTCTTTATTCCGAGAGCAAGATTTTGCGAGCGATAAATTTAAAAACCAAAAAACAAGAAAAATATGAATTATAATTATTATTTGAAGTTTAGACAAACTAAATTATGGGATCAGAAGACAAACTATTTAACAAAATCATTAAATGGTTAAAGTGGCTGCCAAGATGGCAGCTGCTAACCAATGGCAACAAATCTCTGAGACAAACTCCATTTGGTCTAACAATATTTAAACGAAAAAGATCAATCTGACTTTTCTCATGAGAAAAAAAGAAGGTGGTAAGAAAAGTCTGAGAAACTGACAAGATTCATCAATTCGATTGGTTACGGTATTTTTTGAAAAATTAAGAGTTATTTGTTATTCAAAGATATTGGTAAAGATGGTTAATCATCCTTCTCTTCAAAAGCAAGTTTTGTCAACACCCTACGTTCTGTTTCATGAAAGATTTTCGTTCTCATCCTTCCCAACAGAAAAAGTCTTTCATTCTCCAATCTAGGCGCAAAGAAGAAAGCTGTTTACCTCAAAAAAGGTCAGCGATAGTCCTTAAACCCTACAAAATGAGCATCCACGTTGCCCACAGGAGGAATTGGGAATTTTTTCCATGGTGACATGCTCTATACTGGAGTAAGAGTATAATGATAAGAATGAGTAAGTCTTTTTAATATGAATAATCAGCATTCTCGGAGAAGGGGTGTAAGGGGTAGCATGGATAGATGGAGGAGAATTGATGGAGGTCCTATAATTACGAAAGTGTGCGTGTCTCTGGGGGTTAATTAGAAGGGTAATGAAGTTACGAGCGTCGAGAAAGTTGACGATGAAATTTATTTATTTTAGAAACAAAAGGAATATGTGGAATTGTTTTGCTTGTATGTTAATTAGTTAATAAGCTCCACTTAGACTCTTTATTTTATCGATGTCTGCAGATAAACGATTTGTGAATTAAAAGGTTCAATAAATATACGTGAAGCTTAAACTATCTAGTGTGAATTCGCATCCTCCTCACATTTAAACGTTAATGGTGCAATGCACCATTGGTGCATATTTGTTTTCCTGCATGGTGAGACAAAAAGCCTGTTTGCAAATGTCAAAGGTGGATTTACTTCTGCTTCACGAACATTAGAGTTATTGATGGAGAACCTCAAGAGGTTACATGGCAGTCTTTTATAGGAACACTTTAACCGGACACTTGACTGTCAATGTGCTTGTTTTTGTATCATTATAATATAACCGCACTAGCTTTATCGTCAATGGTATTGTGCTCTTCTTCTTCTTCCGTATATACTAGACTCAGTCTATATGTAGACTATTATGTCCAGTTTTAATAGTTTTTCAATGACAGGCCTCCAGTAGGGACTTGAAGGCATCTGGAGTGCGGGCCGATACGACTGAATCTGGCAGGGCATTTCATTCTTTAATGGTGCGTGGGAAGAATGCATTACGTAGGTAATCAGCGTGGTGGTGAGGCTCTAGGTATGCATGTTGGTGGGCGCCACGCACTGTCTTTGCTATCGGCTTAGCATACTGGGGACTTTCGTTTACGGCTACGAGCTTGTTGTGGATTGTGTACATCAAGACTAGTCTTTGTTGTTTTCTTCGTTCGGCAAGTGGTGTCCATTTCAAGCTGTCCAGCATCTCGCTTACGCTTGCATTGTACCGCCAGCAGCCGGTAACGTATCTTGCAGCTGTCCTTTGTATCATTTCTATTTTCGTGATGTTGGCTCTGGTGTGGGGGTCCCAAACTGCGCAGGCATATTCCAGATGTGGCCTTACCAATGCCTGGTAAGCTCTTGTTTTCAGCTCTTTGTTTTTAATCTGTAGATTTCTCCGAATGAAGGATAGGGATTTGCTTGCCTTTGACGTTATGTTATTAATGTGGGTGTTCCAGTTTAGGTTTTGCATGAGGGTGACTCCTAAATATTTCGCAGTGTTGGTATGCTCTAGTATGGTGCCGTGTAGAGTATATTTATGCACATCTGGTTGTTGCTTGCGGGTGATTGACAGGACTTGGCATGCTGAGTAACATCTCTCTCGAACCTAAACTGGGAGGTCCAATAGAAGTCTGAAGACATTCTCAACATCTGACGATTGGCATTCTTTTGGAAATCGAGGCAACATTGAGATGATACTTGAGCATTCGACAGAAGGCGCTTCATTTGAGCAAGAAACATAGTTTGTAATCTTTCAAGCAATAATACTTTTAGGCATTCTGCAGAAAAATTATGTAGGACTCAGATTTTCTACAAATTTATACGTTTAGAAAATACAATTTCATTAAAACTTTGAATGAATAAACGTAAGCTAATTAAACGTTTTTAAACCAAAACTTTGATTGGATGAAATCGGAGATTTCCGGATAGTTTGCTTCCGTCTTAAAATATTCATCCGACTTTCTGAAGCAAAAAGCGAGCTGAAGATCATTGGAATTTTTAAATGCTGTCTGTAGTAATGAAAGTACTTCAATTTTTTTGATCAGCCATTATAATTTACTTTTCATCAGACCCCTTTCTAAACCAGGACGCCGTTCACTTAGCATATCCTCAAACATAATCTTAATAATCAGTCAAAAGTCAAGAAAAATAATAGTCTTTCAAGTTTATTCAAACTATCATTTTAAGAAAAAAGATTCACGTTTTTACATTTGTTATATATAGAAGAAAGCAGGGTAATATGGGTCAGTCGGGTAACATGAGATACCAAGGTTCTGGCTAAGTTTATATTTGAAATCAAATAAAAAAAATTATGAACTGCTTAATATAGACCCCAATGATAGAATGAAGCTAAAAAATCAGTTGATTGCTTGCCTATCGCTCATTTCAGACCAGAAAGTGTATTGTGACTTTCAAAAGTTTTAACAGACATAATTTCACAAATTTCAAACTAAATGTTAACAACATATGGGTTAATCCAGATTCGACTACAGACTTTGTGTCTTTTCATAATTAAATGTGTAATAAAAAAAATTGCAATTTTAAATATGCCCATGTATGTATTATACATAAAAAATATTTTTAAGCACAAGACTTGAATTAATCTTTTTTAAATAATTGAACAGTTTTTCAAATTATGGGAATCGGGACACTGACACAAAGTAGTACTTCTATTCTATAGGTATTGGGAGATCAGCAATTAAATCTCATCTGAAGAATGGTATAAAATGTTGTGTAGTTGTCTTTATTTTAATATTGCACAATCGTTTCTAGAAACAAAAATGACGAGAATTTTTTTTATTTAAAATGGATAATAAATGAAAATATCAGATTTTGTCGAAGTCTGCTTTCTTCGATTACGAGAGTTTTTAGAAGCACTGCATGTAGGAGACGGTGATTTCAGCTCCATCTTCACTGACACATGAGGTCTGTCCAAGGAAGCAGTTGTCATCACTGCCGAATCAGGTTTTGAAGTGGGAATCAAATGCCACTGCATTGATCTGTTCTGATGAAGAATCAACAGTATTCGTTTTATCTGCAAAAGTGCCAAATAAAAAAGACGCTGAATGTACTTTTTTTGTGCAAATTTTTTTCAAGATCAACGAGGAAAAATCTGGATTTAATTCTTCGGTTGTCCTTGTGGTCTCACCTTGATTGTGCCAATGCCGAAAGAAAATACCTTATTTGTGACTTTTGTAAATAGACACTAATTTCTTTTCATCATTTACAATTCAATGTAATAGAAGTTTTATGACTTTTTTCCCTTTTTCGTTCATGTTAAAATGACTTTTTTGTTTGAAAATTATAAATGTTTAAAAACATTTTTTTGTTTTATTATAAGTATAAATTTAAAAAGAAAACTTTTTACAAATTGTATGACGTCTTAATTCTTTTTAATTCATTTCAACTGCCTATCCCATATTACCCGACTGATTTTTATGAGCCATCATTTGCAACACGATTGAAAATATTATTTTTTTAATATAAAAAAAGAAAAAGATAAATTTTTACAAATGAAATATCATTAAAAATGATTATAGTATGTACAAAGAAAGTTTTGAATATTCTTTCTTTAAAACTAATTGAGTTATTTGAAAAAAAGTAAATGTTATTCCATAATACCCGACTTTCCTCTATTTTTTTCCCAAAAAAAGTTGTGGTCAAGATTATTTTATAAGAACTACAAGTTAAGTTTAAGGGTAAAATGAACCAGAGGTTGTTAATTTTAATGCACCAAGCATTATATGCTTGATTTCTTTTTAAAATTTTTGAAGCTTTTAAACTAGTAAGAAAATAACAAACTTTAAAAATAAGTTTTACGCTAAGTATATGTAAACAATTTCTCTTGGTTACATAAAAACGCCGGGTTGTTCTGGTTTGAAATTTGTATTTTAAATAGTTAAAAATTTTAACTTAAAATGAGCAAGAAAGATAAAAAAAAAGGCGACGATAAAAAGTCCAAAAAGAAAGTAAATGATAAGCTGGGCTACATTCCACCCGACTTGTGTGAGTGGGTGAGTAGTCGCTATGTGCAAGAGGATCTGGACACGAGCATCATCGACGACAACCAGAAAGCCAGGTTCATGAAGCAGATTAATGAACTGCGTGACAGAAACGAAAGGTACTCCAAGCAAATCGATGAGGCGACTCTCAACCTGACGCTCTATCCACCCAAGTTCAAGAAACTCGAGAGTGACTCGAACGATATGACGAACTACTTGAACAACAACTTGGAGATAAAAGAAAAAGAATGTGAAAATGAAATGACGATTTTGAGAAAGTTGCAAGAAGAGTTTCAGCAGCAAAAGGAGAGGCATGAGAAGGAATTGAAGGCGGCCAGGGATGCATTCGAAGACATGCAGAAGCGCTTGTTGCCTGTGAACGAGAAGCTGAAGCAGACCTTGAGTGAGAACAGCAGCAACCAGAAGACGAACTTGAACATGGAGGCGAGTCGAGCAGAGTACAAGAAGGAGTTGGAAACGAAGGCATTACAGCACCAGGCGCACCTGTACGAGATGGAAAAGGAGAACGTGAGAGAGTTGTTCGAGATCAGGGAGCAGATCCCCAAGTGGGTGAAAAAGGTGGCACATGAGAACATGGACATGGAGACAGGCAGGATGCATCGCATTCTCAACAACTACCGTCTTGAACTGGGGGACCTTCTCAAAAAGTATGTTGGAAAGCCCAACCAGCTGGCCAGAAAAGCCATTGACGAGAATGACCAGCTGACTAAGACTGTCGAAACGAATGCATTGAACATCAAGCTGATCCTTGAAAACACTGAAGCGATGATGCGAAATGGCGACAGTGACGTGCATGAGATGCATGATTTGGCGTCCAATGTGAAGGAAAACAAAGTGCTGCTGAAATCCTTCATCAGCTCAGACGACCTCGCCCCCGTCGTCATCAGTGGCTTGGATGAGAAGGTGATGGAGAGTGAGCAGCTGGTAAAGAGGCTCATCAACTACAACGAAAACTCCAAGGTGGAGAAGAACAAAATCCGTTCTCAGATCGAGAGTCTAGATGAAGAGAACTTCAAGCTGCAGGCAATCATCCGCTCCTTCCAGAAGGTCTTCTCAAAACTCATGGTCGACTGCCCGCAGTACGAGGCCCTTCTGAACAACCTCCGAGTGGCCAGTTGTCTCGACATCAGCACCGAGCAGGTCTCCACTTCACACATTTGCTGCAGACTTGTCGACTCGTACAGCATCTTCCAAACCACTCCAATCTTCAGACCCGTCAACCAGCTGGAATGACTTCGCTTTTCGGAAAAGCTTTTAGACGTCTTTTGGAACTCATTATAGTTTATTTTTATTTTTTAATGTCATAGAATTATTCAAAAAATGATTTTCGAAATATGTTTTGTTGAATTATTAATCTACCAAGCGTAACTCTTCCTTATTTATAGAATGTTTCTAATTAATTAAGGGAGAGGCAATCAAGGGCATTGTTCCCTCAATCAATCAATGTGCCGTGAAAACTTATTTTCTATCTCGTCTGCATAATTATTATAATATATGCGTCCCGCAACCAGAGCGCTTCGACAACTCCGACCAAAGCACTTTTGTTTTCTTGAAACTACACTTGAAATTAAAACTCAAAGCATCATTATTATTAAAACACTTTAATATTTAGTGAGAATTATGTTAGAAATATTTTAGTATTTTTCATGTTATTGTCGCTGAGTTATTTCTGCCACATGCATTGATTTCGCAGCAAGCACTGGTTTTTATATCAAGGCGGCATATGAGTGGCAGTATAAAAGCCAGACAGCCTCCTTCTCAATTGTGAATCTCCTTCTTTTCGAAAATTACGATTTAAGTGATAACAGGTCTGATTAATTTTAAATACATTATTACATGGTAATTATTATATAATAGTATTTAGTATAATTACATATTAATATGTAATATATTTTAGACTCCTAGGCAGTAGTAAAATGAACTTCTTAAAAGACTCCAGCAAGCAGGCAGAGTCCATCGTCAATGGTAGATGTTCCCTTCCCATTTCATTCCTATCTATTTTAATTTTAAAATAAAATTTTATAAGAGAAATAACATTTGTGAAAATATTCATTAAACATGAAATGTAAATTGAAATGTAATCTGTTTTCAGACGCTAGCAAAGCTGCAGTCAACGCTGCTGACAGTACCTGACTTTATTCCTATCAAAACTAGTCATATCCTTCGCCATCTAAGCAATCTTTTAGTTTTTCATTTATAGTGATTATTGAAAATAATTATTCATATATTGAAGATTGAAAGGTCGAAAATCTTAAAACCAATTCAGTTCATAGATCCACTTTAACCTCCAACAAGGCGCCAAAGAAACTGCCTCCGGTGCCCTCACTGGGGTTGGAAATGCAGCTGAGAAGACATACAAGAGTGAGTGTTGTTGAAGTGTTGTTGAAGTGTGTGGATTTGATGTTGAGGTGTTGTGGAGTTGTGCAATTTATGCTGGAGTGTTGAGGTGTTGTGGAATTGATACTAAAGTGTGTCGAGTTTATGCTGAATTGTTGAGGTATTGTGGAATCGATGTGGAAGTGTTGTGGAATTTTCTTAAAAGGGCCTTAAAGTGATATATTTGAATCCAGCTTTGTTGGTAATTTCTATCTTTTTTATTTATATTTTCATCAACACAATTTAAAATGTCAAATCAAGATTAAACATCTTAAAGTTTTTCTGTGAATAGCTCTTAACGACGCTTTGTGAATACGTTTCTTCTTTGTTTGCAGACACAGTGGATGCTGCCAACAAGAAGCTGAAGGAGGGTTCAGAGGCTGCTTCCAGTGCCATCGGAGGTGATGCACCCTTCATATCAGCCATTCGTCGATTAATAATCAATGGTGCTTGCAGTGATGTACGGCGTAGAGTAGATATGACAGCATGATCCAAACAGTGTGATCTGTTGTAGGTTCAAGTTGTAGACGCGTTACAGCAGCTTCACATCCATGTACAAAGACATTTCCGTGTTATGTTGTATCGTCGAAAACACGATCATTAAAGTGTAATGGATGTATGTAGCAGTGTTACATTGTAGCATGGCGAAAGTACGATCTGCATGATAACGTCTTGTCTGCCAACAGGAGCAAAAAGTGAAATCGAATCGAGCATCAAGTCAACCAACATCTCCTTTGGAGGTGCCTTAACGTTGGATAATTTATGAAATAGAGAAGAATATTTAAAATTTATTCATTTCTATTTTATTTATTTTACTTTCCAGATAAGAAGTTCAAGTTGTAGACTAGTTCTGCTTCAATATAACGAGTGGGCTTTTTGACATTTACATGACAACATTGAAAAATAAACCTTTGAAGCCACAGTGACGACGCGTGGCATCGTCAAGGCTTTGTGCAATTACAATGTAATTTACATCAGTTAGACAATTATTTTATAATTTTTATTCATAGCGATGGCTTTATAATGAATCGATACGTGTGAACTAGAAAGGTACCAATTTGTTGAATAAACAGATGGTGGTTGAGCTTGTCTAATACGGTTATAAACATTTGTGTTATTTCTATAATTCAACGGAGCGTACCCTAAAAGTATTATATACTTCGAGTAAGTAAAATAAATATTAATAATACTTTATTTAAATTTTCAAGAGGGGTTTTGGACAAAAGAAGACAAGGTTTAGAACCTTGGTGTGATGAATATTCGATGTCTTGAAACTAGTGACTTAAAATCAATGAAAGCCTAACAGCATAAATAAAAACAGCTTAAAATTCTATCAAAAATTAGTAATCAATAGTTCCTGGTTGCAGGAGATATTGAAGTGTGACTCGTAAACATAAACATAAATATAGACATAGATAATGTAGCAGAGAGGATAAATGAAATATTAATAAATATATGGACTATCAATCTGTCCATCTGACTACGCCACAGGTTGTACTAGTTTACGTGGTACTAGTAGCAGGTTTTTTCACCTGACCTAACATTTTAAAGTCTCAGTTGAAATAAAAAAAGTCTAAAGAAATACAAGTGATTAGTCCTTTATCTGGCCTATTTCATAAATCACTATTCATATTTTATTATTAATCATATTTTTATTATATTGTATTCATCTTCATCTTGAAAAACTGTATTTTAAATATTTTCAATCATCCATCCGTTTTTGCTAAAAGAAAATTTTAGTTCAGCTAAAATTACCCAAAGGTCACACATCCTTTTAAGATAGTGACAGAATTTAACGCTTTAATCTTGTTTATTGAATTAAAGTTATTTCAAATATTTTAATTATGCCATTCTTCAAAAAAGAAGCGCTTGAAGATCCAAAAGGGTGGACTGCAGCCGCCGTGGTCGTAGGTGCCGGTGTGGTGGCTTACGTAGCTTACAAGTATTACAAAGACACTCTGAAAGGAGGTGAGAACAAAACTCATAACGCCTTTCAGCAGTTTAATTTAGGCTATAAAAATTTTTGGAAGCTTTGATGCACTTAAAAAAATTTTAAACCTTAAAATTGTTAACATTTAAAATTAAAATGTAAGGGTTCCCAAAATTTTGTGTTAAGAAAATGAACTCTGTAATTTTTCAAATTTATTTTAAAAAACTTTTTTTCAAAAGCGTTCTAAAAGTATTAAATAAGTTGTCTGATTTGTTCATAGCTGAGTTTATTTTTATTAAGATTCTTTTAGTCACAATTTTCTAAAAATACTGATTCACAAATACATAGATAAGTCGAGTGAGGAAGAGTCACAAAAACTCCCAACTGAGGAAGTGACATATAAGGCCACTGCAGGGCAGCAGAGAGACTCAGCCATTAGTAGCACCTTTGACAAGCTTGAAGATGTGTCAAAGGAGGTTTTGAAAAAAGACTCTGATATCAGCGATAGTTTCGTTGTTTTGTCTGAAGGTCAGCTATGAACACTTTGAGCGTTTTTAAATTTCTATCTTAAGCACCTCTGAAGCTTAAAAACATTTAATGGAAAAACCTTTGTCTAAGATTTATAATTCTATGTTTATAGTTAAGAGATCTAAAAAACAATTTTTTTTCTTCACATAAATTCTCAGTGAATCATTCAATTTATTGAGAAACTTTAGGTTGTATCACAATTTTTTTCAAAATTATAAAAACATGATAATCACATGACGACTCAAACTTTTCCACAATTCATGCATGCATACACTAATTCATCCACCCATTCATCCATCCATACATCCATCCAATCAGAGCTTCCCAAGGCTTCCGATGTAACTAAACACTTGGATAAGGTGGGTGAGAAGATAACTGAAGAGGCAAAGAGTGTTGCAGGCAAGCTGGAAGGTGGGTGCATAGGTTGCGGTGAGAGGGGGGAGATGGGAGTTGAGGCTTGGGTTTTTTGTTTCGCAATATCTCATTGGGCGATGTGAATGTTGAAATTCCTGTTTATGACAATGATTTCAAGTAAGGATGATGAGGATGATAATGGTGATCTCAAGAAAAGACAAATGCTACAGAGTACAAGGAAGATGCCACTAAGAAGTTGGATGCAGGAGTGAAGGCAGTCAGTGAGACGATTGAAGGTGCCATGTCAATAGATTATATCACTACTACTAATACTACTACTACTAATACTACTACTTCTACTACTACTAATACTACTACTACTACTACTACTACTACTACTACTACTACTACTACTACTACTACTACTACTACTACTACTACTACTACTACTACTACTACTACTACTACTACTAATACTACTACTACTAATACTACTACTTCTACTACTACTAATACTACTACTACTACTACTACTACTACTACTACTACTACTACTACTACTACTACTACTACTACTACTACTACTAATACTACTACTACTACTACTACTACTACTGCTACTATTACTACTACTACTAATACTACTACTACTACTTCTTCTACTACTCGGCGTTGAGGCCTTCAAAAAGAAAGCGCCACCACCCTTCTGCCACTACCACCACCCCTCTACCTCTGCCATCATTTCTCTACCACTGTCACCACCCTTCTACCACTACTCACTCATCCCTTTTCTCACTCACTTCTAGGTTATAGTGAGGATCTCAACAAGGGCGTCAAAGAAGCTACTCAGCAAATCAACCAAGGTTTCTTTCTGTAAAATTTAAATACGCCACTCATTTACGAATTCTCTCCTCTGATACTAACCCTCTGCCGTTCACTCATCCATACTTTCATATCCAACAGCCATTCATTACTTTCCCACTCGTTTCCCCCTCATCCGCCAATGCCACACTCACTCAATCACTACCACACTCACTCAATTATCACCACACTCACATCATCTCTCACCACACCCACACCATCTCTCACTACACTCACACCATCTCTCACCACACTCACACCATCTCTCACCACACCCACACCATCTCTCACCACACTCACACCATCTCTCACCACACTCACTCAATCATCAGCACACCACCCACACCATCTCTCACTACACTCACACCATCTCTCACCACACTCACACCATCTCTCACCACACCCACACCATCTCTCACCACACTCACACCATCTCTCACCACACTCACTCAATCATCAGCACACCACTCACACCATCTCTCAGTCGGCAAGGAGGCGAGTGAGAAGGTGCAGGAAGGAGTGAAGCAGGCTGCCCATGCAGTCGAAGGTACCCAATGCAGCATCATCATCATCATCATCAACGTCGTCATCATTATCATCATCATCATCATCCCTACCATCATCATCAGCATGGATACCATGAAATTATGGTTTAGCGCAATAGCAAATGTGATCAAAGCGAGTGAACTCCGAAGGCTCAAAGGCCATCATCACCACTCCATCATCACCACTCCGTCATCACCACTGCATCATCACCACTCCATCATCACCATTCCATCATCACCACTCCATCATCACTACTCCATCATCACCACTCCATCATCACCACTCCATCATCACCACTCCATCATCACCACTCCATCATCACTACTCCATCATCACCACTCCATCATCACTACTCCATCATCACCACTCCGTCTTCACCACTCCATCATCACCACTCCGTCATCACCACTCCCTCATCACTACTCCATCATCACCACTCCATCATCACCACTCCGTCATCACCACTCCATCATCACTTCTTCAACTCACCCTCGTTTGAAGCTGATGAATTAAACCTTCATAATTAAGATGATGATAATTAATAGGAAGAGGATAATAATGATTGTGGTGATAATGATAATTATGGTGGGATAATGATTGTGATGATGAGGATGGTGGTGGTTATAATGATGAATATGGCGGTGGTGATAATGATTATGAAGATAGTGATGATGATGATCTAGATTCTCTCAACCTTTCAGACTTCAAGACTGCCTCACATTCACAAATCGACGCCGTTGCCAAACAGACGTCAGACGCCCTCCACGGTACAATGACGTCATGCGATGTCACGTCTTGCTGTCCATTTTCAATTTTTCTTTCTTTGCTGCATTTATTTAGTTGCCTTGAAGTCATAAGCATGTTCTGTTGGTATCTGATGATGATGATGATGATGATCATAATAATAATAATTAATAATAATAATTGTAGTCTTTTATAGGTCTTGAAGTCCGTCCGGGTTTACGCCACGTTAATAATACTCGTCGTTGTATTGTATCGTTGTATCGCCCGGGCACGCAACTGAAGAATGATGATGATGATGGGTGTGCTGATGATAGTGATGATGATGATTCTTGTACCTCAGGAGTGACGGAAGATGCGCACAAAAAGCTTGACGAGGGAGCAGCTGATCTCTCCAAGAAGCTATAGAGCTGGAACTTTGCCAACTTTCAATATCTCAGCCTTCTTTTTTTAAAGGTTATACCCTATTATCTGAATGATGGGTTCAAGCTTAAAGCATTAGATATTAAATTGGAATTCACTTTTAAGGCTATGGTTATAATCAGAATTATTAACGCCTCCCTTAGTCAATTTACGTATTGTCTCAATTCTTTGCAGGTGTTTCTCAGAAATTTGTAGGTCAAACGCTTCACAGCTTGGTTTATTTTAAGAAACTTCAGTTTTTTTGAACATTAGTTCTTTTAATGTCTTTTTAAATTTTAGCATAATTTGCCGTCGTTATGAGTTTACATCTAAAGATTTCGAAGTTTTTGTACCTCACCAATAATTTGAAAGAGATGCAGTAATACATTGTAGGATACGCCATGCGGTTCCACATTGTTTTATATTTACTCAAACACGACCATTTTCTTTCAATCCCTCTACCAAACATCAAGAAACCCTTCATGCCATCAAACATTTAACAAAAGTAATAAAACTCATTGTATAAAAGTTGAAAAAAAAGACGGCCAACGTTGAACACATCACTCGATTTTATTTTTAAAAAGTTCAAAGCGTATATAAGACACATTAGAAAATTTTTTTAAGTAATTTCAATTTTTGGAAAATAATGGGGAAGAATTTTTAGTTGAAAAATATGAAAAATGCTTGAACTCAAACTCGATTACATTCTTTTAATTGTATCAAATAAAAATATGTTTAAATATTGCTTTTTTTTAAATATCTGTTTATTTGGTCTTTTTAGATCAAATCAATTAATCAATCAAATTTATTACTAGAGTGCTTTTATCAAATTTTAAAAGCGCTTTCAAATGAAATTGTTAATAAAACAGTTATTAAATCACCTATAGGTCCGAAAGAATATAAATTGAACTAAAAAAAACAAATATGATTAATAATCAGTTTATCCACCCTTCAAATTCAACATCCCCTTCATCATCATCGCCGCAGAATACAGAATTCCAATCACCACAGCATCCTCCCTCACCCCCAGTACCACCATTCTTAATAAAGAATCATCACCAAACCCAGCTTGTTTTTTTATTCAAATTGCTATAGTAAACATTTTCGTGTTTCAATAACTTTATTCACAAAAATAAAAAAAAACTTATATGAGGTTGATGACAATCAATCAATCAAATGAATATATAGCTAGAGGAGAGGCATAAGTAGAAAAAAAGTTAAAAATTGGAAATTTGTTACGTCTACTTGGAATATGGTTCACTAGGTTATTTCATGAATATTTAATGTTGGAAGTTGGTACTTTTGATGAAAGCCTCTCCCCCCCACACCCAAAAAACTAAATCCAAGTTTAAGCCTTAAGTATCAGCGTTTTCAAGTAAAAAGAAAGCATTAGATAATTTAATTTACTCAAATGTTACTATAATAAGGTTAATTAATATAATACTTAATATAATATTATAAATATTAAACAATATTTGTGCCGCCCACACTATATTGAGCTTCAGCAGAGGCATAAATAATGTTTTGCAATTGGTTGAAACGGATATAAGGATATATCAGGATTTACAAGGTTTTATGGTGAAAATAGACATTTATAGAAAAAAGTCTAGTGTAGATGGACATGCACTCGACATGTGTCTTCAGCTGGTGGCTCCCGAGCTCAGCCAAACCCTGAAACCGATTCAATGAGTTTCTTCTCTACCTTGAGCAAAAAATGGCATCCAGTGGACTGTTTTTCTACAAAGATAACAAGTTCGGGATTTTCTAAGACAGCAACAGTCTTTGTTTACCATTTCAGTGATCTCACAGAATTCTCAAGCCAGAACCCACAGATTAGAGACCGACCAAATTCGGTTCGGTTTCGGTTTCGGCACCGAAATTGCCAATTTTCTTAGTTGCGGCCATTTTTCGGTTTCGCCGAATCTACATTTACAATTTCGGCAATTTTTCGGTTTCGGCCAAAAATAATTTTGTAATTTCGGCTCAATTTCGGTTTCGGCTGAAATGGATCTCCTATTTACCGAAAAACCGAAATTTTTATTTATTTATGCAGTTTATCTGATATATCTGTATCCTCAATCGAATTCGAACTATTAAGTTTGGGTTCGATTCTCTATTAGATATCTATTAGTTATCGTAGTGGGTGTCATCAGACTAATTATTCGAATAACATATACAAGCATCTGGAACAACAATCATGTGTTTGAAATTTAAGTAAATTGGGATACGTTCAATGATGATATTTAACAAAACTTATTTTAAGCAGATTCAATTTATTAAAACATTTGTTTAAAAATGTTATTGTCAAAACTAAGTATCTGTATATCCTCAATCGAACTCGAATTATTAAGTTTGGGTTCGATTCTCATCTCTATTAGATATCTATTAGATATCGTGGTTAATTGATTTATGGGTGACATAAGACTAATTGTTCGAATAACATATATAAGCATGTGGAATTCTAGATATCCATTCTTTGAAAAACACTATATATAGGTCGAACGAACGAGAAGATTTGGCTTCGATTAATTAATTCAAAAATAAATTGTGAGAATGTCGTTGAATCCTATTTGGAAGGTTTTACAAAATGTCAGTCTGATCAAAGCAAAGCCTGTCAACAACAAAAACACAATTTTGTTGAAAACTTTTATTTTTTTAGCTTAAAATATACGCTTGTTTGGATTTACTTATTAAACTGGCATTGTTATCATTAAATACTATTTTTTCATTTTTAATAAAAGTTGGGAAAAATTTCGGCTTCGATTTCGGCCGCGAAAATATTATTATAATTTCGGTTTCGGCCGAAAATTGATATTCAATTTCGGCTTAATTTCGGTTTCGGCCAAAAATGGGATTTTAATTTTGGCCTAATTTTGGTTTCGTACGAAATAAAAATATCTGTTTCGGTCGGTCTCTACCACAGATAAACAATCGCCTAGGCTGTCTAGTCAGAGAAGTTATGGAACTTTCCTATTTAAAGTTGTTCTTGTGATGTTTGACTGTTTGGATGTGCACTTGGTTTCTAAAACTTGGTTCAGCACTAAGAGTAAGTCTATTAGCTTATTTCTCTTATGCAGCCCCGTCTCAAGACGGTTTTAGATAGGCAGAAAAAGACTAGGACGTTGATAAAGAAGCCTTACCTATGAAGTACTCAATCAGTGAGCAGACTTCTGAAATAGATTATTTTCCTGTTCACAACCTTGAAATAGAAAGAGAGTGTGGTAAGGTAGACCATAGACTGAAGAAACAGGTCACTTGAATGCAGTCAGTTGATCCATTATCCCCCAAAAGAGCCAGCCGCCAATAGATGGCCAGATTCCGTCTTTTTGAGGCTTCAAGGCAGCGCCTCAAGCAAACAAATAATTAAAATTTAACTAGAGGGAAAAAAAGCTAAGTATCGAAGAAAAGCAAAAATTTATAAAAAGTTGGCTCAAAGAAAGAAGCGAAAAAGACTTAAAGTTTTATGCCTGTTGAAATCAAAAGATGATACTTTCACTGAAAATGATGAAGTTTAAAATATGGTTTTTAATGAAAGTATTAACCAAAAAAGATTGAAAGAAAAAAAATCGCAAACAAATTTACAATAGTTTGAAAAAATGTGTTTTTCTAGTAAATAAAAGGATTTTGTGTGTTTTTTTCAATCGCGGGGGGGGGGTTTATCTTGGCATAAAAATTAATTTAGGTGTTAACCATTTTTAAAATTAGTTTTAATCATGTCCTAAATGGAAGCTTGGAAACTTTAAAATCGATGAATATGCCCCCCCCCCTACATGCATACTATTTAAAAGATTTTGTGGGGTGAGAGACTGTTTTGGAGAATTAATTAGAATTAAACTCATTTTCATAATTTTTGAGCAAAGGTTCATCGATATATAATACAGGAAATTACTTATTTAACAATAAGTTTAAAATGTATAACCTTAACTCTATAACCTTAACTCCTAAAAACAAATCGAACAAAATAACGTTGACGCATGGGTCGAATCGACCAATCGCATATTTCAACAATGTTTTCACTGAAAAAAAAATTTTTGGAGTTATAGTGATTTTAAAAATATTTTCATATATTTGTAAAAATAATTATCTCAATTTACTTATTTTACAAATAGATGTCATTATCCTAATAGAGGTATATAATGGTAGAGATGAACCATTACAGGTATTGTGGTCAGACTGTTGTCTGTGTATTAGCCTATTTTATCACGAAATATATGTGAATTAATATCTAAATGTCTAAGATTTGATTTAATTAACATCAGAAGTTTTTTAAACCAAAAAACAAAGTTTACTCTAATGGGCGCTGATCATGACATGTGACATAAAAACTATCAAATTCCATATGAGTATGTAAAGGTGGATGAAAAGTTTGGACTATTTTCAGATCGTTTTAGTTTAAACAGCACATGCAAGCTGAACCTGGAAAATATGACTTGAAATTTGGTGCCTTTGTGATGCCAAAACGGGGTATTGTTTGAAAATTAATTCATTTTTTGGTAATGATTACGTAGGTAAGTGAATTCGAAAATTTGGGAATGGCTGCTGTAATCAACCTAACAGAACATCTGGATGCTTAACTGACAGTTGTTACGAATAATTTTTTACTTTACTAGAATTTCTCCGTGAAATGCAAAATCCCTGTATTGGATTAGTGAGAACTGTATGAATAAATCTTCGAGTATTACCAAAAGTTTTGCAGAGAAAAAAACAAAACTATTTAGTGTTACTAGAATTTAGATTATGTGTATGGCATATATTAGTAGAAAACAAACATTGCGTTAGCCTAAATGTTTTTTTTCCAAAATATGATAGACGTTTCAGCACTCAATTTTTTATTCAAATTGCTATAGTAACCATTTTCGTGTTTCAATAACTTTATACACAAAAATAAAAAAAACCTATATGAGGTTGATGACACTCAATCAATCAAATGAATATATAGCTAGAGAATGTCTGCCAGGATGGTTTTCAGTACGGAAACGTCCTTCGCTTGGCTGTTGTTTTTTTGTCTGATTAAAAACATTTAATGTTTCAGTAATTAGCTATTTGAAAAGTCAATAAAAAGGTTAGTCATTTTAAAATTAGAGTTGTGAAGAATATTCGAATTTATTTTTATTTGGTGTTGAATAATTAACGCCGATAGACTATCGACGATAGTTGAGAGGTTAAGACTCCGAACGTAAATTCAATTTAATAATTAACTAATAATTAAGCACCACAAAAGCTCCAGTATCATAATCATATTTATTTTTGAAAACTCTGAAAAACGAGTCAAGATGACATGCAAGTCATTTTGCCACGAACTGCTTAGTTACAAGTTTTCGTTTTTATTGGCATAAATGAAGTCAACTAATTGGCTAATTTCAATTGACAACTATTAATGTTAATAGGTAGTATTATAAATAAACTACTAATAAATATTTTTTCAAACGAAATATTTTACCTATTTTAGGGCTTATTTAAACGCGCATAAAAGTTATACGTGACCGCGGAAAACAATCAAAGCTTCAAAACTAAAACTAAAATAGTGATTTCAGCGTTTGCATACTATTATTAAAGAAAGAAAGGTGGGAGAGCCAGTAGTGTTCGTTTCATGCTCTTAACTAGTGAAAAACTGAAAATATAAGACATTCGTCATCATGCCCCGGTCTCCCTTACGTATTTCATTCGTATTCTTTCTAATATTTAGTTGGAATGTTCTTTGCCTTGATGCCTTAACAGTACTTCTTTCTATTCATTAGAAATCAATTTTTACTCCTTTTAAAAATAATAATCGCTATTCCACTTTCGGTTTGCTAAAAAAAGCCAGTGTATTTAATTGTTAACTCTGTAAACTTTGTCTCATTCCAAGAATTTGATAAATGATTAGATTCCTTATTTCAAATATTTGTTTATGCAGTGCCTGCTCCTATTGCTTGTATGAACGACCTGATTTCATCAGTTACTTATGTTTCCACTTTCAATTTTGTCAAACAAATTCAGTTAACGTATTTTGTCTTTTCATTTTTAAGAAGTAAGAAACCATATGTTGAATGGATAGCCGAGTGGGTAACGACTTTCGACTAAACCAACGGTTAATGGTTCTAGAATTCACATCAAGGGGGTTAACGCGAACCATTTCGAGCCCTAGGAACGCATTAATGGTGAAGTTCTCTTCATGGATTAACACAAAAAGTTTTTTTATTGCTTAGGTCATGTGAGTCGAACAGGCACATCCGACCGCGATATCACGAATCGACTTTTAAAAAATGACGCAGCGTGTAATAGGACATAACTTGCATTTATCACCCATGTGAGTCTCGAATAAAGCAATGAATAGACTGAATCATTTTTATTATTCTGTTTAATCTACTTATGCATTTTTTATGGCCACAAGTATTTGAAATTATTGCTTTTATGAGCACGAAGTCAATCAACAGGATCGGCACGAAAATCAAGTGAGTAATGCATTCATTCTTTTATTGAAGTCATTTCCTACAAAAGAAAAAATAAAATATTGAAAAATAAACAATAAAATAATAAAGAATTTGTATATAAAGGGTTCGGTGCTAGAACTTGCCGAAGTTATCAGCTCTCTTAGAAAGAATAAATTCTGACAAGATGTTCAAAGCGATCCTCTTAGCAGTCGTTCTTCTCTGCATCTCTGACGCAGGTTTCTTCTAGAAAATGTTCTAGTTTTCGTAGTTTTTCTACATTTTTGAATTTAAAATAGTTAAAGCATAAACTTTATACTAAAATCTAAATTTTAAATTTTGTTATATGCAGCCAACCCAGGAGTGAAGGTAGCTATATCGAATAGCGGCTTGAATTATGCCGCTAAGAAGGCCGTCGACATACTTGCCACAAAAGTGCCCAGCATCAGTTTCCCTAACGTTGAAGGAAAGCAAGTTTTGCGTTACGAAGTTACGAATATAAGGGTGAGTTTTCAAATTGGGTTAAACTGTTTGTTAGTGCATGTTTTGGCGCATTTCATGTAGTAATAACTACTGCCTTTTTATAAAAGTTATTCAATCTTGTGTTCAAACCACAGATCACATCCTTCAACAAACCAACTGCTAATGTGGTTTTGAATGCGAATTCTGGCCTGAGCATCCAGCTGCGGGGAGGGGGAGTGAGCATGCAAGGCAGATGGGGAGTCAAACTCCTCTTCAAGTGGTCCCGAGGAGACATCTCAGCCTCCTCCAGCAACATCGACCTCGACCTCTCAGTCGCTCTCAAGGAAGTGAATGGCAAGCCTGTTGTGACGGCAGGCAGCTGCAGCGCTAGTCTCGGAGGCTTCAGCGTCAAAACCACCGGAGGCATTCTCGGCTGGCTCATCAATATCATTATCTCGTTGGTTTTTAGCTTACAAACATCTTTGAATTTCCGTTATATGAATCAAAATTTAATCAATCTTCTTCTTTTCAGACTCTTCAAAGGCAAGATCAGAGACAGAGCTCAAGACGAAATCTGCAAAGCTCTTATAAATGTGGTGAACAACAATGCTAACGATGAACTCGCAACTCTCAACCTCATCGCAAAGGTAACTTTCGAATCTTATGAAACATTAAATCTCAGTCCATATAATGCCCTTCCATTTGTCATGTACCTTTGAACGATACATTTCCAGATGAATGATGATCTCAGTCTGGACTACAGGCTGACTGAAAACCCTTCTTTCACGAGCAATTATATGTCTTCAGGACACAAAGGACAGTTCTTGAATGATCCACAAAACAGTTTTCAGGTAAAAATCAATTTAAAAAAATAATATTCAATTTATTTGTTAACTACATGAAACTCATTTCAAATCTTTTTAATTTTCTTTTTACAGCCATCAGCAATTGGATTCACGACCGGAAGAATGCTTAGTACGACAATCTCCGACGAAACGATCAACAGTCTAGGCAGAGTTGTCCACTCGAGGGGACTTCTCGACTTTTCTTTCAACATCACTGATCAGGTAAACGATATGTTTAAAATGTTAGAACTTGTTTTTAAAATTTGAAACTTTGTCACTGTGTTTCTCATTTGCACTAATAACATTTTCAAAAACAATTTCAGCTGGTCAAGAAGTTGATCAAAGGAGCGAATGTGGGCGATTTCTTTCTAAATCTGCGCGTGTACTCAAAGTCAGCTCCAACAGTCACCCTGACCCAAAACAAAATAGTCGTTCGTGCGTCAGTGTTCCTAGAATTCAAAAAGCCAACACTGGTTCTGAAGCTGGCAGTCGATGTCACTGCCGATGGCTCGGTGAGCATGAAAGGCGACAACGTCAAGGCACAACTGAGCAACTTGCAGTTCGATGTGAGCGTCGTGCAAAACAGTTTGGGCTTCGTCTTGAGCGATGCCGAAGTGAACGAATTGGTGAATGGAGTGGTGCCTGCAGTGCTCCCTCTCATCAACAACAAACTCGATCAGGGCATTCCTCTGCCCAAGGTCAAGAACGTCAACTTCTCCAACTTCTTGCTTGCGGTCGAAAACAGGGAAATTAGGGTCGCTTGTGACGTCTCATAACTTTCTTTCCAGCCTTGATGAACTTGATTTTTGGCCCATTTACAATTACATATATTTTCATATACAAAAATGCTTCATTTTAATAGTTTCTTTTGAAAACTAATTCAGACTTTATTTGTTGAGAGCTTCAATTGTTTTAAGAGACTTTTCATATTATATAAATCATATATGATATATACTATTGATTCATTTTCTAATTTCGCTTCGATTCACAATTGTAGACAGCATTTATGAATTTTATAAATAGAAAATTTGAAAGTTGAAATTTGCTTTCGAAATAAAATAGAAAAATAAAAACAACAAAAGTTTCAAATTATTTTAATATTTAGTCATATAATAATTTAATAAATTAATACCATAAATGCATTGAAGGCCACTTAGGCTGCAATGCAGCATGGCTGCATATGGATTACTATGGCATTGGCTGAACCTAAAACCTATCCTCATTGGTCAAGCCGAGAGTCGTAACCAGCTCGGCTACCCGTTCAGCAAGTTGCAATTAACACTATTGAACATTTTAAATATTTTTCACCCTGTTGCAAATCTATGAGAAATGAGAAGTTTTTTGATGAAATGCAGTTTTTCCCATTTGTTTTTCGACAGTAAGTTAGGAAAGTGTTAGTGTTTACTTGCTAACAATGTAACCAAAACTGCAAAAAAAACAGTTCAATTTGGATAGGTTTAAATGAATAAAAAAAAATTGAATGCGTTATTTTTTTTCAAATGCGTTGAAAATTTAACGGTCGTTAATTGATTAACGCGTTAATCGAAAGTTAACGTAGATTAAAGCACAGCTATATATATATATATATATATATATATATATATATATATATATATATATATATATATATATATATATATATATATATATATATATATATATATATATATATATATATATATATATATATATATATATATATATATATATATATATATATATATATATATATATATATATATATATATAAAAGACCTGCGTAGTTTTTAACTCTTTAAACTTTAACTCATTTAACTTTTAGTCTAAACTAAACTGCATAAAGAAAGAAAGCATAAAAGTGCAGAATTCAAATGTGTAAAATGCTGAATTACTTTGCAGAATGTCAGTTTATACTTTTTTTACAGAAAAAACAACAATTTATAATTTTATTTTGTTAGATATCTTTAGAAGTAATTTTTCGAATTAGAATGTAACTCATATTTTCTTATAAAATGATATTTTATCTAAAAATAGAAATATAAATAGCAACCCCAATCGACTTATGCTAATGAGCAAAAGTGACGTTTTACAGTAAAATTATAGAAAAGTCTTAAAATTTAAGTTATGCATAATTCTATCGAAATAAAAAAGCAAGTGCATGAAAGACAATTTCATTATCTTTTAAATGAGTATTTTATAAATAAATTATATATTATGTAAGCTTTCAAATAAAAGGATTTTAATCAAAATATCCCTTGAATCTAGCGTAACAGTAAAAAGCTATAATTTAGGGACTGCTACTTTTTATACGTACTTATTCATTTCTTATTTCGCTAACCAAAAAATTACGTATAATATTGAATTATACATAATTAGATTCGTCTTTAAATAATCTATTATTATATTTTTCTTAAATTGAATAAATATTAAGTGAGAAGCCAGAAAACTCGAGGCAAAGCTCTAAATTTAGTAATTCGGGAATCAAAAAAGATAGTTTTTACTTAAGAAAGTTATTGAAAAAGTTTAAGTTATACTCAATAAAATTCTGTAAAAAAAGTTTTGAAAAAACATTTTTTAAGTATACGAAATAGATTTTAAAGTGTACATGCTTTCGACTTAACACAAAATTGTTAAGTTATTAAGTTAAAATACGTATAACTTTTTTTTAAACAAACAAATTAAAATTTGGTTAACGTATTTAAAATCAGTAAATCAAAATCTACAATTTGAGCGTTTCAATTTTGAAAAAGTATATAATAATTAATAAGAATAAACTACTGTAAAGGTTGATTTCTTCCATAAGTGAAGCTTTTAAAATGTTAATAACTTTGTCATTTTGAAAGATATAGTTCTTTTAACTTTTAATTCTGATTCCTTGTATCAAATTAAATAAAACTAGTAATTTTCAACAATATAAGAAGAAAAAAACAAAAGTTATGACAAAAAAACAATATTTCTGTTTTGTGAGGGGGCCGTGAATTGCTTATAGATTATGACGTAAAAACGGTACAAAAAATGTGTTCTTTTTAAATTTTAAAATAGGTATAACTTTTTTTTAAACAAACTAATTAAAATTTGGTTAACGTATTTAAAATCAGTAAATCAAAATCTACAATTTGAGCGTTTCAATTTTAAAAAATGAACATGTTTTAAAAATCGATTGGGGTTGCTAATATAAAAACCATAGATATCCTACAAACAACAAGTATACTATATCTATGATAAAACCCTTTCCCTAACTCTAACCCTAACCCTAAATTGAATATTTTTTCCCAAAAAAAGTATAAACTGACATTCTGCAAAGTAATTCAAAATTTAACACATTTGCATTCAGCACTTTATTGCTTTCTTCTTTATGCAGTTTACCTACAACCATATATATATATATTACTATAGGTCAGTGTTTCCCAACCTTTTTCAGTGTTGGCCTCCCTAAAAAAGTCCTTATGGTAACTTGGCCTCCCCAAATCCCGTCGTCAATAATTGAGAAAAAACATCAATTTGTTATAAAAATTTTTATTCAGAAAGATTTAATTAAAATTAGCATTGTTCATAATAGTAAGGTTTATGTAAGGTTTTTTAATTTATAAAATGTTCTTAATAATAATAATTGTCGTTTTTGTATGCAATAAAGAAATAAAAATAATTATTATAGTAATGTTATGAAAAGGAGAGCAAAGAGTAGCATGGAGTAATTATTATGAATGATAAGCTAAGTTAAAATAATGAGTTTTCAGTTTGGCTTTGAAAGTCGAAAATCGGTTGATGTTGCGAAGTGCAGGTGGAAGGGATTTCTAAGTTGTTGGAGCTGCGTGACGGAATGCTCTTTTTGAGATGTTGTTTGTAGTGGATTCTTGGTTGAGGAGAAGAGATGAAGATGAACGCAGTTGTTTGTTTGATGTTTTGTTAGTTATGAGTTTGCTGAGATATGACGGTATTGAAGTTTGAAGAATTTTGAATGTAGTGATGGCTATTTTAAAGGATATTCAAAAATCTATAGGAAGCCAGTGAAGTTTTATAAGATTATCATTTGATGACTGAACAAGGTGATGGCCTGGGTAATCACAATTGAGTGTTATTGAAGCTTAATGAGATGATTTTTGCTGTTTTCCATCACAGAGAAGATGAAATCGAGGTTCTGTATTAGAAAGAGATACCCTCATATCATTCGAGGCATCCAATCTATTTCTATCTTTAGTCTTGATAGATACTAATGTAGAAAACCCTTTTTCACATAAGTAGGTGGTCGAAAATGAAATCAGAGCTGCCATGGCTTTTTTAAATAAATTTGGGTATATTTCTTTCAGACTGCACCAAAACTCTGCCAATCCTTTGGAATTGAATTCAGCTTTTACCAACTCTTTTGATCGAAGATCAATTAAATCTTCCTTTATTTCTTCTTCATCAGCAACACTATCCAAGCCAATAATGAACGGATTTCGTATCCAAAGACTATTTTCCAAATGTTTAGTATCAAAAAAACGCTCAAATAATAGTTGGAGAGTTGTGATATGTTGTATAATTTCTTTTTTTATTTCAACAGGCATTGATTTGTTTCCACTGCTACTTATAACATCAGCTAGGTATGGAAAATTTGCAAGGTTTTCAGCTTCTACTCTTCTTTTGTACAATGAGAGCTTATTTAAAAATCCTAATAATTGTTAATTGGCGTCGATTATTGTCATTTCTGGTCCTTGCAAACAAAGATTAAATTCATTTAAGAGTGTGAACAGATCAGCTAAATATGCCATATTAACTATGAAATCAGTCTTCTCAAAGTCACCTGCTAACGTTTTTTCTTTTTCTTGCAAAAATGAAGACACCTCATCGTTCAGGTCCATTAGTCTTGAAAATACCTTTCCTTTGCTGAACCACCTGACTTCTGTGTAATATAGCAAGACATCGTATTCAGAACCAAGTTCTTGGCATAAAACTTTGAATAAACGATGGTTTACTGCTCTTGATCGTATAAAATTGACTATTTTGACCACTGTAGACATGACAGACTGAAGCTTTGCTGGTAATGTCTTCACAGCTAGAGCATGGCGATGGAGCATGCAATGAGTTACAAGTGTCTGTGGAGAATTAACTTTGATTAAGGCAGCCAATCCAGATTTGTTACCCAACATACTTGGTGCTCCATCAGTACAGACTGAATGTAACTTTGTCAACCAACTAAATTCATTTCTTTCAAAGAAAGTTGCAATCATTTGAAAAACATCTGCAGCTTTACTAGTTGTCTGAAGTGGTTGGCAAAATAAAAATTCTTCTTTAATTTTAAAATTACATACATAACGAAAATACACTAAAAGCTGGCAACACATTGATACATCTGTGTTTTCATCAAGTTGCATACCAAAATTAAAAGGACTACTTTTCAGTTCTGACATAACTTGGTCCAAAATATCTGTTGAAAGATCTGCTATTCTGGAACAAATAACATTATTAGAAAGTGGAATTTCTTCAACCTGTTTTCTTTCTTTTTTTCCAAAAATTAACTCCACCATTTCAAGTGCACAGGGTTTTATTAAGGTTTTTCCAATTGTATGTGGTTTTCTTTTTTTGGCAATCATATAGGCAACTTTGTAAGAAGCCTCAAGAAGTGGTTTCTTTGGTTGAGCAAATCCAACATTTTTCAATGTTCCAGTGGCTTGAAATCTAGCTCGCGTCATTTTGAAGGTATCCAGGTTGTCGTTGACATTTCCAGGATGTTTGGTTTCTAAGTGGTGGCGTAACTTTGCTGGTCTCATTCTATCATTACAATATACTGCTCCGCATAAGAAACATTGTGGCTTTTCAGTGCCATCTTTTTCAGTAATAGTCGTGAATCCAAACGCAACGTAGGTTTCGTCATAGCAACGTTTTTTCGACATTATTGAAAACTGAAAATGATAAAAAAACACATATTTTAAAAGGAACTGAAATAGTTAAAAAAATCACAAATATAAATTACCAGTTATGTTAGAAACAGCAGACCAATTTTTTTAGTTAATTTATTCAATTAATTGTCTTATTTTATTTATTTTATTGGAAAAGAAACCCATGCACGGTATCTCAAAAAACGCGACAGAAAGGAAATGAGGGATTTATGAAAACAGAAATGTGCAAATCATTATTCAAATAAATACAATATGGAAAGCCGTTACGCAAAAACAATTTTATATAAGATTCAAAAAATCGTTTTTAGCATAATTAAAATTTTTTGATTTAACAAAACTTTATAAAATTATATAAAATTATAAAATACATGTAAATAGAACACCTTAGTTGGCCTCCCCTAAAAGATCATTTGGCCTCCCTAAGGGAGGCCAGCCCCACCGGTTGGGAAACCCTGCTATAGGTGTAGGTTATTTTGCGCGTTATATTCTGCGGATTGATAAGGTAAAAAGCAGAAAGATTTCGAAAAAATAAAATATTAAAATCTATTTAATTATTTGCAGAAATCTAAAAAAATATTTTTTTAATTCTAAAATTATAAAAAAATGTATACAAATTTTGAAAAATTGAAAAAAAAGTTAAAACAACAATTTATTTAACTGGTTTCAAAACATAACAATTTTTTAAACTGATTTTAAAACATAAAAATTTATTTAACTAATTTTAGAAAATCAATATCGATAAAATATTTTTTTTAAAAGGTAAAAAATAAAATGGATAAAACGCAGACCATGTGCAAAAGAAAATGTGCATTTAACACATGCAGCGCGTTTTCTTTGGTGTGCAGTTAACCTACAACCATAAGTGTATGCCTACAACCATATACCTATAGTAATATATTATATATATATGCCTACAACCTAGTATTTTAGGTTATAGGTGAACTGCGCACAAAAGAAAGCACATTGCATGTGTTAAATGCACATATGATTTTGCACATTTCTTCTTGAAATGCGATTTTTCTGAAAACCCTAACCCTAACTCTAACCCTAATCCTAACCCTAACCTTAACCCTAAATTAACGTTTTTTCTGTAAAAAAGAAGAAATGTGCAAAATCAAATGTGCATTTAACACATGTACTGTGCTTTCTTTTGTGTGCAGTTAATTTACAACCAGTATTTTAGGGTTGTAGGTTAGGTTGTAGGTTAACTGCACACAAACGAAAGCGCGCTGCATGTGTTAAATGCACATTTTTTTGCACATTTCTTCTTGAAATGCGATTTTTCTGAAAGCTCTAACCCTAATCCTACCCTAACCATAACCCTAACCTTAACCCTAAATTAACGTTTTTTCTGTAAAAAAGAAGAAATGTGCAAAAGAAAATGTGCATTTAACACATGCAGCGCGATGTGTGCAGTGTGCAGTTAACCTAAATTCGTATTTTAGGGTTCATTCCTACTTTCACTTTTAAACTATTAAAAATTCTTGTTAATAGAAAAAATCATTTGAATTCTGCAAATAGAAAACACAATATACATTTAAAACTTATAAATTTTAATATTAGTGAAAATATGACTATTAATTGACCTATTTTATGTTAAAATGGTGTTTCTAAGAAATTGCTGCTCGAAAGTGTTTTGCTTTAGTAATTTTAATAGTGAAAGTATTAATCCAACAAATGTATATAAAATATAATTCCTTTTTGGTATTTACTTTAAATATAGCTTTTAAAACAATATTTTTACAATTCATTGAAGTTATTAGTACTAATATTTATAATTTAAAATAATACTTTATTATAGAAAATGTTTTGAAAATGATAAATATGATAAAACAGAAAAAATAGATAGCAATACTTTTTAAAGATTAGAACTTTAAAGGATGAGCAAGAAATAAGTGATTCAGTAGTTATATCAAGTCAGCTTCAAAACTCAGTACAACAAAATCAAAAACCTTCAAGTAATATAAACAAAAATGCTGATAATATCACTGAAAAAAAAAGATTGATTTTCAACTTTTGAAAAGTATGAATGAGGAGGTCGACAATGAAAGGGTTGCTGTAGGGACTAAAGAACTAATTCTCTACAGTGCTCTAGGTCACAAGAGAAAACTCGAAAAGTTACTAGGTATAATTTTTATTATTAGATTATAACAGAATCTTTCATTTAGTTTAATTAAAAATTATTCATATGATAATAATAATATATTAATGATAAGCATTATTATAGTGGCGTATAACCCGAACGAGCTTCCAGGCCACTTCAGGCTGCATATTTTCATTTGCGCCTGTGGGTTACTAGGGCATTGGTTGCACTTGAACCTAGGACCTTTCATTATTGGTCATGCCGAGATTCGTTACCGACTCGGCTACCCGTTCACGTATATTTATTTAAATGTTTCACTAAAGAATATCCACCAGGCAAGCTTCCATCTGTGAACATCAACGCCACCGACTCGCAAGGAAAGACTGCTCTCACTCATTCCATCTTGGGTGACCACCACTCCACTACCACTTTTCTCATCGCACACCACTCTGACCCCAACATCCCGGACAACACTGGTCGAACTCCACTCCACTGGGCTGCAATTAAGGTTATATTATTATCATTATTATTATCATCATTGTCCTCATCATTATCATCATCACCATCATCATCATCACAATATGAAAAATACTCACCATTACAAAGCAAAGCAGATCATTTAGTTGGCAACCACCATCATCACAAGCAGGGAAGTGTGAAACTGGTGCGCTTGTTGGTGGAGGCAGGTGCAGACGTGTCGTTGAAGGACTCCACCCTCTCGACAGCCCTCCACCTCGCCACCAAGCATCCCCACTCCTCCCTGCTCCAAGCCCTTATCAGCCCTTCATCCACCTTCCTCGACCACCAAGACTCTCACAAGGTGATGATAACGTAACCTTCCATACAGCAACCCTCCATCTCATCATCATAACTTTCATATACCAACCCTCCATCTCATCATCATAACCATCATACAACAACCCTCCATCTCATCATTATAACATAACATTTCACAAACCACCCGTTCATTTCATCATTGTAACTTTCATATTCCAACCCTTTATCTCATCATCATACCATATCATAACCATCATATACCAGCCCTACATTACCCTCATCAGCAACTTATCACGTCATCATCAACAGCGAACACCACTTCATCTAGCCTGCATGCAAGGAGATGCAGAGCAGGTGCGTTTGTTGCTGCGACACGACTCAAACCCCGCCATGCCTGACTGCAAAGGCTACACTCCCCTCCACTACGCTGCCTCCTGTCGCCAGAGGGAGCCTGTCGCCTGCATCCAAGCTCTTCTGGTTGCTTTCATTTCTTTCTTTTATTCATTGTTTTTATTATAAGTAATGTAACATGAGGGTGTTATTTTAGTCGGATATGGGCATTCGTCCAATATTTTATTTTATGTTTCTTTTTTATATTAAGAAATCCATTGTCTTAATGAATGTGTGGATCTCTTGATGCGACATTCATAATTTTATTCACTTTCGTATAACTCGATTCCCTTGATTTAGTTGCGCCTTCAAGCGACTGCACGCACGCACGACAGGAGCACTACGCAGGCCTGGTCGACTGGCAAGACTACGAAGGATGCACCGCCCTGCACAGGTCTCTACCCACACACGACGTCGCCATCGTCAAAACCATCGTCGGTGATCGCCTTTTTATCTTTTTTTTGAGTATTGAAAGTAAATTAGAAACACTTAAACACACACACACTCACGCATGCACACAAACCCGCAATCACACACAATTTTAATTTTCTAATGTATTTTCTAACATGGCCTGTGTCTGTCAAGCTGTGATTGATAAAGTGAAAAAAATATTTTCAAGTTAAACTTTAGTATATAAGTACATAATTGGTTATATATATATATTTATTTATTTAAATAATATAGTATTTATTTTATTAATTTATTAAAATATAAAAATAATATTTAACATTTATACAATTTTGGCTAAGTCAGTCAGTCAGTCAGACTATAGGCTATTGGAGCCCCACAGTAAGACTTCCAACCAGTTTCTTCCATTATTTTTGATTTTCTGATAGTCTCAAACAGTCGTTGAGATCAATCCCTGTCAACTCCACTATATTGTTCTCATATCTTTCCTTTTTCTGCATCTTTTATTTCTTTTCTTGAACTATTTTGGAGACTTTCTAAACACATTTTTGCTGAATATTTCTCAGGCTACAGAGGTTACGTTTCGGAGAAAAAATAACACGATCGAGAACCAGCAAACATTTTTATGATTAAAGTGAAAAATCAAGAACAGCCAAGTCAAGTTTATTCAAATGCTATTTCAAAAAAAATTGAGCAAACATTAGATAAAAGTATTAAATTTTATTCTTTAAGTTTTAAGGATCACGTATTAATCACGTATTTTTCCTTAAAGATTTTCTTGAAGATTTTTTTCCTGAATACTTTTTATCCTTAAGACTTTCAGTTCTTAAGACTTTTTATCCTTAAGACTTTTTATCCGAGGACTTTTTATCCTTAAGACTTTATCCTAGAACCAATACACGTTTTAACATCTCTCATGTGTGTGTGTTTTCAATCGCGGGGGGGAGGGTTATTTTTGACATAACAAATTACTTTTTGTGTCAAACTTCTTGTATTGTTAGTGTTAATCATGTCCTAAGTGGACGTTTTGAAATGTTGAAATCGATGATTATACCCTTCTCCCCCTCTCATATAGATTGATCGAGTCTACACGCGAATGACCGGATTAAAACACGAGGCAAGTTTTGATTGGCTCAACTTTTAAAAAACAACTTGTTCCCCCGAGATTCCTTTAGACAAAGAAACACTTTAACAATATCGCAATAAAATGTGAAAAAAATGTAACAAAATTCATTGGGGCCAATCAGGATTCTTTCGGACCAATTTTGAAAAAGTGGGGCCATTGGCCCCGGTGGCCTTCGACAACGCAAGCCCTGTACATATATATATATATATATATATATATATATATATATATATATATATATATATATATATATATATATATATATATATATATATATATATATATATATATATATATATATATATATATATATATATATATATATATATATATATATATATATATATATATATATATATATATATATATATATATATATACGCGATTTTTTGGCAGGCTGTTCTAATTTCGCTGAGTCATTTTTGCGTTTATTTCGTTAATAAAGTGTCGTGTAGTTGAGAAGTTCGGATTTTGTTTTGCGGTTTAGTCAGGAGAGTTTATTAATATTTCCAAAACTCATAATTTCATTATTTTATTAGAGTATTTAAACTTAATTTTCATATCTCGTGGTTTTACCTGTGCTTTTTTTTTCAACTTAACTGACCTACCTGTGTTTATTATAATTAATTATTATAATAGATATAGTTTATTATAATTAATTATTATAATAGATATAGTTTATTATAATTAATTATTTTATAGTGCTTATTATGTCGAAGTGCTACAGGTGCAACAAGGGAGCCAAAGATGGCTTGATGTGTTGCATGTGTAATACAATTATGCATGGCAAATGTATTGGTTTGTCAGATGATTTTATTCATTCTTTGAGTTCAATCAGGAACCTAAAGGTCTTTTGTGATGAGTGTTTACGCAACGCAGAAAGTTTAAAATCGTCAGTAAAAATTGATGACCTATCGGCTGATGTAAAAAAGTTGATAGATTTAAATGCATCAACTGCGAAGGAAATAAATGATTTGAAAAAACTTGTAGGTGAATATGGCAAGGGAATTGATGAAATTACTTCTGCTGATAAGTTGATTGAAGGATCAGTTGAGAAATTAAAAAAAGAAATGAGTGTCTCTTGGGCCTCGATTGTTGGCAGTGAGATTAAAAAGAGTGTTGATGGAGTCAATGTTGAACTCAAATCAATGAAGAAAGCCATAGATGCCTCAAGCGAAACAAAGGCTAGAGAGAACAATATCATTTTGTTTAATTTAAATGAGAGCAATGTCAAAGGTCATGATAGAGATGCTATCATTGACCTGTTTAAAAAGATAACTGATGATACCATTAAAAATGATGATGTTTCGACAGTCACCAGGCAGGGTAGACTTGATGAGGGCTCTGACAAGATCAGACCCATTGTTATTAGATTTAAGTCCCAAGCTTCCAAAACAATGGTTCTCAAAAATTCTCACAGAATTAAAACACTGCCAGGTGAGGTTGCTAAAGTAAAAATTTTTCATGATTTAACTCGTGAACAGAGAAATGAGTTCAATAAACTGGTGGATGAGGCAAAAGAGGTAGTAAAAAATGGTGATGGTAGTTTTTTTACCCGGGTAATAGGTCCTGTAGGGAGATGGAAAATAGTAAAAATTTTGAAAAAATCAAATTTGTAAATTTTGGACTTTTGAATATAAGATCTATTGTTTTTAAATATAATGAGGTTTATGAATTGATACATGAGGGGTTGGATATTTTTGTGTTGACGGAAACATGGCATGGATCACATGATGAAATTTCAGTACGGAAGGCAATGCCTCCTGGTTATAATTTTGTTGATTTTTTAAGACCACTTGATCCATTTCATGGTGGTTTAATTATTTATTATAAGTCTGTTTTCAAGTGTAAACGATTGGATTTACCTAAAATATCCACTTTTGAGGCTGTTGCTTTGAAACTTTTTTGTTATAAATGTGATTTTATTGTATTAGCTATTTATAGGCCTGGATCAGCACCAGTCTCTCCTTTATTTTTTACGGAACTCACTTTGGTTTTGGAAAATGTTTCAATTTTAGCGTCTCATCTTGTTTTAGCTGGCGATTTTAATGTTAGGGTTGATAGACCTGATCATCCGAATGCTGTCATGCTACATGATGTTTTTGAAAATTTCCATTTAATTAATAGAGTAAATGAGCCCACTCATAATTTGGGTGGTGTACTGGATCTGATTGTGACTTCTTGTGAGCTGCCTGTTTCCGATATTAAAGTTTTTCCAAGTGGGATTTTTTCTGACCATGGTTTTATTAAGGTACGTCTGCCATTTGAAGTAAAACCTCCAAGGATTGCAAAAAAGCTTGTTCGATCTTGGAAACGTATGAAAGAGGATTTATTTGTCTCTTTAGTACTTGATTCTCCTATAAGTAAGCCATGTTCAAACAATGATGTTGATGAGCTGCTTGAACTTTTTAACAAAGAAATTAAAAGAATTGTAGATATAGTTGCGCCTCTTCATATGGCCAAGTGTAGACGAGAGCCAATGGCTCCATGGTTTGATGGAGAATGCAGGCAGGCAAAAAGAGATTGTCGCAAAAAAGAAAGAAAATACAGGAAAACTTTGCAAATTGTTGATAAAAACAATTTTATCACTGCCTGTAGATCGAAAAATTGCCTTCTTGTAGGAAAAAGAAACTTATACTGGAAAAATCTTGTAGATGAAAATAGAATGAAACCAAAGCAACTTTGGAATATTATCAATAAACTGTTGTGTGATGAGTCGGATTTTGCTGATGCTGAGACTGATTTTTCTGCAAACACGTTTTTACATTTCTTTAGCAATAAGGTAGAAAGAGTAAGACAAGACACAGAAAATAGTGATGTAAATGACAATTTGATGTTTTCTGATTCTGAGATTCCGGAGAATTATAAATTGTCAAGTTTTTCTATCTTAAGTGAAGACTATGTAATAAAAGTTGTTTTAGATTCGCCAAATAAAACATGTTCATTGGATTGTTTACCAACATTTGTTTTCAAAAAATATATTAACTTGTTTTCAAAATTTTTAACAAGTTTTATTAATCTTAGTCTAAATTTGGGTAAATTTCCTAATTTATGTAAACATGCGCTAGTTGTTCCACTATTGAAAAAAGATGGCTCAGACATAAATAGTATAAATAATTATAGACCGGTTTCAAATCTTTCTTTTATTTCAAAGTTAATTGAACGCATTGTAGCTAAAGAACTGTTAGAGTATTTGACCTTCAATAGTCTATTGCCTGTGTACCAATCAGGGTACAGGCAGTTTCATTCCACTGAGACTGCTTTGTTACAAGTACTTTCTAGCTTATATGCAGCTATGGATAAAAATGAGACATCAATATTGGCATTTTTGGACATGAGTGCAGCGTTTGACTGTGTTGATCATAGTATTCTATTGGAGCGACTTAGTCGCAGTTTTGGAATAACTGGGGTTGTTTATTCATGGTTCGAATCATATTTATTTAATCGTTCACAACAAGTTTCTTATAAAAGTGAGTTGTCTGAAAATCAGATTATCACACATGGTGTACCACAGGGTTCTGTTCTTGGTCCGATTCTTTTTCTTTTGTATACTTCAGATGTTTTTAAAATTATTGAATCTTCTGGATTTTTGGGTCACTCATATGCTGATGATATACAGTTGATCGTCAGTTGTTCCCCGTTTGAATTTCAGAATTCAATTGATAAGTTAGTAAAATGCTTATCAAATATCGATTTATGGATGTCAGCAAATCGATTGAAGTTAAATCAAAGCAAAACCAAAATACTACCGATAGGCACTTGGCAGCAGCTTTCTAGGATTGAGGTCGACCATGTTGTTATTGATGGCGAAGATATTGAACTATCCTCTCAAGCAACTAATCTGGGTTTTATTTTTGATAAAAAACTTACAATGAATGAACACATTAAGCATTTGACCGGCACATGTTCTTATCAGCTGCGCAAATTAATGTCAATCAGAAGGTCATTAACTACTGCTACCACACAAGGTCTGGTACATGCGTTCATTCACTCTCGGTTGGACTACTGCAACAGTCTTTTTTGGGGTTTACCTGAGAGATCGATCGGTATGCTTCAGTCCATTCAGAACCGTGCTGCTAAAGTTGTAGTTGGCGCATACAAATATGACCACGTCACACCTATTTTTAAGGAACTCCATTGGTTGAGAGTGGATAAGCGAATTATTTTTAAGATATGCATGCTGATGTATAAGTGCTTAAATGGACGTGCACCAAAATACCTTATGGATAGGTGCACTTTGAAAACCAACACTTTGCAACCCTATCGATTGCGTTCTGATGAGGTGAACTACTTGGCTGTTCCACCCACACGTTTAAAAATAGGGACAAGACAATTTTCTGTGTCTGGCCCTCTTGTATGGAACAGCTTGCCAAATCAATTGCGGCAGCCGGGCTTAACGGCTAAGATGTTTAATGATATGCTGAAAACATATTTGTTTTCACTGTCATGAAATTAATGTTTAGAGCGCTATTGAGATTTATTAAATGGCGCTATATAAATATTCTGATAGATATATATATATATATATATATATATATATATATATATATATATATATATATATATATATATATATATATATATATATATATATATATATATATATATATATATATATATATATATATATATATATATATATATATATATATATATATATATATATATATATATATATATATATATATATATATATATATATATATATATATACAGTTACAGGCAAGCAGATGCAAGGCTTCGGCAATGGACAATCACTTCAGGACACCTCTGCACTGGAGTGTGGCGCTAGGTGCTGCTGGTGATGATCTTTTCTGAATAATAACAACAATAATAACCAGTTACATTGCCATAGTAACTATTATAATAATAAGTATTATCATCACCTAAACACCCGCTTCCCTCTTAGGCGATGCCCAGCTGATAGCTCTGCTGCTCGACTTCAAGGTGGAACACAACAGTTCAGACCAGCTAGGAGCCACTCCCCTGCACTACGCTGCCCAGTACAACTCTCCCGTCAGTGTTCCTCTGTGGTTGTTGTTGCTGTTGTAGTTGTTGTTGTAGTAGTTGTTTCTGCTTGTTATTTCTTGCTTTGATATATTACTATTTAGAGGACTGATGCTAATTGTTATCGTTGTTTGCGTCGTCAGTCTCGGAAGACAATGGATTTGCATAGAAGCTTCAGCCTGTACAGCGTCTAATATGACTATAAAGGCCTTCTTTGAGTCTCTGCTACAGGTTGAACAAATAACGTTCCATTTAACAGCTGGTTGTCTTTTCTGCGAGAGTGCCTGTCACTGGCAAGCTGGTGAATCTTGTCATAAAGGAAAGTGCTTAAAACAGCTACCTTTGTTTTTATTGTGAATATTTGCATTTGCTTCAAAGCTTCGGTGATAGCTTGCCTAAAGTTGATGAAGCCTTGCAGATTCTATGGTTTAGTTCTGCAACTAGTCAGTGATTGACGAAATATTTTGGCATTTCTTATATCCGGATGTTTTTTTACTTATTCTAAAAAGACTGTGTTTCCGCATTTGATGGTGGTATGCCATCAGCCTGGAGCTTTCGTTGAAGAAAAGCTTTCGATTTTTCTTTAGTTCTGTAACAATGGGCTTCTCATCTAGTTCCATCATGGGTGGAAGAGTTTAAACTGTGGCAAGGGCTTCATCACTCACGTGATTCTGCTTGGAGTATAGGTCGGAGTAGTGTTCTACCCAGCGGTCCATCTCCTGCACTTGTCGTCTATGATTGCACCAGTGGCAGACCTAAGTGGAGATGTGGTCTTCATGGTGCGACTTGTGGCTTTTAATTAAATGAGAAATGGCAATTTCTCTCACTTTCGGAAGCAACCCCTGGTGCCACATGAAGCTTATGACTTATAACCAGTAACTGTTGCTTCTCTCTTGATGGTGAGTCTAAGGGAAAGGCAAAGTCGATACATCTTGAAACCATCAGCATCGCAGGAGTTGCTGGAATGACTTTGTGAGCAAAGTTAAGCCGTTTCAGGGACTCCAGATCTGACCTGAGGGTTGACTTCCTTAGTCTTTGATTAGCAAGGTAGCAGGTCCATAACCCTGGCTGGGAGACTGAAGAGTTATAATTTGTATAACTGTCGCAATCATTAACGTAATCATCACCATAATCAGACTGAAGAGTTATAATTTGTATAACTGTCGTAATCATTAACGTAATCATCACTATAATCATCGTTTTTATAATTCATAAGGAGGTAGTGAAGGTGTTGTTAAGAGAGGAGAACTTCAGAGATGACGAACTTGACCTCGAGGGAAGGTCAGTAAGCCAAAACAATTCAATAATAATATTTCAAAAAGTAAATTCATTTAAAGTTTTTCACAATAGAATATCGCATAGAATGCAGAGCACAAAAAATGCATCACCAGATCCGCCTTATTGTGGGCGTGCAGTTACGGCAGCGATGACGTCATCAAATGCCTGGTTGCCATGGAGAAGACCGACGTGATGACGGTCGACAAGTCAGGAGCCAGTGGTTGGTGGCTGAAAGGGAATGACTGTTTTGATGAATGCGTCTAAAATGAAAGGATGAAATACTATAGATGCTTCAACACTTTAATGCAGTCTCATGCACGCATGCTCCACAGCCCTGCACATAGCTGCGTCAGGAGGTCACGTGAGCACTATGCAGTTGCTGCTGCAGTTGGGAGTGGCGATCGACGGCACTGACCACAGCAACCTCACCGCCCTCTCGGTTGCTTGCCAAGCAGGTGTGCATCCAGTGTTCTGCCTCCAAACCACCCAACATTGCTGCCAGTGCGGCTACTTTCTTCATCATAAGCTACATTTAATCGACTGACTGTTGGTATGATGGAATGTATCATGCGAAGAGTTGAAACATCTCTCTTTACCGTTTTATTTACTTTCCTTCACAGGCCAGGTAGAAGCGGTAGTGATCTTGCTTGCAATGGGGGCTTCTGTGGAAAGTTGTGACCAGGACGGATGCCTGCCCATTCACTGGCGTGTGCCTCCTTCATTCACTCCCTCGTTAAACAGCACTATATTTAGAGTAAAAAATCTTCAAACTGCCAAGAGGTTTTTTAAGAGTTTCTTTCTCTCAACACCATGCAGGGCAGCTTTGGGAGGGAATGAGAAGGTGGTTGATCTGCTGCTAGAACGTGGAGCGCTTGTTGATGCTGTCGACTACTCTGGGTGATGATGATCATCTACATTTTATATCATATAAATACTTTATATAAATTATATGTAGCAAGTAACGAATGATTACTAACTAGACTATTTACAAATTTAATGTTGTGTAACCTCAACTACCTCATGTAAAGTCTCCAACACCACCTGCACTACAGAAGGTCTCCTCTGCACTGCGCCTCATACGCAGGCAACGTTGACTGTCTGCTCCTCTTGCTCGACAACCACGCTGACGTCAATGCTCTGGATGTCGAGGTGGTGGCAGGTGTTGGGAGTAGTGGCAGCAGCTTCCACTACTACTACCACACATTGTTACTACACCACACCCACCTTTACAACATATTTTTCTACTGCTACTACTACTACTATTACTATTACTACTACTACTACTACTACTACTGCTGCTACTACTATTACTACTACTACTATTACTACTACTACTACTACTACTACCACCAGCACCACAATGCTACCACTACAGGGCAAGACGAGTCTGCACTGGGCGTGCAGTCAGGGCCACACAGCGGTGGTCAAGCAGCTGATCAAACACCAGGCGCTTGTTAACGTCAGAGATCTCACGGACGACAAGTGCATTTTTCACTTTCAATCTCACTCCACTACCAATTTAAGCATATTTTTTCAACGTCCAATAATTTTTCATTAGTATTTTGAGATGCAACCATCCTAGGTACACTTGTCTGGACTACAGTCTCATGCATGGCCACAAGGAAACCAGCATCTTGCTGATGGAGAATGGATGCTTGTCCGTCACTGGTGGCTTTCCTCTAAACTTGACATTTTGTAGATTTATAAATAATAATTATGATTGAAATGAAAATTAAATAAGTCATGGTTAAAGTACATGCATCTTCACCGACAACGAAATCCGCTTAGTTCGTCAGTGAAATTTCCGTGAAAAATTTGTTTAAAGATTTTAAATCTTTGCAGGTTTTAAAAATAACTAGTTTTATACTAGTTTCTTCGTAGTACATCGCTGAAGCCATCGATAAATAGATTTTTCACAAAAGTTTAAACCTCAATACAGTTTAAATAAAGGTTTTCTGTGAAAAATAAGGTGAAGAACAATGTTTGGTGATTGTCATTATATTAGAGTAAACATGGTGAAGTGAAAATACATTTTACATGTTAAAATTAATCAATATAACTTTAGAAGAAGGGTTTTTAAACAGTGAAAATGTAGACTGGAGAGGGACAAATGTTTTCTATCTGTCGTTCAGCTGACCGATCCAAAGTTATAGTTTTTCGCCATCACTTTAATAACAAACATCAATAACTCGTCTGAATTAGCCTACGAATGCACGTTTGCTGCAGGAATCGAGGAGGAGAGTGCCTTGAGGATTCAGTCGTGGTACAGGAGTTGCCGAGGCAGGAGGGCCTTTCGTGGAGAGAAGAGGTTGCTCGAGAGACATGCTCTGCTCAGGAGGTGGGTGGTGTTGCTTGAGTAGCGTTTTTCATTGATTCAAGCATGGACATGTCTTCTAGTATGAGTTATGAAGGTCAATTATGCATTCGACAGAATGAAAGGAGCAGCGTGATCGAAATAACGAGTTCCAACAGTGCCTTCCATATAATATTACGTATCTAGACTGTTTTATGCAAATAGAGTTTTTTACCAGTCTTAAATTACTTAGTTATTATTTTTACAAATCATTGAGTTCGTAATCTTGCCTGTTTTTCTTTTGGAATATCATGCAAACACGCAAAAATAATGATAAACTTCGCTCTCAATTATGAACTAGAGGTCGGACCGGGTACCCGATCTGACCGGGTACCCGCGGGTACCTGCGGGACTCCCGCGGGAACGGGAATGAAAATTAATTTCGGGACGGGAAAAGTCGGGAACCGGGAATAGGTTTTCGGGACGGGAACGGGAACGGGAATCAACATTCAAAACGGGAACGGGAATCAACTTTTAAATCGGGAACGGGAAAAACGGGAATAACAGTTATTGGGATTGGATTCTTTAACAATGATTTTTCAGCAAACTTCTAAGTATGGAAATCTTTATTTCATCGATACTCCGTACTTAAAATAAGTATCAAATGCAATAGAAATGTGTAACGAAGCCACCATTGCCAATGTCGAAATCTCCAACACTATATTTGAAGTTGTTATGATGAGTCAAAAGATTAGGGAGATTAGAACAAATGGGTGATGATGAACACTTTTCAGATGAAATCAAACTGGTCAGTTTTATTATTTTAATTTTATAAATAAATACTTTGAATTTGAATGATTAATTTCCAAATGATTGCTCAGTTGATCATTTCGACAAAAGAAAAGATGCCATTGATCTTATTCATATGACAGCATGTCTGTTGCATCCCCAGTATGAAAGAATAATAGGGAAAAAGTTTGAGATAGAAGAGAAATAAATACCAAGACTTTCATTAGAAAAAATTTAATTCTATTTTGTACAGCCAGACCAAGCTGCAGTGCCGTTGAGAAAAAAAACAAATGATGGTTATTTAGACCTATTACCTTAGTTTTTATAACGTAAAAATTATAATAAAATCATTATACTATCAAATTATACGAATGATTTTATATTTGCAGTTGTGGAGAATAAGAATGTTGTCAAAAAACATATTTCTAACATTATTGAAGAATTAATAATAATGAACGAAGAAAAAAATTCAGAAGAGGATGAATTGTACAAATATTCACAATTACGTCCCAAAAAAATAGGAGAATATAAATATGTTTTATTTTATTGGAGTAAAATGAGCAATTTAAAAATACTACAAAAAGTAGCCAAAATTTTGTTTAGTATATCTGCAAGTTATATTCCCTGTGAACGGAATTTCTCAATATGTGGTCGTTTAACTTCAGACCCAAAATCATCTCATTTGAAAGCTGAAACTCTTAACGGTTTAACCCGTGTGAAAAACAATAAAGACTTGGTTGAATTACTCAAAAACAATGACTAACTTCAATACTTTCATTTCAAGAAATATTTGAAATTTAAATCGTGTTTTTTTTATTTTATTAAAAGAAATATTCTCTGACTTTCAAATAATAAATGTTGAAAAATTTTAGAACAAGCAAGTTTGGAACCAGTGAAAACGGCAGCGAAAATGAATAAAAAACAAAAAGCTTTCGGGAACGGGTCGGGACGGGAAAAAAATTTCGGGAACGGGACGGGACGGGAATCAAAATTCTGATGTCCCATCGGGAACGGGACGGGACAGGTAAAAAAATGTCGGGAACGGGACGGGACGGGAATCAAATTTCTGATGTTCCATCGGGAACGGGACGGGACGGGAAAACAAATTTCGGGAACGGGACGGGACCGGGAATGAAAATTCGTCCATGTCCGACCTCTATTATGAACCTCTATGCCAGAAACTTTTTTCTCATCTAAAGGAAGTTGTTTTTTGGTCGGCATGGTTGTGAGATGTAATGTTTGGCATGGATATATTCATGCTCACCTTGGTGATCTCGCTCTTGGAAGGCTCAGTGAGGATGAAGTAGGCAGGGTCGTTCTGGATGTCCTGCCACCTTGCATACCCATGCCTCAGCACTCTCGACAGCAGCCATTAGTCGTGTCGTTTGTGCTACATCTGCTGGCTCTATTATAGGATGATGGATCTACTGACTGCATCCAATTTACTAGTTTCTTTAGTTTATATCTTTGAGACCCCCATCAAAAACACTTATGCTCGTGCGACTTTCCCTCCACTTACCATTCGGCTCATAACCTCCACACCCAATTTTTCCCCAAGTTGGCTACACTTCTTCATCATTTAGATTTATTACCTATCTCCTCTACACATGCTTTACCTATTCTTCCTACAATATCCTTCCCCTCTTATGTCCTGGTAACAAAGTCTGTCATAACCTCAGCTTCTCTTTCCCAGAAAATACTTCAGGCTGTTTCAGCATGTACTACGACATTTCTTACACTAGTCTCTACCCCCCATATCCATCTCCAAAACTTAGTCTGCAAAACCTCTTACTTCTTTCTCTCCTTAGCTGACCAACCAATTGCTGCAACACCTCGACGGAAAGCTATGAGTGACTTAGTTGAAGTTAGAGAAGAGGGTAAAGAATTCCATAAAAGAGGACCACAGTAAGAAAAAGAACGTTGAGCAAAAGAGTTTTTAACTGTCAAACGAAAATAACGCTTAAAAGTAGATGATCTTAGACCAGATTTAGGGGGTCGTTTAATGAGATTTTTAAGATAAATTGGAGCAGTACAGTTATGAATTTTAAACATGTTTAGGCATATTTTAAAAATCACTCTAGATCTCAAAGGTAACCAATGTAACAAAAGAAGATAAGGAGAAATGTGAGAAAACTTAGGAGCACGAGCAACAAGACGAGCAGCACAATTAAAGGCTTTATTTAAAGGAGCTAAAATAGCATCAGGGAGACCATAGTAAAGAGAGTTGCAATAATCAATTCTGGAGAGAACTAGAGAAGATACAAGAAACTGCAAAGTAGGATCATCGAGAAAAGGAAGAAGCTGTTTAATACGACGAATGTGGAAGTAACAAGATTTAGAGACAGATAGGTTTGAGGAGCTAAAGACAAGTTAGAATCGAAAATAAAACCAAGGCTACGAATGGAAGATGAAGGGTTTGACAAATCAAACTTTAACATATTTAAAAAATAATATCCAAGTGTATTAATTATTCTTGAACCTATCGTTTCTAAATATAACCTGTAAGTGAAAGATTGTTTGGGTTTGCATCCAAACTCTTTTGTCATTAAACTAGAAGTATTTTGCAGTAAATTTATGCAAAACTATTGCACTCAAAGTACACTACAATGTGAATATCTACTTTGTCCTAAAACCTCTTTCCCCCTTGTCCACTTTTTGCTGAACTCCCTCTTCCTCCTTTTGTGTGAACGTCTTTTATGGATGGCCCCTAAACACGCTTCAAATAATCTTTAATCTCTTGCCTCTGCTATTTCACTAACCCGCCCTAACATTAAAAGGTTATCATCTGAACGCCTCCCTCTTCTAAACCCTCCCTGCGTTTCATTAATTATAAAATTACTTTCTGCCCATCTCTCCACTCGTTCTTCCAAAATAATCATCATTAGCTTACATAAAATGCTGCTCATTGCTAGCGGTCGATAGTTCTTAATTTTCCGTCTCTCTCCTTCTTTATGAATTAGGACGACCCGACTATACCTCCAACTTTTCGGTACCTCACCTCCTTCTAATATTTTATTAAACCAATTCCTCACCTCTTCTCTTTCTCTTCATTTCAACGACTTCATCAACTCTCCACTTACCCCCCCTTCATCCGCAGCTTTTCTTAGTTTAAGTTTTTTCAGTGCCCGTTCAAATTCATTCTTACTGATGCTTCCTTCATCCTCCATTTGAGAGTATTGGAGATAAAAGACAACCCTGTCTAACTCCACTTATGCATGTAACCCATTCTGTCTCCAAATCCCCCAACACAAGCCTCACTCTGTTCTTTTAATCTCCCTCAACATCCTTAAAGTTCTTCCACCCATTCCCATTTTTTCTAACACCTCGGACAGTTTGCCTCTGTTACCCTATCGTATGCTTTTTCTAAGTCTAAGCTTGCTACCAATAATCTTTCCCCTCTTGTCTTTGCAATTTCAACAACCCGCCCTAACAAAAAAGTTATCATCCGAACGCCTCCCTCTTCTAAACCCTCCCTGTGTTTCATTAATTATACAATTACTTTCTGCCCATCTCTCCACTCGTTCTCACAAAATAATTATCATTAGCTTACATAAAATGCTGCTAATTGCTGACGGTCTATAATTCTAAAATTTTCTTTGTGAGTATATGTAGTTATAGTGATAACTGTCCAAAGATAGCGATTAACGATTATTTCAAAAATAAATTGATGAAAGAGGAGTATTCAACAGCGATTAATTAACGTAAAGATATTGAAAATAAAGAGGGGGGCCCGTGGTCACTTCAAGGTGGCCTCATTCAACTCCTTGACCTCCTTCTTGTGCAGCATGCCGATGCCGACTGCGGGAGTGGCTGTCTCAGGCCTGCCACAGTACTCCAACTGCACATCAGTGGTAGGAATGGTGTGCTCGAAAAGGTGTTTGACTATTTTATACTGAATAATTGAAAAATGCGGAGGTTTAAGATGAATAAGCCAAAAGATCTCTGCGTGCACTCACCTGCACCCCCACTAGGTTCCTGAATCTGGTACTGACGAAAGTCCATGCTCCCTGGTTCCTGGGTTCTTCCTGTCCCCACACCCACTCTGCCAGGTGAGATGGAAAATAATGGATAGTCGAATGAAGATATGGCAGTGAAAAAGTATTTTCTGCACGTCTGGTAACGAAAAAAAGGGTTGAACTAGAGATTCTTCAATGCTCCAGAGAACACACCTTTAGCATTTTTGAACCTAGCCACTTCCTTTTGCAAGTCTTCCGTTGGGAAGGGACACAATGACTGTGTTGTTGTTTTTAGTAATTTATTATTATTTTATTTTTTTGGGATTAGGAAGACTGAAATACTACGTACTCTCAGTTATATGATGAGTGAAAATGCGTTTAAGATGTCAAAAACAACGATGGAAAGCAATTGATGGAAATTAAATGATGGAAAGAAGCGATGGAAACACCTCAACTCTCACGATGGCCACATCGTACTTGCCAATTTCCTCTCTGGCGCTCTTCAGCGTGTAGTAGTGCTTGCCTGTCAAGAAAACCACCTGAGGAGTGGTGTGCTTGATGGACATGGTGTTCAGATGTCAATGCACTCAGCAAGAACTGTTACAGTGAAACCTCTCTTATAAGGACAGTGCTCGGGTCACAATATTTTGTCCTTATAAGAAAGGTTTCCTTTGGTGAGAGGTTTTGAAAAAAATCACATTTTATACTAAAAATCTATTAAAACTAAATCTAAAAAAAACAAAATAAACATTATTAAATTTTTTTTAAATTGTTAATTTTCCTTTGTTTTTTTGCTTTTAGGCAATAGGATTTTTAAATAAGTTTTACAATTTCAAAAAATATTCCCTGAGTTCCGAATCTTTCTACTTTAAACTATACTTCAACCATCTGTATTTCATGTCCCATGCTTCTCTGTGGGACAACGTTTTTGGTTCTTCCTCACTCACTAGACTTTTCAATTACTAGAGGTTTCAGATTTTCTCATTCCAGGCTGCAAGCAAGAAGAACTGTTAATCTTTCTTCAACCTTTTTCATACCACTGCATGCATAACCATTAATTTTTTAGAAAAATTTGCTGCTTCACCATTTAAAACCGAAAACATAATGTTGTGTCTTTACCACAAATTAGTCTAGCCCACCATTACTTGCTGAAAATGAAGCAAGATTGAATTTTGAATTTCTCTAAAAGTTCTTTACCTTTTTCTTGGATCAATTTTCCAGAAAAATGTAGATTTTTAGCTCTTACTTTTAAAAACCATTCGAACCCCAAATTTTTGAGATCACCATAAGTACATTTTTTTGGCCTTTTTGTTGAGATTTTCTCCACTATCAAACTGTTTCATGATTTTATTTTTGCTGCAAAGAATTTTTTAAATCTGAGTTTTTCTAACACCATATTTTTCGGCAATACATCTCAAACTTTGTCCACTTTCATTTAACTTGATGCATTTAACTTTTTCATCTAATGTTAGCAACTTTCTTTTACTAGACGTCATGTTGTTAAAAACCTAAACTAACGATCGTATAACGTAAGATTAATGAAATTATTATAATACATTATTATTATTATTATTATTATTATTATTATTATTATTATTATTATTATTATTATTACTATGTACTATTCAATAAAGACGCGTGAAACTTGAACGGAAACGAAGTTACAAGCAAAGAGGATTAGGTCTAGCGATCAGGGACGTGCATAAATGTGCTAATTATTTTTTAAAATCATTATTTTACAATTCAGCTTAAAGGGGTGATGTATGAGCTTGTCCTTTTACGCGTTAGAGAGGTTTCCGTGCAATGCAAACACAATCCGTTCTTTTGCAATCGTGCGTATAAGAAGGGATTCCGCTCGTTAGAGGGTTCGCATGAGAGGAGTTGTCCTTTATATCGAACTGAGCCTTCACGTAACCACAACACTACCAACCCCACTAAAACACCATAGAAATGAAAGACACTCACCTTCTTGACTTTCTCGGGCAACACCTCGTGGTCAGTGATGACATTCCTGAAGGAAGTTCCAGCAGCCATCTCCGAAAGCTCTGACGTCGCCTGTGCCAGTCGCAACAGACCCTTGGGTCCTACCACCACCAGAGGCTTTCTGAAGTCCCGTACCATCTTGAGGGGAATAATCGATTGGTTTAATAAAATGTGCGTGTGTGTGTTTGTGTGTGTGTGTGTGGGTGTGTGTTTGTGTGTGTGTGTGTGTGTGTGTGTGTGTGTGTGTGTGTGTGTGTGTGTGTGTGTGTGTGTTTGTTTGTGTTTTATTATGAATGCAAAGCTATGAAATATTTAGCAAGCCTTTTAAACGTGGAAAAACCAAAGCAATTTTTAAATAAAGATATAAAGATCACTTGTCTGCGCAACAAATGGAAGATCTGCGCAGGAGTGGTTGGAAAGGCCACTTGCATGTTGACGTCATCCCCATCGACGCCCTCCTCCTTGCTGTCAGTCAACTGAATGCAAATAGCAAACTTAATCCTCCCATTTTGAGTTCAGAAATTATTCACTACTTATAAAAGTTCCTTCACACCTGCAGAAAGCGTTCCAGCCTGCACGTGGAGTGTTCAGGACCTGCGCCGTCGAAGCCATGAGGCAGCAACAACACCAGGCCATTCTGCACCATCCACTTGACTGCAGTGGAGGTGGTGGTAGTAGTAGTGGTGGTGGTTGTTTCGGAAGTGATTTGCAATAACATTTTTTTTTATTCTTCCCCCCCCCCCCCATTGTTCAACTCCACAACAATTTCATTATTTCAAACAAAACACTCCCCACTGACTCTCGCTCGAGCTGATGAGAGTGTCGATGACGATCTGAGCCCCGTTGAAGAAGTCGCCAAACTGCGCCTCCCAGATGACCAGGTTGTGCGGGTTGTCGATGCTGAAGCCGTACTCAAAAGCCATCACTGCCTCTTCTGACAGTGGACTGTTCGCGATCTGCATAGTTTATCGTGGTAACTTCATAGGGCTTGCCATTGCTGTGAAATTCCTCAATTCCTCAATAAGTGAGAAGCAGGTGAAGCGAGGAAGCACCTCGAAGAAGGCTTTTTGGTCGGCAGTGAGTGAGTTGAGAGGGACGTAAGCTTCGTCGCTCTGCTGGTCGACGAACATGGAATGCCTTTGACTGAACGTGCCCCTGCCCACGTCTTGCCCACTTATGCGCACATTCTTGCCTGTGTGGAGGTTTGAAGATGAGCATGAAAAGTGCTTGATGAAAGAAGAAAGCAGTGAAGTCAGTGAAAAGTATGCTTATGATTCATTGCTCTTGGTAGATCAAAAAAGACATCAGACAACCTAGAAGAAAATAATAAATGATTTCAAAGCACAGACCTAAGCAAAGTAATCAGCCTCAAAACAACACAACACACCTTGCATGAGGAGCGAGCCAATGGCAAGAGCCTCAGCAGTGGCCCAGTCGATGCCAGAGCCCTGTTCCAGGCGCTGCAGTCGCCTCTCGATGTGACTGCGCACCAGTGTCGAGTGCACCACCTGTGCATCAAGTGGTGGTTGAAGGGGTGATAGTAATGGTGATGACGGTGAGGGTGGTAGTGGTGATAGTTTGGGAGCGGGGATGGCTTAGATGGTAGACGTCGAACTTGCAACCCAAAGGTTGCCTGTCAGGCTGTGACTAATACAGACCATAAAAATAAAAATGAAATAGTTGTCATGAAGACAGTTATGGTGACTAGCTGATACTCCGAAACTCGATGTTCGTACAAATGTAAAGAACAGATCTTACGAAGTCTGCAGGCAGAGTGACAGACTTGGCTCCAATGTACTTGAGGAGGGCAGTGTCAACTCCTGTGTCCCACGTGCTCACCTGATCGGAAGCACCCACAATGCCAGTCCACTGCCTCTGGAACTGCTCTGCCTGACAGGTTTGTGTGATACCAAAGTTTTTTATGTAATACTAATAATATAAATACTAATTGTAAAACAAAAATCGAACTCAAGTCGAACTTAGCTCAGTCGAACCCGAACCAAACTCGAAAATTCATAACTTCAGAAATTAAATTAAAAATTGAAGTGTGATTTGATGAATAATATATTCAATCTTTTCTCTTTTTTGTGCATTAAGCCAAATAATTATGAATTAATTACAGTACAATCGAACAACAAAAACTTGTAAAAAGAACTTAAACTGAATTATAACTCAGCTAAGTCAAACTTGCACTTAACTACAAAAGTGTCGAACTCGAACTATTCTATTTAGGTTCAAATCCCATCGCTATAAGCAGGGGCGGCGATCTGCGGAAAATCTTGGGGGGGTCTTCCCCAGGGTTGGAACCAAAAAACCAGTATCGGCTCATACAGTACCAGCGATACTATTTAGTAATGTTTGCTGTATTGCTAATTCTTTTTGTATCAAGTATTAACACTTTTATCGCCAAACATTAAAAAAAGTCCGATACTCAATAAAAATACTTTTCTTTTGTAACTATAATTAAGGGGTGGGGCATAGTAGGCAAAAAAATATATAAATTGAAAATTCGTTACGTCCACTTGGAATATGGTTCAGTAGGTTATTTCATGAATATTTAATATTGGAAATTGGTACCTTTGATCAAACCCTCCCACACCTAAAAACGAAATCGAAGATTTAGTCTTTAGCCTCAGCATTTTCAAGCTAAAGTTCTGTATTCATTCTGGTCTTTAAACATAGCTAACTGTGGATAAAGACTAGTTGCATTTAACTCACGTGACTGCTTGCAAATATCATAGTTCACTTCACCAGTTAGCAATATTGTCTCCAGCTGCAAGTATGAACGCAAACCAGGAGAATCTCGATTGAACCTTTCTGTGAGTTGCATGATTGCAATGTCTATAGCAGCGTAATAGGCTGCTCGATAATTTTCCTCTGGTGTTGTTGCTATATAAGCTGGGCCCAGCCCACAATACTTTTGTGGCGGCTTTTGCACCCGAGGTACAGCAATCGGCTCGAGATCAAACACCAAAACCATACTGTTGACATTTCTGAAAATAGCGTTAAACTGTTCATCTGATCGTAGGTGACGCAGTTTTTGCACAACTGAATCAGTCGCTGCAACCATTCCACTGACCTTGGCACTTGCTAATTGCAACGACTTGTTTAACTGTTCCAGAAATGAACACATTAAAACAACTACCTTGAGGGCCAGTGCAGTAGTGCCCTGTTGAAAAAAGCCTCGAGCCTTTACAGCTGTTTCATCAGCAGTACCAATGGAAACAAATGATTCCAAGCTAACAAGTACCACTTCATAATGTTTAAGCACAGAAGACACTTCAGATATTCTGGTAAGCCATCTTGTAGGACAAAGAAGTTTTATACTATACTTTTTATTCAGTGGCTCATCAGACAAGTCAATTATAAGAGACAATAAAGCCTCCCTAAACTGCTTTTTGAACTTCCCTGAACGATTGTACAAGGCACCTAACTCTTGGACAAACTGAAGTGAATTGCTCACAAAGGGATTTGCGGCAGCTGTGTGCTGGGCAACAAGATCTGCACAGTCTGCAGAACAGTGGAAAAACAATGCAAGCGGATGCTCACTGCTGATAATAGCCTGACAACCTTTATATCGGCCGCTCATGTTAGCAGCGCCGTCATAAGTCTGAGCTCTGAGGTTTTCTATAGGTAGAATAATTCTGATCAGAACATCTTTTACTACAACAGATAATGTTTTTCCGGTCGTGTCTGGTGGGCTGAATAAACCAATAAACTGTTCATTAGCATTTAGAGCTTCATCAACAAAAAGAATGCATATCGATTTCTGCTCTAACCAATTGCAGTCTTGTGTGACGTCAACCACAACACCAAACTGGCATGATTCGGCATTAACAGTGCACACTATGTTTCTAACGATAGAATGAACTAAAAGCATCAGCATTTCATTTTGGCAGTCGTGATATGAAACTTGTAGTTAGATTTAACCACAACTTTAGTTAATTTTCGAAGCTTATTAAAATTCATTAACTTTGGTTCATCTAAAAAATTGAGAAGGTTGATATTAAAGTGGACTTCAGGACCCCCCTATGAGCATCGCCCATGCAAAATAAGCAACACAATATGAATGATTTTTTAAATAAAAATGAAAATCTGTCTGCTTGCAAAAAGTGAACCGATGTTTTCTGAAAAGCATCTTAAATGTGCATCTTAAATGTCAGCTTGCGAAAATTTATTTTAAAAAAATATAATTCATTAATTAAAATCCATAAATATAAAAATATAAATATAGTAGGCGGAGGAATATTTGAGTCAGCAAAGAATAATTTTGCTTCAGGCAGCTATCACTATAACTACGCTCACCCAAAATATATTACTGAATAAAACTTCTTTTTCATGCTATGGTTGACGATTATGCTTGTATTAAGACAAGAGTTGAGAAATTATTGTATTTGAGAAATTGAAGGGGGTCCATGTTAAGATGGACCCCAGGACCCCCCCTAGCATCGCTGCCTATACATACTCACAATGTATTACCGTATTAGCATTTTGTTATGCCATTGTTGACGATTAGGTTCATATCAAAATGAGAGTTGAGAAATTTGTATTCTTAAAAGAGTGAGGGGGTCCTTATAAAAGTGGATCCCAGAACCCCCTTAGGATTCCACCTATGCCATAGAGATAAAAAGAAAATAGGTAAAGGAGTATTCAAGTAAACAAATAATATTTTTGTTTGAGACAGCTATCACTATAACTACACATACTCACAATGTATTACTGTATAAACATTCACTTTTATGCCATGGTTGACGATTATGCTCATATTAAAATAGAAAATTTTAAAAAATATTTAAAAAGTGGGTGGGGGGTCCTGACCCCAAGATTTCCGTCCATGGCTATAAGTACGATGCCAATTTTAAATTCAACCAATAGGAATTGAAGTTTCTAGCCTACATTATGAAATTGATCTGTGATGATCAAAAGTTTTTTTTGTATATGTTACAGTCAAAACGCGTAACCAGCCATTTCACGTAAGGCCTCAAAAATCAGTCAAATCGTGAAACGCACGATTCCCGCAGATGGAATGAAAAGAGGTTAATAAAATGCCTAACGATAAGAAAATAATTTCAAATTATTTTAACATTTGACTGAAATGAATATATTCGATATTTAGCCATTTATTAAGCTTTTTTCATTCAATTAGCAACCCCAATCGAGTTATGCTAATGAGCAAAAACAACGTTTTACAGTAAAATTATAGAAAAGTCTTAAAATTTGAGTTATGCGTAATTCTATCAAAATAAAAAAGCAAGTGCATGAAAGACAATTTCATTATCTTTTAAATGAGTATTTTATAAATAAATTATATATTATGTAAGCTTTCAAATAAAAGGATTTTAATCAAAATATCCCTTGAATCTAGCGTAACAGTAAAAAGCTATAATTTAGGGACTGCTACTTTTTATACGTACTTATTCATTTCTTATTTCGCTAACCAAAAAATTACGTATAATATTGAATTTTACATAATTAGATTCGTCTTTAAATAATCTATCATTATATTTTTCTTAAGTTGAATAAATATTAAGTGAGAAGCCAGAAAACTCGAGGCAAAGCTCTAAATTTAGTAATTCGGGAATCAAAAAAGATAGTTTTTACTTAAGAAAGTAATTGAAAAAGTAGAAGTTATACTCAATAAAATTCTGTAAAAAAAGTTTTAAACAAACATTTTTTAAGTATACGAAATAGATTTTAAAGTGTACATGCTTTCGACTTGACACAAAATTGTTAAGTTATTAAGTTAAAATGCGTATAACTTTTTTTTAAACAAACAAATTAAAATTTGGTTAACGTATTTAAAATCAGTAAATCAAAATCTACAATTTGAGCGTTTCAATTTTAAAAAAGTATATAATAATTAAAAAGAATAAACTACTGTAAAGGTTGATTTCTTCCATAAGTGAAGCTTTTAAAATGTTAATAACTTTGTCATTTTGAAAGATATAATTCTTTTAACTTTTAATTCTGATTCCTTGTATCAAATTAAATAAAACTAGTGATTTTTAACAATATAAGAAGAAAAAAACAAAAGTTATGACAAAAAAACAATATTTCTGTTTTGTGAGGGGGCCGTGAATTGCTTATAGATTATGACGTAAAAACAGTACAAAAAATGTGTTCTTTTTAAATTTTGAAATAGGTCTAACTTTTTTTTAAACAAACAAATTAAAATTTGGTTAACGTATTTAAAATCAGTAAATCAAAATCTACAATTTGAGCGTTTCAATTTAAAAAAATGAACATGTTTTAAAAATCGATTGGGGTTGCTAATTCAATACGCCTGAATTATGCGTTACACGATTTGACTGATTTTTAGGAATTACGCGAAATGCCTGGTTACGGTTCGGTTTCGGCGCCGAAATTGCAAATTTTCTTAGTTTTGGCAATTTTTCGGTTTCGGCCGAATCTAATTTTACAATTTCAGCAATTTTTCGGTTTCGGCCAAAAATAATTTTGTAATTTCGGCTCAATTTCGATTTCGGCCAAAATGGATCTCATATTTACCGAAAAACCGAAATTTTTATTTATTTATGTAGTTTATCTGATATCTGTATCCTCAATCGAACTATTAAGTTCAGATTCGATTATCTATTAGTTATCGTGGTTGATTGATTTATGGGTGTCATCAGACTAATTATTAGAATAACATATACAAGCATCTGGAACAACAATCATGTATTTGAAATTTAAGTAAATTGGGATACGTTCAATGATGATATTTAAAAAAACTTTTTTTAGGCAAATTCTTTTTTTACAAACATTTGTTTAAAAAAATGTTATTGTCAAAATTAAGTATCTGTATATCCTCAATCTAACTCGAATTATTAAGTTCGAGTTCGATTCTCATCTCTATTAGATATCTATTAGATATCGTGGTTAATTGATTTATGGGTGACATAAGACTAATTGTTCGAATAACATATACAAGCATGTGGAATTCTAGATATCCATTCTTTGAAAAACACTATATACAAGTCGAAAGAACGAGAAGATTTGGCTTCGAATAATTAATTCAAAAATAAATTGTGAGAATTTCGTTGAATCCTATTTGGAAGTTTTTTTACAAAATGTCAGTCTGACCAAAGCCTGTCAACAACAACAAATTTTTGTTGTTGAAAAACTTTTATTTTTGGCTTAAAATATACGCTGGTTTGGATTTAATTATTAAACTGGCATTGTCATCGTTAAATACTATTTTTTCATTTTTAAAAAAAGTTGGAAAAAATTTCGGTTTCGGTTTCGGCCGAAAATCGGATTACAATTTCGGTTTCGGCCAAAAATTGACATTCAATTTCGGTTTAATTTCGGTTTCGGCCGAAAATGGGATTTTAATTTCGGCCTAATTTCGGTTTCGGCCGAAATAAAAATATCTGTTTCGGTCGGTCTCTAACATGTATACATTCGTGGCTCAACCCATGACTGATTGAATCAGGCAATGCATGGCCAACGTTTCCGCATAAAAGCACGGTCATTATTGTGAAAAAGTATTCTAATTTTGAAATTTTATTTTATATATTAGCAGAATTGATTGGAAGAAAATATATTTGACAGTTTTAGAAGTTTGGTTTCAAATTAATTTTGGTCGATAAAAGTTTAATACTCTAAGATACGTCTAAAGTGATCGTTACACTGGGCACGTAAGTGTCGCTTAGTTTGAACTGTGCAGACAAGTGCTGGTTCCACTCGCTCACTGCAGCCTTCAAGTCCTCCATCGGCACCAGTCCATCCTCCTGCGGTCATCGTTGATGTGGTTGTGAGACGTGAGGGAGCGAGAAAGCATCGAGATATGCCGCTGAAACAACAACACACCACAAGCTTGATGGCGTACGCGTCAGGGATGTTTGGTCGCGATCGGATGGTTTTGTACATGAGCGGCTGCGTGAAGGACGGCTCGTCTAGTTCGTTGTGGCCCCACTTACGGTAGCAGATGAAGTCGACGATGATGTCCTTATGGAATGCCTGTCTGTACTCCATTGCCATCTTGCACGCTTTCACGATGCTCTGTGATGGTGTGGTGATGGTGGTGTGGATTTGGTGGTGTGGTTTTGATGGTGAGAATATGATGGTTTGGTGTTTGTAGTGATAATATTATGAGTAATTTTGGTGGGAGTGGAAGAAATGGGATGTAGGTTTCAGGAGGCTTGCATGAGTGAGTGAAAGGCACCTCTGGATGTTCAGCGTTGACTCGCAGGATGGGACAGTCGATCATCTTGCCCAGGTCACTGCAGTGAATGCTCGACCTTGTGAAAGGAGAGTTGTTCATGATTAATATTATAACAATCAAGTTCTTCAGCAGATTGCAATGACCACTCCTGAGGCAGAGCTGGAGTCATTTAGCTAGAATGGATTGTCCGATATATGATAAATGGCATTTACCAAAGGCTTGAAGTGAGCCACTCTGTATCAAAGTTTTAGGAAAATTTTTGACTCGGAAGATGAATAAAACCAGATACGTTTGCTTGCAGTGCCCAACCGGGAGCTTTTTTGCTAGCGGTATCTATGCAGTATCTACTAAAGAATCAGGAGTTGGTTGCAAGCACTCCCGGTTTCCACACTGAACAACATGCTTGATGACGACACCTTACGCTTAGCTGTAGCTTTGCACCGATCTACCGACCACATGGCCTCAGCTGCAAACTAAAAATAAGACAACATGACCTCAATACGAGCATCAGGAGACTTCTTTTATCTGCCAGCTAGACTAAAACCGCCAGGTCCAAAAGAGACTGATCAGAATAGAGACCGACAGAAATTCGGATCGGTTTCGGCGCCGAAATTGTCAATTTTCTTAGTTTCGGTAATTTTTTGGTTTCGGCCGAAAATAATTTTGTAATTTCGGCCGAAATGGATCTCATATTTACCGAAAAACCGAACTTTTTATTTATTTATGTAGTTTATCTGATGTATCCTCAATCAAACTCAAACTATTAAGTTTGGGTTCGATTCTTATCTCTATTAGATATCTATTAAATATCGTGGTTGATTGATAATCAATTTGATTTATGTGTGTCATTAGACTAATTGTTCGAATAAAATATAGAAGCATCTGGAATAACAAAAATTGTATTGAAATTTAAGTTAATTGGCATACGTTCAATGATGATAATTAAAAAACTTTTATTAAATTATTTTTATTTTTTTAAACATTTGTTTACAAAAATTTTATTGTCAAAAGTAAGTATCTGTATATCCTCAATCGAACTCGAACTATTAAGTTTGGATTCGATTCTTATCTCTATTAGATATCTATTAGATATCGTGGTTGATTGATTTATGGGTGACATAAGACTAATTGTACGAATGACTTATACAAGCATCTGGAATTCTAGATATCCTTGCTTAGATAAACACTGTATATAAATCGGTGTCTGGAAAGTTCATCGGAGGACAATTTGTTGCACGGACAATTTGTTGCACAAAAAAAAGTCTATCTCTGTATTAAAATAAATATATAAATTTATAAATCAAACCAATCAAAATAAAGACAGAATATTGATAGTAGTATTAGTAGTAGTAGTAGTAGTAGTAGTATTAGTAGTAGTAGTAGTAGTAGTAGTAGTAGTAGTAGTAGTAGTAGTAGTAGTAGTAGTAGTAGTAGTAGTAGTAGTAGTAGTAGTAGTAGTAGTAGTAGTAGTATTAGTAGTAGTAGTAGTAGTAGTAGTAGTAGTGGTAGTAGTAGTAGTAGTAGTAGTAGTAGTAGTAGTAGTAGTAGTAGTAGTAGTAGTAGTAGTAGTAGTAGTAGTAGTAGTAGTAGTGGTAGTAGTAGTAGTAGTAGTAGTAGTAGTAGTAGTAGTAGTAGTAGTAGTAGTAGTAGTAGTAGTAGTAGTAGTAGTAGTAGTAGTAATAATAGTAGTATATCGAGACGTGAAAAACTGAAATAAACTTCCATACGACACGTGATGGAGCTCTCTTCCGACTGACTGATATCAGTTCATTTCAAGTTTTGGCGACGAATTGTCTGTGCGACGAATTGTCCGCGACGAATTGTTCAGCAAAAAAATTTCCGTGCAACAAATTGCTCGGCGACGAATTGCCCTAGAACCTATAAATCGTAAGCCCGAGAAGATTTGATTTCGATTCATTAATTCAAAAATAAATGCAGCGTATCTTAAAGAGCCTAGAATCAATAGAACCTTAACCCTAACCCTAACAAGTGTGGCTATCGAGCAACTATTTAGTTCTGCAGGGCAAATCTACGCAGATCGTCGCAGCAACCTTTTTAGTGTAAATGTTTAAAAACAGTTATTTCTGGCTTAAAATATTCGCCTGTTTGGATTTAATTATTAAACAGAAATTTTCATCGTTCAATACTATTTTATGATTTTAATAAACACTTTTGTTGATGAAAAACTTTTATTTTTTGGCTTAAAATATACGTTTGTTTGGATTTATTTATTAAACTGGCATTGTCATCGTTAAATACTATTTTTTTGTTTTTAATTAAAGTATGGAAAATTTTCGGTTTCGGTTTAGGCCGAAAATCTGATTACAATTTCGGTTTAATTTCGCTTTTGTCCGAAAATCAAATTTCAATTGCGGTTTTGGCCGAAATAAAAATATCTGTTTCGGTCGGTCTCTAGATCAGAATATGAAGATATTCTAAGGGCATATAAGAAAAGCCTTTTTTAAGAAATGTAAAATTAGACATTAAAAAAATTCTTATTGATTCTTCATAATTGTTGATGCAATCAATGATGATATAGAAACATTTCTGAAAATATATATTGAATCGATCTCAAATGAAAAGAAGAAAGAAAAAAAAGAAACGAACCTGCCACGGTCCGACTCGGTGGTGTAGCCGATCTGGTTGTTGATGATCAGGTGGATGGTGCCGCCTACCGAGTAGTGAGGAAGGTTTGCCAGTGTGAATGTCTCTGGAACCACTCCCTGTGGTGGTTTGAAAAGGAATGGGGTATTTTTTTAAAGTTGAAACATCAAAAGCAACGACACACACACACACACACACACACACACACACACACACACACACACACACACACACACACACACACACACACACACACACACACACACGCAACACACACACACACACACACACACACACACACACACACACACACACACACACACACACACACACACACACACACACACACACACACACACACACGCAAACACACACACACACACACACACACACACACACACACACACACACACACACACACACACACACACACACACACACACACACACACACACACACACACACACACACACACACACACAAACACACACACACACACACACACACACAAACACACACACACACACACACACACACACAAACACACACACCTGTCCAGTGAAAGCAGCGTCTCCATGCACATGGAAGCAGAGCACAGGCTGCGGCAGGATGCTGGCCACATCGGGGTGGTAGAAGGAGGCTCGCAAAGACTGCAGACGTGCCCTCGCCTTGCCTGTCGCTGTCGGATTGGCCACCTGTGTGCACCACGTGACTGACATGCTAAACTCATCGCACACATACGTCCCTTTTCATCCTCCTCCATCATGCACCTTCCTCTCTTCCTCCTCCTCCATCATGCACCTTCCTCTCTTCCTCCTCCTCCATCATGCACCTTCCTCTCTTCCTCTCCTCCATCATGCACCTTCCTCTCTTCCTCCTCCTCCATCATGCACCCTCCTCTCTTACTCCTCCTCCATCATGCACCTTCCTCTCTTCCTCCACCTTCCACCCACCTTCCTTCCTACCCACCTCCAGATGCGACGGTGTCCTCATCATGGTGAAGTGCAACTGCTTGCCATTGTAGGTGAGGTCCACTGAAGAGGCTGTTGTGGTGATGGTGATAATGATCTTTCAGAATAAAGTTTCAAAATGAAGTTTTTATAGTAAGAAATGGAATAAAAGAGGAGTGATGAAGTGAAAGAAAAACAAAGATGCTAGTTCTTCATCACCATCTTTATTGTTATCATTATCATCATCAGCATCATCATTATCACCCTCATCATCATCATAATCATCATACTTATATGCAAAAGAGCGTCTCCAGTTGCCTTCACTCCATCTGGAAACTCTGAAAACCCCTTCATCTGCATAGATGGATGAGACTCCATAAAAGATTAAAGTACTCAGTTGTACTCAGCAGTTAGCTTGAGTTAAAAATACTCTCAAATACTTAAATTTGACATTGTAAAGAACTTATTGAATAAGTGTGAAGGTTGCACGTGAGTTTCATACGTTAGTTAGATAGTTAGTTGTGTTAAAAAGAAGAACGAGTCAGTCACAATTTTGAACATTTTGGCGAGAGGGTAGTTCGTCAAGCGAGCAAGGAAGCCCAGTCTGCCCCTGTGTCCGCTTGCCGCCACTATGTCTGTTATGCCGTCTGTGTGTGTGTGTGTGTACCCATGTGTGACTATGTATATGAAGGCGTCTGTATGCGTCTGTCTGTGTATGTATGTAGATATGTCTGTATGTAGGTGTTTCTGTATGTAGGTATGTGTGAGTGTTTGGTTTCATATGTGTGAACATGCTCAAAGGGGCATTAACGTTCTGTAGCGAGTTGGAAGAGGCAGTCGTAGAAGACCAGGGCGCTTTCTGCTCCCTCGCCTCCGTACCGCTTAACCGTTGGAAACTTTGCTGCCAAGAAGTGCTCAAACGCCTGCATATGAAATAGTTGACATTCAAAACAATTGAATATGCATTTTTTAACGTCTTTATTACCCAATAACTAATTTTTAAAACAAACGAAAAGTGGTTACTTGCGCTTGGAGCAAGAGTTTAGCGTAGTGAATCTTGCGTTCTTCAGACAGCTTTTCATCATGAATTTCCTCAAACCTCTTTGCATACCACTCCCTTTCCTCTGTGTCCTGGTGGCAGTTGTCAGAGATCAGTAACATGTGGTTTAAGGAATTCAAGAAACAGCTTCTCTTTCATGAAATAGTTTGAGAAAGAATGAATATGCTATAAAGTACAGCTTTGCAATTGATAGCCCCACTTGTATGTGTTGAAACTCAGATGTGATTGTTCCACAGTAAATTTCCTTTAGTTTCTGAATCAATTGTGTAGTGCTGAGTTGAGACTGTTGCAAGTTACAATGCAAGACGTCAGAGACATTGTGTTGGTCTGTCAAACTAATGCCATAGTTTTCAGGATTCAATTCTGGGTGATCTCTGTGGTGCAAGATAAGTACTGTGTGGTGTAGTTAAATCATAGTATGTTTGTTAAGTTCTTTGAAGACTCACTCGTCTATTTTCTTCAAATTGAGTAAGTCTGTGTCAGACACTATGTACCCATGCCTCCTGTATGCCCAGACCAGAGAGTTCAGTCTGTAGTCTTCATAAACCTTCAGCTTTTCTGAATTGTTTATAATGAATCAATAGAACTAATTAAATTAAAAAAATTCAATATAAAAAATTTGCCTTACTATTTTTAGGCTTTTCTTCTATTTTAGGAGCCCCATAAACTCCATTATCGGTGTGATATAGAGCAGACGAACATCTACCAGAATATGAAAAAACTGATCTAAAGACATTTACAGATTTTATAAAGGCATTTAGTCCAAATGTCCACATTTCAAACATACAAAGATCACATTAAAAGTAATATAAAACATGTGGCTCAAAGGACATTTAACGATGTGACTAAAACAGCTGTTCAAATTGATTTACTAGAGTTTAATATTAGAATTTTTAAAATAAACAATTATTTTTTTTAAATATTATAAAAACATCAATCCTACATTTTTATTTCAAGATATCTACTGATTTGACCGCCCAGCTCTAGATAAAGGTCTACTTTTGCTAAATTTCAGCCTTTTACATAAAAAAATAACTATCGTCGTAAATATTGAACAGTTGATTTATTCAACTTGCTATGATGAATCCTCCACCAATCCCTCCTCATTCGGATCTTTCTGGCATCGGTCACCTGCAAAGACTTCCTTCCACCCCTGAACGCTCCCACGTCAACCACTTGGTGAAGACTCCCGTCAGACGAGATCTTCCGCCTATTCCCATTGGACAAAAGTCTTGCCAGCAAAACAGTGAAGTCAACTCAAAAGTAGATTCAAAAGAAGAGATGCGCCAGAGAGAGTTGGATGAGGTGCGAGCAAGGGTGGCTCAGATGGAGAAGACGATGCGATGGTGGTCTGACTGCACTGCCAACTGGAGGGAAAAGTGGAGCAAGGTGAGGAATGAAAGGAATCAGGCTCGCGAAGAGAAGAGGGCTCTGAAAGTCAAGTTAGACACCATGGCTGATGAGAACAACGAGCTGAAGAAGAAGAATCAGGAGTTGGAGTTTAAGTCGAAACGAGTTTCAAGCACTGACATAAAAGCGGACATGAGGAGTTTCCACAGCGAGCAGAGCTTTGAGGAGCTTGAGATGAAGTTGAATGAGGAGAAGGAGGGCATTCAGGAAGAGCAAGGCACTGAAGTCCGGCAGATGAAGAAGGCCTTCGATGAAGTCAAAGACAAACTCAACAAGGAGTCCAAGTAAGTTTTTCTATATTACATTTTGTATATATGTTAAAGGCAATGTATAGAATTAGGCAATCCAGGGATTGATTGAAAATGTCAGTCATTTCTAAGAAAAAGTAATTGCTTGCAATTTTTTAAAAATAGTTTTTTCAAAATTTTTTTTCAAAGTTTAACATTATAGAATTTTTTTTGCAGTTTTATAGTTCATTGCAAAAAGTTTAAGAAACATACTCTATGTTTATGTATATTACACACACACAAACACACATACAGAGGGAATCACAAACTATCAGAAGCACTAGGTGATCTACAGAAGAGGCATGACAGGCTGACAGAACAGTACGCAGAGGTGCTCAAGATGAAGGTTGACTATGAAGAAGAGGTAGGCGTCCATGTATCCTTGATAATAAAAAAATAATAAAATGTAAATAATAGTAATAATAATAATTTTAATAATAATGTTCATAATCATAATCATCATAATCATATATTATATTAATACCAATAATTATTATTAATTAATGAATATTATTTAACTATCTTCAACTTTGAAGGTTAAACTTTGCAACCACATTGATTATCTACACTGCACCATCACCATCACTACACCATCATTGCCCCATCACTGCACCACTACTACACCACCACTGCACCATCACCACCACTGCACCACCACTACACCATCACCACCACTGCACCACCACTACACCATCACCACCACTGCACCACCACTACACCATCACCACCACTGCCCCACCACTGCACCATCACCATCACTGCCCCACCACTGCACCATCACCATCACTGCCCCACCACTGCACCACCACTGCCCCACCACTGCACCATCACCATCACTGCCCCACCACTGTACCATCACTGCACCACCACTGCCCCACAACTGCACCATCACCATCACTGCCCCACCACTGTACCATCACTGCACCACCACTGCCCCACCACTGCACCATCACCACCACTGCCCCACCACTGCACCATCATTGCACCATCACCACCACTGCACCATCACCATCATTGCCCCACCAATGCACCACCACTGCACCATCACTGCCCCACCACTGAACCACCACTGAACCATCACCACCACTGCACCATCACTGCACCATCACTGCACCATCACTGCCCCACCACTGCACCATCACCATCACTGCCCCACCACTGTACCATCACTGCACCACCACTGCACCATCACCATCACTGCTCCACCACTGCACCATCACCACCACTGCCCCACCACTGCACCATCACTGCACCATCACCACCACTGCCCCACCACTGCACCATCACTGCACCATCACCACCACTGCACCATCACTGCCCCACCACTGAACCACCACTGAACCATCACCACCACTGCACCATCACTGCACCATCACTGCACCATCACTGAACCACCACTGCACCACCACTGCATCATCACTGAACCACCACTGCACCACCACTGAACCATCACCACCACTGCACCACCACTGCACCATCACTGCCCCACCACTGCACCATCACCATCACTGCACCACCACTGCACCATCACCATCACTGCCCCACTACTGCACCATCACCATCACTACCCCACCACTGCACCATCACTGCACTACCACTGCCCCACCACTGCACCATCACCACCACTGCCCCACCACTGCACCATCACCACCACTGCCCCACCACTGCATCATCACCATCACTGCCCCACCACTGCACCATCACCACCACTGCACCATCACCACCACTGCCCCACCACTGCACCATCACTGCACCATCACCACCACTGCACCATCACCATCACTGCACCATCACCATCACTGCACCATCACCACCACTGCCCCACCACTGCACCACCACTGCACCATCACTGCCCCACCACTGAACCACCACTGAACCATCACCACCACTGCACCATCACTGCACCATCACTGCACCATCATTGAACCACCACTGCACCATCACTGCCCCACCACTGCACCACCACTGAACCACCACTGCACCACCACTGCACCATCACTGCACCACCACTGCACCACCACCACCACTGCACCACCACTGCACCACCACCACCACTGCACCACCACTGCACCATCACTGCACCACCACTGCACCATCACTGCACCACCACTGCACCACCACCACCACTGCACCACCACTGCACCACCACCACCACTGCACCACCACCACCACTGCACCATCACTGCACCATCACCACCACTGCACCATCACCACCACTGCCCCACCAATGCACCACCACTGCACCATCACTGCCCCACTACTGAACCACCACTGAACCATCACCACCACTGCACCACCACTGCACCATCACTGCACCATCACTGCACCACCACTGCACCACCACTGCACCACCACCACCACTGCACCACCACTGCACCACCACCACCACCACCACTGCACCATCACTGCACCATCACCACCACTGCACCATCACCACCACTGCCCCACCAATGCACCATCACTGCACCATCACTGCCCCACCACTGCACCATCACCATCACTGCCCCACCACTGTACCATCACTGCACCACCACTGCCCCACCACTGCACCATCACCATCACTGCCCCACCACTGTACCTTCACTGCACCACCACTGCCCCACCACTGCACCATCACCACCACTGCCCCACCAATGCACCATCACTGCACCATCACTGCCCCACCACTGCACCATCACCATCACTGCCCCACCACTGTACCATCACTGCACCACCACTGCCCCACCACTGCACCATCACCATCACTGCCCCACCACTGTACCTTCACTGCACCACCACTGCCCCACCACTGCACCATCACCACCACTGCCCCACCACTGCACCATCACTGCACCATCACCACCACTGCACCATCACCACCACTGCCCCACCAATGCACCACCACTGCACCATCACTGCCCCACCACTGAACCACCACTGAACCATCACCACCACTGCACCATCACTGCACCATCACTGCACCATCACTGAACCACCACTGCACCACCACTGCATCATTACTGAACCACCACTGCACCACCACTGAACCATCACCACCACTGCACCACCACTGCACCATCACCATCACTGCCCCACTACTGCACCATCACCATCACTACCCCACCACTGCACCATCACTGCACTACCACTGCCCCACCACTGCACCATCACCACCACTGCCCCACCACTGCATCATCACCATCACTGCCCCACCACTGCACCATCACCACCACTGCCCCACCACTGCATCATCACCACCACTGCACCATCACCACCACTGCACCATCACCATCACTGCCCCACCACTGCACCATCACTGCACCATCACCACCACTGCACCATCACCATCACTACCCCACCACTGCACCATCACTGCACTACCACTGCCCCACCACTGCACCATCACCACCACTGCCCCACCACTGCATCATCACCATCACTGCCCCACCACTGCACCATCACCATCACTGCCCCATCACTGCACCATCACCACCACTGCACCATCACCACCACTGCCCCACCACTGCACCATCACCATCACTGCACCATCACCACCACTGCACCATCACCACCACTGCACCATCACCATCACTGCACCACCACTGCACCATCACCATCACTGCACCATCACCACCACTGCACCATCACCACCACTGCACCATCACCACCACTGCACCATCACCACCACTGCACCATCACCACCACTGCACCACAACCAGATGCGACGACTGCGCGAGTGGAAGGAGGAGCGGCTGGAGGGCATGCGCAGTGACCTGGAGGAGGACATGGTGAGCGACAACGAAGCCATCAACCCTCGACTCTTCGACCTGCACAAGGAGGTTTGCGTCCTTATGGGCTGTTGCTAACCATAAATGGGATAATAAAACCAACCGAAATCATAAGAGCAATATTATTGTGTATTTCTAGGTTCCTAATAAAAGTTATAATAATGACCACAAAGGAGGTGTGTATTCCGGATTTGTGATAACTTTAATAATATTTTGTTAAATAATAATAATTTCACTGTTCAAGGCGGTTTCTATGTGTGAGATGACTCTTTCCATAGACGTAGCATGGACCATGGTATTATGTTTCATATGGAAATGCCTAAAAGTTTCGGAATCCGCGCACACCACACCACACCAGCTGGAACGGCTGCAACTCGAGAACGCGAAGGAGTGGACGCTGCGTGAGAAGCTGGAGACGGAGAAGCTGGGTCTGGAAAGGGAGAACAAGAGGCTTCGGGCGGATTTGAACCTGGCGTCTGAGGAACTGAGCAAGAGTCGTCTGCTCGGAAACTTGAACAAGAGTGAGGTGTGCACTCTGCTGCAAGAAGAGCTGAATGAGAAGAATAAGGTGGTGGTGGTGGTGGTGTTAATGAAGGTAATGGTGGTAGTGTGGTAAAAATGGGATGGTGGTGTGGTTGTAGTGTGGTAAAAGTGGGATGGTGGTGTGGTTGTAGTGTGGTAAAATTGGGATGGTGGTGTGTTTGTAGTGTGGTGATGGTATGGGTAGTGGTGTAGTAGTGTGGTGTTGGTATGGGTAGTGGTGTTGGTATGGGTGCTAGTGTGGTAAAGGTACTTGTTGTCTTGTGGTGAAGGGATTTTGTTGCTGATTTTCAATGCGTTTATATATGCCTCCACTATGCCATAACCACACCACCACCTACCTTTAAATCAGAACCAAACCACCATCACACTACTATATCACTATTTATACCAGGGGTGCACAACCTTTTTCAGCCTGAGGGCCAAAATTACTGAGTCCCGGGCGCCAAGGGCCGCATCAGCGTGCACATAGATGACACAATAAAACAACTCAAATAATGCAAATTTTTAATGAATGTCATCAAAAAATAACGTTATTTAAACATGTATGAATAACTAAATGTAAAAAAAACTCAAAGAATGCAAGTTTTTAATAAATGTCATTAAAAAAAATAACGTTATTTAAACATGTATGAATAACTTAATTTAAAAAAACTAAAAGAATGCAAGTTTTTAATAAATGTCATTAAAAAAATAAAGTTATTTACAAATGTATGAATAACTAAGTGTTAGTATTTTAATGAGAAGGTTGAGCCTGAATGGTTGCAACAACATGGTCAATATTGGGTTCGAGTTCTGTTGTTACAAGTCTCAAAATCGAAAAAAGATTATCATCAGTCAAAGATGATCTCAGTTTATTTTTATTTGTGTTCATGACTGAAAACGTTTGTTCACACACGTATGTGCTGCCGAATTCAGACAAGATTCGGCAAGCCAAATCTTTGACCGCTCCATATTTAACTGAACTTAGACTTCCATAAAAAGTTTAAATGGAGTTATGCTGAAACGCAAACTTTAATTCTGGTGAACATTGAAGATCAATGACTTCTAACTGACATTGCACAGGTACGGATTCTACAGCAAAAGAGAAAGGGTCACGGATGAAGTTAAATAAATCCTCATGCTCCCTAAATGCATCAAAACGTTCATTAAATTCCTTTAGTAACGCTTCAAAACTGTCGTGGTATTTATTGAAGTCACACTGGTATTCCTTCTGAAAAGCTGAACAAATAGGAAAATGAAATAAATTACCAGATTGCAGATTCGAACAAAACAGCCGTAGCTTCAACGTGAATGACAACAGCTCTTGGTACATATTAAAGATGTAGTGATCTTTGCCTTGAAGACGCAGATTCAATTTATTTAAGTGTTCTGTTATGTCTGTCAAAAATGCTGTCTGCCCACCACTGTTTGTCTTTGCCTTTGGTAACAAGGAATTCACAAATTTCCTTTCGTAACTCAACAAACCTAGTTAGAACTTTTCCTCGACTCAACCATCTTACACAAGTGTGATATGAATTGTCGATGGTTAAGTCCTTTTGCTCATATGAAGTTCACTGATTTGAAAACAAATTTCATAACATTATCAAAATTAATGACTCGTGTACACAGTGACTCTTGATGTATGATGCAGTGGTATGCGTGGATGGTGTCTGTTGGAATTCCTAAGTCTCGCAAATGTGATCGCAGATGAGCAACAAGTCCTAATTCTTTACCAGTCATGGCGGGTGCACCGTCAGTAGTAACACTACAGAGCTTTGGCCAATGAACGTCAAGAACAGATTTCACTCCTCCAAAAATATCTGCACCAGTCGTACCTCCACGTAGCGAGGCCATTCTTGCTAATTTCTGAGTTAATTTACAGTTCTCATCCACCGCACAAACAAAAACCAAAAGCTGTGCTGTGTCAACGTTATCCGTGCTCTCATCTAAGACAATTGAAAAATACTTGCAAATAGCAAGCTTGTCACGCAAACGTCATTGGATAAATCAACCACCCGGCGCTGGAAAGTCATCCGTGACAATGGCTCTTTGTTGAACAGGTCTGTTTTCTCAGAACAGACATCTTTGCAAATGGCTTGCATGCAGTCTTTGACGAAATCACCATCAGTAAATGGTCGAGACAATCGCGCAATAATCTGTGCTACGGCACAACCGGCACGAACAAAAGTCTTATTTTCATTAACTTTTTTTGTAAAAATATTTTGCTCAGATGACAATCTTTTTACAAGTTGATCAATTATATTTTTTCTAGCTTCGTCTTTCACATCATCAAACGTAGCAGCGTGTTTGGTTTCATAATGTCTTTTGCAATTGTAGTCCTTCATTACAGTTACGGACTCGCGACAAATTAGGCCCAAAGCTGTTCCGTTGAAATGCTGCATTTGTCCATTCTTCATTAAACTGACGATTTTCTGCTTCAATTTTACGCTTTGACATTCTTACTAAATTAAAACAACTCAATTATCGCTCGTTGTTGTTGTTCCAATCGTTTTATATTAGGAAAGTGCAAACAGTACTATTAAAAGAGATGGGCGGGTGTGTCGATTTAAAATTCTGTTAGGGCCGCAAATAGCTCAAATGGACTAGTTGTCTGGGGGCCGCATCAAACAGGCCGAAGAGCCGCATGCGGCCCGCGGGCCGTGGGTTGTGCACCTCTGATCTATACCAACACAACTTTATAACCACGACACAACTAACCCCATACCACCACAAAAACACCACCATTCAGACCACTACGATACATCACACTTTAACTACAGAACCACCACCAGCAATTTCTAACAACCACGCCACAACCACATTAAACCAAACGACAAGGAGGTGGCAGAACTGAAGGCGACGCAGAGCAAGATGAAGAAGCAGCTGCAGGAGCTGACTTCAGAGCTGGAGCACTCTCGCAGCAGGGCTGAGCACTATGAGGTGGAGGTGAAGAAGCTGAGAGGCAGGGTGGAACAGTTGAAGAGGGACCTCGCCAATGCTGAAGATGAGGTGGTGGTGGTGGTGGTGGTGGTGGTGGTGGTGGTGGTGCTGATAGTGGTGGTGGTGCTGATGGTGGTGGTGGTGCTGATGGTGGTGGTGGTGGTGGTGGTGATGGTGCTGATGGTGGTGGTGGTGGTGATGGTGCTGATGGTGGTGGTGGTGGAAAAGTGGTGATTGTGGTAGTGATAGTGAGGGTGGTGATGGAAAGAAGTAAATAGCTTGACGTTTTTTACCTTTTATTTCCATTAATTATTTCATGACTCATCCACCCTCAATCTGTTTCTTCCCCATCACCTCACAAACCTTCTTCACCAAACTCCCTTATCCAACTTCCACACGCACCCCACCCCAGTCAGACCAGCAGTCAGTAGTGCTCAAGAGGCTGCAGAGAGTTGTGGACGAGATGGAACTCAACAAACAACAACAACAATTCACCCAACAGCAACAACAGCAACAACAATCCACTCAACAACAACAACATTCACAGCCTTCCCAAGCTAGAAGCATCATCGCAAAGGAAGAAAGTCAACTTTTAAGAAATTCGTGAACGATATCTGATTAACATCATCGTCCTTGTTTTCATTTATTTTTCTATTTTTTCTCCAATATTATTGTTATTATCCTTATATATTCTTTTATGATTTCATCACTTTATTTACGTCTTTATTATTTTTATTTTTACTAAAAATATAAAACTGACCATATCCCATCATCATCATAACCATCTCTGTCATCATCATCATCACCGTCACTACCATCATCATCATCATTCCCTTCAAACTCAAACCTCTACCACCTATCCGATGTTACTGTTATTTTCAAAGGCGATTCTCTCGCCAGAGTTATTTCAGAATATTATTGATATAATTATAATAAAACTATTCCATTATTTATTCATAATATTATAATAATATATCATTATTTATTAGTAATATAATAATATTTCATTATTTATTTTTCTTATAATAATAATAATAATTTATTGATTTTTATTTATATAATAATATTTTATTGGTTGTTATTAATATAATAATAGTATATATTTAATTAATTATTAATAGTTTTGATTGTTTTTCAAGGGTTGAATATTAATTTGTACAGCTATTTACGTATTTTGAAAGTGTGTCACTGTTTAGTGATCATATCATACCAGCCATATGTACACCTGACCATCCTTCTTCCTCCCAAATGGGTTCAGTCCTTCACTTTTTCCAACTGAGTTTCATCCTATGAAATGTTTTAATCGCTTCGATAGCTTGTGAAGGAGGTGGTGTGGTATCTCACCAGTCATCCACCCATCCCAACAAACTCACTCATCCCCACAAACCCACTCATCCCCACAAACCCACTCATCCCCACAAACCCACTCATCCCCACAAACCCACTCGTCCCCACAAACCCACTCATCCCAGCACTCATCCCAACAAACCCACTTATCCCAGCACCAATCCCAACAAACCCACTCATCCCAACAAACTCACTCATCCCATCAAACCCACCTATCCCAACAAATCCACTCATCCCAACAGACCCACTCATCCCAGCCACCCACCATCTTGTACATCAAACCCTCTCACTTCACGGTCATCTATGGGTCTTTATCGTCTCCCATCACTGCTTTATTGGTCAGAAATGACTTGCAGTTCATGCAATGTATCCGACTAATCTACTACCCTTCCATCCAATCCTTCTTTTGTGGTCGTTGCATGTGTGCATTGTTAATCCCTCGAGTTTCTCATTCATGTCAGTAATCATTCAATTTAATTTGTAAATAGATTCATTACTCAATTAGTTAAATAGATCATTATTAGTTTCTTATTGTACGAACACACTACAACGCTCCAAGCAAGTTACCATCTCAAGGTAGGCGTCTCCTAGTCAACTCACTTATTCCATTGCTTCCACAGTAACTCGCTGTTTCAGAGATGTAAGATTTCATTTTTCCGATGTTCTTCACGCATCGGTTTCTCGCAAGCTCAATGGGAAACACCATCTGATCAATGTCGCAAACGCTGGACATTTTTTTAGCTTTTTAGTTTACATGCGTCTCAAGATGTGAGTTTTTTATCCTTGTCAGTGATTGTTATAAACTAGTGTTTCAAAGTCTTTTTACATTTCTTATAACCGATGTTTTTATTTAAGTGGTTGCAACAGATCGAAATTTTTGAATATTATTCACTAACTCAATAAATGATTTCTTGTTTCCATTCATTTTTGCATTATTTCCTGTATCAACTTCTAAAAACGTGGAATATTAAATATTAACTCATTCTAAATGCAAACACCGCTCTACTTATTGCCCCTACGACAATTAGTTACAAATGCAGATGTACTTTGATATCCAACATCGACCCCAGTAGATGCCTGTTCTTGAAAGTTAATTTCAAAGTTTTAAAAGCTCTAAGAATTCAGGCTTAAAAAACTAATTTGCATCGTTAAAAAGAGTACCAGTCAAACAGTCGAGAGAACACGGTGTAAGGCCACATCGTCGTAACGTGATAACTGTCCTTGAGAGATTACGACTCTCCATTGAACTGATAAGCACGTGATAACAACGAGTGGTGTCTCACTATTTTATAATCATAACGATTATAATTTGCACGATTGGGTGCAGTTTTAATTACTTCTAATCAGGGCGCATGAAGAGATTATTAAGCCATTCAATTAGTGATTAATAGTTTGACGAGCGTGAAGTCATGTGGTTTGAGACTCATGATCACAAGTGTGCCTTGTCCCACTTACGAAGTATGATGAATCCTCAATTACTATTTTACATAGCAACACGCAGCTTTACATTTGATATATTTTACATATTCTTCTCGGAAATAGAATCAGGTTACATTAGTTCAGTCATTGGATATGCAATATAATTTAGAAAAAAAATTATAATTTAAAGGTGTTTTTTATTTAATTTGAAGAGTCGCTTTTCAAATAATTCCTAAATTATGAAAGTTGATCATCGCAAGTCTCCTACATAGTTCATATCGTACTCACAAATTGCATTAAATATTTTCAACTATGCAAAAAACATCTTCAATAACCTCTCAAAAACTTTCTAAGCTATTAAGCGCTATAGAATGATAATGCCTTAGCTCGGACTGGCTAGCAGGTCATAAGGCGAGCAACCGGCTGCAATAGAATTATCATACGCAAAACGACGTTGCATGCGGCCACCCCATTGGAAATATCATTTAGTCCATTCATATAATCTATGAAAGTATGTCGAACTTATAAAAATACAGTAAAAATAACGGTTGAAATTAAGAACAGTTTAAAACTTTAGCAGGTTTTCAGCAGGTCACAAGCCAGTCTCACAAACCACTAACATATTTCTAATAAAATCACTGAATGAGGAGTTCAAGATTTATATATTTTATAATGTGTATTCTGGCGTTTTTCAAAAAGCTATTGTGTATCTTTAAAAATCCATTAAAAATTAAAAATAATTTATATTTCATAAAATACAATATTTTTTACATTCTTGTTTCACAATGTATCTTTAATGAGTGTTATTGTAGATCAATAAACCGTTTAAATCTTAAACGCTTCAAAAGCATTTTGCATTAAATTAAAATAATCAATAAGATAGTCATAAAAAAAATTATTATATAATGTTTTTTTAAGTAAATTTAAAGACTGCGCAAACTTTTTATATTATCATTTTTTAAACTCATTAATATTTTACTTAAAATAACTAATTGATTCTTCTTGGATAAGTTATACATTTACTTGAATATGTAGTTTAAGGTTATTTTTTTCTATAATTATATTCTCTTATTTTTATTATGTTTATTTTGCATGCTATTTAGGGACAGCTGGTTCGCATGTTCAGGATTTCATTGTTTTGGTTTTGGTCGATCGGAGATTAAAGCTTATTCTAAATGATAAAAATTTCTAAATATAAGTTCAATTAAATATAAATAATGTTGGTTCAGTTATTTATTATTTTTGCGTTTTTCGCAAGTTTCCGCTCAGAAGAGGTTATAAAGAATAATGAGGACTATAAAACCTTCTTGGGGTATCGAGAAAGATTCATTGCCGCCAACAAAACCGGGCCAATGAACAAAGAGATCAATGCGAAATGGGATTTACTAAAGGACGCCATCGCCAAGTACGAAGAAGCCCACCCTGACGAGGTGATGAATGTCTCCAGAACCTCTCTTGAAACAACTGAGTCTACAATGCCTGTAGCCAAAGCTGTCACTATGAAAAAAATTAAACCTTCACTTTGCAGTTTGTTTCTAGTAGTCAATGAAAGTTATAACCAAAAAACAGAAATTAAAAAGTTATTAGGAAGAAAATACATCCATCTTTTAAAATACAAGCTGAAAATTGAATCAAAAAACAACAGTAAATTAGATTCTACATTTGACATATCTGGTGCTTATGGCATGGATACCTGGTATCATACGTTTACTGAACAAGGTAAGAAGGTACTCTCACTCAAACCAGACTTTGATTTGAAGTCACTCACATTATTGACTTCTGGCATAGAAGAATTCACACTCAGAATTTCAGAAAATGAAGCAAGCTGCTTTTCCGAACTAGACCCAAAAGACCAACAGCCCAAGATAATGAATCTACTGTTGGGAAATTTGTTTGATAAGTCTGACACTGAGAATTTACATGAATCTACTTTATGTTATCGTAAAATTAGCATTAACAAGTCCAGAGGTAAATTTGTAACCGAGTGTTGTAATGTGAAAATGGAATGTGAAATTGTGGAAAGCTTCTACATAGATCTCTTGCACATGTTCTTGTTGTTGATCAAGTTAATCTTTCTCTTAATCTGCCCGATGATAATCCAGAAATTATTTTTTTCTAAAAATATTGGAAAGTATAACTACACGGTACCTGTTCCAAAACCTGGCTTGAAAAAAACAATGCTAATCAAAAGAGTTAATTCTGACTATGAAACAGTGCACAGGTCTTCAAAGTTCCAGTCTGGCAGCAAGAATGTGCAGCAGTTCACAAACTTTCGAAAGCTCGTCAGATCAATTCCCTCAGACGAGATCATCTCAGTGAACTTCTCGATGCTCGACGTGTCAGTTGACCATGCAGAACTCCTCTCGACTGATGACTCCCCCATCCAGTACCTGCAGTACCTCTACTCCATCCTGATCCGCTGCCAGTGTGGCAGGTCCCACCCATTCAGGACCTGCTATGGCGAAAGCATCGTCGGCAGCTGGTCTCCAAACTTCCTGTGGTGTCGTCTGCAGAAGAAATGTGAAACGAACAACTCGTGCAGGGAGTGTCTTTCGTGGTTCGCCATCTTTCGCTTCTTTTCCACCATCGTTCTCATCTTTCTCCTGCCTCTCCCTTTCTACTTCAAGGTCTTCTACTACCACTTCTACGAAAGGGACTTGCTCGACGCGAGGACGAGGGAGTTGGCAAAGCTCTCAGTCGAGGAGGACATCTACCAGATGCTGCTCAAGGGCGTCTACAAACACATCTGCTACCTGGGCCTCTTTCTCTGCTACACCCTCTCCGCGTTGGTCTTCGTGCTGCTGAGGGCACTCTTTCCCAGCCAGATCAGCATGATCATCAACCAGTGCGTGCGTGACTTCAAGAACATTAACCGTTTTGAGTGCTTCCGCATGATCATGTCCCACCTCATCCTGCCCCTCGAGAAGTTTGGCATTTTCGGAGTCGTGGTCGGCGTTTTCTACTGGCCGATCGTCATTCCCATCTCGCTCGTCCTCACCATCATCTACTGCATTCCGCTCCTCTACATCATCGGCAGGGTCTTCATCCTGGAGAGGCCTCAGTGCATCGAAGGCAACAACGCCAACCAGGCCAACATCCGCTCTCACGGCTCCCATTCGATCTCTCGCAACGTCTCATCCATCGCCAACTGCTTCTTCCTCGACCACATTAGTCCCAAGAACCGCATCGTCGAGTGCCCTGTCAGCCACGAGAAGCCCATCAAGAAGACCAAACTGCTCTTTTGCTGCTCTTTTGACAAGACCAAACTCCTCTCACTCATCAAGAACATCATCATCGGAGTCATCTTCATCACTCTCCTTCTCTCCCTCTGCGTCATGTACACCGAGGCATTTGGCTTCTTCGCCGAGATAGTCTTCCTCTCGCTCCTTGGCGCCTTCTTGAACGGGCAACAGATGGCGTTGTACCTGGTGCTTGCGTTGCTGGCTCTCTTGTACGTGGTGGTGTACTTGCACCACATCAAGTGGAAGTACTCCTCCTTCAGCCACTGCCTCTTCACGGCCATCAAAGCCAAACTCTACAACGACATCATGAGCAAGATGGCGCGTTGTGGCGAACAGAGGGAGTTCACGGCGTTCAAGTACTTCCACTCCGACGAGATGAATGATCGCGCCCTGAAAGGCTACTCTGAAGGGAACACCGTGAGGATGCGATCTGATGTCGACCGCTCGCAAGACGACTGCGACAACATCGAGTACCTTTCCGGCAAACTGCACTGGACGCTCAACTCGCTGGTGATCTTCATCGACGGCAACGACGTCGTCAGGATGCCGAAAGAACTCTTCTGGAGGGTGTGCAGTCTCAACATCCCTTCGAGCCCTGGTCCCATCTGGAAGACCTTCTTCCTTTCCACCACCAAACTGCTCGCCACCTTCGTCTACCTGGCAGTGCTCCTCCTGATGGTTCTCTTCTACGCAGACACCAGGAGTGAGTACACCAAGTGGCAGCAGGAGAGTGCACACCTGCACAAGTCCTCCATGGGCCTTCAAGCCTCATTCCTCCTTCTGCTCGGTCTCCTTCCAGTGGTGGTGTACGTGCTGGTGCAGTTCTGTTCGTGTCGCAAGGAAGACGCCATGATGTGCGAGAACATCGCATGGGTCATCAAGACGTACCGCAAGTCATGGCCAGTTTCCGATCTGGCCTTCGAAAACCCCGAGTCTCCGAGTGGGAGGTTGCCAGAAGTGAGAGGCTCAGTGGGCGGAGAGGCAGGCAGGGGGGAGGAGGGGAGGAACGAAATGCCTCTCAGGGTCGACCTCCTGATCACCCTCAAGGACGAACCAGTCTATGATCCGAACCGCATCTCGATGGCAAGCAACGGCTCAATCCAGTCTCTCACCTCAGCCAGCAAGCCATCCCCCGAAGAACCCACCCTGCCCATGAGGTACACCGACCTGCCCAGTGCTCTGGCAGGCAACCACTCCGCACATCTGCAACGCCCTTTGCTAGTCTCCAGCCACGACAACAAGAACACAACGGTCGACATTGAACTCAAAGAAACGCACAGACTTGACTACCATGTGGCTTGAGGGGACGCTTTTTTAGATTTCTTATTTATACTTTCTGCTACACGCGGAGTTTGCAATCAATGAAATTGTTCTTCCAACTAATTCGGAAGATCTAATCTTGTATACATTCTATTTATTCGTATTAGATTTCCATTCTTTCATCCTTGAGAATAATTAAATTCACTTTTCTGTTTATAACGCACACAAATCTTTTTCCACCATTTCATAATTATTACATTTTTCCCATTTAATTGTCAATAAGCGTAGGTTTGCTGCAGACAAACACACATCTGCTTCCTAGATTGTGCACGAGTATTGATAATGTTACTATGTACAAATGAAGGAAGAGAGGTTTCAGCTAGGCAGTCAGTCCTTGAGTAATGTAGAAGCCCTTTAAAGGTCTGACGTCACTTCAATGCCGAAGAGTACTGCAGTCTGAGGTGTCGGCAGCAGGAACCTGGTGTTAGTCAATGGTAGTTTAAGCTAGCTCCTATCATACGTCTAATCAAATGCCAATTGTGTTAAAGTCGTTTTTGAAATTTTGTCATGTTTTGAATTGTACATTTTCCATTAGCTACAGTGGCATTCATTTTAGTGAAATAAACGCAAATCGTTGTTGCTTTGCTTGTATTACATTTCCAATCAAAATGTTTACTGATGATTAAGAACTGCCAATCTACGATGCAAGCAATGGCTAGAGATTATATGGCGTGACATATGATGCAAGAGAGTATGGTGACCTATTACGTACCAAGGTGGATGGATGCACAGACGAGAGAAAGAGTTGGTGCAGATTTTGCAGCTGTTTTCCTTCGTCATCAGCAACTTCACGTCCTTTCTTTCTTCCACCTTTTCCTCACCACTCACGTTACACATAGCAGCATCACCATCACCGGCAGCAATAGCATCTTGCAGACTGGAGAGTGCAGTGTTGCTGATGCTGATGGTGCAGTCATGCATGACAATGTGAGCCTCAACCACTCCGCTGCCTCTCACCACGCCCTTCAGTATTTGTCCATCTGCTGCCTGGCAACAGTTGTCATGGTGTTGAAGGTGATCAATGGCCCTCTTGTTCACAGAAGTACATATTCAATTAATAAGTATACTAATAATAATGACGAGCATTATGATAGTGGCATATAACCCGAACGGGCTTCCAGGCCACTTAGGCTGCATATTTTCATTTGCACATTTGGGATTACAAAGGGCATTGGTTGCACTTGAAGTATAGTTCATAGTTAGCCCTTTAGAGGACATTCAAGATGCATTGATGACACCTGCTCCATGCTGTGGTGCACAGAACTCATGATCTTGTGCTTGTGGTGCTTGAACAGCTTGTCCCTCTTCTGCTTCTCCAGCAGCAGTTGAAGCTTCTCCGCCAAGCCCCCTCTAGCGAATGTAAAATAACATTTCAATGTTTTATTCTAATCTTCAGAGTTTCTATTGGGGAAAATGATTATGATTTAATCAGAAAATCGGCTCTTACTTGAAAAATTTGATCTTTTTTTTCTTCCCCGAATCGAAAGGGTTTTCAAGGATTTGTGAAGTTGTTGGTGGCTTGACGGGCGTGGTGGTGCTGCGTGGTGGAGAAGGAGCGAAATCACTTGCAGCACTCGAAACCACAACTGCTGCATCGCATGTTGCCTTTTCAAAGTATTGGTAGTTCTCTAATGGCAAGTCACTCCATTGCTGTGGTGTGGTTGCATGATCGCAATGAAGGGCAGTTATGTTTTAATAATGCATGATTACTAGTTTTTAAACATTTCAATGCCTAATTGAAAAATCTTGATCACTTTCTCCTTAATTATGGTCAGCAACACCATCACCATTATCATTACCCCTTCATCATTATCATTCCCCCTTCTTCATCACCATCATTGTTTAATTAATGGTCGAAGACTCACTGTGTCACATTCACTGATGTGCATGGAGTTTTCTCCACTCCTGTTCCGCTTCAATGGAGTGAGCATCGACAGTATTTAAATTTTGATTTTCACTAGCAGTGAAGTAATACTATGAAATTTATAATTTAGCCTTACCGGTGGTGTTTCTAGCAATTCGTTTGGAGAGTTGTGTAATAGATGTTCATAAGATGAAGGTTTTTCTTGCCCATCCTTATCGTCATCCTGATCATCATTATTATCACAAGCCACACATTTATTGCTGTATTTTTCCCTTTCCAGATCACTTTCATCATCCAATATGTCATCAAGCTTTGATGAATGTTTAGACAAACCTTCCAATGAATCGTTTGATGATTGGTCTGAATCAATCAAACTAGTCTTAGACTCATCTAGCTCAGCAAAAGAGTTGTTGAAGAAGACCTCTTTATTCAATTAAGTTTATTGGGAGGATTAAAACTTTTATTTTAATTTAAATGAATAATATTCATGGCATAAATTGTATTAAACACATTTTGTAAGTGTTTAGTTTACCTTTTTTATTTTTTTGATTATTTAACGCAAAAAATTGTCCTGTATTAGGAAAGACCGAAGAACCATTTTTTAACTTTTTTGGTTTTGTTTCTAGTCTTGATTCAAAATCCTGAACATCTGGCCATAGCTAAAAAATAAAACAAAAACATTTTGTTATTCTAAAGACAAAAAATTATCTGAGTGAAATCTATATACAATTATTTACAGTACCTGGCGTTTTCGAGGTGGTTTGCTCATTTTAAAAATACATTTCTCAGATGTTCAAAAAGTTAACTTTTGAATATAACATTAAGAACATATAATATACATAAAGGGTTAAAAATTATAGATACAATAATATCTTTTCAAGTAATATATGTTTTTCAAAAATTGAACTTTCATTTGTTCAAATAAATGATTTTAAAATATTTATTAATTATATTTACAATTGATTTAATTTTTATATCGTCCTAATATTTACATGTGTTGTGTTTATGCCGAATGCCCTTTGCCGAATGGCCAAAAACAATATGGACTACATTACAATATGGACTACAGTACAATAATCTTTGAGGTCTTTTTACTGTGAAAACGGACTAATATAAAAAATAATATTTTAAAAACGGACTAATATAAAAAAAAACATTAAAAATAAAAGACTAATAAAAAAAACATTGAAAAAAGACTAATAAAAAAAAACATTAAAAAAAATTATAAACAATATTAAAATTAAAATCAAATTTGTAAAATATAATTTGTAAAATATAATTTGTAAAATATAATTTGTAAAATATAATTTGTAAAATATAATTTGTAAAATATAATTTGTAAAATATAATTTGTAAAATATAATTTGTAAAATATAATTTGTAAAATATAATTTGTAAAATATAATTTGTAAAATATAATTTGTAAAATATAATTTGTAAAATATAATTTGTAAAATATAATTTGTAAAATATAATTTGTAAAATATAATTTGTAAAATATAATTTGTAAAATATAATTTGTAAAATATAATTTGTAAAATATAATTTGTAAATGAATATATATTCATTTATAAAATGATTTTCTTCAATGAATATATATTTTTTAATAAAATAATTTTCTTCAATGAATATATATTCATTTATCAAATAATTTTCTTCAAGGAATATATATTTATTTATAAAATAATTTTTTCAATGAATATATATTCATTCATAAAAAAAAATTTTTCAATGAAGATATATTCATTTATAAAATTACTTTTTTTAATGAATATATATTCATTTATAAAATTATTTTTTTCAATAAATATACATTCATTTGTAAAATATATATATTCAATATATATTTAATTATTTGAAGCTTTTTAATTCATAAATAAAATATATATATATATATAATTAAATTACCTTAATAATTATTTTAACCACCTTTCATATCTGACCTCGCCTAAATCACCAAAATCATCATTGTTACAGCATAACAGTATTACCAATACAGCATCTTCAACCTAACCACAGAACTATCGTTCCTACTACAGCATCATCATTCCCACAAAAGCATCTTTCTGAATCTTCTTAGCACTGGTGTTGAGGGTGAGACTGGAGATACAGAAGAGAACCTTGCCAAGACTGAAGTGGTTGAGACCTATTTTTTTCTGCTGCAGCCTTCCCTTAACAGACCTTGCTGAATCCTCATAGAGCTGGTGCTGACGGTGTGACAAGAGGTGCTGATATTTTTTGTGGCAGTTCTTCCCTTGTTTGTTGCTGAAACCATCTCCGACCAGACTGAGAAGGAGAACCCTAGGAGAGAGTATGATGATGCTAGAGAAAAATACTTGAGATACCGAATCAATCAATCAATCCAATAGATGATGATGATACTGATGGTGGATGATTTTTCTACATGCATTGATCACTATTTTTTCTAATGAAGACTCTGATGATGATACATTTTATTGAATGCTTTTGGAATAAATGGAACTTCCCATCCTCACTCTTTCACCACTTGAACTCTACATCATAATGTTTTAAGATACCATACCACCAGGAGCGCAACAAGCAAAAAATGCTGAGAGAGGGGCTCATTTTTAGTTTTTAAAATTAATTGGTTAACCCAATTACCGCCGCTGTTGCGTTTTTGAAACATCAATTTTTTTTTCCAGTTTTAATACTGAGTTTTTCACTTGCTTTGTACAATAATTTTGAAATTTTAATTTCATAAGTTAAATTTAAATCAATTTATTTATAATCTTTTATTTCCTGTTCTTTTTCAAATTTTCTCAAAACAATCTTTCTTCGCTTAGATAATTTTTCTATTTTTTTGTTCGATTTTAATATTTTTGTACAACTTTAGTTTTAATTTCAGGGTGAAAAGATAGTTAATACTTAAATTAAATTGCTTCTATTCAAAATAACTTGTAAAACGTTTTCAATGCATTTGAAAATCAATGGTGCGTTTTCGCAACTTTGACGTAATATGATATCATATGATTTTTAATAAGCTCAGTCATTCATTACAATAGTTATAATGAATATAATAAAATTATTATTTTATTGTTAATGTATTATGAAATTTATAAAATTAAATATAAAAGCTCAAATTTGTAGATGAATGTTGATTTTTATATTTGGAAAAAATTCAAAACTGCAAATGCCTTACACTTGAAGCTTTTATTGAAAAAAATATACTTTTTTAACTTAACATGGATTGATTATAAAATTTAAAACAAGATAACATTCGTCGTCAGTGTCGTCTTTGAAACAGCAAGACAGTTTGAGTGCTATTGTAATTCACGTTAAATATTTTGCTTTGTTGTAATTAAAGTAATAATAAATAATAATATAACTAATAAAATACTTAGAAGTAATAATTTTATCAAACTATTTGCAATTGAAATTTATTTCTGTTTCAATAAATGTGGTTTGAATCAATATAATTACGATTTCTTACTGCACAGAAGTATATCACACTTCCCGCTCACATTGCGTTTTCGCAACATTTTGCCCCATTAAAACTTAGGAAATAATTGTTTCCAATTTTGTTTGAGTTCTTATTATAACCATATAATGCAAGTCTAAATGTAAAATTCATGTTAACTTTTTTTTCGGGTAGCGGCGGTATATAGGCTAAATCAAAACTACCAAATATAATTAATAAATTATTCAAAATAGTTTATTAATGATACAAAAGAAAAGCTACAAACCAAATTGCATAGCATTCTTAGAGTTAGGTCATCAGTTTTTAAACTAAGGGAAAAAGTAAAAAAAAAAAGAAGTTTGATATGAGATCCTGAACAACCTATAAATTAGAAAAAATATATAGTTTAAACTAAATTTAGATGTTTTCTCAGCTACAAAATAATTTTTCGATCAGTTTGTGAAAATCTTTTCACCATTTCATTTACTGGAAGAAGTGCAGTAGCTGTTTTGGTAGCAGATATTCTCAAAAAAACTTTGCAAACGACTAGCAGATACAGTCGTCCCAAGACGAATTTCAATAAGCCGAAGTTTAAAAAAAGCTCTTCCTGCCTCTAATGAAATAACTGGCAGAGTCAGAGCAACATCGAGTTTATAGTCCAACTCGGGCTGAAGGTTTGTGGCTCAAAAAGAGTTCTTGCAGTTCGATACATGCAATGAGATAAGACTGATCCGCACGTAAGCTTGTTGATGTGATTTTGAGCTGTCTTTGCACATTTCCATGAAGGTTGGATAATTCTGAAACCTCTGAAGTTATTTTGTCTTTCTGCGTTGTTCTATATATACTGTGTCATGGCTAGAAAAATTTACATATGAAAAGTGTAAAGATTTAAAGTTGTAGTTAAAGTCTAGTGGCTCTATTTTTTCTCAGAATTGTTGATATGTTATTGTTATTTTGGTGGGATCTCTATGTTCTTTGTTGATACATGTAATGTTTCGTGAGATAAAGGCCCGATGGCCATCCAGAGAAAATATCATTGTCCTATGGCATATTGAAAAAATCATTACCCCCCACCAAAAAAACTAATCAATTTTCTAAAAGTTGCGAGGCACTTCGAATTGGGCTGCACCACTGCATACCATCATCATTATATTTTTTTTATTCAAAACTATTTGAACATGGAATAAATAAGTCTTGTGGAAAAACGTTTGTCTCAGCTGAACGATTGAATTTATATATTTTTTCCATGTTTGAAACTTTTCATAGAAGATATATGTTTTTAAATAAAATAATAAACTTAATAGTTTGAGAATATCAAAAGATCTCATCAGTTTAAATGAGCTCCAAAAAATGTTGGTAATCCAGGAAATTGGTTCTGTACTGCAAGCAAGAGGAACGGTGGTTTGGACATTTGAACGTGATGGTGGATGGATCAACAAGGTTAGAAGAATGGAGATTTCTGGAACGAAACAACCAGGCAAGCCAAAGAAGACGTGGGAAGAGGTAGTGCATAAATATTTTAAATTCCTGGAGGCATGCAGCACTGATGCCCACGACAGAAAGAAGTGGTGAGAGAACTTGAGAATTTTCACACATGCCCTACCCTCGGGTTATACGCCACTACAATTATGCTCGTCATTATTATTATTATTATTATTAGATGAGTTTTCATGAACCCTTTTCAAATTTCTCAAAAATATTTAACAATTATTTGTAAAAAAATTCAATAATTTAAAACGATTTTCTTATAAATGTTTTCTAAATATGACTCTATTTTACTGATTTAAAACGTTTTTTTTATTAGAAAATTACTTAATTTCGAATGTAAAAAGAAAAATTGAATAATTTTAAATGATATTTTAAATATTTTTTTTTATATAGCTTTATTTTACCGATTTTAAAATGTTTTCTTGTTTAAAAAATACCTAATTTCGAATGCAAAATATCCGAAAGCATACCTGAATTTAGTCAGAAGTATAGAAGTCCGTTTTAACCATAAAACTCATTTGAGTAAAACAATTGGGAGTGATAACCCACATGTTTAGTTTAAAAGTTGAAATTCAAATCAAGAAAAATGGTATGTGGTGAATGAAGTTTTAATTAAAATTTATTTTAAAATTGTTATTGCAGAAGAATAAAAAAGGTGGCACAAAAAAGAAAATCAGCCTTTTCAAGCTGAACAACAAGCGCCTAAATAAACTATCAAAACAAGGAAAACTCAAGAAGAAAGTTGGAAAAAATAAACTTGTAAGTTTTCTCAAAGAAAGGACATCTGGGAAAAAGTTTGACAAGCGGGCAGTGCCTGAGGAGGAGCAGGAGACAGAGGAGCCTGACATTCCCCTGCAGGAGGCTGACTACGAGTACTTCAAGAAGCCAGGCAGAGACTACTCATTCCTCACTGAACTCTCGGAGTAAGATGATTATTGCTTTTTATAGATCAATCAATAAAATAAATTTATATTGATATTTATGTCTTTATAACTTTCAAACCAATTCCGGATTATTAAACATCATTGTTTTGTTTATTTAAAGAGAAAAGAAAACAAAGCGAAAAAGAAAAAGTAAGGATGGAGAGAAAGGAGGAAGGAATTACGAGGAGGAGTATGAAAAGAGGGCTGGCAAGGAGAGGGAAGCAGACGTGAGACACCTGCTGCCCTTCAAGCACAAGAAGGCACTCATCCAGCGGTGTGTCGAGGTGCATCAGCCTGCTGAAGGTATCAAACATGCCTCAATTGCTCATTTTATTTGTTACCATTATTTCTATTAATTCCCCACTCATCATTATCATCCCTCTTTTTTTCCGATCCACTCATGACCCACCCACTCAGCCGCCCATTGTCCCAACCACTCAAAACCCCCCACCACTCACTCAAAAATCCACTCCCACTCACTCAAACCACCCTCCCTCACTCCCTCTAAACTCCCTCATTTCCCCCTATTGACTAACCCATTGAGGTATACTGTAATATAAAATGTACGATCAGTTACTGAGTTAATAGGCCATATCTTTTGCCACCCTATTGCGAAGAGGCATCTTGAAATGCTCTCAGCATGCATCACAATCATTTCAGATGCTTCAAAGACCAATGGGGAAGTGGAAGAAGATGAGGATGAAAAAGATCATTTAAATAATAATGGAGATGATGATGATGGTAGAGAAGAAGAAGAGGAGGAGGAGGAGGAGGAGGAGGAAGGTGTCACAGAGCTGGAGAGGGTGGTGAACGAAGAGCAGAAGAAGCAGGCGATGTTGAGGTTCATAAAGGAGACGTGCATGCAAGTGGTGCAAGATGTCGATGCCAATGTCAGTGTGTCTGTGTGTGTAGGTGTGTATGTATCAATATCTTTGTGTATGTATCACTCTGTCCGTCTCTGTGTGTATGCATCACTCTGTCCGTCTCTGTGTGTCTCTCTATGAATCTAAATTGATACTGCTTACCAATCTGTTTGTACCTCTTTGACACAACACAACCCTGCATCACTTCATTCCAACCCACCTCCACCTAATTATGAAGCCATCACCACAGTAACACCACACTTCAAATTAATTCTACCATAACATCAAGCCACCACCACCATCAACAACTCACCACCACCAACAACAACCACCACCAACAACAACCACCACCAACAACAACCACCATTAACAACCTACCACTAGCACTGACAACTACCAGATCAGCAAGCTGCACCTAGTACTTGACCACATGAGCACGCGCAGACCTCCGTCCGTCATTGCGTACGCCATGCTGTCCCTGCTGGAGGTGTTCAAGGACATCATACCGGAGTACAAGGTCAGGCAGATCTCGCAAGGAGAGAAGACGCAGAAGGTTGGGTGGGAAGGAATGCAAGATGTTGGTGTGATGGGGTATTGGTGGAGTAGGGTGGAGATTTTGTAGATTGAAGGCGGTGCGTTATAATAAATGTTCGTTATAATGATCGATCTACACACACACACACACACACACACACAAACACACACTCACACACACACACACACACACACACACACACACACACACACACACACACACACACACACACACACACACACACACACATGTACACAGATGAAGAAGGAGACGATGAGGGTCTTCTCGATGGAGGAGAGTCTCGTCAAGAGCTACAAGAGGTACCTCGACCTGCTGCACGACCTCATCAAGGGTGTGTGTGTGTGTATGTGTCGTCATGATGCATGTGGCACTGGCGTCACGATGTCGGCGTTTTGTATTGTCAAGATCTTGAGCATCTCTAATCTTACTATCAATTGCAAAAAACTTAACAAGACCAGATTCTGAGTGATCCGAGAGGTTAATGCATATGATTGCTTTTCATGGTTCTAAGTAGTTTAAAGAATTGTAGCTTCTAGTCTGGATTTTATGGTTAGCATTACTGCTTAGACAAGGCACACTCGAGGCAAGGATACTTAGGACCTGTATAGATGGATGATGATGATGTCACCACAATCATTTTCATCATCACCATCAACTTCATCATCATCATCACCATCAACTTCATCATCATCATCACCATCAACTTCATCATCATCATCACCATCAACACTCAGGCAAGAATCTTCACTCTAAAGACAAGCAAAACCCAAGCACTAAGCTCTTGATGAAGAAAAGGGTGTGTGTGTGTTTGTGTGTGTGTGTGTGTGTTTTTATGTGTGTGTGTTTTATTTTGTTTGTATGCATTAGATATATGACTTTTGTATAAATCTAAAATTGAAATTGGTATGCCGAATAGAAATCACCACGACACAGTTGCTGAGGAAGCGCTCAATCTTATGTCTGGGCGACTTGCTGGTGTGCAAGGGCCACTTCAACCACCGCACGCAGGTGGTCGCCACTCTGACCGGTGCTCTCTTCCACCACCACTCCAAGGTCGCTGCTTCTGCTGTTGTTGTTTTGTTGCTGTTGATCCGTCCTTTTGTTGTGATTGCTGAGGCTCTCAGATAGAGAATTCAATTAGACATTTTGTGTGGGGCGTGGGGAAACGACTTGGAGATTTGTGTCACGTGGTGGTTGCTGTCTTTTTAGTAGTTACAATTTACATTTTCATTATTGTATTATATAATAATCAGAATAATATTGTTTTTATTATTTTAATTTTCATTCACCTCACGACGTCAGACGAGTGCAGTGGCTTGTGAGACGGTGAAGAAGGTCTTCAGCGCCGACAAGCAAGGAGAAGTCACTCTGGAGGTTGCTGCTGCTTACTTTATTGTTATTTACATTATTACTATTGTTTTTATTTTTAGTGTTATTATTATTCTATGTTGGATTATTTATTTTTCTCTGATTATTTATTTTTAAACACACACACAAACACACACACACACACACACACACACACACACACACACACACACACACACACACACACACACACACACACACACACACACAAACACATACACTAGAGGTCGGACACGGACGATTTTTCATTCCCGGTCCCGTCCCGTTCCCGAAATTGTTTTTCCCGTCCCGTCCCGTTCCCGATGGGACCACAGAATTTTGATTCCCGTCTCGTCCCGTTCCCGCAACTCGATTCCCAGTACCGACCCGTTCCCGAAACTTTTTTGTTTTTTTATTCATTTTCGCTGCAGTTTTCACTGGTCCCAAACTTGCTAGTTCTAAGATTTTGTAAAATGTATTATTTGAAAGTCAGAGAATATTTCTTTTAATACAATTTTAAAAAAACACGGTTTTAATTTCAAATATTTATTGAAATGAAAGTATTGAAGTTAGTCATTGTTTTTGAGTAATTCAATCAAGTCTTTATTGCTTTTCACACGGGTTAAACCGTTAAAAGTTTCAGCGTTCAAATTAGATGATTTTGCGTCTGAAGTTAAACGACCACATATTGAAAAATTCCGTTCACAGGGAATATAACTTGCAGATATACTAAACAAAATTTTGGCTACTTCTTGTTGTATTTGAAACTTGCTCATTTTACTCAAATAAAATAAAACATCTTTATAATCTTCAATTTGGTGGGACGTAGTTGTGAATATTTGTACAATTCATCCTCTTATGAATTTTTCTTCTTTCATTATTATTAATTCTTAAATAATGTTAGAAATATGTTTTTTGACAACATTCTTATTCTTCAAAACTGCAAATATAAAATCATTCGTATAATTTGATAGGATAATAATTTTATTATAATTTTTACGTTATAAAAACAAACATAATAGGTCTAAATAACCATCATTTGTTTTTTTTCTCAACGGCACTGCAGCTTGGTCTGGCTGTACAAAATAGAATTAAATTTTCTCTAATGAAAGTCTTGGTATTTATTTCTTTTCTATCCCAAACTTTTTTCCTATTATTCTTTCATACTGGGGATGCAACAGACATGCTGTCATATGAATAAGATCAATGGCATATTTTCTTTTGTCGAAATGATCAACTGAGCAATCATTTGGAAATTAATCATTCAAATTCAAAGTATTTATTTATAAAATAAAAATAATATAACTGACCATTTTGATTTAATCTGACAAGTTTTCATCATCACCCACATGTTCTAATCTCCCTTATATTTGGACTCACCATTACAACTTCAAATGTAGTGTTAGAGATTTTGACATTGGCAGTGGTTATACATTTCTATTGCATTTAATACTTATTTTAAGTACGGAGTATCGATGAAATAAAGATTTCCATACTTAGAAGTTTGCTGAAAAAACATTGTTAAAGAATCCAAACCCAATAACTGTTATTCCCGTTTTTCCTGTTCCTGATTTAAAAGTTGATTCCTGTTCCCGTCTTTTCCCGTTCCCGATTTGAATGTTGATTTCCGTCCCGAAAACCTATTCCCGGTTCTCGACTTTTCCCGTCCCGAAATTAGTTTTCATTCCCGTTCCCGCGGGTACCCGGTCAGATCGCGTACCCGGTCCGACCTCTAACATACACACACACACGCACACACACACACACACACACACACACACACACACACACACACACACACACACACACACACACACACACACACACACACACTTCATACATAGATAGTGAGGTTGATTGGCAGAGCGATAAAGGGCAAGCAGTACGACGTCAAAGCAAGGGTGAGTCTCAATAGTTATCCACACCATCTCCATCGTCGTCATCATCTTCATCATCGTCATCATTATCATCATTATCGTTTCGTTGTCATTATTATTATCATCATTATCGTCTCATCATCATAATCACTACAAATAAAATGAAACAAGATAAAAAAGAATTAAATAACAACCAACCAACCAACAACCAACCAACCAATCAACCAACCAATCAACCAACCAACGACCAACCAACCAACGACCAACCAACCAACAACCAACGACCAACCAACCAATAAACCAACCAACCAACCAACCAACGAACGACCAACCAACCAACCAATGAACGACTTACGCAGGTCTTGGACACCTTCCTGAGTCTGCGCATAAGGCATGCGGTGAAGGAGGAGGGAGAGCTGGGCGACAGGAAGCAGATGGCTGTGGAGGTGCACAAGAAGAAGATGATGATGTCCCGGAAGGAGAAGAAGGTAGGCCGAGAAAGGGCTTGTGTGGCTGTTGCAACGTAAACATCTACAACACAAGAAACACAAAAAACATACAACCCCATCAACACAAACACCATCAACACAATGTGTTGACAAACACATACATCAACAACATACAAAACAACACACACAACATCAACAAAAACAACGCATATTGTATGCAGTATACACAGACAACAACAACAACAACAACAACAACAACAACAACAACAGCGCCAGAAGAACATGAAGCACCTGGAGAAGGAGTTGAAGGAGGCTGCCATTGAAGACGACTCCAGACATAAAGGAAGATTTGTCAGTAGTGATGATGATGATGGTGGTGATGGTGATGATGATGATGATGGTGGTGATGGTGATGATGATGATGGTGGTGATGGTGATGGTGATGATGGTGGTGATGGTGAGGATGGTGATGATGATGATGATGATGGTGGTGATGATGATGATGATGATGGTGGTGATGGTGATGATGATGATGATGGTGGTGATGGTGATGGTGATGATGGTGGTGATGGTGATGATGATGATGGTGGTGATGGTGATGGTGATGATGGTGGTGATGGTGAGGATGGTGATGATGATGATGATGATGGTGGTGATGGTGATGATGATGATGGTGGTGATGGTGAGGATGGTGATGATGATGATGGTGATGGTGATGATGGTGGTGATGGCGAGGATGATGATTATTAAAATAACGTGTCAAATGATAAAATGAAAAAATAATGAACAATATTTTATTAATTGTTTTAGAAAGTCTCCCACTCACTTAACTTCACTTACACCATTCCATACCTTATACCATCATTCCACCAAACATCGCTCTTTTTTAAATCAACAAACACCACCATTCACATCCACTACTCACCTAAAACCACCACTTCTCACAACCATGACTAACATCCACAACCACATCCACACATCCACAATAACCACTCACAACCACAACAACCACCACTCACATCCACAACCACCACCCACAACCACAAAAACCTCCCTTTTCCCATACAAACACCACAACAACCACCACTCACATCCACAACCACCACAACAGCCACCACTCACATCCACAACCACCACAACAACCACCACTCATATCCACAACCACCACAACAGCCACCACTCACATCCACAACAACCACCACTCACATCCACAACCACAAAAACAACAACCACTCACATCCACAACCACCACAACAGCCACCACTCACATCCACAACCACAACAACAACCACCACAACAGCCACCACTCACATCCACAACCACAACAACAACCACCACGCACACAGCAAACTGAGACGATCAGCGTGGTCTTCCTCATCTACTTCCGCATCCTGAAGCAGTCCCTTTCCTCCTCCCTTCTCTCCTCCGTCCTCGAAGGCCTCGTCAGGTGTCTATCTGTCTGCATGTCTGTCTGCTTGGATGTCTGCTTGGATGTCTGACAGGCCCCACTTTCGGGAGAAGAAAAGTTGGCCTGTATAATAAAAACCCGGAAATGATGATGATGATGACTGTTTGGTTTCTCATTTTGTTGTGTGTCATTTTACCTTCATTATTCTGCACCAACATTTCTGTACACCATTACACTCTTCCACCACTCTTCTCCTCTACCATCAGCACCACCACCCTCAACCACTTTCACAGGTTCTGTCACCTGATCAACATCTCCTTCTTTGACGACCTCTTCGGCATCCTCAGCAAGTTCGTCGACTCAGGAGTGAGTTTGTTCAGGACATTCGATGAAATAAGCACGCAACAGACATTTTTAATAACGCATACAACGAAAAAAAAGAAAGTTAGACATACAACCAAAACATATAGACAATTATAAATTTAACCAAAACACTCTAACAATTATAAATTTAACCAAAACACTCTAACAATGACATATTTGTATGTTGATGACAATTAGACACACAAGCAAAAAACCACAAATACTGCACTAGAGGCACTTCCGCAGGACTTGACCACCACTCAAAGTCTGCACTGCATACAAACGGCCTTGAGTTTGCTGGCAGGTCAGGGATCGGCATTCAACATAGACCCTCACAACTTCTACGTCCATCTCTACAACACCCTACTCTCCTTCAACCATTGTTTGTGCACTTGTGTGGTGCGATGTGTTGTTGTGGTGTTGTGGGTAAGAGATGGGTAGAGATGGCAGTGCTTATTAGGTGTAGTGGTGGTCTGGTGTGTTGTGGTGGTATATAGTTTAAAATAGTTACAACAAAAAACAATGGATTCCCAAAAAGACCACTTCACTGCCCAGCAACAACCACTTTGCCGCGTAAACTAACCCACTCAAACAACCACCCTACCGCAGTCAACCAAAAAAACCAACCACCTTCTCGCAGTCAACTACAGCAGAGACCTTCCATCCGCGCTCACCTGTCTGCAGCTGATGTTCGTTCAACGCAGACGACAAGTGAGCGACCAACGATGCTTGCCGTACATCAAGCGCCTGTGCACCGTTGCCACCAGCCTGCCTCCTCCCGCCTCACTGCCCATCCTCGCCTTTGTCAGGAGCATGCTACAGGTGTCGTGGGTGGCTTGGGTGGTGTAGGTGGGTTATGTGGTGGTGTTGTTGCCGTGTGATGGGCGTGGTAGGCAAGTAATTACGATGTATTTAAGATTAATATGATAACAATTTAAACATCATCATCTCCCACCCACACCATCACAACCCTCCCTCAACCACCACAACCCTCCCTCAACCACCTCGCAGTTATATCCCAAGTGCGACATCCTTCTCGACCCAGAGAGCATTGGCAACGGCATCTTCCAGGCCGCCACTGACGACCCTGAGCACTCGAACGCCCAGAACACCAGTCTCTATGAACTGCACTTGTTGAGGGTTGGTGTGCTTTTGTGCGGTTGGTGTGGTGTTCTTGGTTGATGTTTTTTGGCGTGGTGAGGTGTGTGGTTGGTGTGGTGTGATTATATTTTTGTCATTGGTGTTGTGTGGTATGGTTGATGTGGTTGGTGTGGTGAGGTGTGGTTGATGTAGTGTAGTGTGTTGTTGTTTGCTGTGATGTGCTTAATATGGTTGGTGCGGTGTGTTTGATGTAGTGTGCTGTGGTTTGGTTGTCTTGTGGTTGTTGTATTGTCTGATCTGGTGTGGGTTGAGAAATGTTGTGTTGTAGTGTACTTGTGGATTATGGCTAAAGTGGCTTTTGGACGTTCTATTGATAGATGTGCAATTTGGTTTTGAGGTGGGAGTTGTAGTGTGACTGGTATTAGATGCAGTCTAATTGTGGGGGTTATTATTGATGATATAGGATATTTTCATAACGTTTTTTATAACTTACTATAGATTTCAGCACACATTAACCTCTTTCCACCTCACATCGTCTCTCCACCACCACATGTGCACCTTAGTCGAGCTACCATGCAGGCGTGCGTCTCTACAGCAACCACCTGCTCAGCCACCTGCCCAGCAACGGCCATCTGCAACTACCGCCATCAATCGCCAAAATGTACTTCCCCGTTCTTTTCACAATTTGAGTTTTTTTATATTTAAATTGTCATATTTTACGATGAGTAATTTGAGTTATTTTATGTCAGCTTCAAAAGAATATTCTAGCCTAAAATTATTTATTATTATTTTTATTGGAAAATTTAGGCAAGAATTTATTAGACTTTTAAAAAACACAAAATTCAGAACGGCATTTATTATTATAATTTGCAAATGTTTCTAAGCATTTATTAGACTGACTATGTATATCCCTCCACGAGCACCCATTCCACTCAGCTCCCAGACGGACCTGCATGATGACGACTTCTGCCACGTCATGACGTCCCTCGAGAAGAACAAGCCCCCTCTAGTTGGTGCAAGTGGTGCAAGTGGTGGTGGTGCCAAAAAAGGAGGGAAAGTGGCAGAGAAAGGGCATGGGGGAGGGAGAGGTGAGAAGAATGCTGGAGTGAATGTGAATTTGAAAACGATGAAATCTAAAAAATGTGAATCTAGAACGAAGAGTGAAGAGGTCAAGCCTGGAGGCTCACAAAAGGTCGCAGGTGCTTGTGGAATGATGAATGGAGACGGCCGTATTAATGAATACAACGACAATGGGGAGGTTATTTATGGTGATGACCATGCTCTGACTAATGCACTTTCGAGAAGAAATAGAAAGGCTAGAAGAGGAAAGAAGAAAGGAGTGAAAGAAGGAGGGATGAATGGAGTAAAAGAAGGAGTGAAGAAGCGTCGGATCGATGAAGCTAACCTACATTGTAGGTTATGAGGATTAATTTGAACGCTTGAGTGGTTGGAGCATTATTTAGATTGATTCTTTATGAATGCATCAGACCCTTTCAAATTTATTCGAATGTTTTCAAATTATTCTATTTCAAATTGATTTTAAACTTAATTTACAGAAATAAATAAATCACAAGAAAGAAAAACTCTACAAATATATCTTTAAAAACAATTCAAAAATTTTAAATTATTTTTTTTAAATAAACACAACCTTTATCTCAAGTTGATTCACATCCTATTATTCGTTTAAATTTGTTCTTTGTACTTCTTGAATACTCCCACCTTTCCAGCAACTTGTCTATCTCATCATACGAATCGCAAGCATCGTCATCACTGATGTTCTCAATGAATTTATATAAAGACTCTTCTATGCTGCTGAGGTAGCCAGGGTCCAGTGTAGTTGGAAGGTTGTTGCCGTTGTTTGTATTTGAAAGCTGCTTGTTGCCACTCTCAGCACTGTCTTGCTCTTCTGCAATTTTTCTTTGAAGATCACTCTCTTTGATTTTACGTTTTTTTGAATTGCCATCGTCGCTATTGAGGGATGAGAAAAAGGAAGAAGAAGAAGACGTGATGTTGAGATGGCTTCTTCGCTGCATCATCATTTTCGAAGTGTATTCCATCAATCCCTCATTTGAAGGCGTTTTACTTTCATGATTATATGGCGCACAACAAGGTTGGTGCACGTTGGCTTTGTCACATTCGTGCTTGAAAGCTCTGAGGAACCTCTGCTGCAGACTGTTGTTGAGGTTGACGTTGAACTGCTCTGCAGTGGAGGAGGATCTCTGCAAGGGGAGGCTGCTGCCTGCCTTGGCGGAAGCGGAAGAGTGCTTGAGGGAGTCGTCGTGCAGGAGTTTGAGCAGGGAATCCTCCCTCTTAGATGGAGTTCCATTCGAGTTGTTGCGTGTTTTGTGGTAGTCTTTCAGCCGTAGCAACAATCTTCGGTAAAACTTTGGCTTTTTTTTCTCTTGCTGGCCTTCCATGTTTTCGTTACTGTCTGTGCTCTTGTAGCTGGAGCTGGCTGAAGACTGGAGGTCCGCCATCAGCGTGGAAGAGGTTTCTTCGGGGATGTCGGACAGAACTCTCTTCAAATTGCTGATGGGGTCTGAGAAACCTGCATGCATTCTTTTGATGGAACTACTGCTGGGCAGGTTGGCCAGTGAGAAAGTGTTGTTTCTGGGAATGTACTTGATCAAGGGAGAGGCAGAGAA